>OX346262.1:6033578-7233578 GCA_947049275.1 Epinotia bilunana
CAGACTCCGAACTCCTTAAGGGCATGTGCAGACTGAGTTTTTTAAGCGTTTGCGTCGATTAACACGTGGTTTGACACAAACGTGCGTCGACAGCGCGCTTAAAAAACGCAGTCAGCAAGGGCATAAGCCCTTAGGGTAAATCCGCGAAACGAACGATGATACTGATGAATGTGTATGTATGTATTTGGTACTTACAGTCCCTGAGCTCGAGCCGGCGCGGCTTCTGCTCGATCCATTCCTGGGTTTTCGCCTCGCGATACTCTACGTGCTTCTTCATCTGCTCCGTACGCTTGGCCACCAATTCCTAACAAATTAAACCAAACATTAGAAGTGGCTTATTTCTGTTGATATGTTGAGTCAATTAACTTTTTCTTCTGGTTATTCGGTCCCAGTAAGCCAGGAGACACCAGTGACAGTTTCTCAGAAAATATATTATAATATGGACTCCAAACATATAGAAGATCGCGCGCGCGGTGGAAATAGGTAGTAAGTCCCATACGATTTCAATTCTCGCATCGTCTCGTCTCGTCTCTCCCCTCCGGTGGAAAACCAGCTTAACGCTTGCCCCACCACAGATCGATTTAAATTTTAAACCCTTAAAATCATAGTTCCAAAGAGTCTTCCGGGAGATGAAACCATGGCAACGGTCAACAAAAAAATAGTTAATTGGTCCGTTGACAACGCCGTCAATCTTAAACATGGATATTTATTTCGATCACTCTGGCACTCTTCGGGAAGGCCTATGTCCAGCGGTAGTCGTCTTTCGGCTGATAATAATGATGATTACTTAAATGGCTAGTCATTGGTCATCATATCAGCCGAAAGAGGTCCAACCCTGGACACAGGCCTCCCCCAGAGAGCGCCAGAGTGACCGACACAATGACCGGTCCTGAGCCACCCCCCTCCAGCGGACTCCCGCGACCTTTACCAGGTCATCAGCCCACGCCATTAATTGGTATTTTACACTAAATATTAGTGTGATCTCACCTTGCTAGCCTTGTTGCTTCGCATGCGGTCCTTGGACTCGAACTGCGAGTAGTACTTCTTGAGGTTTTTCTTGATGTCTTTCTGCTGCTTCTCGGAGAGCAGCGTCGGGGGCCGCGGCCGCCAGTGGAACTGTGCGAAGCCCTCCTTCATCACCCTGCACGAAATGGTATTTTGTGTTACAAGGGAGAAAAGCAAAAATCCAAGCATAGTATACTCGTATTACATTGTTAAACGGGGGGCGTGTTATACACAATGTTTTCCATTACATTTGCGAGGAAATAATAACTACAAAAGACAGAAAAATCTATGTTTCATATAACCAAACTGCAAACAAACCTGGCAGACCAATGTACAATTATAGATCTTAGTGACTAACAATAGGATAAGATGTTTATTTAATTATTTGTAACTAACACATAATTCATTAATATTTGAATTTTATCAAATAATATAATATTATAATTTTGTATTAATAATGTAGCTATTATATTGTATATAATCCTTGTTGGTCGAAATAAAGTATTTGATTTGATTTGATTTGATAACCGCACCAATCAAAAATTTACGAAATTGACAACTTCACTTCCAGATCAGTACGAGTGGAGCGCGCAGCTTCAATATTTCAACCAATCACAGTGCTCTGTGTACACAGTAGTATTCTTGCGGCGCGTGGCTAACTAGATTTTTCAACGAATCACAGAGCATAATTCTAGTGGCGCGCGGCCAACTAGGTCACAAACAAGCTCATAACTCCCTAGAGTTATGAAATTCCATAACTCCCGTGGGAACAATTTAGGCCATTGTCCTTCTGTATACAGGCATGGAATAACACCATTTACGAGCAAGTGTGATGCTGATGAAATATTATTAATAGTGGCACTGTGTGTGTAGGAATTGCGAGCCTGCGTATTTTTTACAAGCTTTTAATTAACTAAAAATGTGTTTGTCCGGGTGGAATCTTGCAACTGAATTTTGAAGAGGTTATCTTCAACCGATTGAGCTGAAATTTTGGGTAAAGGTATAGTTTGGATGACAATTCAATATTATTATACCATCGAGCTGATCTGATGATAGAGACAGAAGGTGGCAATGGGAATTCAGTACTTAACCGACGTAACCCCGATGAATTTGGGCTCGTTAGACCTTCAATGAGTAGTTGATGACGGTATATAGAAAAATACAGTCGGCAATAAAAGCTTGTGAAATGAAATTTATGACAGAATCTTATTTTCGTAAAAGTGTATCAACCTAAAAAAAACTATTTAATTTAGCAGGTTCGTTATTTATAAATAACGAACCTGCTCACAAAATTTCAAAATCGGTAGAGAAATGCGACCCGCAGATGAGAACAGCGGGAAAGCGAGACATCCGGACACACAAACGATTTTCGGTCCAAACTGAAGCATAGAACGCTCGCTTGCTCGCTCATTCGGTAAAAAGTAGACTTCTCCTAGTCTTTATCCCTGTTTGGCACAATCGAGTTTATGTCGGATAAAAAGCATTCATGCCTTACTAGACTAGTCCCATACTTGCGTATGTTTTTGCGTCTGTTATAGTTATATTATCATCAAAAGTATATGTCTATAATGCTAATATTTCGCAATCAGAGAACCCCAACCACATTAAACGTGCTACACAATACGCAGATACGGTAAAATTTTATCTGCGTATAACTGGGGAGGAGAGCTCTAAGCGCACAATCTACGTAGTGGTGTAGCACTCTTTACACATTAGGTGCCATCTAGTGATGTTGTCATTTAGCTGACCAAGCTCACATTTCATTGCTTTCTTGGACTGTCCAGGTCTATTAGTTCAGTCGTCTGTGCTGCTCACACCAACTTAGGAAACAGCTATGGTACTGTAGTTTTCTTTTACTCTCTTGTTCATAACCAAAGTTTGTGTGAATAACGGGCTTAACAATAATGTCAGGCAGTGGGTAAGTCTAAATGGAGAAAGCAACTATATAATTACCTTCTGAGAATCTTGCCCTGGAAGGACCAGATATAATAGCCGCAGTCCATCTTGCACTTGAGCGAGGAGACACCGGTCACCACGTAGCGGCCCGTAGGGTCCCACTCGATGCCCGACATCTAGGGAGAAAAGTGGGGATAAATACAAGTTTTAGATACCTAAGAAAACAACCACCCAAAATCGCTATGTCTACAAAGGTATGCTGGGTATTTATGCATGGAAATTGCATTTGGAAAAGTATAAAAAATAATAAGAGAGGAAAGTTAAGTGGTATCTAAGAAATGCAGTTTCATTTGTAGATTGTATTTGAGTGGGAAGTTTTTTTTATACATTGCACAATATCACATGCATGCACATAAGTATGAGCTTTAGAGTAGTTACACGCGTCGACTGTGGAGCGATACAGTATCGATACAGGTGACTAGTGACAGGGGATCTAAAGCTGCGTACAAATTAGAGCAGCCTCAGGTTGAGGCGCAAACGGCTCACCTATTTTTCTCAAATTCGTACGCGCTCACGCGACGGCGCGCGGCGAGCCGCCTCGCGTAATTTGGACGTGTATCCGAGCGTGCCACGGTCAAAACGACAAGTTCTAACTTGTTTGTGGGCGAGGCGCATATGAATTTGAGCAAGTGGTTGAGCCGTGCGTGTGTAATCGAGTTAGTTAAATTTATTAATATAATTAGGTGTAATATGATAAACGCAGCCGCGAATGTCACCGTGTCCGACGCCATTTTGAACGACGCAACGTCGGCTCGTAGTGAGCACGCTGCCTCGCCCGCGCATGTGTATGTGGAGCAGTTTGTCTCGCGAGCAGCGGGGCGCGCGGGGCGAGCATGCCTCAGGCTGAGCCGCTCAAATTCGTACGCAGCTTTAGCCAGTGTCGGGATACAGTAGCGTTATTGTATCACTGCAAAATCGCCGTGTGTAGCTCTTAGTGAGATTGAGTTATCAAGGCAAAAAAAGAGTGTTTTAAAGTTCTACACACCTGGTAGTGATCGGATACATTCATGATGGTGAAGTCATTCGTGTCCAAGAACTCCAAACCGCCTCCAGTCAGACCCAGATCCGCCAACACAATAAACTGGCCAGACGGACACCAGAACAGATGGTTGAATGGTTTCCTTTCAAACTTCTTCAACAATGTAGGCGCCTGCCCTGTGTTCACTTGGTAGAAACTAATACAGATGTTAGCGGGGTCTCCATGGATAATGGAGAACTTAGACCCGACCGGCTCCCAAGCAAATGCTTGAATCGGCTCCTTGATTTCAACAGAGTCAACTGGGATCTCCTTTTCTCTCATATGGAATATTTCAAAGTTGTAATACATTCCGGAGTATTTGATGTCATTCTTGTCCTTCTTGACTTTGGAATAGCGGTCGACTTTGACACAGAGATAGTCGCCAGACTTCTGCCAGTGGATTTTGCAGTCGGCAACAGAGAAGAGGTTCTTGGATCGGATCTCTGTGCGGTTGGGGAGCTCCAGGAGGGTGACTCGGGCTGGGACATCCTTGTCTTCTGCTACCCAGTAGGCCAGGGTGTTGTCAGTGGGTGACCAGCTGAAGTCTCTGTAATATGGAAATTGCGGTCAGATAAAGAACAAATTTGCCTTAGGATGTAAAAGTTTAAAAATAGTAAATTGCACGTTTAGTGATGTTAACTTTACAATTGTTAGGGAATTACATAGGACATTTATTTAGACCATCTTTTAATTATGTATAATATCACATGTCGCAAGTAAACACAAAATAATTACTTTTTCTATATATTTTCATTTGCATAGTAAAATGTTTCACTTTGTTTCATACAATAGAATAGCCAAACGTAAATAAATTTCCAGCCTACCATAAAACCAGTTCATTCATTATAATGCCGAACAGGAAAGTCGAGTGTACAGTTTGCATAAATTAGCCTACTATTATAAATGTAAAACCAGGTACATTTATTTTAGTTCGTTTTCAAAGCTAATAAAAAGTTTATAAGATATACAAATTGGATACCAACAATGTCTTCACCACCTTTGCCCCAAACGGAAAGAGGTTTTTAATGGTAATCTGTCTGTAGTCTAGGGGGGGGAAGCAGGACGCGATGCCGGCAGGACGCAGTCTGTTTGACGTCGCTAACCTGTTAGCATGTATTTAAAGCCGCCGCGGCGCTGAGTCTGGCCAACCCTTTATTGTCATGTTTTCCTGCTGTGCAGTAAAGGAAATTGAAAAACGTACCTACCTACTTTCTCATCATGACAACAATAAGAGCAGTTGCAAACGGCGACTTTTTGTAGCTATACAAACGCGCTTTTCACGAACACGCGATTGTAACGCGTCTTTATCGCTGCATAAAGTTGCCGTGTGTACCCAACCGCATTAGGAGGCAGGAATATCACCTGATTGTTGTAATGTTACCTGATGCCCGGGATCTTGATGGACTTCTTGTCGAGCAGCCCGAAGCCAGGCGTCTCGTAGACGGAGAGCACGTCGGCGCCGAGGCGCGCGAAGAAGCGGTCGTCCTTGCTCCAGCGGAAGATCGGCCACGTGACGTACTCGTCGGGCGGGGGGAAGCTGCGCTTCTCTTGTCCCGTCCTGAGAAAGAATCAATCATAGAGTATAATCAACTAAAAATGTATAAAACCTCCAACATAATAAATATAGTGAAGAACCATCTCGACAGACAATTAAAAATTACGCACTCAACTGGGATCATCCGTTTGGGAGCTACGGTGCCACAGACACAGATACACATGTTAAACTTATATTACAAAACTCCTCTTTTGCCGAGGGTAAAAAATACTAATGAGACTTTGGTGGTCCCATAGATAGGTAAAATGCATAGTAAAGAACATAAAGAAGAAAAAGCAAAACTACACCTACTGGCATCAATCATAACTTCTTAGTTAAATCAACCAAACAAGTGAGAATATCTACTTAAAAAAAGATTTTTGCCCATCTTCAAATTCCATATACATTGTCAGAATTTCAAGGGGTCATAATCTATGACAAAAGATAAAATGGTTGTTTGTCCACCTATTGGTTATGTTTGTTTATTTTCCTCTGCTACAGAGTGTGTGTGGAAGAGATCACACTTTAGCGATAAGACCACCAGTTCACCTCTGCTGTTATTCACTTCACTACTTGTGAGGTGTACAATAAAGAGAATCTGTATTATATGGTAATTTTGTTGGTATATTTTTTGCAATTTAAAGAAAATCTGTGTTGTGAAATTAGATGAAGACAGTTTATTTTTCTTGAACCTTACCTGATATCCCAGATGATGAGTTTCTTGTCGTCACCCCTTTCGCTACTTGGTGAGAAGGTCACAATATAGTTCTCACATGGCGAAAACGAAATGAAGCGGGCCTCCGGGTGGAAGAACTTCTGGAACTGGGAGAACTTGGGCCCCGCCCAAAGAGCTACACCTCTCCAGTGGAATGTGGCCAGGTAGGTGCCCAGTGGAGAATAGACGGCGTAGGTCTCTGTCCAGTTCTGAAAAGAAATAGGTCATGATACAGTTCAGGTTTTACAAATTGGACTAAATTTAAAACCCGTGTGGTGTCGGATAAGTATATTACCACCCCCTTTTACTAGTTGTTGTACTTTGATATATGTATTGTTGTAGTAATCAGATCAACATATATCTCTGCTAGAGATTTAAATATCATTGACAGAAGCGGGATAGGTGGGCACTGGGCTTGTGGGCATTTTCCTCTACATACACTATGACATATTTGCTACTTAAAGCCTAATTATTTTTTTTTAACTCATTCAGATCAAATGAGGCTGTAGTAATATTCCAAACATGTTCACTTTCTTCTTAGTTTGATTAATCACAACATATATTTTGTTAAACACAGCACAATTTTAATGGCTAATGCCTAGCTGGACTTTGATATAGCATTTAGCTGACATGGTAATGTGTTATACTGGCAATTAGCATTCAATCATGCATACTGTGGCACATGTTTTTATTGATAACAATAAGCTATTAAATTTATGATGTATCTGCATTTACGCACGTAGTAAGGAATTTTGCTGCATATTTATTTAATAATGGAGGCCGAGACATGTAGTCTGCAACATTTAAAGACGATAAGTATTGCAGCAAGCATTCAAAGTATATTTCTTGTCAGTCAGTTTTAAGCTTGATTGATTTTGTGATTATTAAAATAGGGATTCCCCTAACCAGAGACAATATTTAGTCACAGATAATTTAAGAGAACTTGTGTTTCCTGTTTCTGAAATCCAGATATTTTATGCTGCAAATTTTGCAGAAATAAATATAGATATTACCAAAAAGCTTAGTGTTGGTAATCTTATCCTAAGGATTTCCCAACAAGTATAATCTGCAACCACTTTAGGGCCTGGGCTTGGCTGCCTAATCCACAGAATAGGCACTAGTTTGTGCAGGAAAGCCTATTAACCACCAGCTGACGAAGTGACTCACGTGCCATGGAAGCCACCAATGTCAATTGATGACTGTCCAAAAACCAATAATAATCACTTCTAGAACTCTATTGAATGTTTGGTATTATTAAAGATATTTATGGCCACCGAAGTCAAATGACGCCGTCCAAAAACCAATAAAAACTACTTATGGTGTCGGGCATACAAATGGCACGATTTTCTGATGACGTGAATGGCCGCCTTTGGCGGTGAAAAGGTTAAGTCATTTCCACCCTGAGAGAGGACTTTGCTGAGATTAAGGCTTCTGAAGTAACAAATACTGCTAATATCATGAACAAATTAAACAGAAACGAGGAAAACCACATACCGGTCTCTCCTGCAGCAGCACAGGCTCTGGCAATGCATTCTGCCAGATTTGCAGTGCAACACCAGTGCCGATGCCCACCAGGAATTGATCATAGGCATCCGGGTCCATGAGGTACCACTGCAGGTCAGACTGCACCTTGAACGGCTGTGGCGCTGGTGGCTCCCATTCTTTAGGGATATCTGCATACCTGAAGAGAAACATTACTTATATCTTTTGTTCCACATGCAAATCCTAGCTTTACAAAAGTTTTTTTCGGTTAATCCTGTGCTCCTCAATAAAACTTGAAAAACAAATATGTGAAATTTAAATATGCTGTTATACTAATTCAAGAAAATTTTATCAAACCCTCTGTGGGCGAAAGCATTTCCTTGTTTATCAGTTTATGACCTTAAAGTGGTAATTAAGAACCATTTTGAACATGAAGAGCTGTCTAATGTTAAATGACATTTTTGAGTGACTCGTTACAGTATATGTTTTTATACCCATTTGGAAAACAATAAACAAATGTCCATAATAAATAATGCTGTAACATAAGTGTACTTACTTCTTGAAGTCAGTGAACAAATTCACCGAGAAAGTATGTTGCTTATCTAATTTACAGCCGTTCGTCGTCTTCACGGCTTCCGCAGCGGTCTGAGCGTTGCCATACTCCAGGAAAATATAGCCCGTGGTCAGTCCATTCTCAAGTGTGGGGTAATACTCGTTCACGATCTTCCCAAACTTGCTGAAGATCTTGTTTATGACGCTCTGGAGCTTCTCCAGGCGCTCGGGCCCGACCTGCGGGCACCCGTCTACCACGACTACATTTTCGTAGCCGTCGGACTCCTCAGGCTTCTGTTCGAGAAGGTCCGCTAACAATTCTGCAACGTCAAAGTTAGGTTATGTTAAGGACATAAAAATAACAAAACAAAGAGATCTATGTGGAAAAAGAACCTACATGTCATTTCTAATGTAAGAAACTATTAACTATTAAGCTAGTTTGACGTAACGAGGCACTAAATTAGCAAAAATTGCGCGGGTGACGCATATGGCCGGTCCAACCTATAATGAAATTTCGTACCTTCATCGGTGATATCGTCCACGAAATCTTCCGGATCGTCAAAATTGGGTTCCTCGTCAAAATTTTGCTCCTCGTTATCACTTTGAGGAGCGGGGTTTACTTTCTCATCGCCTTTTTTCTTAGCCATTTTGACGTTATAACGTGTGGTACCGGAAGACACGCCATTAGTAATGATTTTTTTTTTTTTTTTTTTATTTATTAGGAGCATTGGCATCGAGGCCATCAGCCCAAACCAGAATACATTTACAAACAAGAATAATAGTACCTTAAACTAAACAAATTCATTAAACACAAAAAAAAATGAAGTTCATCAATTACGAAAATAGAGCTAACAAAAAAAAAACATTTATGCCTAACTGCAGGTATTTACAGATCACCTATAGTATGAGAAACAAAATAATAAATTACAGGATATAATTGTGGATACTTTAAAAGATCCTGTACGGTGTTTGGAATAACCTGTAGACCGGTATCCATGCACATTGCGACAAATAATAACCTTTGCAGTTTAAATTTTGTACAGTGAAAAAATATATGTTCAAGATCACAAACATTACAATTACAATATTTACATGCGGCAGACTCACTAAGTTTTAATCTAAAGAGATGAGCAGGAAACCGAGCATGACCTATTCGCAATCTACACAATGTAGAAATAAAAGGTCTTCCTAAATGTTTTTTGGAATCTTCAAACCACGTATGAATACTGGGGCCTGAAACAATTTCTGCCAACCATTTGCCTTTTATTTCTACAGATTTAGCCCAGGAATTAGACCAGCGTCTAGTCATTAGTTGTTTTACAAAGGGCGCTAAATCAGAGTGAGGTACTTTTAAATCGCAAATCTGGACATCCCTTGCACTCTTGGCAAGCGTGTCAACAAGTTCATTCCCAACAATTCCTGAGTGTCCAGGAACCCAACAAAATTCAACAATCATGTTTTTACTATACATAAAGCTTAGACTACTTCTTAACTTATAAATCAAGTAATTTACAGATGCATGTATACTTTTCTTTTCCAAAGCTTGCAAAGCACTCATGGAATCAGTTAAAATTATAAATTTGTTCTCATTTAAGTAATTGGCATGAATGTGTTCTAAGGCATATATTATGCCTAAAACCTCAGCCGAAAATACAGAGAAGTAGTTGTTACACTTATAAACTTTACCTATATTCAAAAAAGAATCATAGAATGCAAAACTAGTCCTATCTTTAGTTTTAGAGCCATCTGTATACAATTTAACAAACTCAGTCTTATCATCTAGGAACTCCAGAAAGTCAAATTTAGAAGTAAATTTAGTCAATTTAACAGCTACATCTTGCATCAGGTAATGATAATGATACTCGAAACAAGGTAATAACGCAGACCAAGATACCGTGTCTTGAAATTCAAAGTTTAAATATGTTATGGCTCCACTAATGGAAGCGGATTTAGGTAACGGGATCAAGTTATAATTTGGAATATCAACGTTATCAAGATACCTAGACGTTACGTCATTATCTCTACTAATAAGTTTTAGACAATACTTGTCTGTTATATAACTTCTACGTATAAATAAAGGAACAATGCCAGCTTCAATTTCCAATGAATTAATTGGCGAGGACATTAAAGCACCTGTAATAATCCGTAACGCTCTGTTTTGTAAAATATCTAGTTTCCTCAAGAGAAAGAAACTCGCATCCGCAAAAAACATACAACCGTAGTCGAAATGACTTCTGATTGTCGCAATATATATCATTTTAAGAACCTTTGGGTCTGCTCCCCATTTCACTCCAGTTAAAGACTTCAAAATATTCAAACCTAATTCAGCTCTTTTACAAATTGTTTCTATATGGGTTTTCCAAGAAAGGTCGTAATCAAGAAATATTCCGAGATATCTGACAAAAGATTGTGCAGGAATAACATCAGTATTGTATAAAACTTGAGGGTGATGTAAACCATTTTGAGAGAAGAGAATTACAGAACTTTTGGAAACATTAACCTCAAGCTTTAAAGAATATGTTAGTAAGTTATAAATATTACGCAGACAACTATTCATGATAGATTCACCACTTATAACATTCATACAGTTCACATATATAACCAGATCATCAGCGAAAAATAAGTGCTTTACAGAAGACGGAATTTGTTTAATAAAACAAACCAAACTCAGTACAAATATAAGTGGAGACAATACAGAACCTTGGGGGGTACCTTTAGAAGAAAATTTAATACCGGTCAAACTAGACCTAACTTTTAAAGACATATGCCGATTATTAAGAAAACTATACAACCAAAATAGTATGTGACCAGGAAATCCCAAAGAATTTAAACTTTTAATAAGATATGAATGATCTATGTTATCAAATGCTCCTTTAATATCTAAAAAAACAGCTAAGGTATATTGGTTATTGCGAAAATTGTTTTTAACATCCCCAACTAAACAGCTAAGATTATCTATTGTACTTTTACCTTTCCGAAATCCGTACTGAGTAGTTGGAATAACTTTACTATTTTCAGAAAACCATTCCAATCTATTTTTTAACATCGTTTCAAACACTTTAGAACAACACGATGTTAGGGAAATTGGCCTATAAGAGTCAACACAATTAGTATCTTTGTAAGGCTTTAATATCGGAACAACATGTTGACTTTTCCAAATTGGAGGAATACAATTAGATTGCCAGAGACCGTTATATATTTTACATAATATTTCCTTTGCAGATTGAGGAAGACTTTTGATCACTTTATAAGTGATAAAATCTGGACCCGGTGAGGTCTCTTTTTTATTTTCTAACGCAGCTACAAACTCACAAAAAGAAAAATCTTTAACCATCCATTGTGCTTCAGGACTGCCAGGATTGTCAAAGCATTCCTGAAGATCGCTATTTGATACAACTTCACCAATGTTAGAAGCTATTTTATTTAAAAATAGAGCAGCATTGGTTGGACTTTGAAATAAACTTGGTGACGACGGGGTGGTGTTCAATTTGGAGTGTTTAAATCTACGTATATGATCCCAAATAATTTTGCTCGATGTCATACGATTGAACGATGAACAGAGATTAATCCAACTAACTCGTTTTGTTTCGAACAGCGTTCTTTTCTTTAAAGCATCTATTTTTTTATAAATTATATAATTTTCTATAGAGGGATATTGTTTGTATGATAATAAGGCAATTTTGGCTTGTAAAACTACGCGGTCACAATCGCTATTCCACCAAGGAATGGCTTTTAAGCAAATTAATTTACTTTGGCAACATTTTTTTTTGGAAAATGTCATTAGAATGTCATGTAGAATACTCAAGAACTTGTTATAACTTTCTAGAGGGTTATCCTCAAACTGAAAAGTTGCAAATTCAACTTCACATAACTCTTTGAATTGGTTCCAATCAATCTTATTAAAATTTACATTAGTTAGGGAATTATTATCTCGAATGTCACCTTGTATACTCAACAAATTGTTAGAGTTGTTAGCAGGAACTGATGAGTCAATAAACACACTGATAAGTAAAGGGAAATGGTTACTACTAAGCAGATCATCAAGTACAGAAGCCGTGCAACTAGAACTAAGAGACCGAGACGCGAATGCCAGGTCCAATACGTTACCTTGTTGGCCGAACGGAGCGAAAGTTGTTATCTTGTGGTCATTTAAACATACTAAGTTAGAACTCTCGACAAAGGCGTGGAGAGCATTGCCCCTTCCATCGTTAAATCTTGAACTCCAAGAGAAGTGATGTGCATTAAAATCTCCTATTATCAGATTATTTTTAGAGACAAACTTTGAGCATGCATCTTTCAATAAATTAATCGTAAACTTGCCATTTGGAGGTGGTGGTATATAAACACTTAAAACCTCAAGAGAAAAGCTATTAAAATAAATGGTTACTAAGATATTTTGAAAGTGATATTGAGATAGAGTGTTGACAACTTTAAACTTATATTTTGTGCGAATTGCCATAGCAACACCCCCATGGGGGCGATCAGAATCTCTTCTTACTATAGTGAAGCCCGGCAATTTAACAGTTTTATCATGGCTCAACCAAGTTTCATTCAATAAAATCATATCAACTTGTTCACTAAGATTGCTTATGAAATGGCGCAATTGACTCAACTTTGGCTGTAAACTTCTGGAGTTCCAGTGAATGATATTAAAATTATTATAACAAGTACTATGCAAATCAATATTTACAATGTTATCCATAGTTTAAGTTGAAAAATTGGTTACAAGCATTTCTTTGATAGCTGAAGAAGAAATGGGACCAGAAGGGTTTTTATTATCTTTTCTTTTTAAAAGTTCTACAATGGTTTTCGTAATAGCACCAAGAACAATATCAGAATTAATAATGTCCGCAATCAGTGCTCGCCCTTGAGGTGTTTTAGACGTGGCGGGAGCTTTTGAGCTAGAATTATTAACACTACTATTGCTCTTACCTACAGGTACTGCAACAGCTGCAGCATATGAAAACTTTCCACTTATCTTGTTCTTGATTTCAGTATTTTTGGCCGCTTTAACTGGACATGAGTAGGAGACTGCAGAATGTGCACCGCTACAGTTTGAACATTTAAAGTCATTGGGGTTGGAGCATTCACGGTAGAAATGGCTTGCGGAACAAATGGAACAAATTTGTGTGCTCTTGCAAGCTCCACTTCCATGACCGAATTTGTAGCACTTAAAGCATTGGAGTAATGGCTTGATATATTCCAGAACTGGCATCCAAATGTGTTCATATGTGACATGATCAGGCCGAGAAGAAGCTTTAAAAGTCACAAGTACTGTTTGCAATGGTTTGAATGAACCATTTTCTTGTCTTTTCATGAATCGTTTCACTCCCAAGATCATGCAGGAGGCTTTTAACTCCTCCAGCATATCCTCTTCACTAAGCTCAATGGAAGCACGTATAATTCCTTGGCACTCGATTGTATCGTATGGAATTTTGGAAATCCAGCCATTCTCGCTCATCAATTTATTATTCAACAAGAACTTATTAGCATCCCTGGCGCAACCAAAGAACACCTTTACAAAAAAGTTACCAGCAGCTTTTACATATTGTACTCCATTTACATTCTTAAGAACTTTGTTCACCTTCATAATGTCCATAGGGACCTTTTGGTTAGGCTGTGTTTGAGCTGATTGTAGTAAGACTGGATATTCATTTTTAGTTAAGTCTTCATATATTGGGTGGTGGTCTTTAAAAAGACCACGATTACTCCTTATAAAAGTCATTTTTTGCTTGCCAGATGAAGTAATCTCGGTGTCACTGCTTTTCCTTTTATTTGCCGTAGGCACAGATGCGGTATCCATGGGGGTGGAGCCGCCGCCCGCACCCCCGTCTACGCCACTCATGCGATTATTATTAAACGGAAACTATAGCAATTTTAACGTATGATAGCAGAAAAATAAGAATGATATGGGTATAAAAAGGGCTTCAAATTAAATTAATTAAATGAAATTGAAAAAAGCCGCCTTTTCACTTCAACTTTCCCGCCCTTTTTTCCCATTAGTAATGAACGAATTCTACCATAGAGTGCGGTGCGAGATGCTTGCCTTTCACTGCGTTTTGTTGCACACTTTTCTAATGCATTATTGAAATGTTAGAAGTTTTTTTACATGTAAGCACTTTAATAACCCTATTTATAAAACTCGGTCAAAGTATTATTAATCATTAAAATAAAAAGATTTTTCGTTATTATGTTGGCGTATCTTGTCATGGAACTCATTCCTAAACTTTTAGTAAAATTATGTTGGACAGTAAATTAAGGCACTCAATGTTAAGCAGATTAAATCTAAATTTTTACTAGCAAATAATTCTGTCAGCAAACGATAATCATAGTTAAAATGATGTCTATTGTATGTAACCTAACTTATCCACAGAACATTTGCTCAGAAGGTTTTTTTAACATGGCAATGATTTTTGATCAAATAGCGGGAAGCCGAAGGGTGGCGAACGTGTGGCGAATTAACAAGGAAGACAGAAAATTTTATTAGGTATTCAGAAAAGAAAGTGCACCCATGCTGTTGAATGATTCACTACAGTAGATTTTGTAAGAACGATGTTGTCGCTCTCTCAGGGAATTAATTCTCTTACGAGTGGATTTCTAAGACTAAGCTTTTTTTTTCGCTGATTAATTTCCTATACCTATGTATAGAAAAAACTTAAGTAGGTATAGGCGCCTCTGCATGTTTGTGAACAGTGACCGAATAGGAATTAGTTTTGTTTGAGTTACAATTTTTGTAATGTGTATATATATATTGTATTGTAGGTAATATCTATTCGACGTGTCAACAAAAGGTCACAACTTTCATACAAGGGGGCCTTGATTTTTCACCTATCTCCTTGCACGTGTGTTATTTTGGTTAGGTAAAAAAAAGCGTCTGCCTCAGAAGAGAGGATCATTTCATACCACTCGTTGTATTTTTTACCTACCCGCTACGGTACGAATTACGAAATCATGGTAATGAAGAAAGCCCTAGATCATAGTAGAAAGAGTGCAAAGTAAGTTATCTTCTACAAACGCACCGCGCGCGGCTTGAATGTGTGCGCCATAGTATCTATGCGTCGCCGCACGCACACTCAAACAAAATCTCGACCCGTTTCTCAGTGCGCCAGTCGAGATTTTGTTTGAGTGTGCGTACGGCGACGCATCTAGATACTATGGTGGGCAGGTATTATATTAACATCGCCTTATTGACATTAATAATCGGGTTGTTCCCCTAATTCCATACTACCATACCTCAATCGGCTAGGCTAAAATAAATCAAATTGTAGTTTAGTTAATTTATGTTTCATAGTGGTTAAAAAATAGTAAATTGTATGACAAGGGTCTAAAATAAGCTGTTATAACGCTTCGCTCGGGAAAATAACCATCTCGTGACATAGATCCTTATTTTCCCGAGCGAAGTGAGGGAAAATTGTTCCAGCCGTAATATGGCTTTTAGACCAGCACGTCTAGCACACGACGGCCCCGACATATTCTCGATTTTTATCGCACTATACCTCTTCTTCTAAGTGTTCTAATAAGAGAGAGACGGATAGTGCGAGAAAAATCGAGAGAGCTCGCGCGCCGTCGTGTGCTAGCCGTGCTGCTTTTCAGTTGGACTGCGACCGATAAAATAGAAAACAAAGAGTATCCATCCACCATCAATAATATAAATTCCATGGCTAAAAGATTGTTCAATTTGGCGGCATGATTTTTTAATAAAATATTTTGACACATACAAGATATTGACTCCACGAACAAGCGCTATTGACCGTCCATCTAGACGCGCCAAACTACCGAGCGTGGCGGACAGCATAACGACGTTGTACAAGATAAAGCGCGATAGACAGCAGTCTATCCCGCTCAATCTAATAGCTTATGGCATAAGACATGGACATAGGCCTTATGCTATGTATGCAGTCAACCACGCTTGAACGTTTGGACGCGGCTATAGATAGACCATCAGCGGCGTATTTAAAAAAAATGACTTACGAAACAATAAACAACCTCATTTGTTTGAAATGAATTCTGTTTCCTGAATGGTCGATTTTCATAATAACATTATTATACCACCATAATAAGTTAAGAATTACCAGAATAAGTACAGACTTATTCTGGTTAGTTGATAGTTATTATAATTATAAATGTTTTTTTAAATAGTTGTGATTGGTGAATTTAATACGTTGAAGTTTTGATTGGTCAAATTAAAATGTTTTAATAATCATAAATATGTATGCATATTCTCCCTACGGCTTACATGTATTACTTTAGTAGTGAAACAAATCTATTGCACAGTTTTCTGAGTCATAATGTAGTTTCTAGCTATAAGTAATGATCGAAAATGCACTCAACAAAAAATACCTAGAGACAGGTCAGCATTTTTAATTTTCCACATCACAAACCAATGCTGACGTCGTCGGCGCCATTGATGCCGCTTGCATTGTCGGGTCACTGCACACGAAAATTGAGGCCGTGCGCTGCAATGCACAATGCATGCCCAATACTATCCAGCACACTGCACATGACTAGTAGACTTGACTTGACCTTATATAATCTAGTATAAGGTCTAAATTACTACGCGCGAGCATTCTTACCATGTAGACTAGTTGTTTTTTTTTATTGTTTCGTGTTAGAAATGAAGTCCGTTTGAATTTCAATTTTAATACGCCTACTCTGTGTCTTAAATGGTTGATGCTCTTTTCTTTCACGCCGTAACGCCCGCGGCGTTGGATCATGCATTATCAATAGTAAAGTGGCTGCCTAATAACTAGGTATAAGGGTCTGATTAGCTCAGACAAAAAACCAATGGAAGTAGAGCCTTCTCTTAAATGCGTCAGGTACACAAGGTTAAAATTACTGTTGTTATGTTCTATCATAGGACCCAGTACGACGTAATACAGGTAAACAGCATCGATGCATAGAGTTGTCACAACGCTACTGACGAACCACTATAGGTCTGACTTCGGATTACGCCCGGTTAATACGCATCGGGGGTCATTATATTAGACACCAGTAGTCAATGGACACGTTTTATGAATAGGCAGGCAGCACGTCTAGCACACGACGGCCGCGACATACTCTCGATTTTTATCGCACTATACCTCTTCTTCTAAGTGTTCTAATAAGAGAGAGACGGATAGTGCGAGAAAAATCGATAGAGCTCGCGGGCCATCGCGTGCTAGCCGTGCTGGTGTACTAATGAAATTTGAAGAATTCCGGAACGACTAGAATACTAACAGTGATTACTGCTTTATGATTTAAAATGGTAAAAGCGTTGCGGGTATTGTGGTAGTTTTTCCTTGTTCGATCTCGATTACGAAAAATACGATACTTAATAAGTTATGGTAGGAAGCTAAATATCTCCTGGGCTGTTATTCGGAACGCGCTCATGCGCCACACCTCATCCCGTCACGCCTTACGAAACTAGACCTCTGATTACGATAATTACTATGAATCGCCGCGTCAAGATATTAGTGAGATTAAAACATGTTACAGAATAGCAAGGATGCTTGGACTTTCTAACTAGTACAATGGCAAATACCGAACTGCCAACCTGATGGAAAGCGGACACTGTAGCCTGGACTTTTTTTGTACTACAACACTACAACGGTGGTAAATAAACAATCATATAGCCTGCCTTATGGTAAGCAGACATCGTAGCCTGTCGACACTTGCGACTCCAGAAGAATCACAAGCGTGTTGCCGACCCTTTATTGATTGATATGAGGATTCGTTGCGTTGATAGCTAGAGACGACCACGAGGCCCTCACTATAACACCACTTACCCTCGGGAGCACTGGCAACCTTACTTACCAGTTACCACCATGAATACAACACAACACAACACATACCTGCAGATCATTATAATGGCTTCGGTCTTCAGTAAGGTGGTAAGACTGGAGATTGTAAGTGGGCACCGTTGGATGCGTGCAACTCCAGATAAGTCATATTTACCTTGTTACCCCCATTGAATAGCTTTTTACCCCCAAAGGGTTTACCGCCAGGATCGGAACCGATGGCCTAAGGCGAAATTGTAGGTACCTAATTGCCTAAACCTAACTCGAATCGTCATCGCTCACATCTAGTATATCTGGACACTGATTTCAGCCGTTGCTTGGAGCGACGGCGGCAGTGGTAGCAGTGCTCAGCCCCCCTATTCGGTAACTTGTTTTAAGCTCACCTCAACGCTCACCCACAAATATATCTTGACACCGCGATGCGTAGTAACCAAGCGCAGGCAGAGGTCTAGTTTCGTGACGGGCGACCGGCGGGGTGAGCCGCTTTAACGGTACGGCTGGTATTCGCTAAGGCGCATGCATTCCCACGCATGGTGCATCTCTGTCGCTCGAAGTCGTGGCCAAGCCGTGAGATTCGTAATATTTGTTCGTTATGTATTATACAATCACCTATTTGCTCTCGATATTACGGTATTACAGACAGTCCTGACTGCAGAGCCTGCGTGGAAGAGGAAGAGACAGCCGCCCACGTCATCCTGCCATGCCCTGGGGTGGCAGAATAAGGGGGCAGAGCACCTCGGAACACCGGGGTCACTACCGGAGGCCGTCGGCAGCATAAAGGGTCTGCTAGGCTTCCTGGTGGAACTGGGTTGGCACAAATAGCAGTAGTGCCAATGACCCATACGCAAAATAGGCGCTATTATGACGTTGAGTTGCGGAAACCCAGCCCGCGTACACCTACCTATAACCTAATATATACCTTAACTGCGGTTGTAGTCGTAGTGGCATCGCAGTAGATTAGGTGCGTTATTTAATTAAATAACTCAATAAAAATTAATAAGATTTCTCCATCAACTAGAACATTCCCCGAGTCGCAACACGCGATCTCATTTCATTGGGTGCGTATATAACGATTTATATAGAAACTTTTGATATATTTTCACTGGATATAACGATTAAAGGCTATAATGCACTTTTGATATAACAACATTTAATATATTCTCATGTAATATAATTATCAACAGATATACAGATGTATTGCAAAATTATTTTCCTTCGGGAAAACTCGGATCTTTATCGGAATACGATGACACCCGAACTGTCAATGAATTATCGTATTAAATCAGTGACATTCTCATACCCATTAATATGGAACTTTATTGCTAAGTGTCAAATGTCAAAATGAATAATGTTGTTGTATAATATAGAGATGTTACAACCGCAACAATTATTAGGTACTGAAAATGGGATTTTTAAAACCACTTTCTGTAACTTCAAAAATAATCAGTTTTATTGTCACTACTAACAAAACATTATCTCCGCTTTAAAACATAATTAAAAGGACAACAAAATAAAGCTTATCGGGAAATATTTACAATGATAAAATTCAAAACCTGTCTATATTTTATCTTTGGCGTCCCTCTCGTACCTAAAAATAACCTGCGTGTGAGAGGAATGCAATCGATTCAAAAGGTTTCATAGGCAATTTCACGAAAGTTATCGCCACGCACACAACCGTTGTAATGAATGATAGAGGATTTTTAAAATTGGTGTTTTTTTGCGTACCGATTGCAAGTTCAGCAGCGAACTGATGGGATGACAAAATGTTTTTTGTTAAGATTCTCACATTGACTCAATCACTTCGTTCATTCGTTTTTCTTGCAATCAGTACGTAATGTAACTGGGTGTGGTTTCATTCATTTCAACTTTGGTAAAACTACCTATACCTACCTAACATTACAATTTCATCGTATTTGGATCGATGTTTTCTATATTGTCCATTTCACAATCTGAGTCAGTCATATCATCGTCAGATTCGTCAGTGCTGTCATCAATCAATAGAATTGTTATTAACGTCAAAGTTAATAACAATCCTATCAATGCGATCATCCATAGAGTGTTCCTGTGAGAGGTATTCATTTTCAAATTTGATAGCATGATCACAAACTTTCTTCCATTCTTCCGGGCCAATAATATTTATTTTTTCTTCAATTAATTTTTTTACTGTACGCAAATTCATATCTATGTTTCTTTTTGATACATAACCTTTTATCTGTGACCATATATTTTCAATAGGGTTGAAGTCGGGATGGTATGGAGGTAACCTTAACACTTCGTGTCCATGTTGATGTAAAATTTTGTCAATGGAATATTCTACAAAGTCTTCTTTATGCCGGCAAATAATTTTGTATAATTGTATTTTGGTTGACGATGAATTATGTGGAATATTGTATTTTTTTAACCAGTTTATCATAAGTGGCTTTGCGGTATTAGAGTTGGGCGGACATTCCACATATTTATTGTGATAAGCAGCATTGTCTACTACTAGTACAGAATTTGGAGACAAGTTGGGAATAAGTTGATTCCGTAACCATTTTTCATAATTAACATTATTCATGGCATCGTGATAATCACCAGTTTTATCAGTAGACTTATACATAAGTAGAGCACCCGGTACAAATCCTTTGGCACTACCTGCATGTACTATAATTAGACGTTGACCTTTTGAAATTAACTGTTTCACTCCTTTATCCGTAGAATCGATCCAGCACTTTCCTGTTAAATGGGATGTGTGAACATAGGTTTCGTCAGTATACACAATATCTCTGCCTTCAGATCTGTACTTCCTTATAAGGTCTATGAACTTTATTCTTTTAAGTCTAACGTCATCTTTTTCCATCAGCATTTTCCTATTATTAGTAATTTTCTTGAATAAAAAACCCATTTGGCGAAGTATTTTTCTTAGTGTAAAATCGCAGCCCTTAAAATTCATCGTTTCTATTAATTTGGACTTTAGAACTTTTATAGTAGGGACCTGTTTATAAATGAGATGAAAGTTATAAACCATTCGTCGTATCACTGCGTAATCAAAATCATCAAGATCTAAATAGAATTTCTTGCGTGGTCTACCCAGCTTAATTTTGTTTGTAATGAACTTGTCATATAATAGCCTCTGATAATTGTAAAAATGGTATTATTTGTAGGTTAGGTTAGGGTTAGCTTAATTGTGTCCCTTAGAGCGGAAATGGGTACGTCGACGGTGACGTCGATACGCTGGCGGTTAGGATAGGTTTTAGGTTAGGTTAAAATAATTAACGTGAGTGTGAAAAAAAATCTTACACAACAATACTTATATCCAAAATACATTATATTCATTAAACGTTATATCAAAAATGTATTATACTATTTGAACATTATACGACATGAAATTATACTGATTGTTGTTATACCAAAAGTTTATTACGTCCCTTTAGTGATTATATCCAATGAAATTATATTAAATGTTGTTATATCCAGTGAAAATATATCAAAAGTTGTTATACCAATCATTACACACCCCATTTCATTACGTTCTATACCCCGTGTCGCCACCACACGGGGTATAGAACGTACCTAATGAAATGAGATTGCGTGCTGCGGCCTGCGACTCGGAGAATGGTTAGTATTTATAACCTTTCCTCCCGTGGCTGTAGTAAGAGTGTAGTGGGTGAAGATGGGGTAGGAACCTATCACTGCAATACCTATCCATTTTCTCCATCTTAACCTAAAATTCCTAGAAGTGGCACTGAAAATTAAATTTCATGACTTGCATGTTTCGAGAATACAGGTGGATTTGTTAATGTACGGCCCAATAATCCGCGTCTATTGTATATCTATCTAGTTTTAACCCATGCATAGAGAGGAGAAAGATACGTGCGGACCCGTTTTAAAGAGGGAGAACGGTACGTGGGCCATATATTAGCCGGACCCGTTTAGATAAGCTAGAAACTTTTGTTTCAACTAGTCTTTCAATTCTTAATCACGACTCCTGGGGACCTACTCTAGAATAGCGCTGCTAACTCCGCAGCTCAAGGAGCACTATACCGGTGCATAATCTCACCGGCCCAGATACGGAGCTTACAATGGGGCCACAGCTACCGCGACTAAGATTTTTACTACTTCAGCGGGCGTAGCACGGTTGCCATTTTATCACTTATCGTTGTGGATAAGGCATCCGTCACTCTCGCGCTCGCGTCTTTACCACAACGATAAGTGATAAAATGGCAACCATGCTACGCCCACAGAGGACATTCCGAACTCTCGTCGCAGAATTTATGAAACAATTAAAACATCTCATAGATCTACCTGTCTAGGTATCTACTCGTCTAAACATAAGTATAGTAACTAAATGATAATTTTTATCGAAAGGTGTATCGTGGTCATCTCCCCTCGATGATTCACTTGAACTGCGTATCTTCGTTAAATGGCATACCCATTGAAAATTGTTGGCGATGGCGGTCGTGGTGGTTGTAAACAAAGGTTGTAAACATCTAGAAACCTTGAGATGTAATGTAGTCCATTCAACAAGTGAAATTAAAAGAGTTTTCGAAAAACCTGACTGCTTTTTTATAAATATTATAGTTTATGATTGAGAGGAATCCAACGATACCTCATATGTAGAAATCCGTCTAACGGCTAATTAGACATACACACATACGAGTACATACTATGCATTCGCTCGAAAAACGTAACCCTCCTCTCATTCGGCAATCGGGTAAAAAGCAACCACTTTCCGTCCAACGTACAAGATTCCAATTTCAATGACAGTTTTATAAAAAAGATCGACCAAGTGCGTGTCGGGCCACGCGCAGTGTTGGGTTCCGTAGAGTTGCCTGTCCTTCTTAGTTTATACATCCACATGCGCGTGCCAACTAAATGGTTCTGTCGGCGAATTTGTACGGGTTAGCCTTTCTAAGTACCTACATTTTAAGTTGGTCGACTATTACTTGGTAACTAGTTATGCCTACTGTTACCGTGATAGTTTTCCTTTAAATTCATTATATGTACTACTGCCACGATTTTTTTCACATTCCCAGTAACCGCCATTTAGCCGGGGGGGGAGCAAACGAATTACCAATTTCAAAAATCGTTGTAAGGGACCCATAATACGAATAATCCCCATAATCCATCAATCCCACACTATGGGTTTAACGACAAAAAAAACCAAGGACAAATAGTGACAACAATGCTGATTAGTTAATTGTGTACGAAGGCATTTAATCTAAGTGTCCATTCTAAATTGGCCTAGGTTGCCTAGCTATTAGTTAGTATAACATTGACTTGATTGAATCAATTACGGTGTCAAAGATCGCCGATCGTTGTTGGTTAAAAAATCGTATATTTATGTCTCATTCACACACGCTCGTAAGTAGAGTAAAAGAGTAGGCTAGCACGTGGTAACAACAATAGAGTTGCATAAAATAAGGCCATCAGTCATCACCAAACACCGGTTTGGCGGGGGCAAATCTGTACTGACGTTTAATAGTGCGAGCACACATTAAACTAATTTTATTAGTTGATATCGATAAAAATGACGTACAACCGTTGGGTAATTTCAAGAATTTGAATGAAGAAGAAAACTACATACACAAAAATAAACTTTTTGCGTAATTAACTTTTTTAATATTTAATATAATTTTCATAATATACAATCAAAATTTTCTCCACATTTTCAGACTTTAATCTTCGTCGCCTGGGTGACAATATCCATTTTAGCCAACTAAATGACCTTTCTAGGTCAACTGTAGTAATTGGAGCAAATTCAAACAATTTATAGTATTGATGAATTTCTGCTATATGACTCAGTTCTATTTCTTTTCCGATAAGTATAAATGAAAGAGGTTTGCACATAGTCAAACATATTCAAACTTAGCCATAAGTTTAGTTATGATAATGATGGTTAAAAAATTATTTTTATCGATGTCGATAAACTTAGTCGATTTTTAATTAATCACTAGCACTGGTACATTTTTGCCCCCGCCAAACCGGTGTTTGGTCATCACACACCTTTGATTAGCATAGCTGACACAACTGCTTTTGTATCGCATCACAAAACTTATGAGATGAGCAACCTAGATGAATTTAACCCAGTACAATACGGTATTTGACAATAAGTCAAATGAGCTTCTTTTTATGAAACGTCAAAAACGCTCCTTTAGTATATGCAATTTGTAGGGATAACTTGCTTGTGACGTCACAATGAAACAACGTCCTTATTGTTGAGTTTTTATGAATTTATACAAAAAACTGTAAATAGCAAACTTAAATGAAAGATTGATAGTTTCCGAGTAATTTCATAATTATTTTCACTGATGTCTAATACCCTATTCTCATTTCTTTCGCGTGGACAATGGTGTCCCGGCCCGAACATTTGGGAGGCATGTGTGGAGCCAGGTACCTACAAAGTACTAACTGAGCGGACACGTAGAAGCCCTTTTGTCAATTTAATGAAATGCAAGGAGTACACGGAGCGGATGTTGTCCCTGCCCGTGTCATGGGACGCACATAGAGACAGCACCCGCTAAGAATCTAATTCTAAAATACCTATTGACAATAGTCAAATAATGCTTCCCGAACAGAACAGACAATAATTCAGTCAATCAATAGCCAAGCGGGAATTCACTAATCTCATCGACCACTGCGAACCGAATACGCTTGTCGATTACCTAGTCTTTCCTATACGAAGTGTCTTTGCCAAGCTTTCCCTTTCACACACTAGCTTTACCATGAGAGAGGAAATGCTTTCCTACATAAATTCAGGTAGACTTGAGTTGGCTTGAGACAGAACCGCACAGTGCAGTGACCGCTAAAGCTGTGCACGGGCATTATGATAATCAGTATAATCTAATCTAATCTAATCACGTAGATTACGCGTAACGTAAAAAAGGTTTGACAAAAAGCTCGGCCAGACGTTGAATCGTTCGGTCTCGGCGATTCAAACTAACTGAACTGAGAATATAGAAGACTAGTCCATAATCCACCTCCTAGCGTTGGTCCCGGTTGTGCCCTAAAGAAGCCCGGGGTTCACTTTTGGCGTAAATATATAGGCACTCGTTTTATGATAGCGACTTCCATCTGCCCTCCCTACCCAGAGGGAAAACTAGACCTTATTGGGATTAGACCGGTTTTCTCACGATGTTTTCCTTAATCGAAAAGCCACTGTAAGTAATACGCATTTTTTGAAAAAACCCCGTTACGAACTGTGTTTTTGGCCTGGGGTGTATATGTGACCAGATATACAGGATGTGGCCTGAAATAAAGCAAAAAATTAAACGGTAAGTATATTATTGAGTTTGTGAGCAATTATTTCCAGGTGGTCTTAATTGAAAAAAAAAGTATTTTTTTCTTTAAAGTAAGTTTATGTATATTTATTACTCTTCTGGGGTGAGACAATTGGTTTTTTTATATTAAAAGCACTAAAAAATACCAAGAAAATTTGTTACCTCAAAATCTGGAGGTCATAACATAACTTTAGACCAACATTTCTCCGAATTAAAAAAAAAATATTAAAAAGTTGGACACAAGGGGTTACTGCAGATGTTCTAAGGAAGGGTCCTCTTAAATATTTTCTTCTGTTACAGGCAACACAGAAATCTTTTATGTGGCCTGTTTCACGAAACTACAGGTTATAATTTTACAAGTCTACATAGGCAACACTATATTGATTTAAACTTTCACGATTCTCACAGATTATTTATACTAAACGGGACTTAATCGCGTATAATTAAATTATTTATTTACCTCACTGAGGTCTCCCGACGTTTCGGATGTGTTGCAACATCCCGGTCCCGTGACCATGGATGTTGCAACATATCCGAAACGTCAGGAGACCTCAGTGAGGTAGATAAATAATTTAATTATACGCGATTAAGTCCCGTTTAGTATAAATAATAGGCAACACTGATCAAATATCCAGTCGTTATTGATCAATTACCTCATTTGTTGCCAATTTAGACTAGTAAAATAGGGATGATGAATAAGATTTTTTTATGATGTCATTTGAACCAGTTTTTGAAGAGGAACAAATGTTTGTATGGGAGCAACTACAATTAAAGAACATAAATACATAAATTTGAGACAAAGATTGACCTCGCTTCATACTGATAGAAACACAAGTATGACGTCACATTTGTACATTTGTACTAATCGTTGTATGGAAAATCAGGATTGTTGTTTCGGTCGCGAAATACTGCGTTTAAGTACATAGTTGTTGTACAATTTTGTTTCTATAAAAGCGGAAGGATACTATTGGTAGCTTTAAATTTACTCTTGGACAATAAAAAAATCATATTTTTTCTAAATTTTTAAGGTCCATATCTTTTTATGATTTTAACTATATTTTATAATGTATACTTTATTTATTACGATAATTTGATGGTTTACTATCCATATAATAGCATCACTACGTTATAAATTTGAACATGAGGCATCATGCCTATTGTAAGCTATTGCTTCGTGAAACAGGTTACAGCTACGAGTAGGCACACCACACCATCTTGTAAGTAAGATAGTTCCTTCCTACCTCATCATCATATCAGCCGAGCCATCCACTGCTGGAAATAGGCTTCCCCCAAAGAGTGCCACAATGACCGGTCCTGCGCCACCCGCATCCAGCGGATCCCCGCGACCTTTACCAGGTCATAAGTCCACCTTCGGTCTACCCACGCTGCGCGTGCCGCCTGGTCGCCACCCGGGAACCTTTCCGCCCCAACGGCCATCACTAGCTAGCCAGATTCACAGTTCAAGTGTAGCCTACCCCTCTTATATAAAAACGCACGAATGTAACCAGCTCTAATTACTTTTTAAAGATAATGATAATGCTGGCATCAGCAGTTTCATTAGGTCTTAATGAGCCGGCGTATTTAGTACTCGTGCAGTAATGAGAGCAGAGGCGCAAAATAGAACAGTTTACGTCATTTTCATAATGGACACAGACATAGTTAGTGAAAAAATATAGCAGCAACGCGATGTAATATTTATATTTAGGCAGAGAGTCAACGAAGTATGTAGGTACAATACGGGCCACATAAAGGTAAGTTTGTGTCTCTGAAGTCAAGTTTGTGACTCAAGTTGCCTCCCGACCCGCCGAAGCCCTCTGAGACTCCTGCGACACTACTATTAATTAATAATAATAACAATAAATATAAGGGGACAATCTTACGCAAATCGACCTAGTCCCATAGTAAGCTCAATAAGGCTTGTGTTATGGATACTAGACGATGATATCTTTAATAGATATAAATACATAGAAAACATCCAAGACTCAAACAAATGTTCATGCTCATCATACAAATACTTGCCTTTTCCGGGATTCGAACCCAGGACCTTCAGCTTGGTAGGCAGCGTCACTACTCAGTACTCACTAGGCCATGCAGTTATCAAACATCTAGTCTAGTAGGGCGACGAGTAGGTAGTTAACTTAACAGACGCAATACTATTTAATATGGTATTTGGCAATAGTGAAAATAAATTGTTTTTTATTAGCAACATATAAACATTACGAATATACTCGGAAAGTATCCATCTTTCATTTATGTTTTTCCATTTTAAGATTTTTAAATTCATAAAAACGACTACGGACGTTGTTTGATTGTGACGTCACAAGCTAGCAATCCCTACAAATTCCATAGTAACGAAGCATTATTGACGTTCCGTCGTCATCGGCAGTCGGGTAATTAGAAAGTTGAAAAACCCCCGACATTTTCATTTTAAAGTCCTATATCTCAAAAACGGCTGAACAGATTTTCATGAAACATGGCAAAGAACACTAGGGATCACATCGGCTTACGAATAAAAAAAAACCGCATTCAAATCGGTCCATCCGTTTGGGAGCTACGATATCACAGACAGATACACAGATACACAGACACACAGACACGTTAAACTAATAACACCCCTCTCTTTGCGTCGGGGGTTAAAAAGAAGCTGATTTGACTATTTTCAAATACCGTACTGTTGGAAGGGAATACCTAGTACAGTCGAGTTCTCCAATATCTCCAACAGATAATCTTTCAAAAATATCATGTGTCTTATGCTGCAACTGCAACAATAAAGTCTCTGTATAGATATTTTTGCAAGGTTGTCTGTGTAGATATTGGAGAACTCGACTGTACCTACATCTTAGCTCGTAGTATTTGTTTTGTGATCTCTACCCTACGAACAAAGATGTAGGTACAGTCGAACTGACAAGTGGCTGACTGACTGAACACCTTTGTACCGTGAAATTGTCTAACGGGTTAAAGGGACCAGTTACTCGTACCAAGGTGTTCAGCTACTTAGTGAGTTCGACTGTACCTATCTTTTCGGGCGAGGTTGTCGAATTCATAACTCGTGTATTTACACCCGGAAATTATTCCTCAATTATGTCCTTAAAAGTACAAAAGTATATCACAGATTCTGATAAGATTCCGTTGAAATAGTAACTAATGAAGTGCCAAAGGTGATCCTTGTGGAAGCGACGGAAGTCCTCAAATATTATCGGCCCACCCCACACACAGCGATTCGTTTTTTTTCTCTAATAATCAACGCATTTGCTCTCGGAAATCAGTTCATGTGGTAAATTGGAAAATAAATGTGGAAAAGTTTATGTGGCTTGGCGGAGTATTAAGAATTAATTAAAATTTAAGTCGGTTAAAACTTTGTTTTTAAAGTAAATTATTAGAATTAAATAGAGGTCGTTAACGAACATTTTGGTAGTTTATTCAGAATAGGGTTTTTTTTATAGAGCCTTTGTATACACGATCGAAAGAAAATGGAACTATAGACAGGATTAGAGTACCTACCTACTCTGAAACCCTATTTACCAGGTATTTCCTAATTATCCCTGCTGTGTTCGCCTGTAATTGGTGGCGCAATTAAATGTAAACTTATGTTGTTTTTTTGTATTAAGTGCTTGTCATTGTTGTTGCCGCTGTTGGCGATCCTTAATAATAAATAAATAAAACTCATTCAACTAAGAAAGTATCATTAAACGATAACTAATTAAATATTCGCGTTTAAACTTATCAACATATCAGCACTATATTTTGCACGCTCAGAAATGAACATTTCCTCAACCTTAGTTCAGCTGTTTAAATGTTTATTGTTATGTCACCTCCATTCGTGTTAGTAGAACATTTTTCTATCACGGTAACCGCCTGATGGTACCGTAATACTATTAGCATCTCGTTCTGCCATGGGAGTGCCCTAGTGATGTACCTTCTCTCGGCAGCACACGCCATGCCTTTGCGAGCCAGTTTGCCCGCCATCGCGTCCCAGTGACGCCGCGTCGCGAGTGCCATAGACAATCCGCTATTCCCGATTCCCGCTTTTAAGGTAATATTCGTGAAGTTTCCTGCACTGTATTGAAATAGGAATTCATCTGAAGTGTTTTTGTTTTCTTTTAAACTTTTTAGAATGTTTTAAAGTGGCTTGCGCCGGCATGACTTACTGGTTCTTAATGTGACTCTTTTGTTATTTCTTTCGTGTACCTCATTGAATCTTAAGTTTTCTTGTTAAAACTAGGTGCCAGTAAACTTTCTATAAACATTACATTTAATAAGAGACCTTTATATGTCATAATACTCATAATATAAATTTGTTTTACATCGCACGTGTTTTAATTTATTTAGGTACCGTATCATAAAGCTGGAATTACATTACAAAATTAGTGGCGTGAAACTAATTTTACCAAAAAATCGTGCAGGGCACGAAATTGATTTGCATTCATGAAATTAATGCATGCATTACGAAAATATTCAATTACACGTGGAACGGTTGGTAAAACTAATGTCAGAGTGATAATGAATCATCCAAGAAGTACTTTATCAACGTACGTAGGTGTTAAGAAGGTTAGGCAAGCATAATTGCGAATTATTATTGATACTTACCTACTACTATTGCCTCACAGGAATTTCGATGGCCTCATTACAAGCATTCAAGTTTTCCAGCTAGTTACATATACAAAACTCAAGGTCTTTGAAAATAAAACTGTCTAAGTTTTGTATTATTTTAAAAGCCATTTACGTATTTTAAATTATATGCCTATATGCGTACCTACCTGCTTGTAATTTACAAAAAAATACTACTTCCGTCTTTTAAATATTTACTAACCTAAGCTAACGTTAAAAAAAAAAGATTTTATTCTACTGTTATGTCGGCGAGATTGATTTATATGCCCATGGCTAATTACAGTTTTCTAGTTGTAAGGGTTACTGAGCTAAGCCGAGGACGGACGGACAGACATGGCGAAATTATAAGGGTTCCTTGTTGACTACGGAACCCTAAAAACCAGTTAAGTGCAAGTCGGACTTGCGTACCGATAAACGTATAAAGTAGGTTCATAAATTGTTCGTCCATGACAAGAATGTCTCGAAGATTTTTCCCTTTGCTGTTGGAAAACTGTCGATATCGACCACTTATTGGATTCTATATTCAGCCAATTAGAGCTCAGGACAAGTTTATGTACCATGTTTTTTTAATACATATTTATATTTCGATACAACGACATAGGTGACGGTCAGTACCAAATGCAAATCAGAAATACACATACTACAACAAATTCAAATTAATTCTTGTGTTATCATGATTCTAGATAATCTAGTTCGACTGTAAAATAATTTACTTTAAAAACAAAGTTTTAACCGACTTCAATTTAGTACTCCGCCAAGCCACGAGAACATTTCCACATTTCTTTTCCCATTTACCACATGAACTGATTTCCGAGAGCAAATGCATTGATTATTAGAGAAAAAACCCCAATCGCTGTATATGACCCGATAATATTTGAGGACTTCCGTCGATTCCACAAGGATCACCCTTGGCACTTCATTAGTTGCTATTTCAACGGAATCTTATCAGAATCTGTGATATAGGTACTTTTGTACTTTTAAGTACATAAATGAGGAATTCCATAAGCCATCTGTGGTCTTCATCATCAATTCCACTCCACCAATTTATGATTTCCGGATGTAAATCACGAGTTATAATAGAAAATACCAAAATCACTACACGCGTGCCTAATATAATTGAGGAGTTCCCTCAATTCCTCATGGATCCCATCATCCAATTGAATTTACAAAAAAATGGGACCCACCTGGAAGCATATACTTACGAACAAAAAAAAGATTTTACGAATCGGCTCATCAATGACGGAGTTCTGAGGTAACAAACATTGAAAAAAAAAAAATTACAACCGAATTTAGAACCTCCTTTTTTTTGAAGTCGGTTAAAAATAAAGCTCGCAAAGGAATTAGAATTTATAGGGTGCTTATAAATTCTAATTCCTTTGCGAGCTTTATTTTTTTATTGCGTTAACTTAACGTACAATTTAGATTTTGGGATTGTTTACTTTAGTATTTGATATTCATATTTTTTCTCTTTTGAGGTACGGATCAATATGTCTGACCTATTAAATCAACATTTCCCATTTTAATAACTATACAAAATAGTTAAAAAATCACAACAAATGATTCGCGGGAAAACCGCGATTTCCGGCAAGGTAAGATTTATTGGCTTCCTGACAGCACACAGATCGTCAAAACAGTTTTATTGGTTGTAAAAGCAGGGATGACTTCCAGGTCGAGTTCCCGGTGAAGTTTCATTCACAAATACAGTAGGATACAGTCGAGTTCTATGGTATTTACACAGACAACCTTTCAAAAATATTTTAGATGCGTCTCCTTCTTCTGTATCCTATTTCGATGTACAGATATTTTTGAACGGTTGTCTACGCTGGCAGCCGAAACTCTATCGGAACTTAGAATAATTGCCTTTGAACCAATTCATCTAATTGGAGTCCGAGGAACCAAAAACGGAATTACATAAAAAAAGATCCCCCGTGTGGTGTCGGGTTAGAATTTCACCACCCCCTTTCTTCCCGTGGGTATCGTAAAAGTCGACCAAGGGAGCAGGAGTGAAGTGTTGTGGGCGATGGGCTAGCAACCTATCACTGCGATATCACATCTTGTCGATCTTCTATACCCACATTTATGCTTAAAGTGGCACTCTAGAACATAAAGTTTCATGTGCTCTGCCTACCCCTTTTGGGAATGACGACGTGGAATTATATATGTATAAAAAGAAGAAAGTAAACTAACACAGACCGCATTCTCGAGGATGCACTGTGTTGGGAGTATGGGACCTGCATTTGTCTGTAGTCGTCAAATACGACGAATTCTCACATCAATAAAGGATAAGCAGCGCGCTTATATGATCCTTCTTGCCTGTTATTCGCTACGCGCTAATGCGGCTCACCCCGCCGGCCACCCGTCATTAAACTAGACCTCTACCTATGCTTGGTTACTAAGTATCGCGGACCGCGGTATCAACATATATTTGTCAGTGAGCTTAAAACAAGTTACAGAATAGAGGGGCCGGTGTAAAAGCGTCCATGGGGGAGGATATAGTCTACTTACCATCAGGCAGGCCGTATCCTTGTTGGCCACTGTAGACAAATCATGAGCTTTTGATCCATGTAATTGGCAGTTATTGGGTGTTATGTATCGAACTATTAGCTGCTGCCCGCGACGTCGACCGCGTGGAACTCGTTTACCGTGTACGTTCATGCCAAAACATTTGCTTCGGGATAAAAAAATCCTATGTCCTTCCTTAGGGTCTTAAACTATCTCGATACCTTCATCTAAGTAGATTGGTTCAGCGACAGAAGCGTGAAATGGTAACAGACAGTTACTTTCGCATAGGTAAATCCTACTAATATTATGAATGCGAAAGTTTGGATGTTTAGATGTTTGTTACTCAATCACAAAGTCGTGGGTGGTAGCTAGTTTATAATATTAGTATAGTATGGATTAACACTATAGTCTGTATATCTTCATTGTTTAAGATGTGGTGGTTTTTGCTGTTGCTAGCCTTGGGCTCGGCCCGTGGGCAGGACACGTGCCTCGCTAACAACCAGACACCATATCTGCTTTTCGGGACGAAGACAGCCTACAACTTCGTCAACAGGAATCTACCCAATCGCACACCGCAACTTATTGCAGGTGAGTCTTATAATTTAATATAATAATTAAAATTACAATTAAACTACACTAGCCTTTCGTTCACGCAGCAATTGTTAAAATTCTATACTCTTCTCAGGAAATCCTTCCCAGTTGTCACCACTGCTAAAAAAACGAAGAATAATTCGCTACAAAGAATTACATTCACAGTCATTAAGAGCATAACTTCAATAAGCCAAGCCATAAACATGCATTCGGTCTAAAGACGGTTGTTCATATACAACATATGAACAACATTTCAAGATTGTTATGTTACTGCCAATGATTGTATTTTTCAATGCTAATTAATAAAAATAAAATTAATTAATTACCCCCTAATTATACCCTATACTACAATATTGTCCCCAAATATCAATACATAGAAGTATGCATTGTACCTACAGCTCAATATATAGGAAACAACAAAAGACTTAAGACTAAAGTAACATAATATTAATAAAATAAAAATGAACACCATGTTTAATTTAATTCAATTAACCTGGAATGTCCGGGAATGCCGTGCCGTAAAGTAAATGATTGTGACAGTGCCAACATTACGGCAGCAAAAACCATAGACAAAATGTAGAAAGGAAATTAAAATCAATTTGAAATCGTACTCTGTTTTCCGGGTCATTCACCCCAAAACGAATGTTTATTGTTTTTTAACAATTGTTTTGTTTTGGCGAGTGTCTTTTGTCAACAAGAATAAGCATGGCAAACAAGTAGAAATCATTAAAACTTAATTGTACGTAACCTAGTTGAGGTGCATTCAGATTACTAATAATATTCCAAAACTACCGAAATGGTGAATTTGGATCATTGTCAGATTTAGGTTCGCGTCTCTTCGGTGGTCATTATCATTTATCAAAGTTAGGGGTAGGGGCTATTAAGCCTAATTTTTGGTTGAACTCTGAATCCGCATATGCGATGAAAACGTATTACCTATATATAAACATAAGCCCTTAACTATTGACCACTGGAAACACGATTTTTGTTTTAACGACTGACAATGACCCAATTGGCATTACAAAGGCATTTATTTACTAAGATTGTATAAACTGTATTGAATTCCTTTATTGTAGGACGTAAACGTTGAAACGACGTCGTTTGGGTATTGGAAATGGAAATAGGCCCCTAATTGAATAAAAATCATTTGATATTTTGAACTGAATAAGAGAGAGCTCAAACAATACCTCGTATTAGCTGTTGTTTGTGGATTGAATCTTTTCCCTACAAATCAAGGTCCCAATACTACCTAACTTCCAATTTCTGTTTTTGAGAACAGCAAAAGTTCCATAAAAACCGATTATGATTTCCTAGCTGGCCTAGCTATAACCAATATTGGATGCGTTCCTACTTGCATTTTGACGGGCATTCCATTATGAAACATAATGGAATGTCACTTTCTATAACGAACTAACTAGAATTAAGTTGGGGCCAATGTAATACTACTAGTCGGTATTTTTATGCTGACTAATTGCTGACTACACACAATACTGCATGTCATCAAAGCGACTATAGAAGTATAGTCTAATTCAACTTGCGGTTCAACGGCCAAAATCAACTGCTATGATGTTTATTTTTAACCGACTTCAAAAAAGGGAGGTTCTCAATTCGGCTGTATTTTTTAATACATGGAAAATCAACAGCGCAACATATTTATAGTCAAAATAATAAAACCATATAGCCAATTACAGGTTCTCACTTATAGAAATACACTACGTGTTTTTGTCAATTTCCGTTAATTGCAAGGGGGCATAGGTTAGATCAAATAAAGTTAATTTCTCCGAGACAGTAGTATCTTAACTCTTACTGTTATCAAGATATTCAATATTTTAATTTAATCAGATTTGCAGCTTTCACCACTGTTAATGCTACAGTAGATTATTTTGTAAAAGATTTTTTTTTTCATTTTTTTTTCAAGTAATAATTATGCTTGTTTGTTTCTGTGAATGTACTCTGCAATATGCCGAAGTTAACGGAAATTCCCGAAAACACCGTGTATTGTCCTACTTGTTATGAACAAAATGCTGCACTTTATGATGAAAGCAAGCCGCTTGGCACAGTGATAGTAGGGACCAAACTGAGTGATTTGACCCGCAGCAGCGGAAGTTTCACCCCTTAAGGAAAAGAGATGGCGCCACTTTAAAAGATATTTCAAAAAATCTCCAAGCTAAACGAATGAACCAATTTTAATGACTAATATCTCAAATGAAAGCTTATTATATTAATTACGTAAAAATATATTTTTTCGTAATTCAGCACCAGGGAAAAAGTTTTACTTAATTCAGTTTTTAAAATATTTTTTTATTTATTAATATTTGTAGGATATATATATATATATATATGTATCATAAATGCGGAATGGTATTTAATTCCCCTAAAACTTGAGTTGTGAGCAGACACAATTTGGCTTACCTAAATCTGTGACCCCCCTTGTTTTTCACTTTTCCAGCACTTTGACCTATTTCAGGGGCCTAAATTATGACTGAGGAGTTTGTTTATAGGCGTTTAGGCGTGCTCTGATTAATTGCAGAATAGAGCACGGGTGTGGCACGACAAACTTGGCCTGACCCCGCTAGTTTATTAGGATTTAGGACCCCTTGGCGAAGTAGTGATTTTTCTATTTTCTACTTCCTTTAAGCTGTTTTATCCATGCTTATTTTATATCCAGGTACCCAATGATTGACGAATTGTGTAACAGTACGTATACGTACTATCGACCACACAGCTAACTGACCATCGGTGCACCTTAAGTGCATTGTAATAAGGTTCTATATAAGCACAGGATGGTCAGTTAACAGTGTTTTCGTTTGTACATTACACATTATCCTACAAATATTATAAATGTGAAAGTTTCTAAGTTTAGATGTTTGCTACTCAATCACGCTTAAACGGCTCAACCGATTTTAATGAAATTATGCACAAAGATAGTTTATAGCCTGGATTACAATATAGGATAGCTTATGTCGATCCCGAAAATCCAATTCCGGACTGGGGATGAAATTGAGGTGGATGGTTCTGTGAGACTTCACACGGACGTAGTCGCGGACAAAAGCTAGCTGTGTTAATAAAAAAAAGTCTTAGTATGTGCGTAGGCATGAGATAGCTACATACCGGAAACAATTCAGCAATCCAAACGGGTGTAATCGTAATAACACACTTATCTAATGCTGGGTATGCATCTGGGCCAACGAACGCGGCTATCTATCTCACTCTAACAAATAGCCACATAGTGCTTCCTCGTCTGAATCCATTTTGTGTGCAACTATTCAAAACGCTTATTGAACGCCGTATACCTACGGTGGGTGTTTCTGAGTCTTGGATGTTTTCTATGTATTTAAGTATTTCTATTTATTAGATATAATCGTCGTCTAGTACCCATGACACAAGCTTTAGCGTCCCCTAATATTTATTAATTTTAAGTGCTTCCCGTTCGTTGACCGTTTGTTTGCTCAGTGTGTGTGTACCCAGCATAATGCATTCGTAACTCAATCCGCTTAGGCATTTTTCATACAATATTTTGATAACACTTCCTGCGACCATGCCCTTCCACCCGAACAAACATAGTTACATAGTTAGGTACATACAGTGCAAGTTTATAGAAAGTTTGTAGTTTGTAATAATGCATAAAATCATCATATTATAAATATTCAATACCCGCGTATTTATCCGTGGGTAGGTAAATATCGGGTATATACCAGTCTGGTATATACCCGATATTATCATGGTCGGCCTTATCACGCGATAACGATAAGTGACAAGATAGGAGCGTCGTCTCGTCCTATCGAACGGTGTCGGCCAGTGACGGACGCTCTACCTTGTCACTTATCGTGTGATAAGGCCGACCATGATACGGGGTCAGGTAAATACCCACCGGCGGGGATTTACCCGGGTAGTTACCCATCTCTAGCGACCATACAGAGATACCTAATGTAAACCCCCGAGTCCTCGACATTGCACTCGAGTAGGTATGACATGGGTACTTTATGTCAAAGCAATATGGGTTAAATTCGATTTAAGAGGAATTTTTCTTTATTCGATTTTAGCCAAGTCACTGAAGTGTAAAGGGTCGAGGACTATTAGGACCTTTACCTTGCCTATTTCGTGATATAATTTAACAGTGCCCTGTACCCCGTGTGGTGTCGGGTTAGAATTTTACCACCCCCTTTCTTCCCGTGGGTGTCGTAAAAGTCGACTTAGTCGACTAAGGGAGCAGGGTTGAAGTGTGTTGTGGGCAATGGGCTAGCAACCTATCACTGCAATATCACATTTTGTCGATCTTTTATACCCACATTTATGCTAAAAGTGGCGCTGGAACATAAATTTAATGTGCTCTCTGCCTACCCATTTTGGGAATAAAGGAGTGAATGTACATACATGTATGTATGTAATTTAACAGTAGGTATAACATAGATATGCTGCAGGGAACTTAATTGAACTACAGCCAGCGTTACTGCAAAAATAAATTTAAGTTTTAATCATGTTTGGACAAATAAATTATCTTTATCTTTAATTCGCTTTAACATACTAAATGCATCTAAGCTAAGGGCCTATGCATACTGCAAAACACGTCAAACGCCCGCACTTTATACACATATTTATAATATTATTTTTTAGAAAGGTAAATTAATGTCGCGTTAGACCCGTGAAAAATAATATGCATTGCGTTCATTAAGCGCGCCGTCGACGCGCGTTCGTTTAAATCAGAAGTAAATTGACACAGATGAGATCAATAAAAGCAGTCTGCATAGGCCCAAAGGGCCGAACAGTCAATGTTACGCCTGTTCCTCGGATGGGTAGGCAGAGCTCAATTGCAACATTCTTCATGATGCTTGTCGGTTTAGGGTGAGAGTACCCTGACCGAGGTCTTCCCTTCCAAGTGTACCATTCCCTTTTCTTCCAATCACTCTCTTGTCTCTCTCGTCCATCCATCCTCTCAACATGACCAAACATGCCCTAAAACATAATGGTCCGAGAACTCACTAGAGACTACCAAGGGACGCATTTATTTCCGTCCTAAACTAACACGGTATGCTAGCTAACCCTAATATAACTATAATTAAACCAACTAATATCAACATGTGAACCCAGACCTATAATGAGCCCCTGAGACATCACCATGCTATTTTAAACCGTTTTTATTAAATGATGGAAGAATCTGATTTTGGCTCTATTCCAGTTGTTAATTTCGGTAGTGACACCGCTGGAAATGTGACCCATTTGGCGAAGGGCGTAAGACCTATAATGATAAAGAAGTTAAAATCGAATTCCAAATTAATCTTCACGGTAGATTTCTCGTAGGCAGACGAGTAAAATTTGCAGTGTTCAAAAACTTGCCTTATTTTTACATTTTGACATTTTACACCGTACCTAGGTATTTAACTATCATGAAAATAGATATTTACTTTAAAAACAAAGTTTCAACAGACTTCAATTCAGTACTCCGCCAAGCCACATGAACATTTCCACATTTACTTTCCACTTTACAACAAGAACATTGATTATTTTATTACAGAAAAAAACCAAATCGCTGTATGTGGGCCGATAATAGTTATTTCAGGAGCTCCGTCGATTCATCAAGAAAGGTGATTCTGAGACCTTCGGTACTTCATTAGTTGCGATTTAAACGGAATCATATCAGAATCTGTGACGTACTTTTATAGTTTTAAGTAGGGTCGGGTCGGGAACTGTGGCTCGGTCGGGTACACCGACTCGCGCTTATATTTCCTAGATAGAACAGCAATATCTATCTGTCTCCTTCATTTTCCGGAAGCGCTCGACAGCCAAACTAAACACATAAAATAGCAAACATGTAAATACTTATGTGAACTTTCAACCCCTACCTTAACCCCTTCAACCGATAAATTAGAAAAAATCCCTTATCAATGTTTTTGACTGTACATTAGGAGCTTGTGACCGAAGTTTTAAACGGCTTACTTTAAAAACGGCATGTTTCCCATACAAACTTTTAACTCTTTTTAACCCCCTTAGGGGATGAATTATTATAAAGATAAAGATATTTTTATTGCAAGAACAGTATACAAGATCTTAATAACAACTAGAGTTCTAATGTTCGACCTACAATAGGCATGCAATATAATTAATAAGTAGTTTATTTGTTTTAAGTATACAAATTTTTTAAAATATGTAACATGAATATCACAAAAAATTTAATTGTCATATTATTATTATTACATACTAGTTGTGTGTCAAAATCAGGCAAATCATTATTATGTCATTCATTTAAAAAGTCCTGAATGGAGTAGTAGCATTTTCCAAGAAGCCAATTTGTTATGACTTTGCCAAATTGATTCTGGGGGCATTCCTTAATATGCGTCGGTAAATTATTGAATTTTAATTGCCATACAATACGAATTATTACAAAAAAATATGCGTTTTAGATCGAGGCAAGTATAAATTATCCCTATATCTAGTTGATCTACTAAAGAATTGATTGTGTTTAGCAAAGTATTCTGGATGTCGTTTTACAAATAGCGCAATCTGCTTAATGTACATGCATGGTAAAGGTAAGACCCCCGTAGCTTGGAATAAAGGTTTACAATGGGCCAGATAGTGGGTGTTACACACAGCTCTTATGCACTTCTTTAGTGCCAATAATAAATTTTTCACGTCTACTGAATTACCCCATATCAACAATCCGTAACTCAACATGGAAGAAACATACCCATGATATGCTATAAATGCAACCTCTCTGGAGCTGGTACAGCTTAATCTTCTTAATGCAAATACAAAATGGAGTTTAGAACAAATTCCAGATATGTGAGGTCATTTCTACTTCTTTCACTTGCTCATTTTTATGGTGTATATTTAACTTACATGTTCGACCTTTGTTGGTTCTGTATTGCATTAAATGGGTTTTGCTGACATTAATATTTAACTTATTATCATTCAACTAGTCTATTACTTCTGAGAGCGCATTATTTATTTCATCATTATAATCATCGATATTATTGGATTTAATAACTAACGTAGTATCATCCGCAAACATTATACAACTTTGGTTTACGTTGCTCGGTAGATCATTTACGTATAGTAAGAATAGCAGCGGACCTAGTATACTACCCTGTTGCCACAGGGTAGTATACTAGGTCCGCTGCTATTCTGTGGGGTGCCCCCCACGGCGGTTATATTTGTATGCTGATCTCGCCACTTTTAATTCACCATTTATAATGTTACTTAATTCAGTACATTGTTGTCGGTCAGACAGATAACTATGTACCCAATCATAAGCATTTCCTCTGATTCCATATCTTTCCAATTTAGTTAACAATATTGAATGGTCTACAGAAGCAAAAGCTTTACTTAGGTCTAAGAAAATTGCAGCCACAGGTTTTTTCTCGTTAATAGAATCTGTTATCATTTTGATGAGATTAAAGCACGCTAAGGTGGTTGAGCTACCTTTTCGAAGACCATACTGATTACTGTTTAAAATAGAGTTACAATTCAAGAACGAAAGTAATCGGCTGTACAGTGCTCTTTCAAAAATCTTTGACAAAATTGATATAAGCGCAATGGGCCGATAATTATTCATACACGACTTGTCCCCCTTTTTAAATAAAGGTTTAATCATTGTGTATTTTAAGTGTAAACGTTAAGGGATGCGTGAATCAAACTACGTAGTTAGATCTAGACTGAATCGTTTATTATCCAAACCTACCCGCCATGCTCATAAACATTATCTACCCTATACCCACATAAGCAGTCTGGAAAGCAAATCAAATATATTATAACAAAGCTAAATCATTTGTTTTACTTTTTAGTAAGAAACCTTCAGATATATCTATAACTTTCCAAATTAACGTTTTACATACAGCGGTTCGACCCCTATTTCACCCCCTTAAGGGCTGAATTTCGAAAAATCCTTTTTTAGTACAAGCCCACGTACTGTAAAGAATATATGTTCCACATTTCATCCTTATATATTAAGCGGCTGTCTGTCAATAGATTAGCAACGCAAGAGTTTTAAAATATGTATAGATTATATGTGTTTTTTTGTCGACACGGTTTTTTTCCAAAATTTAGTCTCGCCATCTAGGTCTACAGTAATCCCGCGGATGCAGATTTGGATTCAAATATTTCAAACATGCAACATCGATCACGAATGCCGGCATTTGACTTGGCAACAGAGCATCTGTGCAAAACAATGGCCGATATTTGGCACAGTTTTCATAGGTACGAAAACTAGAGCGACTCCACGTTATGCCTAGTGACCTATCACTAGCTACTGAATAGATTCCTTTGAAGTCATCACAGGAAATCGATCCAGTCGGCCGGACGATATGACGCCAGCCTTGGAGCCCCGAGATTCGTCAAGTGTATTACTCGTAACTGAAATCTATGTATAGATAATACATTTTTTCGTTTTATAAATCATATATCAGATGTACGAACCACATTTTTGGTGTGAATTTGATAAAAAAGGTCATATCGTTTTGTGTGTTTTTTTTGTATTTCTTTTTTGTAGGACATGTTTAGTTAATCAATCGGTTTTTTTGCACAGCATTCAGTTTTAGTTACCTCTTCACGTTTAAACCGCTGAACCGATTTACATGAAATTTGATTTAGAGATATTTTGAGTTCCGGGAGAGGATATAGGATCTTTTTTAATCCAGAAATCAACCCCTAAGGGGGTGAAATGGGGGACGAAAGTTTATATGAAGCTGCGTTATAAACGAGTTTCACGGCGGGCGGTCGAAGTCGCGGGCAGAAGCTAGTAATATTATCGTGCCAGTTACTAGTGTCAGTTTCGTTTTCACGGTTAAACTGCTGAACAAGTTAATGCGCTTTTTAGAAATTGGAATCTATATACAGTTTCAGATTCTGGACTTTTAGACCAAAATCTTTAAAAAATAATACACCTATTTAGGGATCTGCATCGATGTCTCGGCGAGTCCAACTCGCACTTTCCCGGTTTTTAGGGTTCCGTGGTCAACAAGGAGCCCTTATAGTTTCGCCATGTCCGTCTGGCCGTCCGTCCGTCCCTCTGTCCGTCTGTCCGTTGGTATTTAGTTGGCGCGCGCGTGTCGGATTAACTAAGAAAGATAGGCAACTACGAAACCCTACACGCACTTTGCCGATTTTTTATTTAGTTTTAAACGTTCGTTTTCTGTTTAAGCAGTTATTATTACTTATTTCAGACATCTAATAGGTATATATACAATACACTACACATCTCCGAAAGCCTGACAAACGTATAAATATATGTCTAAAGAACATAACCCTCCTCTGCAGCAGTCGGGTAAAAAGTAATAAAACTTTTTTTTTCTCATTTATATCCATATCCCCGTCGTAATGAAGAGTTATGATGGTGATATACAGAGTGATATTCCACGGGGCGTGTTCTGAACTATTACGGCAGTTAATACGGTTGTTCAACATACAGGCTGTTCAGGGCTACCTACTTCCTTTTTACAGGCTACTTACAAGATCAATCAAAAAAATGAATATTAACGAGAAGGAAGAAACAATAACAAATTGAAATTTCAGAATGTTATTTTCGCTTTAGAAATAATTTACAACAATGTTTGTATTTCGTATAGTCATGTTCACATCATTTTTTTTTGTGATTCTATCGAAAATTCTGAAAACAAAAATCTGTTAGTAGTACTCATTGTTTTTACATATTTGTTTTGTATGATAAAAACACGAAAAAACAACGTTTTATTGATGTTAAATTAAAATATTAAATCAATTTCGCTTTAAGAGTCCGCAGTAAGCTCGATTCTCCATACAAACGTAGTTACGCTCTCATTTTAAAACTACGTCTTGGATTGTAACGAAACTTTTCATATACAATGACATGAGGTATATCTATGTCTGTAATTAGTTTATGTAGCTTCAGATACCATAGTAAAAAAATACAGCGAATTTAGTTTTTCATACAAAACTTGTTTTTGCTGTATTGCGTTTGTTTTATAAACTGGAACCATATAAACTAATTACACATACATAGACATAGATATACCTCATGTCATTATATATACAAAGTTTCGTCAGAATCCAACACGTAGTTTTGTGAGAGCGTAACTACGTTTGCATGGGAAGGTGAAATTCGGCTGAGCTTACTGCGGACTCTTAATTAAATGATGTAAATGTTCTACTTGCAATACATTTACATATTTACAAAGTGCAAAAAACATTTGTATGGAATGTGAACCGTAACATTTCATCTCGTCTTCTCTATTTGATTCCCAGTTTCAGGGACACGCTGTATTGTCCCCACGCAATCCTTTTAAGTATCCGGATTTATAATATCATGCTCCGCGTTATAAAACTGTTTATGAACTAAGCATACGTGACAACGGCTACCGCGGCAAGCCCTTTACCTGCAGTAAGGTGTGTTTAGACGCAGAATCCTATATTATAAACGAGCAATATTTGTATTAATATTATATATATATATACTAGACTCCGTCCGCGTGGAACTCGTTTATATCGTAGCTCCATACAAGCTTTCACCCCCCACTTCATCCCATTGGGGGGTGATTTCCGGGATAAAAACTATCCTATGTCCTTCCCCAGGACTCAAACTATCTCTAAACCAAATTTCATCCAAATCGGTTCAGCGGTTTAAGCGTGAAGAGGTAACAGACAGACAGACACACTTTCGCATTTATAATATTAGTATGGATATATATATATATATATATATATTTGAAATCACGTTCACTATAACGGCTCTAATGATTTCGATGAAATTTGTAATAGAGAAGCAGGTCGGCTCGGTCACCCAGGGACTAGATAATATTGTCAGAAGGATCATAGTAACAAGCCCATTTCAGAATCAGGCCCCGTATCATGGTCGGCCTTATCACGTCATAAGTGACAAGATAGAGCGTCTCTCACTGGCTGATACCGTTCGATAGAACGAGACTGACGCTCTACCTTGTCACTTATCTTGTGGATAAGGCCGACCATGATACGGGGCCAAGAACAAATAAGTTTCCGCCATAAATTCATTTTTTTATAAATGATTTTGGTACAAACTTTTATTGCCGCGTGGAAGGTACTCGTTTGAACAGTCTCTACTACTCATACTCACTAGTCGCTTTGTGAGCTGTAGAGCTGTCTTTTTAGGGTTCCGTAGTCAACAAGGAACCCTTATGGTTTCGCCATGTCCGTCTGGCCGTCCGTCCGTCTGTCTTCGGCTTAGCTCATAAAATCACAGAAAAAAAAGGTTTTTTTGGGGTAGGCAGTAGGCACCTCCCTACACATAAAGTGGGGATGTAATTGTTCTCGTTAAACTATATTGTGGGGTATCGTTGGATAGCTTGTTCAAAAATATTATAGGTTTTTCAAAATCAGTTTTCAATTTAGTGATTCGTTTGCGAGATATTGGGCTTTAAAGCCTTATTTTAACCCCCGACGCAAAGAGAGGGGTGTTATAAGTTTAACGTGTCTGTGTATCTGTGTATCTGTGTATCTATCTGTGGCATCGTACCTCCCAAACGAATGGACCGATTTGAATGTGGTTTGTTTTATTCGAAAGCTGATGTAATCCCGAGTGTTCTTAGGCATGTTACATGAAAATCTGTTCAGTCGTTTTTGAGATATTGGACTCTGAAATGAAAATGTCGGGGGTTTTTCAACTTTTCTAAGTTGTTCGAGTCATGACCCCCCCCCTCGCCGGGTAAATGGCTACTACTGGGGATGTGAAAAAAATCATGGTAGTACTACATATAATGAATTTAAAAGGAAAATGATCACGGCTAAGTAGGCATAACTAGTTAATTTTAAATGCACTTAGAAAGGCCAACTTTCGTATAAATTCGGCTGACGCAACCGCACCATTTAGTTGAAGCGCGCGTGTTGATGTCACTAAGATACCTTGTTTTACCGTTAAAGGATTATTACAAAACAAACCTTTTTTTGTTTAGGAGGGGAAATGCGTTATGCATACCAGTCCACGGTTACTAAGCCCCCCCCCCCCCGCCTCGTACCTAACCTAATGGGTTCTACACAATTACCTTTTACCCTTCCCTAGGGGGGGGGGGGGATATTCTGTATAGTCGGTTGTTATTATATTATAGCCGGACATACGAACGAATTTTTACCTAGGCTGAAACGTAGAATTCCCTCGCTCATTCAATAAGGATTCTAATGAGACAGAGAAGCCGCCATGAGTTTTTGACAGCGAAAATGTTAATCTTTTTGGATACGCTCACATATTATCACGGACAAAGGAACAAGCAATTTTGCATAACCCTTACTAAAACGTATATGTTCTATTTATTACGGGCATCATACGTTGGAAGCCAACCCGACATATTAGTACACCGTCTCCGTCTGTGTCGTAAACCTTGGTGGAATGGCTGATGCGTGGACCATATAACCAGGTTATTGGTTTGCGTTTGCACAGCATTAGACATAGGCAGTCTACATCCGGAGAACGAGGTTGTTGTTCACAATGCTTTGCCATTTAAATTGTATCTCAAGCTGTACCAAATTGATTGAAGCTGGAAACATTGAATTTTCCGATAGATCCAGTTTATTCTGTAACCTATTATGGATACCGTTTGAGCTCGTGAAGCAATTTCAGGATCAGTAACCAGTTTTTCGATATGTTGTATAGTTTAGAACTAATCGTGTGAGATCACGTATCGTTTCCACCCTGTATGTATTATTTTGATATTAAATAACTTGAATTTTATGTGAGAGTTGGTAGGTATACTTTATTACTGCCTTAAGAAGTTACAAACGCCATTATCAGGCTGATGTTAGCTTATATCAATCCATACTCATATTATAAATGCGAAATTGAGATGAAATTGGGTATGGAGATAGCTTGACGATTCTGTCCGCGACTCCGTCCGCGTGGAACTCGTTTATATCGTAGCTCGATACAAACTTTCATCCCCAATTTCACCCTCTCAGGGAATGATTTCCGGGATAAAAACTATCCTATGTCCTTCCCCGGGGTTCAAACTATATCCATAATTTCATCTCAATCGGTTCAGCGGTTTAAGCGTGAAGAGGTGACAGACAGACAGACAGACACACTTTCGCATTTATAATATTAGTATGGATACGTCCCACTTCTGGGCATTCTTTCAGGGGTGGGACGGAATGGGCAGTATCGTTTCTTCCCACATTTAAATTCCTTCGAAGTTATATATACAGGTTTTCACACGATGTTTTCCTGAACCGAAACGCACTGTTGATTGTAAAATGCGTACCTATATAAGTTTCGAAAATCGCATTGGTCTGCCGGGATTCGAACCCACGACCGCCGCTTGCAGACCGTATACTTGAACTGAACCACTACACTACCATATCTAGATTTCTACATTTCTCTACCTGTACAAATGGAAACGCTCACGCCTCTACATAAACGGCACAGCGCTATGTTTGTGTCCAAGCGACTTCCGAATCGGGAACCGCACTGGCGACCGCCCCGCCCCGCCTTTTCATATACACAGCCACCTATTCAGGGCCCATGACGACACATATGCGTCAGACCGCCGTAGTCGCTTTCCGCTACATACGAGGAAAACCACGGGATCGGCTACGAGCGTAGCGCGTAGCGATTCTGGGCAATGTATGTGTTAATCAGTCGCCACACCCTTGGCACAGTACGTGCTAATATTTATAGGAACTGACTGTGGAAATTGCGGCCCTTCAATAAGCGTCACTAGGTACATCTTTGTGACCCAGTTAATATTTACCCGGTAAACAGGCATGCGTTCATCTCCATCGAGGTTATTCACAACTTGGTATTCACCTCACCGCCAGTAAAGCCAGTCAGCACTCGCATCCATAATTCCATAATGCATACTAATATTATAAATGTGTGTCTGTCTGTCTATCTGTATGATACCTCTTCACGCTTAAACAGCTGAAACGAGTCAGATGTTTGGTATAGAGATAGTTAGAGCCCCGGAAATTAGCCCCTATGAAGGTTAACGTTTGTATGGAGCTAGGATAAAAACGAGTTTCACGCGGACGGAGTCGCGGGCAGAAGCTAGTACTTACTAATATTGTAAAACCGAAAGTAATCTGTAATTCTCTATCAGTCTGTCGTCTATCTGCCTGTTACCTTTTCACGGAAGGCCAATTACTCATATATGAGTCATGCGTCTACGAGCGATGGCCGCTACAAAACAGAAAAAGGCTGCTACGCGCTACGTTAAGTTACGTTAAGTTAATGTGTTAAGGTGGTTCGCTTTCCATACACAACGTTATTTGACATTTGCAGGCTAACGGCGTGATATTTTAAGAAACCGATGGAACAAACTTTCATAAATTGGCTTTTTGTTTGCGTGAATTTGCCCCTTTTCTAAAATAAACTTGTATAAACTAGAATAATTTAAGAAATTAGTTTGGGACGTCATATTTTGGGAAAACTATTTTGTGCGAACCCCCCTTTGAGACCTTCGGAGGGACATACAATAATTTTTATCTCGGAAATCAAACCTTAAGCCGGTGAAAAGAGTGGGAGTTTCTATGGGCGTGAGATTAGTGATGTTGTGAGAAGGGCAAAGCTAATCTAGTATAAACGCCTGGATTCGTAATACCAACCTACGATGCGTGAATCTGATTTACCACAAGGTTTCGCACGTCTCTTGAGGACTGACCCTTAGGCGATCATCACACTGCCCCGCATCCCGCTGCGAGATGCGCAGCCGCATACAAATTTCACTGGACGGAGGTGCGGTGCAGCGTTCGGCTGTCGTGTAGCCCCGTAGTGGCGCCTACCCACGAGCCTGGCAAGATGAGCAGCAAAAGCCCTTCAGGCAGCTGCGGAGAATACGCCCAAAAAAAGTGCGGTGCAGTGTGAAGTACCGTGCGGAATTTATATACAGACCGAGGTATTGGCATACAACGTTGCGAACCGGTGGGATGCGGCGCCAATGTGTGAGGCACTGTTGCCTGCCAATGTTACACTGGTCGCCCCGGGTGAGGTGAAGCTTTGTGAATAACACCCATGAGTAGGTCCAGTCTAGGTCACCTCGTACATGCGTAGGTATTTTTGCTTGACCCAGATGTTCATTATCCCCGTTCGAATCACCACCCTCTGGGAGAGTGGGAGCGAATGATTTACCTATCCTAGATTATAAGAGTTGGTGTTTTTAACCGACTTCAAAGGTTTTTTTTTTTTCAATGTTTCTCCTACTACCTCAGAACTCTGTCATTGATGAGCCGATTCGTTTTTTTTTAAAATTTCAACAATAGTGGAAAATTGAAAAAATATTCGCCAGGAGCGGGATTTGAACCCACAACATTTGGAATCCGTCCATCGCTCTGCCAATTGAGCTACCGTGGCTGGGTAATTTTTAAATTTTCCTCATTTAGAGGCGAATGATATGGTTACAAAATGTTGCCTCAGGTTACTTTATTCATCTTCTTGTGTCGCTAATCGATATGTGGTGTGTTAATTGTGTTAATTTTATTACTTTTCTATATAAATTAATAATTATTTTCAAATTAAGTATGGGAGTAAAATGATGGTCCAAGGAGGATTCAAACCTACTACCTCCTGAAATGCACGGCCGGTTCATTTTGTTTTAATTTTCCTGCGAAACACAAAGGCCAATTATGTACATACATAGGTCATACAGTAGTTAGGGAGCTGGCGAGCATTTCGGTATATGATATGCACGCGTTTCACGTCGAGGTAGATTGCAGTTTAAATCATTACGAATTGATTTGGTCCAATCAATTAAGGTCCTATGTCGCTGCGTTTTCGCGTTACAGCGGATTGAAGTTGCTTAAAAAATCGGGGTATTAAATCATTTGCACATGTATGCCTCTGGAGTTCATGGTCACAATAATCTTGGAAACGAAGAAAATCGAAGGACTCTTCATTATCATGGGACGGAGTTGTAAAAATGTTAAAAAAAAGCTCGACTAAGTCAAACAGAGACAGATTCGCGTTTGTGGATTTGCCAAAAGTTAGGGGACTACGAACATACAATGTAGGCATTGAATTTTTGCTTGGATTCTTAATTCGCATAAACGGCATCTACTCTTACACGATTTCATGCAATCAAGGTTTTTTTTATACATGCACGAAACCCCTTAACTGCTGATAACAGCAAAGACTTACCCGATATGTATGACCCACATACAAATACTTGTGTTACCTACTATTTTATAACTAACTAGCTTCCGCCCGCGACTTCGTCTGCGTGGACTCGGGATAAAAACTATCCTATATTTTAATCCAGGCTATAAACTATCTTCGTGCAAAATTTCATTCAAATCGGTTTAGCCGTTTAAGCGTGATTGAGTAACAAACATCCAAACATATAAACTTTCACATTTATAATATTAGTAGGATTTACGTTATTCTCTCAACACTCCCGTTTGAATTTTAACGAAACATGTTACATATTTGGAAACGGTATATGCACTTCTTGTACAGACGATTACTGTTAGTTAACCACTGACAGATGGATTGCCTTCATTTAATTTTCAACTTTAATTTCATACAAATAAAGCATTTTTCAGAATACTGTTACCCACATCTACCGATTTAGTAATAACTATTTTATTTGTATAATATTAAAGTTGAAAATTTAATGAAGGCAATCCATCTGTCAGGTCTTAACTAACAGTAATCGTACTGTAAACACGGGTACAAACATGGCCTAGGTAACAGAAAAAGGGTGCTTACTTCTGACCGGTTACTTTCCAAGGCTTTTCAGGACAGAGGTGGGGTCTTGCGTGTTTACCATATCATATCATATCCATATACCTACAGTTTTGTCACAGGTACGGTCAGGGGTGCTTGGGGGTGGCGAGCAGTGCAACCCAGGGCCTCGCATACTCGCGTAATAACAAAAAAAACCGGCCAAGTGCGTGTGTGGCCATGCGCAGTGTAGGGTTTGCCTGTCTTTGTTGCATCGACACGCACGCGCCAAGTAAATGGTGCTGCAGTTGCGTCGGCCAAATTTGCACGAAAGTTAGCCTTATCAAGTTTTAAGTTGGTCCCATATTACTCGAAAAATTTAAGTTGGTCCCCTATTACTCGGTTACTATTAATGTCTACTTGGCCGCGATAGTTTTACTTTTATAGTATAGTAGAGACAAGGGTCTAAAATAAGCCATATCACCACGAGATGGTTATTTTCCCGATCGAAGTGAGAGCTTTGGCCGGATCGATCTCTTTGTAGTGGAAGGTACCAAATTCAAAATCACAAGAATCAACCTAGGACTTACGAGACAAAAAAACATTTTTTTAAGACCGGCCAATTGCGTGTCGGGCCACGCGCTGTGTAGGGTTCCGTAGTTGCCCGTCTGTCTTAGTTACATCGACGTGCGGTGCGGTTGCGTCGGCCGAATTTGTACGAAAATTGTCCTTTACAATTACACATTAAGTTGGTCGACTATTATTCGGTAACTACTTATGCCTACTTGTTCGTGATAGTTTTCCTTTTAAATTCATTATATGTACTACTACCATGATTTTTTTCACATCCCCAGTAGTAGCCATTTAGCTGGCAGGGGGGTGGGACACACACACACACACGACTCTAACTAAAATTAGGGCTTTAAAGCCCAATATCTCGCAAACGAATTACTGATTTGAAAAATGGTTTTAGAAAACCCATAATATTTTTGAACGAGCTATCCCACACCATGGGTTTGATGAGAAAAAAAATTACATCCCCGCTTTAGGTGTACCCTAAAAAAAAACTTTTTCCAAATTGTATTGTACTGTTTTGTCGGCGTGATGGATTCATATATCCATGCTGAATCACAGTTTTCTAGTAATAATGGTTACTGAGCTAAGCCGAAGACGGACAGACAGACGGACGGACATGGCGAACCTTTAAGGGTTCCTTGTTGACTATGGAACCCTAAAAATGCGGGAAGTGTTCGTTTAATAGTCGTGTTACCCTTGATATAAGGGAACACACAAGAAATAGAAGCACACTAGGTATGTCCATAGTCCAATGCTAAAGCAAAACGTAAAAAACAACTGAAAGCCTATTAGCCTCGACAGCTTTGTCAGAACGAACCATTAGAGTCATCCCTGGACTTATTGCGACATCAACTCTAACAAACCACCCACCATAGTCCATTTAGCAATGTCAAACTCACGGGATAGTGAGGTCACCGTTAAAAAGGATGATTAGTACACCGTACCGAACCCGGCCGACGTTCGGCCACCGGTTTCTGCTTCTTTTTATACCACGATGGCAGCAAACGAGCGGGTAACTTCTGCTTGATGGTGAGACAATGTGGCTTATGAACACTGCTTCCAGGGAAGTCACAAGGGTGTTGCCGACGTTTAATTGATATGAGATTTCGTTCGTCGATAGCTAGAGACAAGTTACAGGTTACTCAACTCAACATGGTGCATGGGGAGCTCTGGTGACTTTACTCACCAAGACACAATACCACATACCTACAGAGCAAGTATCTATTATGGCATTTATGGCTGCGGTCTGAGGAGTAATCAGAATCACGTAACATTTTGAACGCGGGTTAGGACAGTCCAAATGTCATTTCTCCATATAAAAATTTACATTTGACATCTGCCTGACGCGCGTACAATGCGTAACGTGATCGACCTGCTGATGAAGGGTACAAACGACAACACTGTTAACTGACCACCCCGTGTTAATATAGAACCTTATTACAATGCACTTAAGGTGCACCGATGGTCAGTTAGCTGTGTTGTCGATAGTACCTTACTACTAGTACTTTCCCAGTTGGGCCCTTAATAGTAACCGCGTCTATGGTCCTTCGGCTTCGGCTGCCTTTAGCCGCCAAACTGTTACACTCGTCAAAATCGTGTAGGATACCAAAAGTCCTACCTTATTTTGTATTATTACTTTGACCCACACTTGGCTGCATAGCTGACGGCCCTAGAAATAGAGTCTTATCATATTCGAGTATTTATGCGTCCAGTAGATATTGCAGCAGATAATTATGTTACACATGCAAAGAAATACAAAGGTTTATATGTGGCCGCAAAACGCCAGCAGCCCAGATAGGTTTTATCGTCACGTTTTACGACCACAATGTACTGAAATGTCACGTAAACGGTGACGATAAAACCTCACGGGAGAGTTTTTATATACCACGTCGGTGGCAAACAAGCGTACTGACGGTAAGCGGTAGCCTATGCAAGGGGTGCCACATGCGTTGCCGACCCTTTAAAAAAATATACACGCCTTTTTTGAAGAACCACAAAAGTGAGCGTGTGAACGTGTCTAACGAATGACTTATTTACTCTCGCATATTACTATAACAGAAAGAAGCCTGTGCCCCATAGTGAGGTTTATTCTAGTTTGTTATACATATTCGTAGATTGCTGAGTAATAAAATAAACTAATGGCGCCATAATGGCACCCCTGCCCATCATAGACGCAAAGCGCGTCGCGCCAACGTGGCGTTTCGCCTGAGTACGTATTACTTAGGTGCTTGACAATAAGGGACAATTGGACGAATGGTTTATGTCCAAAATAAGTAAACGCGATCATGACGCCATCTTGATCTCATCAACAAATACCTACGAATAGGGGTGTGAACACCAAATAAAATAAACAATAATGTTGAATTTTCCCGAAAAAGGATTTAAAATACTGTCAAATGGAGAAAACAGAAAAGCAGGGATTAAGATTACAGAACAAGGTATAATATAAGTGCCCAAAGTTTTAAGAGGGGGTATATTCCCTTTTCCGCAAAACGCACCTTCATATGAAACGATTCTCATTTACTTACTATGACGCTCCCAGATCATGACGTCACGATCTGCACGCGTTTTCTCGCTCAAATAAGCAATATTAAAACGGTTGTAGCTTCGTAATTCTTTGAGATATCTGAATGGGATTTTCGCCACTATGCATATATTGCATATTTTATTGCCTTCTTTCTTTTGGAGTAGGTAATAATAAATTTGGAGTCTACAGTCTACACCCGCATTATGATCCTCGGTACCCACCTCCACCATGTGAAAGGAAGAGCTCTGTGGTGGTGGAATGAGTTTCGTGGCCCCAAGGCCACTAAGAACGACTCATTTTTGCTGGAAGGCCGGCGCTGGCTCGCGAGCCAGCATTATGCTGAAGCGGGACCATTTCGTAAAAAATAAATAGTTTTTCTGTTCATTAACACATTCATTGCCCAGAATCGCTACGCGCTACGCTCGTAGCCGATCCCGTGGTTTTCCTCGTATGCAGCGGAAAGCGACTACGGCGGTCTGACGCATATATGTGTCGTCATGGGCCCTGAATTGTGTTATATGTTTGTTACGAATAAATAATTTTCATTTTCATTTCGTTTTTTTTATCTCTGACTGTTGCTATAATGGGACGAACCCAATACAGCAGTCGAATTGCGTGGTTGGAAGGTAGACTGGGGTAAATCCAGGGGAAACCTCCGGCATGACCACGCGGGGGCAGTTTAAACACTGGAATACTTTACGCGTTTGCGCTCCAGTGAGATTGGTTGAACGGTATCAACTGAATCTGGGGTGTGATTGGTATCGAACCATTGGGAGTTTTATCGGAAGTTCGCTAAAACCTAGCCTAGCTGAGAAAACACAACTTGCTGACAAAAGTCTCTTTGCGCGGACTAAGGTTCTCCTTTCTCACTCGCATCGTGCAAATTAGAAAGAGGAGGGTAGATCTTTCTCGACTCGCGTCGCGGCGCGTCGTCAGTTGTACTAGCCCCGCAACAACAAACTCAACTAGGCCCGACTTGGGTCGGACTGACTCTACCCGGCATGCGGCGGTACCGGGACGAATAGGGACTGTGTTGTCACGATCTTGAGAACGACTGCTTGACGTCTTCTATTTATAATAAGAGGCCCGTTTTACGAGGCTACAAGTTACGATGTCAGTATAAACTGGTTACACTGAGACGCTCACGAGACGCTCACGAGACGCTTGACCAATTACGGCTGGCTATGTGATTGTTTAATCTCTGGTAGCTTCGTGACGTTCACTGACAGCTTAATTCAAATATGAACAATGCTGTACCATCTAGCCAGCATTGTAGAGATGGAACATACAATCTCTACAATACCTAAGTACAGTCAGCGTAATATAGTTAGTAGCAGCCACCCACACCCCTTGTGTGTTACGAAATATTTGGCTACTCTGGCTGCTACTAACTAATATGACGCTGACTGTACAAAGGAAGCCTGATTTTAAGTTAAATTTTGCACCACCCCCCCCCCCCCCCCCTGCCGTCGAGCTCCGCTTGGGGCGTTGAAAACCGCCCCGGGGTTATATTAGAGCCACGCCGCGTGTCGCAACGCAAATCGGTTACGTATACATTTTGCATGAACGTGGTTACATTGGCAGAGTCCCGCGTGCCGCCACGTTCAATACAAAGTACGCGTTGCGACACGCGGCGTAGCTCTAATATAATTTTGCCCTTCCTCAGAATGCGAGCCCGTGGCCATTTGGCTGCTCAACCGACACGGCGCCACGAACCCGGAGGCGGATGAGTTACCGGAACTACAGCGCCTCACTGGCTGGAAAGACAATGTGATGAAGAACTACAACAGCGGTTACAGCAAGGAGGTACAGCTTCTATTTTTTTTGCCGTGAGATCTTGGAAAAGGCAGTACGGTTGCCAGGTTGTTGCACTTTTAACACCGCCCAGCTCCTCTACTATAGTTACGTAGGTACTAACGTGTTATAATACAACATGAAACCAAGCTATATCGATTATCCCTCTCCGTAAAGATATTATGGATGTGTAGAACTCGTAGGTAGTTATACGAATACAGATTATTCTATCAATTATTTATTTTGGTCACAGCGACAGCTATTTTAATTCGACGAAACATATTATATTATTTAAAAAGAAAGCTGCACAATTTATACACTTTGCCTTTTCATGACGTAGCTCAGTGAAGTCCGTTGGCATCTATTTATTTATTTAAACTTATTGCACAAACCTTAAGGCAAAGCGGAAAAGATTGCGGCATTGACATCTGCATTCGGCCTGAAGTAGATATGTATTTATAATAAGATTACGTTTTATAAGATTTGTATAATATAATTATGTTGCAAAGGGATTTTTCATCTCTCATACTCTGAAAATAGGTCATTGTTTATCTAAACTGCGGGTTGAAAGTGAGGCATGTCGCCCCTAGGGCTGAAAAGTAATAAAAAAAATAAAAAAAGCAATGGCAGAAACCTGTACAGCCACAGTTTCAGAAAATTGTACTGATTTTGAAACTTGTTAACAATCATGCGTTATTTTTTTTAATATTGATAATATATTAATTATTGTATGACTATTTTTGCTATTTTAAGACTGTTGAATATTTGTTTAAGTGTTCGCAGTTTAATGTGTCCTCTTCAGAACAGCGACCAAGTCATAAAAAAAATAACAATTGTAAAACCTATACTGCCACACTTTCATAAAATTGTGTTGATTTTTGAAGCTTGTTGATAATTATGATGGTTTTCATTCTTTATTAGTTATTACTATATGGTATATAGGTATAAAAACAATTAATAATGTAATGTATCATCCAAACAACAATTAAAATTAGCTTTTCGATATAACCACTTCAAAAGCGCGTCCAGGAAAGGGTTATTAACATTATTAAAATCTGTCAACAGTTCCCGCCCAAATGGTCCATACACAAACGCTTTTAAAATTGGTTCTATAGGATCTGAGTGATTTAGAAAATATTTAAGTTTTTGGCTTTCAATTCATTTCCTCGTATTCGAAATGTAAAGTAGAGTGTTTAACTCGGGGAAAGCCACCCATTCCAGCCTCGAACTATTGGCGCTCTCACTTCGTTCGAGCGCCAAAATATCTCGTCAGGAATGGGTGGCTTTCAACCCTCGGTTAACAATCTACTAATGTTGCAGTACTCGAATAAATTGCAATGACAATGTCAATGTCTTTGTTAATGACATTAAATTGCGGAAGCGGCCCGGTCGCGGCCCGGTCGCGGCCCGGTCGCGGCCCGGTCGCGGCCCGGTCGCTGCCCGTCGTGATTGACACGCAACGCTTGTAAGCGGCCCGGCCGCGGCACGGCGTCGGCCCGGCCCGGTGCGAGCTTGGTGACATGTCGTTTGCATAATGTCCCGGCCCGGTGGCCGAGCTGCAGACGGGGCTCGGCTCGGTGCAGGCTCGGACACGGCCCGGTGGCGAAATGTGACAAGCAAATAAGCTCGTTGACGGCTCGTCACGATTACGGCCCGGGCCGGACACGGCCCGTTCTAGCGTGAGTCATCTTTTAGTCGGCCTTTATGCGATAATTAAACCCGCTGCGTTACCTACAAACTGATTCCGAAAACGCCAATAAAAAAGGTTTTTCTGTAGCAAATTTGAACCTCCGTTCCAGCCACGGATGTGCCTCGGAGACCAGACGCTTCTTAACCGCTGGTCATGGAACCCTCGCCAAAACCTAACCTTCGCCGGGGACCTCACGAACGCGGGCTACATGTGGACGCAGGATCTGGGGAAGAGCTGGCGCAACCGCTACCCTCAGCTGCTCACTGACAACAAACATGACTACCTGGTGAGTAGTTACCTTCCTCAGCCAGGAGCCGACTGTGAGCAGGACTTACTCTATAAACGTCATAATTTGCTAATAGTCTTGGATATAAGTCCTCTTGTTTGGTCGGCGCAGGTAGACCATCTCCCCAGTTTTGTATATTAATCAATATTTTTTTGAGTGCAATCAGATTAGATCAGTACACACCATACACCTTATGTACTTACTTAACTAATATTCCATTCCAGTTCAAGTTCGCCAAAGACAAGCTATCATTGGAGACCTTCCACGCCTTCACCGCGGGCCTGTTCCAGGCGCCCGCTGAAGACATCGACTTGCCGCAAGAAATCAATGAGAAACTGCTTAAGGTAAGGTAACACACATAAGAAACCATATTTTATGATGACGTGCCACAGAGATAGATAGTTAAAGCAAGAGGTAAGGTAGTGCTGTCAAAATAATGTTTTACTAGACCATAACGTCAGGCCATACCTTTGCAAATCGTCACTCCAGTGCTACCACACTATTAAATATCTTCTCATTATTAGGAGAAGATAAATATAGCCATAATCTATAAATGACCGATGATACGGAGAGGCCAGATTAAAGCTGCAGTATATCACTACACGCAAGCATAAGGAAGGCGAATGTCGGAGAGGAATGGCGGCGTGTTGTGAAGCTTGCAGCTAGCAATGATGACCACAACGACTGTGTCAGCGACGAAGAAGAAGTGAACAATGGCCACCTACCCTTATTACTCGCCTGAGAGCAGCAGTTAACGCTAGTATTTATTGTAGATTAAGTGCCTATTATGAGTTCTCACCAAGTAATCCACCCTCAACTGACATTGTGCTGTGCTCCAGCCGGATAAATTCTGCCCGGCGTGGAGCCGGGACGTCGAAGACAACAAGGAGACCTTCAGGCAGCGGGACATCTTCGAGTCCAAGCAGGAGTGGAAAGATGTAAGTACTTTAACTTAAATTTCCAAGTCATTATATCTACTTACGACAGAAAATCAGTAACTTAAAGAAATCATGTCGAGCGAGCAATATACATAGATATGGATTAAAACTTGCACGATTTTCACACATGTTTACTGAACGGGACTTAATCGCGTGTAATTAATGTATTTACGTTGACGTTTCGGATGTGCAACATCTTTGGCTGCGAGATGGTCTTGGTTCGCGCAATGGTCGCGTATCTACTCGTAGGTACGGTTTCGGACGAATTTCCTCCCTCCAACGCTCCGGTTGCGGAATGAACTGCACAATATTCTTCAATAAAGTGCATATCTCTGCAACTACTAATGCTATCAATTTGAAATTTGGAATAGTGGTAAATAAAGCTAATCCAAGTGTATGAAAAATTAAAAAAATTAAATGTATTTTTATTTATATAAAAAAGGACGGATAAGAGGGGTGCAAAAATTTAGTCTAGTTGTAGGCCGAGTGTGGTATCGAACAGGCTTGAGTTGCACATTCTCAAACAATTCAAAAAAAAGTTTTATAAAGGAATCTAATCTCCGAAGTTAACCAACCGATTTTTTTAAAAATAATATAGATATATGAACAATAGGATACAGAGAGAAAGAATATAATGGAAAAGTAAACCATCTTCGTCTGTAGCCGACAGGACGTAGATGACACGAATACATTACATTATACTCTAAAAAAAAAGTATTTAAGTACAAAATATAAAATACGTATTTTGTATTTGCATTTTAAATGCAAGTATTTCAAATAAGTCACAACTCTGTCTCGGAGACTAACCCTCAACTATCGACCTCCGGTTGTGATCACACCTGCGTTTGTGTGAGTCTGAGACTGGACTTGGACAGTATTACTAAGTAGGTATATGAAAGTTTGTACGGAACCCTCGGTGCGCGAGACAGAGTCGCACTTGACCGGTTTTTTTTAAGGGTCGGCAACGTGCATTTGTCACCCGGGCGTGGAGTATTTACAAAGTCACTATAATTTGTCGTGACTTAAATGTATCGTGACTGTGACATTGTTGAGGAATGCCCGCCCCAGAAGACAATGCGCAAGGTAGGCCAGACCCATTGGCGCTCCCTGCAGCAAGGGTCTGGCTACTCTACTAAGATATTAAATTGTATTTTTTTGAGCCTGTACTTATTGTTGCATTTGCATTAGCCAATTGGAATGAAAAGGCGAAATAAAGCCATAGGATATGATGATCGTGACTTGTTATAACAAATAACATGGCCATCTTACCCCACTGCGGATATGTGGCGGATATCATGTATTCCCAAATTAATTTGTACTTATAATTATGTAATGACAATGTCCGTCCTCATTTTATATAGGGTAATGGGTCATATTTTGGTCATTAGCACAAACGAAACGAAAACACAATTAATGAGGACAATTAATTGTTCTGGTATGCGGGATTAAGTAGTTGCTGTAATTTAATAGGCTCAATTGGTTGTTTGGGTTATTCTCAATTAATGGCTATGTCTAGGAACTTTGCGTAGGAGCTACGTAGGTACTGTTTCGTTTATAAGATCCGGATACAATACGCGTGACCTAAGTATGCGTCTCTGAAGTTAGCCTAAAGTCGGCTCGGGCACACCTGGCGGACCCTTGTGACACCTCTGCGCTACTATAGTCCAACCGCTTCACTCAACCCTCACCTGCGAGGCGTGCGGGGGGTATAACGCGGTGGAGCGGTATTATAGTACCTAGCTAATATGACAGACGCAAACTTATGTGGCGCGTACAGCACGCGCCACTTAAGTTTGTATACGTCAAAAAAATATAAAAGAAGAAGGAAAATATTTCGCTGTCAAAGTCTTTGTGACAGCATTCACAATAAGTTGATTTTCACCTCCCTGTGGAAAATGTAGGTATTCCACTGTACGTACCTACTTACTTGTAAAGTGTACATGTAGGGAGTAATCTCCGAAAGTACTGATTCGATTTCAAATATTATTTCACGCGTAGATATACAGGGTGTGGCCTGTAATAGGAGCAATAAATTACACTATTTTTTTTTGTTATTGTATATCATTGATTATGTGTATATAATTGATTGATGGTCTGAGCAAGTGTACTAAATTTGGCAAAGAAGCATAATTTTTAAGTACCTTATGGCTGTAAAACCACTTTAATTTACTACAATACAAAACAGACGACGAATATGAGTGATAATAAGTACGTGCGCGGGGCAGAATGAAATAAGTACTTAACAAGTCTATAAAATAAAACTAACAATACTTAATCAATGAAGAGCTCCAAAAAATCCACGCGTTTACGTTACTGTAGCGTGCGTGATCTGCTCTTTGCGAGTATTCGGTTCTACTGACTTAACCTTTCAGGGCCTATTATACCTCTAAGGCCGCGCTTGTGACCAAACGGGCCGTTTGGCGGCGCGGAGAGTAACTGGTTCACACTAGCTCACCTTTTTCATACTTGCCTGACCGTCTGATTCATTTGAGAACCTCCTCCTTTTCTGTAAATTCCGAATGTTATGCACAAGTACCTACAGTCAATCTTCAAGATTTTTAATACTTTATATACCCCTTTTTAATATTCAGATGATAACCAATGTGTCCTCGCGATTGGGCTTCACGTACGACCTGGACCGCAACATCATCAAGCGTGTTTACCAGATGTGCCGCTACAACAAGGCGTGGGTGCAAAGGGGGGAAGACCAGATTTCCCCCTGGTGCTCGGTAAGAATCAAATCGATATTATGACCCACACACACACACACACACACACATACTGCAGGTTTTTCTGTGTAAACATTTTTGAGACAAGGCAACTGCCCATGCCGCTACAACACGCTGTGGCAGATCAGCCAGATGCAAATCAACCCAGCAGAGCCAAATCCATGTTACGACCATCATCATCATCATATCAGCCGAAAAACGTTCACGTTCACTCGAGAACAATGACCACCGCCGTTACGATCATATAGATAGTAAAGTACAAATGTCTATCAATACATTTCTGAGATGAGCCAACTGCCGATTGTAAGTACTTTTTTTCCACTTTTTTCGAAGCGATCCTAACCATACCCCACTTTCATGGGTATGGCAGAGGAAGACAGCTGCTCCTAGCAGGATAACCTTGGATTTATAATATTAAGTTAGCCCCTTAGGCTGCTATATGTTTCTAAGAGTCCCATTTGGTTTGTCCATTGCACCAGAAATCTTTCTGAAAGATTGTGCTAATTTAGTGGTTCTAACTGTGGCCGCGACTTGTGGCTCAACGTGCGGCTCTAAACTCATTCGCCGCCATTCACAACTCAAGTTTGACACCGTTGCCACCCGCCCACCACCGACTTTGTATAAACAAAGTCCAAAAACAATAGACCTAAGACTTACGTGGCGTGGGGGTGCCACCATACATCTTTAGGGCCTCAAAAGGAAAACCGGATCCCTTATAGGATCACTGGTGTCCGTCTGTTCATCAATACTATTTATCTCAGGAACCCATGCAAGTATAAAGTTGAAATTAAAGCTAAGAAGCACAGTCAGAGTGCTCATGAACCGCAGAACTTCCTTGCACCGAAACCACTTTCGTCTTTGCCTCTTCTCTTCTTCTTATTTAAGAGCTAAGCTCTTGTCGGCGTAGCTCAAAGTAGGCCATCTGTCTACTCTGATCCCATGCTACCTCTTTGACACCTCGAAACGACCTAACTAACATAAACTCTCTTTTTGAGTTGCTCTATGTATAGTTTATTCTAGGTCTTCCTCTTCTTCGCTACCCCTCTATCTTTCCTTCAGTTATATTAAGTATGAAGTTGTCATGTCGTATGATTTTATAAGTTTTTCACTAACTGCCTGGTTTGCCTCACTCTATTCAGCACTTCTTCATTGGTTACACTCTCTCTCCAGCGGTCTTTGACTGTCGGCCTCAAAACAAAACCTCACTTTCAGTTCGGTCTCAATTTTCCATATTCATATTACTCTCTTCCTAGCCTCTGTAATAACACTAATAACTAACTGTTCCAGGCATTCTCCCGTGAAGACCTGCGCCGCTTTGAGTACTCTGAAGACCTGGAGACCTTCTACAAGTACGGCTACGGCTCACAGAGCAGCCCCCAACTGGCCTGTCCACTTATCAAAGACATGATGGATCTCTTCTACAAGCACGTTAACGCAAGTAAATATCTTTCTTCAATTATATTATGAGCTAAAAGTGTTTTAGTTCTCCACACTGTGTACCTAGTTTCTGGTCGTTATTGAATAAACAGTTTCGTCTGGCTATCGTCGGCCAGGTCTCTCGACACGACTCTTTCAGCACTTGCCATCCTCGAAATGTATTTATTTAGACACACAATGTAACAGCATTACAGCATATGCCAAGGCGCTGGTAAACTTAATACACAATAAGAAACAAGTTATAGTAACAAATTATATGTAAAAATGAATCTCACAGAATCTTTTAAAAATAGGGAGAATTTTACTCCACTTGTAGGCAAACAAATCGCAATCCGGTGCATACAGAATTACTTTGTTAAGTAACGCCTACGCGTTGTCAACTGGTGGCTGGCTGGCTGGTCGTTAAAAGTGAGTGTATCATCAAATATTACGCCTAGATCTTTAATAGAGTTTACGCGAGCGATTGGGATATTGTCTAATGCATAAGTATTGTGCAGAGGAGAGCGAGCACGGGAAAAGGTCATAACTATTGCATTTTGATAAATTGAAAAGTAAATTATTATTATTACTCCAATTAAGCACTGCATCTACATCCTGCTGTAATAGGCTACAGTCCGCATAACTATTTATGCGACGTACCAGCTTAAGATCGTCTGCGTATAAGTAAATAATTAGAGCGTTGAACGACGGTCTCTAGATCATGAATCATCAGAACAAAAAACACTGGTCCTAGGATAGACCTTTGACTTAATCCAGAACGGGTATAGTAAGACGGAGAAATACAGCAATCATGTCGAAAGAACTATTGCCGATCCCTGAGACAGCCAGCAATTAAACAGAGGAGTTTCGGAGTGAATCAAATAGTAAGTGCGTTTCTCCAGGAGAATATCAATATCGACACGGTCAAAAGCTTTCTGAAAATCAAAATATGCAACCTCTACATGAGAACCTTGGTTAAATATCGGGATATTGAATATGTAAGGGATAGTAAATTACTGTTAAGAAACCGCCGCGCCCGAAAACCATGTTGACAGTCTGTTAGTTGCGAGCTTATTTGGAGGGAAATGTTGTGATGTAAGATTGATTCTATGATTTTGGATGAACAAGAGAGAATAGCAACAGGGCGGTAATTATCAGCTTTTGAGGAGTCTTTGAACTTCAGTATAGGTTTTACACGTGACATTTTCCACTGAGTAGGATATTTACTAGTAGGTAATTAGTATGAGGGTGAAAATGTGATGGATAGGTTGTACTAGGAATTCCTCTCCGGCGTTTATTATATAAAGAGGTACGTTATCAGGACCAACGGCGCTTCTAGGCTAAGTTTATTAATTGCAGCTGTTACGTCCTCCAAAGACATTTCACTAACTTCAATTCGGGTGGCGGACTGGGAATTGTGTTTATTCATAGCTAAATGATATATCATACCAATTTTGGTCTCGCGAGGCACATCCCAGCCAGTTTCATGATGAGGTTGCTTGCCAGAGCTCAGTGCTCAATTAAGTAACTCCAACCATAAGCATTTGCAGATCCAGGCGCTTGCCACAAATTTCGGATGCCTTTGACAGGCTTGGGTCGCTTAGACGGGGACACTTCGATTAATCTGTGAGCATTTTCCAGACTCGGGCCAACAGCCGCGCGCGGAGGTCCTGTTCGCGGAGGCGCCGGCGCTGCTGCTGCTGGCGGCGGCGCTGCGCGTGCGGCGCGCCGCCGCCCCGCTCACCGGCGACAACTACCACACCGCCACCGCGCAGAGCCGGGCCTGGACTACGTCCGCCGCCTCGCCGTATAACGGGAACCTCGCCGCTATACTCTACAAGTAAGACTCTCAGTAGTGACTACGCCGGGCATTACCTACGCCCAAGTGGCTGCCAGCGCCAGCTACTTAGTGGTCCAGTGGCAGCCACTAAGCTACCACTAGTGGCAAAAATACATTGTTTATTTCCTTTCCTCGAGCCACTACTGTGATCTATTGTTGAATTTGAATATCACTCTACAATATGGAAGAGAAAAACTGGGGGCTGTGGCCGTGAGGGCGAGCGTTGGAACGACCAAACTCTACCACTAGTAACGAACGCGGGTCACTCCCGCATCTTGTGTCTCGGACGCGGGGCCACTCAGAAAACACTCGGTATGCACCGATGATACCAAATGTATAAAAAAAACTCGTCCGCAACTTTTGGCGGCCTTTAGTGGTTCTGCTGTGGGCGCACTTGTGGCTCAATGTGCGGCCGCTCTTAATTCATTCACCGCCGCTGACTTAAACTCAAGTTTGACACCATTGCCACACAGCCACCACCGTCTTCATACGAAATCCAAAAACAATAGACCTAAGACTTGCGTGGGGGTGCCACCACGCTTTTTTTTCTGTGGCGGCGAATGGGTCAAGTAAATACCATATTTATGAGTAGTCGAGGGAGTAGGACACTTTTATCAGGACGTGGATATCTATCGACTGGACACAGAATACAGCACAGGGATACAGTTACACATTAACCTCTTTAATATGACCCATCATATGACAGTCTCATCAAGAATAGGTGCAAAATCACTGTTCCGTCTCCGTCATTTAAAAATAAACAAAATAAATATTTGCGCAACACTTTTATCGTACACAAACCGCTTCGTCATAGGCATGGTAGACTACAATAGATTGGAAACGCGTAGGGATAGGTATGTCAGTAGCATGCTACCTTGTTCGAGTTCTACGGGGTGTTATACCGGGGTACACTGCAGCAGTTAAGTTGTGGTGTATCTTGCGTCGTAAAGCGCCTCTCAGTCGCGCCGTACACACGCTAAACCTAGTTGCTGACCAAAGCAATGTATTTCATTGTTCAATCTCCGAATTTCTTAAAATATGTCTGTGTCAGTGCAAGTATTATAATTAGGTTAAGTCAATTAGTTATTTAAGGCGCTATCGCATTAGGTTATCCTGTAGGTAATAATAGTTGCTGTAGAAAATATCTATGGCTCAGGAACAAATATTCGTGCACATCACACAAATAAATGCCCTTATTATCGATTAACTCTCCAGGTGTAACCCCAACGGCCGCTTCGGCTACAAGAACCGCCACCAGCTCCTCTTTCTTCAAAACGAACAGCCCATGGACCTGGAAGGCTGCAAGGAGGGTCTCTGCGAGTGGCCCGACGTGCAGGCGCGGCTGGGAGACATCGCGAGCAAGTGCAACCTGGACTTCTGCAGCGGGGCACCAGCTATTAACAGCTTTACGGCTCTGAGTGTTGGTTTACTAGCGTTCTTCGTTAGATATCTGGTTTAAATGTATGATTAAAGGCACCCAGCTGAATACCGTACTCAAGTCCTGCCTAATTTCGAAAGAAGAGTCGTTCGGATTTTAACTGATAATTTGAATGTGAGCAGTGAGCGGTGTCACAAGCATTTTATTCATATTCACTATTAGAAAGCCTGTACCTTGTACCTACGAAAACTGTACCGACAGCAAGAGTTTTGCATTTTAAAACCTTCGTTGCGAGACGACTCGCTGGTCAGACTCTAGTTCTACTTAAAAATGATTCCTACTCAACAGCAATTTAATTGCAAGTTTAGTGTGACCCGTCCGCTCGAGTTCGGTATTATTCTTGGGGGACATGAACATGGGAATCAGTAGCGAAGTGTCGATTGTTGTGGAATACAAGCTATGCGTCGCTAACACATAATACCTACATACTATTTCGATTTTAAATCAGATATTGTTTTAGAAGCAATAGCATTTATTCAAGTCCCGCTTAATTTTCAAACTACGTGACACTTCGCTAATGATGAGTGCCGATATTCGGTACCGACAGCTTCTTAGAGGTATAAAGTGTCTGTCGGCAAAAGGCACTTTAGTACAACTAGTAAGTACACCATATAAGCATTTTTGAAGTTTTAGTAAGATGGTAATCGTTTTACGAGCTGAATATTAAGCAATCAATTTGTTAATATATGTCTTTATGATTACATAATAATGTCTGCTTTTTATATAGGAACTCTAGTAATTACTTATTTTGTAGTCCATATATCGTCCACATTAAAAAAACACGTGTTTTTTTTGGTACAATTACGTAACTGTACGGACTTTAATTATTGAGCCATTTATCAACTATTTTTTGTTTTTAATAGTTAAGCTTTGAAATGTCCAGTATAAAGTGAATCTGAGCGTTTCTCAAAAAAAATGCCACTATTATTAATTGTACTTCTAGGAATTTTATGTTAACTATTTCCACTCAGAATCAGGAGCTCTTTCGACCTTGGTAGGAAAAAAAACTGTCCCAAAGATATTTTTCCTATTTTGTTACCATTTACCATACACTTTGTATGGTGGTAACACAATAGGAAAGTTCAAAAATGTATGCACATTTTGGGACACTTTTTTTCTCCTATTGGGATGGAAAGACATCGTGATTATGAGTAGAAATAACATAAAAGTTGCAGAAAATCTCCGAAAAAATGTAGTGGCATTTTTTTTGAGAAACGCTCATCTAGGACCGTACCTTCTAACATCTTTAGAAACACAGTTCTTGGACTTCGTATATTTGTCGGTTGTACCGCCTCCTACGGAATGAATTAACGATGTTACATGTCTATGTTTTCATTCAATAGCGGCCTTTACACATAAAGGACCCCCTAACGTTTAAAATTGGAAATTATCGCGTCCTTTGAAACGCCGTTCTGACTAGATTAGGTAAGACAAAATAAGGTCTGATTTTCAGATTATATGATTCTTGACTATATGAATGTTTATCTGATTTAACCGATACATGATTGCCTAAAACTTCCTCGATAGAAAAAAAAATCCAAAGTTGGGTCTTTATTTTCCTTTTTTTACTCAGCCTACTCAAGTAATACATAATTTTACGACAGAATCAAGTTAATACTATAGTATTTTAAGTCATCTAAAATCTGAAATATAAATAAAACTTTATTAAGTTAGCGTTAGTCTTGCATCTCTTTTTCTCGTGCGCGGAAAGCATAAGCGTGTCTCTGTCAAGGGGGCGTGGTCGACTCGGACTGCGGACTCGGGACAGCGTTCCGAACCGAGGATAGTACCGTCGGTCCGTCCGTCAGTTCTTACCACGGATAAAACTGTCATGCCCTAATTACGATCAAATGTGGCCACGGTTTGGATGGCGGTTAAATCTGTGATTTCTGCCTGCCCGCAGTCCGAACTGTGCGTGTAAACGATTTTTGGAGTTTGGATCGCGGTTTTGGACTGGCGCGTTTACAAAAGTTCACGATCCAAACCGCCATTGCTTTTTGCGTTTATACGAGATGCGCGCGCAAAACTTTACTTTAGTGACATGCGTACGCGTTGACGTCACGCGTTGAACTGCCATTTACACGTACGCTTCGGAACGATGGTTGGAAGACTTGGAAGGGCGCGAGGCGTTTCCCTCGGTCCGAACTCTTTAGATCTGCGTCGGACACGTGAGTAGAGTTGCAATGTGTTTTGGTTTTATTTTATTAGGGAACCGTTTTTAAAGTCGTGCAAGTAAAATGTTCTTATTTTGTAAGGTCAACTTATTTTTGAGATGCCTTTATAAATACTTAGGTAGTTAATGCTTAAAATTTTAGATAACTACCACCATTTCCAGGTATTTTATGAGTATAGGTAATCTTAAAAACATGCACACGGATACCTACTGATGACGTTAACACTTTCGCTGCCAGAAACACGCAAAATTGTATTAATTTAAGATTGCGACAGTTGGGACGCTTGACACTGAAAGTGGTAGGTCCCTAATAATGGTTGTTCGAAGTCGGTGACAGGCGGTGAAAAGGTTAAGTATACATATAATTCACGAACAATAATATTCATTAACGTTTGATTGGTGTTCTAGGCCACATAACGTCGCTTAGTACTCAAATAGACCTAGATTGTTTTTGCTGTGACATTTATTCTGAAAATATTTTAATATCATGCATTTTAAGTGTAATTTGTTTAAATCGCGTTTGGTTGCGATTTAATTGAATAGTCTTTATAACTGTTATTATTTAAGCGTTTTTAATTACGATTAAGTATTTTAAATGTTGTATTTGTAAATATACCTAAGTAGGCTTAGTCGGTAAAGATATATATATATATATACAATGTATATGGCACAAGGTACTTGCACCTATGTATATTTATATATCATCGACTGTTATCAAGTTTTTATATTTTATCACAGTTCATTTTAGTACATTTTATATTTTTGACCGCTTGTGTTTGGTACAATTTGTAGTCACAATTTCGACTCTATGGCCATGTTGTGGTTCAAAATGGAGCAAGGCCAAACCCAAATACGAGGTGGCGAAGGTAACTTTTTGTTTAAAACTTAAGTTGCAGGTGAGAACCAAATAAGTATATTAAGCGTCATAATAGGAAGATAATTTAATCGCTAATTTGAGTATTTCGTGAGTCTATATGTAATAAATAAAGTTTTTTTACCTTTAGATTCAGGTAGGTACTAATACTAAGTAAGTATATGAGATTCCGTAAAATGGCCAGAGAATAACCATATATTCAATTTGAAATGCTTTATTTTTGTATCTCCAGTTATCATATCAAATGAAATCAAAACATTTATTCGTGACATAATTAACACAGACGAGCGTTTCTCAAAAAAATGCCACTACATTTTTTCGGAGATTTTCTGCCACTTTTATGTTATTTCTACTCAAAATCACGATGTCTTTTCATCCCAATAGGAGACAAAAGGTCCCAAAATGTCCATACATTTTTGAACTTTCCTATTGTGTTGCCAACATACAAAGTATAAGGTAAATGGTAACACAATAGGAAAAATATCTTTGGGACAGTTCTTTGTCCTACCAGGGTCGAAAGGGCTCCTGATTCTGAGTGGAAATAGATAACATAAAATTCTTAGATGTACAATTTACAATTCAAATAAAAAGCACATTTTTTTTGCCACGAAATGGACCCAGCTCAGCACGTTGCTAGCTTTGCAGCCAGCGCTGGTTCTCCGCTGGGTCCATTCGGTGAGAGCACGGAGAGTAACAAACAAAAAATTAAAAGCAAATAAAATACACAAAAAAGGAATATACTGTATTTTTTCATAATATTGAATACTACCTAATGGTTTGTTGGCCTGCAAAAAGTTGCATCTCAACAAAAAACAACTACGTGCGTTTGGGCCTTAACGGTAAAAGCGAACGACCTATAGGCACCTTCAAACTCATCACTCAGAATATTTAGCTTTCATTAATAATAAGAAGGAGTATAGGTGAAAAACTTGAATGAAAAGAATGGCGTATTCGAATAGACAATACATGTTTAAAATTAGAACACAAACAAAACAAATGTCTATTCGCACACATTACTCACACATACAACAGGTGACTTACTTAAGTTTTTCACCAATACAGCTACTTACCTAAATAAATTAATGCAGCAGTACCTAAATCCTGTCAAAAAAATCGCAAGCAAATATCTACCTCATAGTCAGAGCACAGTCGTTTTTTGCTTGCGTTCGTTTGGCAGAAATTTTCTTACAGTTTCGGATGTAGTAAACCTTCCTATATATATAAGGTGCTTCCGAATTAGACGCCATTTAAGAGATGTTAGCTTACATCAAAATAATTTTCTTTAAATTGGAATTAAGAAAACTTTTTATAATGATTTTTTTGTTTTAATTTTCCGAACAAAATAATTCAATAAAAATTCTGCCCAAACATAACCACCTGTGCATTTACCTGACAAGGTGGTTAGCACTTTCTGTCAAGTGAGCGTCTTTTCGTCTCGTCATTCAGATTGGCGAGAAAAATGTTAGAAGGTAACTAACTAGCTTTTCATAATTTTTCAACAACTGCCAATCATCATCATCATCATCATCATTATATCAGCCGAAAGACGTCCACTGCTGGACATAGGCCTCCCCCAAAGAGTGCCAATAAAATGAATAAAATCACTTAATACTGATTACCTCATTAACAGGGTGTTATTACGTGACACAGTTGTTTTCCTAATTTTCTTCAAAAACTTTAAATTCGTTTTATACTTAAGGGTTTCCCATACGCCAATGACCTTCGATCTGAATCCCTTAGTTTTCTAATATTTTTTGTAGCTTATTATATTAACAAAAAATAAAAACCCTAGACATGTTTTAGAGACGTCATAGACGAACCCAAATATGTAGATTTCGTGTATGTTAGATCTTAAGTTAATAATTACTAATTATAATGAAATAAGTGTTTTTTTTGACAATGTTAAAAAAAACATACAAAATTAAGTAAGTAGGTATTCATTTCTTTCAAAATCAAAATCCGGTAGACAAAAATGGTGATAAAAGATTGAAGAACCGATAGCCGTTTGACTTATAATTCTATTTGTAGTGCAAAAGTATTCAGAACGATTCAAAACTTGTCAAAAATCTATGAAAACCTCGGGTAGCCTATTAATAAGTCTACTTCTAAGGACGAATACTAAGAGCTCTGAAAGTTCGCCTTATATATACAAATAGAATGTTTAATTGGCCCTTGGATATTCAGCAAGTTAATTTACATCAAATTCATTTACTATTTATTATATTGGTGTTTTCCTACGGAATTTCAATATTGTTTTCTCTCTATGTACTTACCTTACCTGAATCTACTTGTATTGCTGTTCCCTTTTCAGTGTTACAGAATAACTTTTTTTATCAGATATCGCTAATGTCGCTATATATATATATTCGTTCGAGTAAAGCAATTAAATTTGTTGGGTAGATAATCTACCTGTGTTAATCAGAAACAAATTATATTTTGCTACTGTTGTGTTGTGTACTTTAGTACACAGTAGCAAAATAGCTATAGCAGTAGCAAAGTAGCTTTTAAGCTTTACCAATAATGTTATATTTTTCCATATTTTGTAATACTGTTACACCAAATATATAAAAGTATATAACTATGGAAATGAAGAAACTCGAAACTTTATAAAACTGTTTCACCAAACAAAAGCACAATAATACTTCTAATATCTAAGACCTAGAAGAAAAATGTTCCAAGTTTTGGCTTTCTTAGACTGTGTTTATGGTTAAGCAAAGTGTTAAGCGGCGCGGGACGCGGGCTGGACAGCGAGTATGGAAACGCTCTCGCCTGTATCGTGCGGATTCTTTTACTAGACCGGATCTTATCTTAAGACCAAACGGTCCAACAAAGCCACAATAGCCACGTGCCACACACAATACCTAATTTAAGTACTCGAATAGCGCCTTTATTGTTAAGTAGTCTATTGTTTTAAATGCAAAATGGTCAAGATTGCTAACTAGTATTTTTTATGTGGACCTTCTTTCCATATTTAACAGTTTCAAGGCATCGGTTAAACTTAACAATAAACGACAATCGCTTTGTTTACAATTTAACAATGAAAAACAATCGCATTGTTTACTAGGCACAAAAATAAGTGAATTCGGTCTAGATAAAGACTCCGCACCATACATAAGCAGACGAACGAAATCGGCCCGTGTGGATAAGTGCCGGAAGCACGGCGTCTGTGAACCCCGCGCCGCTACTCGTACCCGCTTCGCTTGTCTCAAAACACGGCCTTACATTTCAACATCAGATATGAAGTTACTCTAAATGGATGTATAGTTTATTGAAATAATATTTTTATATGTAACACTCGTTTCGTATAGCTTATAAATATTCTAAAATATTTTTTGTTGAAAATAATGTAGCTTGCGTGGCATCCTTAGAAACCGATTATCTCTGGCTGACCTCTTTAGAAAAATTCAAATATGGGTCATTGACTAATAGGTACTCAAACTAATACTGAATGTTCACTTTTAAGGGACGAACGATAACCCATCAACTACAGAATCGTTTGTATTAGATATGTTATGTAACTGAGCCATTATATTCGTACAAACGACGTCAAAGATATGTTTACACTTTTGCACCTTATTCCTTTGCAATAAGGCACATAATGTATGCATCTTTGACATGGACTAAACAAACGTACCGTACCTATCTGATGCCGCGCCACTGCTTATAAGGAAGTTCGGAGACTTGAATTCTCACTTGATGTTTATTCGTTTTGTAGATAAGCAATCAATGTGTGTTCAGTGCCGGAATAAATAAATGTTCGTTACTCAATTCTTTGTTTCAATCCTCGGCCAGTCACGGGGATCTGCGCAGAGAGTATTCACGGAAAACATCACGTCACAAATCCCAACTGTTTTTAACCCCCGACGCAAAGAGAGGTATTATAAGTTTAACGTGTCTGTCTGTGTATCTGTCTGTGGAATCGTAGCTCCCAGACGGATGAACCGATTTTCGTTTAGTTTTTTTGTGTCATAGATAATTTTATCCCGAGTGTCTTAGCCATGTTTCATGAAAATCTGTTCAGCTGTTTTTGAGACTTTGAAATGAAAATGTCGGGGGTTTCTTAACTTTTGTAAGTTGTAGTTACCTATGTCAAATATATGTTAATGCCTAGCTCAATAGGGCGGGTATGAGGAATCCAACGCCGTGTGGACCGTAAGCCGTGAAATAGAATCTTACTTTACACAGACAAACATGACACGTAGCTAAACTAGCTAAAGCCATAGAGTTGCTACATCGAAACATAAAAAAACATACGGTCAAAAAACATAACCCTCTTTCTGAGCCAGTCGGGTAAACATAACACAATAATTAAATATCATTTATATTAGCTAAAAAGTAACAACCTAAAAATTTTAAATCACATATTAATTATTAATGTCATCCAATGGAAAAAGATCATTGCAAAATATTTACGATTTTAAAATTTTAAGTCTTTAGTTTCAATTTGTATCGTAAAATGAAAGTATATTGATTGACATAAAATGAAAGAAACATAACTGCTACAATACGAGTTGGACCCACACAATATTGAGGAGAAAAATGATTGACGACTTTGGGTTCAGTGTGACGATTGGAATTCATAGTATTTCGAGCATAGTAACATCAGAGACCTAGGATAGGATTCACTCTAAGGGCGAACATGTCTATTGTAATGTAACAAAGTGACAACATTGAATTTACCAGACTACAGGCCATCTATTGTAGGTAGGTCGCATAGTCGCCGGCATAAAGTAGAACAAATATGGCGTCATTCGCGAACGTTCAGAGGGGGCGCTCCGCGAAATCGGAGTTCTTAGATTGAATATTTACCTATGAAAAGCTAAAGCGAATGCCAGGAAAAAAACATACAAAAACTGCATCCAATTTGCTATCTATATGTCAAAAAACATACAAAACCAAAATTGCCTCGAGAAAAAATCGCCAAAACATGTCTTTTTTTTACCTAATTTCAATGGTGTGACGTTCCCGTGCATATATCATTTACTTACGTAAAAATTTAGTGTATAATAGCTTTTGATATTGCTTAGCTATTTGACTAACGTGGTTTTATTATGGAGTCCCTTTTCAGACTTATTGAGGTGATTTGGCGTATAGGTCTTTTTTATTTAGCGCCTCTCCACGCATATTGACCAATACGCAGAATGAACAAAGTACCTACTAGGCAAAATGACATACGTAAATTGACCAATACGCTTTATCACTAATACGTACTTTGACCTATACGTTTATGCTATGACTGTATCAACACCTTGTATCTTTTTTTTATCAAAAGTACAAAACAATTAACAATGTTATTTACCCGCCAAACTGCCATAACTAGTGCTCGTGGTACGCCAAAATATGCGGCAAATGGTGCTAAAGTTTTGAAAATCGGTACGACCCAAACGAATCAATTTGACCCGTAGCCCGACAAAAAAAACGAAAAAGGAGAGGAGTTACGTCAACATCTTTTTTTTTAATGGAAAAAGAAATATTTTGTTCTGAAACCTATCGTGCGTGGTACCTAATGAAAGCGGTTACTAAGCCGATTCTAAAAATATATCACATCATTATATTTCAGCCATTTTTGTTAAATTAAAACAAAAACAATTTTCGAAACATACCAAGTTTGGGCTCCTCCAGACACGATATGGCTTAATTTTTTTTAATACCACAAATGATACGTACTACGCACTAAACAGTTTGTTGCCGAGACCGCGCTCATTTTAACTAGTGTTAATCAATCTGGTAATATTTAATGCAAATAAAGTTTATGATTTATGATTCATTATTAATTTTTTAGAGCAATAAAAACGTAAATAAGACAAGGGCTGGCACATAAATAGCTTGGTTCTTCTACGTGGGACAAATTTTATTATGTAAGTCACAAGTCCGCCCCTATGTGGAATATTGCTGTCATCTTTGAGCGAGGGTCCCTGGATTCCAGCTTAGGCCTGTTGACTCGCTTCGAGACGTGCTGTGCGAATCGCAGACGATCCCAAACTCACAAGCGACGCTATACCTCTAATATGTGTATCTGTGTTCTTGAAGAAAATGAGCCATGTTGTGGTTGGCGCTGATGTCATTATTCCGCCATAAATGAGCCTTGTTGTGGTTGGCGCTGATGTCATTATTCCGCCGTAAATGAGCCTTGTTGTGGTTGGCGCTGATGTCATTATTCCGCCATAAATGAGCCTTGTTGTGGTTGGCGCTGATGTCATTATTCCGCCATAAATGAGCCTTGTTGTGGTTGGCGCTGATTTCATTATTCTGCCATAAATTATCCTTTTTGTGGTTATGTAAATTATGTAATTTTTAGCGCATCGTTAGTAATGACAAATGCTCCAACGACAACGAGAACCCGTTTTCCCGGAAACGACATAATATACGTGGCTTTGGGCTGCGCGTTTTAATCAGCGTGCGCACAAATAACCAAGTATTTTCGCCTGCCGCGATCCAATGATGGCCTGCGCATGTATAGGAAATTTGTGTGGAGAGAAACCATAGTGCATCGCGCGTTAAATAACAACCTTTAAACAATCTTTACGGCCTGGCCACGACTTCGAGTGGCGGCGGCGGCGGCAACGGTTTTTCTAATTCATTGCGTGTGATCCCAACTAACCACAGTGCGTTGCGCGTCTCGACCGCGCAATGAACAGATAAAACGCTTACCGCGCCGCAATCCGCGCAGTGTCGTGGTGGGGCCCTTAGGAAGATATCGTTTCACGCTTTTACTACTTTGGTCTACTAATATAAAATTATAGCCAATATTAGTGTTTGTAGCCAAATGTTCTTTATTTTCAATTCACATTGATACAACTAAACGATAGACAATAGTGACTAAATAAAAAACAAACAGAAAAAACAGGTCATATATGCACTCTATGCACAATCGTGCACACAGGTTACATATGCACAGTCGTGCACACAGGCCCTGACCATACTCTTTGCAAAGCATATGCTAGTGATATACAGTTTGCAAACCCAAAAATTGCACAATTTGATAACCTATCTACACACACAATCACGTGTCCTGCACACTACTAGAGCTCACATTTCTAGTCCTCTTCCCACCTGTCACCGACTTCTTTCTCTTCCCATTGTCCTCTTCACTCACACTACTGGTCCTGGCCTTCGGACTCATGATATCCGACCCTATTGAGTCTCTTTGCGATTTCTTCCTCTGCCGCTTGGGTACTGTTTCACCCATGAGCATTTCGTTGAACAATCTCTGCCTCGCTTCCCAGTATAAGTTTTGTCGTTGCACCAGTTCGGGGTGTTTGGTTTCGAAAGTGACATCTGGGGGTATGAGGAGTTCCCAGCCCGTTTTGGGGTTGAACTTGGCGACAGAGCGGATGATCTCGAGGACATCTTGCGGCGGGAGGCGGACTGCCGCCGCTACCTTCCGTCGGTCGATGTAGGAGTGTTGCGTGAAGAGGTAAAGCTGAAACAATGATTGGTAAAATAACAATTGCACGTCTCATATTAGATATGATACGTATACACATATGCATAATATCCTATAACATCTGTATTACTTACATATAATCAACAATAAACAATTTGAGTTTGCGGTTTTTTTCGTTGCTGTGACGGTAACAGTCAATAAAGAGGCTGACAAGACCTAATTTTGTTGAAATTGATGTTATTTAAGCAGTTTTTTTAAGAAAAACTATTTGTTCTAGCACATCAAAAAAAATATGTTAATATTCACCATATTTCAAAGACCGTGACGGACTCGATACATACTTGGACGAAATCGGCTCGATAGAAAATAATTGCAAAGATTGGTCCTCAAATCATCATTAAACGGTTCATAGAACATAGACGCAAAAAAATAAAGACATAGGTCTTTATTTTTTTGCGTATGGGTCTGCAATTAAAAACATGAAGTCAACGTATTCATACCTAAACCGCTTAAGAGTCATATTTCACAAATAATCCATACTTTTTTTATTTCAATATGTATTTATTATTATCTTCAAAAACCGGGCCGCCCAGTAACACTCGCTCTCGTTTACTCCGATACAAATAGACAGTGTGCGCGCTATCCCAAATCCTCAAGGGCATTTTGGTGCTGACAGCATCTTAATAATGTAATAAATAAGACTATGTGGAAATAAACTGATTGAATGCAGGAACCGATGGACTGACCGAGTTTCGAAAGTGTGCGACCACTGTGACGTCGAATCGCATCCTCATTACACATAGAAAAAATCATCGGTGACGCCATGTTAAAAAGAAAAGTACGAAACATTACTCTCCACTCACTAGCATCTATCACCTCATCCATCATCATACAGATTTTTGCCATCGGCAAAGTCTAGTTTTACGTGTCTGCCTCCAGTAACGTCACCGCAACTACGTAAAATACCAAACCGCACGTCATTGTTGTATTTTGCGAGAGGACAACTTATCCGTACTGTATCTACTACAGAACAGCTGCGCTTAGAAAGTCTACGTCCCATTTGGCGCAGTCGCTAGGATCAAAACCTATCCCTTCCAAAGGGAAATAGTTAGCAGCCCTTGCCCACTCATCGGTGCTGTTCTAGTGTAGGACACGGGCACTACAGTAGTGACTCACCACGTGGTCCCTGGCCGCGCGGTACAGCGGGGCCGCGGCGCCGGCGGCCTGCGCGGCCGAGCGCGCGGTCCACAGGCCGCGCACGAGGCACGCGTGGCCGCTGAGCAGAGACAGCAGTGCTGGCTCGCTGAGCGGCCCGGCGTCGGTGCGGATTAGGGAGCGGAGGTCGTCGAATGTCATCAGTTTCGCTGGAAACGGAAATAATCATTATTTTTAACGTAACACTGACACGCTAACCTTCTTTTCCATAGGAATTTGAATAGAAACCTTATATAAAAGGCTGAAGGTAGCTTTGACAGCGGACGTCATAAAACCTGTAGGGGTTCTTGGCGCTGCGGGCAGGACAAAACACGAGACTTAGGTGTTCTCGGCGTATAAAGGGTAAGTAACGTCCGTGTCCCACTACTAGGAAAAGATCTACCTCTTTTACCATTCGTCCCGAGTTTAAAGTAAAGTACGCGACAAAGTAGAAGTGCGGAAAACAGATTTTTTTTAGTTCGTAAGATTGCCTGCGTTCGTTCGAGGAGAATGCCCGCGTCCCACCTCATACCACAGAAGTTTCGTCGTCTAGCGAAATCGATGCCTAACAGCTAGAAAACACAAATCCGCATCCCGTTTTAACGCACAGCACGTGGTCTTTCGTGTAGTTAGGGTTGTCACGTTTGGGTGTCATCATCAGGGCACAACGTCGCCCGCGCGACGCGTATCGCTGTCAAACTCGATCGGGTGGATCGACTCCTCGGATGTGCGCAAGAGCCGAGTCTAGCCGAAGCGGCAACTGGGGCAGGCCTCCTCAAACGCCACCATTATCAGTCGTATACTATATGTTTAAAGTGTTATCTGCACATGTTACTAGACGCATCTACAGTCCACTGACCGTTGTTCACTATGTCCGCGAGCTGCTCCTGCGGGTCTCTCCTCTGCGGCGCTGCGTGCGCCTCGTCGGGCAGCGAGGAGCCCTGCCCTGCTGATGTGTGTGTCACTATCCGTGTCTACAGTCCACTGACCGTTGTTCAGTATGTCCGCGAGCTGCTCCTGCGGGTCTCTCCTCTGCGGCGCTGCGTGCGCCTCGTCGGGCGGCGAGGAGCCCTGCCCTGCTGATGTGTGTGTCACTATCCGTGTCTACAGTCCACTGACCGTTGTTCAGTATGTCCGCGAGCTGCTCCTGCGGGTCTCTCCTCTGCGGCGCTGCGTGCGCCTCGTCGGGCGGCGAGGACCCCTGCCCTGCTGATGTGTGTGTCACTATCCGTGTCTACAGTCCACTGACCGTTGTTCAGTATGTCCGCGAGCTGCTCCTGCGGGTCTCTCCTCTGCGGCGCTGCGTGCGCCTCGTCGGGCGGCGAGGAGCCCTGCCCTGCTGATGTGTGTGTCACTATCCGTGTCTACAGTCCACTGACCGTTGTTCAGTATGTCCGCGAGCTGCTCCTGCGGGTCTCTCCTCTGCGGCGCTGCGTGCGCCTCGTCGGGCGGCGAGGAGCCCTGCCCTGCTGATGTGTGTGTCACTATCCGTGTCTACAGTCCACTGACCGTTGTTCAGTACGTCCGCGAGCTGCTGCTGCGGGTCTCTCCTCTGCGGCGCTGCGTGCGCCTCGTCGGGCAGCGAGGAGCCCTGCCCTGCTGATGTGTGTGTCACTACCCGTGTCTACAGTCCACTGACCGTTGTTCAGTATGTCCGCGAGCTGCTCCTGCGGGTCTCTCCTCTGCGGCGCTGCGTGCGCCTCGTCGGGCGGCGAGGAGCCCTGCCCTGCTGATGTGTGTGTCACTATCCGTGTCTACAGTCCACTGACCGTTGTTCAGTATGTCCGCGAGCTGCTCCTGCGGGTCTCTCCTCTGCGGCGCTGCGTGCGCCTCGTCGGGCGGCGAGGAGCCCTGCCCTGCTGATGTGTGTGTCACTATCCGTGTCTACTGTCGACTAACCGTTGTTCAGTATGTCCGCGAGCTGCTCCTGCGGGTCTCTCCTCTGCGGCGCTGCGTGCGCCTCGTCGGGCGGCGAGGAGCCCTGCCCTGCTGATGTGTGTGACTATCCGTGTCTACAGTCCACTGACCGTTGTTCAGTATGTCCGCGAGCTGCTCCTGCGGGTCTCTCCTCTGCGGCGCTGCGTGCGCCTCGTCGGGCGGCGAGGAGCCCTGCCCTGCTGATGTGTGTGTCACTATCCGTGTCTACAGTCCACTGACCGTTGTTCAGTATGTCCGCGAGCTGCTCCTGCGGGTCTCTCCTCTGCGGCGCTGCGTGCGCCTCGTCGGGCGGCGAGGAGCCCTGCCCTGTTGATGTGTGTGTCACTACCCGTGTCTACAGTCCACTGACCGTTGTTCAGTATGTCCGCGAGCTGCTCCTGCGGGTCTCTCCTCTGCGGCGCTGCGTGCGCCTCGTCGGGCGGCGAGGAGCCCTGCCCTGCTGATGTGTGTGTCACTACCCGTGTCTACAGTCCACTGACCGTTGTTCAGTATGTCCGCGAGCTGCTCCTGCGGGTCTCTTCTCTGCGGCGCTGCGTGCGCCTCGTCGGGCGGCGAGGAGCCCTGCCCTGCTGATGTGTGTGTCACTATCCGTGTCTACAGTCCACTGACCGTTGTTCAGTATGTCCGCGAGCTGCTCCTGCGGGTCTCTCCTCTGCGGCGCTGCGTGCGCCTCGTCGGGCGGCGGTGGCGGCACGAGTGCGCGGACGTACTCGCGCCCTCGGAGAGACAGCTCGGAGCCCTGCCCTGTTGACGCGCTGAACAACTTCAGTCGCTCCAACTGTTGACATTGTGCCCATTGTATATCTCATCAACGATTAAGGAAAATCATATTATTATTAATTTAGCAATTTTCACACACGGACGGTGTGGTGTGCACGAACAGTTAGTACACTTGAATGTACTCGTATATATTATGTAATAACTCCAGAGGAAGGAGTTGTAACAGTACATACACCACCCCCTCCTTATATGGCGACCCTGTCAATGCGTCTTTGAGTTGCACTGCGCCAAGAAATCACAAAGGAGTGTCTATCTAAAGGAACCCCGAGGGAAACCTTGAAAATGCTCCAACCACCGAACCACCAGCAACAGCAACAGAATAGACCTTAGAGCTAGGTCACGAATAGCGGCGGCAGCATCGGTGCGGTGCACAATATGTGTGAGCGAGCAATCGGAACGCAGCATCTCGCTCCAAGCTATTGTGCCCCATGGCCGAATCCTAAGTGTTGTGTAAAAACTCAATCAAATTGGCACTGCATTGCTAATAGATCTCTGCGTGACCGCATCGGAAATGAGGCTATCCGCAGCAGAACCAAGGGAACCAAATCTCGAGAGCTCGCCAAATCGCTAAACATTGCACGTAGAACCGACGGCCGTTGGTGCGGAAAGGTTCTCGAGCGGCAACCACATACCGGAAGGCGCAGCGTGGGTAACCCCACAAGGTGGACTGATCACCTGGTAAAGGTCGCGGGAGTCCGCTGGAAGCGGGTGGCGGAGGACCAGTAACTTTGGCACTCTTTGGCCTATGTCCAGGCTGTCCAGCAGTGGTCTTTCGGCTGATATGATGATGATGACGATAGTGCATGTGTCGGTCGCTCTTCTAGAGGGTATATTGAGGGGCAATTGTCAAGGCCTCATTACTTACGTCCGCATAGTCGGTATCCGAGTGTTTCCACAGCGTGTGGTACCACGGCTCCGCCGAGACGCGCTGAGACACAGACTCGTACGATTTCTCGCGCGCTTTCTTGGACACCTCCGTTTCTTGCCGCGCGAATTTCACCGTTACCTACAACAACCGTTTTTTAAATACCAAGTGGCATAAGTATTGGCTTGCTAAGTTAGCAGCACCGAAGAGTAGCCTATGAGCACTTGGAGTCTGGCGCGTGGTCAACCCTTTATTGATTTGAGGATTCAATAGCTAGAGTCTGGCCGGAAGGCTGGATGAAATAATCTGTCAGTTATAAATTATTACGCATCTATGCATTTCGTGTTGCCAGCATAAGCTTTTTTCTGCCGTATTTGTTTGGGACTTGACTTGCTGGTCTGATTCTAGAGACAAATGCAGGTCCCTCACTATCATCTCAACACATTGTTACATTAATGCTGCATCTAATAGCTGGGTCCACACTGGACGCATGTCTCTGCCAAGCACGCCTCGCCCGACCGTGCGCGCTCAAGGCTGACGTGCCTCGGCGAGTCACGCCGATCGCCGGAGATTAAATCATTGTTAAATGTGTTGTGTTAATCACATTGTTATCTTTTAAAATCATCTCAACACAGCTCTGTCTACTTTACTCACCACCAGGAACACAATTCCACATACCTACAGAGAATGTAGTACTTTCTTGTGTGAGAGCACCATGCTGAGACAGTCAGATTAAATTAGATTTAAGTTCAAATATTGGTTATTGTTATTAGTGAAAGCAGGTGCTGCATACTGTTCGATACAGAACTTCTATTCTCATACCTGTTGAGCTTCCGATTCTTTCTCTTCATCATCTGAGTTGTCAGCCTTATTTTTGTCCTGTTTCCGCTTGTCTTGCTTGTCATAATATGAGCAGGTTGGTCTCATTTGTACAATACCTAAAAATCCGAAAAAAAAATCATCATCATCATCATCATCATCGTCATCATCATCGTCATCGTCATCATATCAGCCGAAAGACGTCCACTGCTGGACATAGGCCTCCCCCAAAGAGTGCCAGTGACCGGTCCTGCGCCACCCGCATCCAGCGGACTCCAGCAATCTTTACCAGGTCATCAGTCCACCTTCTGGGGGGCATACCCACGCCGCGCCTATACATTTACTATGATACTCTATTAAAGCAGTACTCTGAGAGAACAAATAAATGATGATAAAGATGATCCTCCAGACGAATCCGTTGACGGTGACCTGTCGAATTCATTCTTAGACATTACCAAGAAATAATAACTAGAGATGCGCCGAATATTCGGTAGCTATCTGGTATTCGTCATATTTATCAGGGTATGTTATTCGGACGAATTATTCGGTTCAAATGCCAATTATTTACCGTATTATTTTACAGGTATTTACTGCAAGTTAAAAGAATGTAACATAGCCATTGTGTGTCAATCCTGTGAATTATAATTCTAAAACGGATTCTCATTGTTATTTAACTAACTTTATTGTTAATATTTCACCTTAAATTTACAAGATTTTGACCACTGAAAATAGGTCTATTTTGAAACAGCTTATGAAGTCATAATGATAAGGCATTACCTTGAACCGAATAATCTTAATTTGAATATTCGGTGCGGCATTGGCTGGACCAAACATTCTGCCGATTATCCATATTCGGTAAAATCCATATTCAGAGCATCTCTATAATAACCATATGACTGACCCTTTGAATGTTGGTACATAAGGTAAGGTACCTTTGATAGGTGTGCAGTGCAGTTCCTTATCCTGCAGGATGGCCACAGCGTAGTGCTGCGTGTCTAGACATGGTGAGCTGCTCTCAAATACTAGCTTGTCCATGGCATCGCTGTTGAAGTACTGTGCTTTTTCGCGTTCCCTATCCTTAATGTATCTTGACTCCTAAAATATAGCAATTAACATATAGTGAGGTTTTGGATGCAGGGACACCCAAAGGACAGATGATATTACTGTATACTAAGAGAACAACATACTAAACAAACTTATGTTCTTTCATATTGCTTGGTATGAAAACCTAATGTAAGAATTTTTCTGTTGCTAAAAATGCAGGATCAGCATCAGTTGTTCCTTCTTTCTGAGGATCGTGACTTATTCTTGTTGACCATACTTCTTCAAAGACTCCTATCACCCACTTTATGTGTGGCCTTCTGCAGATGTAGTTGCGAGAGAGATATGTATGCTCCATCTAGTGGAGACCTCTGGCCCTCAAATTCTCCCATCATAATAATAGTCATAATCCTATTCAGGTTATCTGAAAAACAGTGTGATGTGTCCAAAGTATGTGAGAATGTAGTCTTGACATATTGTGGATAGTCAACAATGTATGTCACACATCTTCCAAAATGGATTGTATTGTTCGCATTGCAGTCCAAAATGTCCATAGAAGTCGATGCCAACACCATATCTATCATTGATGCAGCTTTTTATTTTGGCTCAGAAAGTCCAGGTCTCTGAGCCACATAGAAAGATAGAGAACACAAGGGCGAGTACAAACCCAATCTTTGTTTGTCTCTGTATAGAGCAATCCGTCCATATCTTATCTAGCCGGCGCATTGCCCCCTTAGCTATCTGAATTATCCAAGCGATCTCTTTGTCACAACTACCATCATTAGATAGAAGTGAGCCGAGGTAGGCGAAGGTATCAGTTGGATTAGATCCCCTTTTCCAGTAATTTTGTAGTACTGGACTTGTTAAAAAAACATGAACATGCCATGGCAGTTTGCCGGTCGATAATGTGATCAGAATAACCTAAATCGATTTCAATATTCATCTACTTATATCAAAGTGTAACCTGACATAACATAGATTACAATATTCATAGCAACATAGGGAATTGATTATAGTGTCCTTATTATCAATAATAACTAAGGTTCTGATGCATGAAGCAAGGATCAGTTTTATTTAGGAATAAGTACCATCCGTATGGATACTTAGACAACAAAAAAACGCCATACCACACTTAGCTACCTTCATTATACAATGTAATGTGAAAAAAATAGAGAAAAGTTCGCACGGAGTTATCACTAAGGGCTTACCTGTTGTCCATCGGTGTTTATAGCGATCTGCTCGCCTTTAGACGAGCAATATTTATCGCTGTACGTGTCCAGACCAACCTCTAGCCGCACCAATTGATTCTTAGGCTTTATGAAAGCATTGATCACATTCACCTCCTTCCAGTCTCTATTAGCCGGCCTCACGGGGTACTGGTATATGTACAGGTTACTAGCTAAAGCCTGAGACAAGAACACTGGAATCTGCAATGAGAAATGGCCCGTGAAATCAATTTGGAGCAGTTTTCGCACAATAACATAACCTAACCATATACCACGTTGTATACGCCGTGTTTGAAGGAATTTTACCTCTTGAACTACAGGATCTTCTTCTTCCATCGTTACTAATATGTTTAATGCGCAAATAATGCAAACATTTCACGAAATTATTTAAATATCAACATCCCAATTTAGATCACTTTTTATAGTTTTTATTTCGGTTCTAGGTAGACGTTTTGGTATGGGGTTGTATGAGTCAAGCGTAGATTTTCCAGACGTCAGAATTCGATGCTTAAATAGCTCTAAAGGTGCTCGTAAGAAATTGCCTTCGTTTTAACGTCGCCTTGAATTGGCATAAAACTGCGTACACACTGGGCTAACTAATACCAAATCACCAAAAAGTTATAATGTTTATCCCACAAAGGATGGGTCCAGATGGGTAGTACAAAACAGTACAAGAGTTTTTTTTCATAATATGACAGGTTATTGACTCTTGTCATGAAAGTATTATTTATTATTTATATCTCACCTGTGAAAATGAATGCAAAATGTTATAGCACGATATAATTATCTTGAAGTAAATTAATTAAGATAAAATTAGACGTGTCATGATGGACGGTATATACTATATTCATTAAACACTAAATTTAAAGCCATTTATTTCTTGCACCTAAAGCGACCGAGTGCGGTGGGCGGCCGAGGAAGGTTAAAAGGCAAGCAAAGCAAGGTCACAAAAAATCTAGTGCGGAGTTGCCTGGTTTTGGCCAGCCGCCCTGCTTCCGGCACTTATTCACACAAACAGAAATCGTGGCGGACGAAATCGACGGACAGCATCCGCCACCTAATTTCGGCCTGTGTAGATAGTAAGTGCCAGCAGCACGGCGTCCTGCAAAATTTTATCATATCTCGCTACCTACACTAGATAGTGTTCTACACTATTATTATAAAGAGGAAAGATTTGTTTGTTTGTGTGTATTGAATAGGCTCAGAAACTACTGGACCGATTTGAAAAATTCTTTTACCATTAGATGCCGATATTATCCCTGATGAACATAGGGTACTTTTTATCGCGGGAAAATGCTTCATTCCTACGCACTAACCGTGCGAACCCGGGCCGGGCAGCTAGTATCTTATAACTTCGTACCGCTGATGCCATCCGCCGCACTCGGACGTCTGGATGCGCCTATAAAAAAATACTTGCCTAACTATTTTAATTGCTTCAGGAACTTCCCGGAATATGGACGTCAAACAACTTGTAAAATACAAAATTTTTATTCTGAAAATAATTCAGTTTGTAAGTACATGTTATCCGATACTCTGAATTAAATCATTTTCAGTTAAAGAGTGAAACGCTGATACTTAAAATAACTTTAAAGTATCAAAAATAATATGTTCTTTGTTTTCTTTTGTAGGCGATCGCATTTTTCATAAATGTAATTTTACCTTACATAAAAGATCCACCAATAGGCCACATGTACTGCATATCTACTGGCCCAACGATAATGATTTCTCTCCTATTTATCCAACTATACATTTTTAAACGAGTACCTTTATTTATGGAAAAAATGTACCTGTTCTTTCAAATGTGGTTCACTTTCGGTGCATTTGTTCAATGTTTTGTTTTGAACCTTATTAATTTTGAGACATGGCTGATATATGGCGCACTTTACTTTCTTTTATTGGCAGCTTTAGCTATTGATCTTTTCTTTATTGCCAATGAAAGAGGATGTACAATCAATGTTGCATAATGTATGCAGCTGCTGATAGCAATACCGAATGAAGAAGGTGGAGAAGTAAAAAAGTACTTCTGGATTGAGCAAGAATGATGCTCAGCTCCCCAACCTAACGTACGTTTAATACGGTTTAATCTCGTGTCCGTATACGTAACTTGAGCATTATATTATTACGATATAGGTACGAGTTTAATAAATATGTATATAAATAAATACATTTGTTCATCAAATTATCGCCTTTCCCTTTCCTCAACTCCTACTCAATTTGTCAAATTAGATTATTCAAGTATAGTTTGAATGAAAGGTATGTATTGAATTGATGTGTCATTACAACTACAACTATAGCAAGTTGCTGTGATATGGGCTCTATAGTAAGCACCAGTTGAAAACGAAAAAAGGTAAACAATGTATTGATTTGATATGTTAAATGTCAAATTCAATACATTAACGTTTTCGAGAAAATACGGAAAGGAAAAGTGTATTGTGTTGAGTATCTTCTGCACGGCTATCACGCGACGGCGCGCGAGCTCTCGATTTTTCTCGCACTATCCGTCTCTCTCTTATTAGAACACTTTGAACAAGAGGTATAGTGCGAGAAAAATCGAGAGTATGTCGCGGCCGTCCCATGATGCTACATTTACACGCTTGCGGTGGCTTGGCAAGCGTCCGCAAGCTACAAGCCTTCACAAACGCTTGGATGGCATTTACACGCTTGCGAGTACGTTAGTGAGGTCCGAATAGGCAAGCATGACAGACGTGGAAGTTGTGTCGGCTATTGCGATCGGCTCGCTTTGGTATACCTCGAGAAAGCCAAGGTTTGGTCGTTTGACCATACAGCACTCATGGTCGATACTTCTAGGCAGTAAAGAACGACTTCTGTCGTCTAGTCACCGACTAAGTCCTCCAAGACAACAAAATATGCACGTAATAGGTCCCAAGGTGTATAACAAACTACCTGAAGATATTACGATCGAAGAGTGCACAACCACCTTCAAAATAAAATTTAAAAAATGGTTTGTTGGACATGCCTTTTTTATTTTAAATGATTTTTATAATAATAATAATTGAATAATATGTATAAACATTTCTTAAATTTAAATGATAATATACGCAATTGTGATTCTAATAATGTGACATGTAATATGTATATAATATTATGAATAAATGAGTATGAGTATGAGTACGCGGTTACATAAAGGCCATATAAATAAGGCGACCGACCGTCGCGAGCTCGCGAGGGACACTAAACACGCGCCAACGTGTAAACACGTAGCAAGCGCTTGCCCCAAGCTTCCTTTGATCTGTGTTCAAAAACCGACACTAGTCCGGATCGGGCCAAGCTCTCGCAAGCTCACGCAAGCCAAGCCAAACACCCCCGTTTACACGCTTGCGCTTGTTGAGGCTTGCCAAGCCACTGCAAGCGTGTAAACGCATCACGCTTGCGCTTGTGGAGGCTTGCCAAGCCACCGCAAGCGTATAAATGCAGCATGATAGACGTGCTGCTTTCTGCGATGGGCTGGATTATAGAAGTATAGACAAGTTAGAACAATAACAGAATTTCAAATTAAGCGAAAGAAATTGACAACGTCATTATGAAGTCTACAAATTTGTATTTATTTATACATCTTTTAAAAGGATTTTTTACACGGAAATTTTTCATCTTCTAACAAATATCATTTTAAATAGTGTATTGAAATTTGAGTAGGTATATTGAGATATAGAAAACGCAAAAATCAAACCCACAAGATGTCAGATATGATAATAAATGGTAAATAAACAACAAACTTGGACTATAGATGTTGTTCGTATATAATATACATATTTACTCGATATTTTTTCCAGATTCTGTGCCCGTGGATAAAAAATGGAATGAACTTATCAGATACAATATATTTATTATGAAGCTGGTCGAATTTGTAAGTATTTATCAATACGATTTGTTGATCAAATGTAACTAACGTACGATCGTCTACATTATTATCAGGATAAGATACCTTCTAACTACTCTACAAATAAAGTGTGATCAAATATTATTGAGTTGGATATCGCGTCGCATAATATTGCGATATTGCGAGGTTCGTAGCGTAAAGGCCATTGCACACCTAGCAATTTGTCACAAAAACTTGCTATAGTTAGAATGAAAGGTAGAAAGGTTGGTTCTATAATATTTATTGATTGTGTTAGGACTTTAGAAGTAAGGGACCCGCCCGCGTTCACCTCTAGCCATAAACACATCGAAACCTCAAATTAATAAAAGACCGGCAACGCGCCTGTGATTCTTATGAAATTCCAAGCGTCCATAAGCTACTGTGTCCGCTTACCGTCAGGCAGACTATATGCTTGTTTGCCATCGTCATATAATAAACCACCCTTTGCACAGGCCTCCTCTCATGGATGAGAGGGAGGGAACGGGCAGTAGTCATAACAGCAATATTATAATTGAACAAGGTGTGACTAATTCCTAGGTGTATAATTCCCTTAACCTGATGAGAGTGATGAGTGATTCAGCACCGTATAAAACTTGGTCCTTAAATTGGATTAGCGAAATGAATAGTAGGTATTAATCTGTTTTATAAAACCCTTAATAATTCATAAATATTTTGTCGTAGGCTGTCTCGCTAGTAATTGAGTTATTACATGGTACTATACCGAGACCACACGGACACATGTACTGTGTAGCAACTGGGCCCACACTCGTCATATCGCTGATCCTTGTCATATTGTATATCCGGAAAAAAGTGCCCCTGTTCATGGAAAAACTATACTTATGTTTTCAAATATCATTCGTTTTTGGCGCATTAATTCAGTGCTTTATTTTAAATCTAGTAAGAGTTTGGCTATGGTTTCTATATTGCATGTTCTACATAGTTTTACTAGTAGTTTTATGTCTAGATCTATTTTTTGTTGCTAGGGAAAGAGGATGTACTTTCAGTATTGCCTAAATATATTTTGACTAAATACGGGTGGGCCCACAAGTTCCTTTAATGGATGTATTTTTCTCCTTCTTTTACTTATGAGCTTTATATATTTTTTTATTAAATTATGCTATTAATGCATGTAAACCTCGCATGTAACTTATGCAGTTGAGAGCAAAAGTACAAGGTGTAGCTAGTTTATTTTTGAGGAATCCTAGTTTATATCGCCAATTTTAAGAGATCTTTGGTCCACCTTGTACCCCTTGGGTAATTCAAAAATTTCCGCCGGTACTTGTATCAGGTAAAAAATTGATACAATGGCTCTACTTGATTTAAGGCCAATTTATAAAAAGCCAGCTTCTCAAAATCGTCCTGATTATATATTTTATCTGGGCGTCTGGTGAGACTTTAAAAAGCGGTTGCAAGATGTAGAGATTTAAAATATTTTGTTAATAACCCTCCGTTCCTTCGGCAGTCGGGTGAAAATATCATAGAATGATAAATTAGTCTAGATACCGATCGTGTCAGTAGCAAAGAAGCTAATGTAATAATGAAATGGCTTGATGAGCTGGCATGGGCATTAAGGTGCGTCCAAACGTCCGCTGCACTCGGATATTTGGATGCGCCTTAAATAGTCTTAGCAAACATCGTGATATTGGAACGCGTATATTGAACGGCTGTCATTGTCAATGTCATTGTCAAATGTATTCTTTCCGTGCGGTTTGACGGCTTGTTTCTTATTGTTATAAAACTATTGTGTATTTGAAAAATGAAGTTGAATTTTTTCTGTTTGTTAGATGATGTTTAAACACAATTTTACTCGACAATGATCGGTGTTTCCTTTTAGGTTATATCACTGGCTCTTATGGTAGTGCCATTCGTGCTGTCCGGTACTGCGACATGGCACTGTATAGCCATATCTCCTACTCTCATCCTGTCTCTCTTGTTCATCGTGCTGTACCTAGTGGATCAAGTTCATGACCTAGCCGAGCAGTCATACTTAATTATGCAATTAACATGTAACGTGTTAGCCGTAATTCGTGGCCTATTAACTAGCAGCGCGGGTTTAGCATTAATTGGACTATTCTACTGCCATTTAATTGTTATCCTGGCTATAGATCTTTATTGGATCATTAGAGAAAGAGGTTTTGCATTACGCAAGCTAAATTGAAGACTGAGACTTCAGAAATTATGCATACAAAGCAATGAAAATAAAATCTTATAATCAAGTGTGTTGTTATCATCATAATTTAGTTAAATACCTGTATTTTTTAACACATTCACTGCCAATCTTTTCTTAGCACCACCATGCACCACACATAGCCAATAGCATGTTTTTTTACCTGTCATAAACAGAGAAAACAAGAAGGGAGAAATAAAAAAATAGGGGACAATATCTCAAATCTAAAAAGGCCCATAGTAAGCTCAATAAAGGCCGAAACGCACTGACAACGGTGGTGGAGCGGTGCACGGTGTGGAGGTGGTACTGGTTGTAATGTTCAAGCTAATATGTAAAGATCTGCACAGAACCCTTTTTTTCCGTTGGTATTCTGTGCAGACCCTTTGTATTAGTTTGAACTTAACACCTGGTACCACCTCCGCGCTGCTCCACCACCATTGTCAGTGCGTTTTGGCCTTATGGCTTGTGTAGAGAAAGAATTTAAATTGGATAATAAGGGTCATCTTACTTTTAGGTACTGGCATTCCTTCTCAATGTAATGCCATTATTAGTGGACTCACCAGGCGTCTTGCACTGCCTTGCAACGGGGCCTACCCTAGTGATGTCCTTAATATTCATAGTGCTCTACCTTGTGGACCAGGTCCCATATGAAGCGGAAATGTATTATGCGGTTTTTCAAATAACATTTGTTGTTCTCAGCCTCTTACATGTTGGTACATTACATAAATTGGTCTATAGTATTTACATAATTTTCTACATAGACTTAATTATAATTCTTGCCCTTGATATTCGTTATATGCACCGAGAAAGAGGCTGGGTTTTTTAATTAAATTGTTTTTGTCCAGTATTGTATTTTATTTATATGTTCCTGATAACATAGGAAGTGAGGCATTGTTAATCTATCAGCATACTCAGACTGATAAGAAATGTACGCTAATAAGTGTGGCCACAGAACTAAAAAGTGCTTGACATTTGTTAGGTGTTTTACTACAAAAATGTGTGTAAGAATAACCAAAAGACTTTGTAGATTGACATTAAATGAATTACTGTGCGCGTCCCTGTTTCTGTGTGTTTGTTTAATTACTTGGACTTTTAAAGATTATAGAAAAACTAATGATTTCGGACAGTCAAGAGACCCAGTGATATTATGGTGGACTAAAGGGTTTCCTGGCACTGTGGAAACAAAACATTGCCCAGGCAATATAAAATGTGCTGTCTACAGCAATGGAAGTGCAGCAAACGAAGAACATGTTGATGCTTATTTATTCTATGGAAGTAATATTGATTTTAATAACTTACCTTTGCCAAGAAAACCAGAGCTTATTTGGGGCTTGTACCATGAAGAATCCCCAAGAAATGTTGAGGAGCTCATGCATGAAGCTGTACTGAATTTGTTTAATTATTCTTCCACCATGAGCAGACATAGTGACGTACCATTTCCGTTGCAACATTTGGAAGCTGTTGAGCATATAACCAACAAAGAATATGTTATAACCACATCTGAAAAAAACTTTTATTTGGATGAACTAGCCCCAGTTATGTATTTACAAAGTGATTGTGAGACAGCCACTGAGCGGGATGACTACGTGACAGAGCTAATGAAATACATAAAAGTGGACTCTTACGGGCATTGCCTGAACAACAAACAACTACCGCCACAGTTTACTGAAGACTACTTAAACCATTTAAGTGATGGTGAGTTTTTGAAATTTATTGCAAGATACAAATTTGTTATAGCTATAGAAAATGGAGTTTGTCATGACTATGTGACAGAGAAGTTTTGGAGAGCTATAAGAGTTGGATCGGTACCCATTTACTTTGGGTCTCCTTTTATTAAAGACTGGTATCCGAATAAAGAATCTGCAATCCTGCTAGAAGACTTCCCCACGCCGAAGATTTTGAGTGAGCATCTAAAATTCTTGATGGGAAATGATATGCTGTATGAGCAGTATTTGCAGCATAAAAATGAAATATATCCTACAATAGATAATGAAGGTTTGATAGCCGAATACAGAGAGAGGCCCAATCAAATGGATTCATTAAAGACTGTTGAAGCATTTGAATGTTTTATATGTGATAAACTGCATAAACGAAGGAAGGGGATTTTTGAAAAAAAAATTGTTGGTAAGAGCCATTATAACTGTCCAAAACCACTATCAGCTTTATCATTAGCTGTTAATCCACAGAACGACTGGGTGTTCTCCTGGGAACTATCCAAAAAGAGAGCAAAAGAAATACATGAAAAAGTCAGAAATACGAACTAAGATAAAATTATCGAACATCTTTATTTATAAGATTAAAAACCAAATTAAAATAGAGCAATAATATATTTTTTAAATACATTTTTATTGTTTGTATACATATGGGTTTTATTGACATATTCCATCTAAAGGATGTACCGGATGGACTTGTGTGTGTAGACCTCTCTTGATTACATGTGGAATTGTCTTTGGCACCATTCTGTAAATAAAATAGCATTTTGAGTAAAATATCAAGGCCAAGTACAAGAGTCAAAATATTTGACCAATGAAAATGAAGCAACAATTGGAAATACAAAGTATCAATGGGATAGGCTGACCAACAAACATCTGGATTTCCTAATATGAACATGAGTTGGTATATTAGGGTCAAATTATAATGGGAGTAAGTCCGTATACCTGTGTGGTGTCGGGTTAAAATTTCACCACCCCCTTTCTTCCCGTGGGTGTCGTAAAAGTTGACTAAGGGACCAGGGTTGAAGTGTGTTGTGGGCGATGGGCTAGCAACCTATCACTGCAATATCACATTTTGATCTTTTATACCCACATTTATGCTAAAAGTGGCGCTGAAATATACGTTTCATGTGCTCTGCCTACCCCTTTTGGGAATAAAAGCGTGAATGTATATGTATGTAAGTTCGTATAGCCCCTTCCCCAACGTTGGTTGGGGAAGATCTGGTAGTAGAGTAGTGGAAGACTAGCTAAAGGCTCGTCTACACAAATTGGCTATCATGGCCTATTCTACATACAGATCGCCATATGATTAAATAATACACGCAACTAGAGTCTGACCAGTAAAATATGAAAGATGAGCCTGATGGGGTATACAGATTATGTGATTTTACCCCGATGAGGCAGTACAATATGTCGAAGTCATAATTGGGTGTGGCGTCTGTACGTAACAATCTGACCATATGTGCATGCAATTTCTCAGTACAACTCGTTTGACAGTTGGATCAGCAGCGCAACAATGCCTCCAGACAATAGCAATAAGTCAGCTTCTGATAAATTGGGGCTGACAAATCATGACATGCATAGACCCCATCAGATTTATTGAAAACTTTTTATTATTATTTTCTAGGCTCATCTTTTACTGGTCAGACTATGCATAGTATGAATTAATAATAATAAATACTCTTTATTTCGCAACAAGAGAAAAACATCTTACAAAAAAAAATTGGTTAATATATAATGTTAACAACACGCGATCTTATAGCTTTAAAGCGATCTCTCCCAGACAACCTTTGTGTAGCAAGAAACATTTAAACGAATTTTAAACAGGTAGTGCAGGAATTCATAAAGAAGAACATACTAACACATCAATCCATACCTACTAAATGAACAAATATGGAGACAACCATACAATATATACAATACATAAAAGGCAACTTAAGGGAGAGACAGGTAATATTGCTAACAGATTTTTGCATTAATGGTGGAAAGTCATATTTCTATATAACTGCGGCCATGATGGCCCATTGTGTAGAGGATGAGGGAGGATACAACTGTGTCGGGTGTTCTGATAATTCCGTGTAGAAGGCCCTTAAGAGTTATCCCTCTACATGAACACGACGAATTTGCCAGTTTTTGTCAATTCGGTTTCAATATTATTTCAATAAAACAAATTGTGCGTGTGTGTGTGTGTGCGTGAACGTGCGTGTGTGTGTGTGTGTGTGTGTGTATAAGCGCGTGCTGTGGCAATTTTACATGTCTAAACAGGCAACACAGAGGCGCTTGACTAAGAAGGCCTGAATCACACTAGCGCGGCCTGCGGTGGCGGTCAATAGTAAATCTGACTGGTTCACTATTGACCGCCGCGGCCAGCTCGCGCCAGTCTGTGAGAGGCTTAACGACTAGCCATTTTACCTGTGTTGCCAATTAGACTTGTATTGTAGCAGTTGTTGCTTCGTTAAAATGAGCCGCTGAGCTTCTTTAAAACTAATGCAACTTAATGTCATGAACTGTGGAAATTCTAATATCGTGTGCCGTGCTGTGAGGCATTCTGCGACAACCTTTGTGTCCAAAAAAATCGCCCAAGAAGAACCGGCCTTAGGCGTATATTTTTCCAAGAAGTTACCTACTGCTTAAGGCCATTACGCACCTAGCACAATACTTGCTATAGTTAGGAGACGCTACACGTCCGGCCCATATCAGCCGATATGGGCCGGACTGCATGCCGGCCGACGCGTCATTCGGCCCGTGTGGATACGTATCGGAAGCACGGCGGCCGGCCAAATGAAGGTCACTCCATACTAGATTATCTGTGACCTTGCTTGGCCATCCGATAATCTCGTAAGTGTAGCGTCTCCTTTAGGCGTATGGTTTTTTTCTAAGAAGTTACAGCTTAAGCCTGCTGCGTGATACATGCACGCAGGAACACATAATGATGCATTTACTCGCAAATTGTTAACTAACACTAGATATATAGTAAGTTCTACATGTTACTAACACAATCGAAGCTGGTCGTGAATAAATATATTTAATGTATTTTTATTATTAAGGCCATCACACACCTAGCAATTTGTCACAATACTTTCTATAGTTAGAATTACAGGTAAGTATCGCGTGGTATCGCTGTCTCATTCCAACTATAGAATTTTTTGTCAAATTACTATATGGTTTGTTTCGATGTAAGCGATACTTACGATATGCAGTCGATGATGGGGCACACGGAGAGACATAGCGTGCACCCGGTGCAATCGTCGGTCACGTGAGGAATGTGGGTTTGCGGGTCGAAACTGTCAACAGACACATAAGAGAGCACATGTAAGTATTTCAAGTACAAATAACTAGTACATTTTATATTTACTTACTTAGCAGAAACGTCCGCTAAGGAAATTTTTAATTTCGATCGAAGTGGAATATTTAAAAATTATTCGCCACGAGCGGGATTTCAACCCGCGCCCTCTGGAATCTGGAGCTGACGTGGGTCCGCTAGTGGCAACGAATCTTTTAATCCCTTCACTCTCTAATTACACCTCAGGAAGGCTCGTTAAGCGACATCTATCGCGAAGATTATTACAACTTCTGAAACGGCACCAACGCACTGTGAATCGAGTAGAACATGCAAATGGGACAAAAACCCTTATCAAATATCCAAAAACTCATTATGGTAGGTCATTACTAATGAGTATACATTAAGAGTCCCACGTGTTATTTTTTCCTGCAACCCCCCCTTACATGAGTAATTAAGGTGACTATATAGGATGAGTGCAAATTTACTATGCATTCATTTGCGTAATTGCTCTTGGCTTAAAAATAATTGTGTGCATTTCCAAGTTATTTGTGTTTATTTCATTATTATGGATTCCAATTTGGAGGGTAAGTAGTATTTTTAGACATATATTGATTATAAAAATATTCATTGTATTTTGTAAAACATCAACATGTTTCCGAATAATCATTGGAATTTTACCCTAACTTTGACTTTCATGGTCAAGAAATTACATGTCGGCATCTGTCTACTCTGTGAAATTTATATATAATATACTTATAACTATAAACCGTCATATTTAATAAACTCCCTATCCAACTTTTGAGTACAACTATTTTTTTTATTTTTTCTTTCAGAATTCGATTTTTGCATTTCAAAAGTCAATTTCTTCGATGTATGGCAGAGACATTTGAAGGAAGCGAGAAACAACGAAATATATACATTTATATCATCTGAGCATGATTTAAGTGGAATAACCGAGGACTCCCAGAGACAAATTAAGGTAAAGATATCCCAATTTTCATCCAGGATAGCTCAGAAGTGGGATGCTGCTGGTAAATGTAGACAGCGATTTCTCGAGAAGAACTCTGACTGGCTTCATGGTGAACCTATCAAGTTTGAAGTTCATAGACGTACGACGATGCCGTCATCATCCACTGAAGCTGTAGCAGGCCCTGGAAGGCCCCAGAAGGAATTCTCGGACTCTAGCCTGAAGACTAAACGACGACGAGTAGAGAATTTAGTTCAATCTACAAGTTCCGAGTTGTTTGCAGCAGAAATTTCGTCACGTCAATCGGGCTCCAAGGAAGTGGCTAGAAGAATGAAGAACATAATTGAAGATAACAAGAGCGGCGACACCTCAGGCAACAAAGAAAACACCAAGTCATGCAAAGAAAACGCTAGATGTTTGACGAATGAAGAAGCTTTGGCGTGCTATATAGATAGCAAATTGACTACATGCACATACAACATCATAAGGCAGTCGACTAGTAAGGTAGGGCATACCGTATTTCCATCATTGTATTGTTTAAAAAAGGCTAAAGTTGCATGTTATCCTCCTGAAGATAGCTTTTTGATTAATGAAACGCGTGCTGAAATCAACGTTCAGGCAGTTTTAGATAAAACCGCTGAACGTTTGGTTTTATCACTGGAAGATGTTTTAGAAAATTTAGTGTCCCCTTGTTCATCATTCAAACTAATTAGTAAATGGGGTTGCGATGGAAGTTCCGGTCATAGTACATACAAACAAAAGTTTACGAATAGTAATGACACTGATGAATTTTTGTTTGTATATTCGTTCGTTCCGCTTCAATTACGGGATGATGCTGATAATGTCGTTTGGCAGAATCCACGCCCGTCATCTACTGCATATTGTCGTCCAATAAAGTTTATTTTTTCCAAGGAAACAATTGCCGAAACAAATCGAGTCTTGGAAGAGATAAACGCTTTATTGCCAACTTTATGCAAGGTGATGGGAAGGGAAGTTTCTGTTGAACACATTATGCTTTTTACCATGGTTGACGGAAAAATTTGCAATACTATGACCGAAACTTCTTCTGCTCAAAAATGTTTCATTTGTGGAGCTACTCCAAAAGTTATGAATGATGAATCTAGGGAATATATTGCAAATAATGATAATCTTGGTTTTGGTTTATCAACTCTCCATGCTTGGATTAGATGTTTTGAGTGTTTACTTCACATAAGCTATCGCCTTGAAGTAAAAAAGTGGCAACTTAGAGGAGAAGCCGATAAAGCGAATGTAAAGAAACGCTCACTAGAAATTCAAACTAGATTTAAAACGGAAATGGGACTGATCGTTGATAAACCAAAACCAGGCTTTGGTAATACTAATGATGGAAATACAGCTAGAAGATTTTTTGAAAACCCGGAGCTTAGTGCTGCAATTACAGGGTTAGATGTATCACTCATTAAAAAATTTGATATAATACTTCGAGTTCTATCATCGGGCTATGAAATAAATTTAGAAGCGTTTGAAAATTTGACACGGGATATAAGAAAACATTATTTAAATCTCTATTCGTGGTATTACATGCCTGTTACAGTACACAAATTATTGAGTCACAGTAGCGACATTATCCGATCAGCACTATTGCCGATTGGACAGTTATCCGAGGAAGCACAAGAAGCTCGAAACAAAGATTGCAGACGATTTAGGGAACATCACACACAAAAACGATCTCGTCAAGCCACGAATAGAGATTTAATGAATATGCTGTTGATTACATCTGACCCTTTAATTAATAGTTTTAGAAATGTACCAAGGCAAAGAGTAAACTCGTTGTCTTCTGATGTTTTAGCATTGTTGAAACCCCCTAGAGTTAATGAAACTAATGTAGATGTAGTGTCTAGTTTGTTTAGTGTAGATGATCATGACACGTCAATTAATGATTCGCAGGATGAAGATGATGACGGTGAAAGTAATTAATAAAATGACCGCTGTAATTAACTCTAATTGATTTATATGTACCTACTTAAGAATCCTATGTAAATGTAGTTCCTAATTAGTTTTACTTTTCCTTGTAATGGCATGATAATGTTAAAAATGATGTTGATTAAAAGATTACTGCAACAGTAGATTTAGTATTTTATGTGTTGTGTTTTTAGTGTTTTATGTGTAATAAAATATATAATTCATTATTGTACATTCACTTTTATAATATTGTTTTTTCTGAACCCCCATCCTACCCCTCTAAGTCACGAACCAAAGTACATAAACTATACGTATATGTATATTCATACATAATGAGCTCGTATAAGCTCAAAAAACTACTAAAATAATTTTGTCCCATATGCTTGTTCTACTCGATTCACTGTGCAACGTCTCAATTTACATTGAAATGGATCACCATTTCAATGACCTCTGGAATCCGTCCATCAGGACGGATTCCAGAGGTCACAGGTTCAAATTCAACTGGCAAACAATTTCTCAATTGGCCACTTCGATCGAAATTTACAAATAACTGTTCTAACAGATAGGTTCATCTATGCATCATTGCAAGGATTTCAGTGAAAGGATTCCTCTAGGTGGACGATCTTCTCGTAGGAGCTTTCCTCGACAAATGGTTTTCCGCATGTTATCGGCTACGAAATCGTTGGCACTGAATGTGTTAAATGTTATAATCTGTCCAGAAGTTGGTCAAAGTCCTTCAGTTACCAAATGGATCCCACAAGATCCGCTACTTTAAAGCGGCATGTGTTGAATGACCATTATGACAATATACTGTAAGTGTGCGGAGCCCAGCGAAAAGCAAACGTCATTTGTTAGTGTATCTCCTTTTCTTTCGCTCGAATACGCAAGTGCAATTGAGGATAGATACTAAAACGGCCGCATTCATAAACGTCCTGAACACTGAGGGCCTACCGCGAAACAAAAACTAACTTCGTTCGTGTATCTCCCTCTTAGTCGCACTTGCTAGTTCGAGCAACAAAGACGGAGATACACGAACGAAGTTCGTTTTCGTTACGCGGTAGCCCCACTGTTTTAACTAAAATGGCGTTAAAATTCGTTTATCCTTATCTGTGACTTTGACATTTGTGTTCGTAAGAAAGGGACAAAGCACATTTTATTTAGCAGAGGTATTTTAAGTTTTATGAATAAGGGGGTTATACGCAAAGAAGTAGGTGTATTGTGGTACCCGCTTACGGCGCGGCTGCGTGGCAAGCATTTTATGTTGTAGGTAGTTAGGATCACACCCAATGAATTAGGAAAAACCGCTACCGCTACCGCTACCGCTGCCGCTGCCGCGCAATGTCGTGGCCGGGCCGTTAGGACTAGTAGATAGATAGTAATAGGTTCACGGACTTAGATAAATAATACGCTCGAAAATTATTATGACTCCAAAAGAAACAAGGCAAAAAAATATGCCTAGTGACGAAAATCCCATTCAGATATCTCAAAGAATTACGAAGCTACAACCGTTTTAATATTGCTTGTTAGAGAGAGAAAACGCAAACACTGTGTGACGTCACGTTACAGGATACTGCCGGGGGGCCGCGTCGACGGCGGCGCTGAACACGATGGGCGCGGCACGTCGCCGTCTATAGTAACGTCACAATCTTCCTGCGTCATCGTTTCATATGAAGTTGCGTTTTGCAAAAAAGGGACAGAACATACCCCTTCTTAAAACTTTGGACACTTATAACTTCGTGATTATTTAAACTTTTGCGTTGATTTTTTTCTCCATTTGAGTACATTTTCAATCCTTTTTCGAGAAAATATGATACTGATTGATTATTAATTATTATATTTAGTGTCTACACCCCTATTTTGTGTCGGTCATCGGGGTTCTGGAAAATACTCACTCGATTGCTTGATAACCCGAGTCTGCGCATGCCATGTAGCATTTCCCGCAGTTAATGCACATATCCTGAAAATTATAGCCAGAATTATAATAACATGTTATGATTGCAAACAAATTAAATATAAGAGAATAATAATCCATTGCCCATGATTAGGTGCAATATGACTTTTTTATTTTATCGCGTCGCCATGCCACGAGCGTAAATTATCCTTTGAAATTAAATGATAGTTAGATTGATACGTCTATAGGCCCCATAAGTGGACCACACTGTACACACTACAAACGATGCAATTTGTCACAACAGCACGGCTATCATGCGATGGCGCGCGAGCTCTCTCGATTTTTCTCGCAGTATCCGTCTCTTTCTTATTAGAACAAGAGATATAGTGCGAGAAAAATCGAGAGTATGTCGCGGCCGTCGCATGATAGACGTGCTGCTTGTTATATTTAGAATGGTAGGTATGTATTGCTGTCTATCATTCCAACTATAAGTAGCAAGTTGTTGTGACATATCGTATTATAATAATAACTAGCGACCCGCCCCGGCTTCGCACGGGTACTATATTATACATATAGTGATTCAAGAGGAAGGTTTATATGTATAATATAGTACCCGTGTATCTATTTAAAAAAACTGCATCAAAATCCGTTGCGTAGTTTTAAAGATCTAAGCATACATAGGGACAGACAGCGGGAAGCGACTTTGTTTTATACTATGCAGTGATAATAAATCAGCCTATATACGTCCCACTACTCACAGATAAAAGGGAACAGGCAGTAGTCCCCACGCTTGCCCAGTGCGAATTGGGGACTTCACATAAACCTTTGAATTTCTTCTCAGATGTATACAGGTTTCCTCACAATGTGTTTCCTTCACCGAAAAGCTAACGGTAAATATCAAATGATATTCCGTACGTAAGTTCCGAAAAACTCATTGGTACGAGCAGGGATTCGAACCCACGACCGCCGTTTGACAGCCGCATGCCAGAAGCGCTTGGCTATCGTATAGCATCCTAATTATATCATATTGGGTGTTCAAAGACCTTAAGGGGCTCCTAGCTCCCAATGACCTTCGATCTGTAAGTTTCGGGTTTTCGTGTTTTTAATGGCCTATCGTATTAACAGCAACGAGGTTTACCGAAATAGTATCCCATATTTACTTCAAACCTCACAGTTTTCGGGATATATGGCACGAAACTGACAATTTCAGGCCGAAAAATCCGTTTTTTGGACGTAACTTTTATGAAAATGAGTTTTAAATAAAAATCTCTCGTGGGTTGTTAGAGACGTCAATAAGAAACATATGTAGATTTCATATATGAACATGCACGAACAACATACTAATATCGAAAACAGAGCTTTTTTGGACCATGTTTAAATAAATCATAAAAAATAAATATTAATTATTTAAAAAAAAAACTCTCGTACAAATGTAGATAAAGGATTAAAGAACCGATAGCCGAGGCCATAAATATATATATATAGTTTTGACGGAGGAATATCAACTCAAAACTCGTCAAAACTAGCCAAAAAGCGCGTGGAGCCCCTTAACCACTACTTACATCGTCTATCAACGCCACGACTTGTTTAATGTTGTCCAGGTGCTTGTAAGTCCCGATCCTAGGTAGGGCTTCTCCAACCAAATCCTGAACGCATGGCACTTTAGCGTGCCCGTTGATGCCGTTTGCCAGGTAAGTATCGACCTTATTGTCGGCCAGCAAGTCTGAGCTTAGCCTGATCTTGTGCAGCAGATCTTCGCGCTTCTGGTTGTACGGCCCAAAGTGGGCTAAGACCTGAAAAAAAAAACAATATTAAACTATTTGAAAGACTACCATTACAATTTGAGACTTCTCATTTAGACACAGACTAGGTGAAGGAGAAATTACGAAATTGACGGACGGCCAAGCAAGGCCACAGAAAATCTAGAATGGAGTGACCTTGATTTGGCAGGCCTAGCTTCCAGCACGTATCCAAGCGGGCCGAAATCACGCGGCGGCCTGCAGGAAGCCCTTGGGATACTACGTACTCGTCCATACGAAAAGAGAAAACGTTTTTCCACTCATTTTTTTTCCAATCTCAATGATTTTTTTGTACGTTATTGACACGATGAAAGACTACTAGGTTAATAGGTTTACTTTTTTTTTGAAAATTTGCAATAATTTCTAATTTATAAGCACCTACTTTTTTTTAACAGCGAAACCTATAATTATTATGCTGAAGTGATCGACATCAAAATCAAAGTGACTTGTTAAGATTTCGTTAGTGGACAACGTTTTCTCCCCACATGGAAATTTCATACAAAAGAGCCTATCGTCAGTCGCGAGCTGCCAGCTATATTTCCCTCTTGAGACATCTATCTGTTTCATTCAATCGATTGGTGTCGGAAACGGATGAAATTCTTTATCCCTAGCATGAAGATTTATGATAATAACAACTGCCCTAACGTTTTAGTTTTAGAAAATTCCCACTCAGTAACGAACAATGTGGTACATTTATATTCCAATGATACCAGTGTTAATGTCCACATTACCTTGCCGTTCTCATCGTACAAGGTCTGCACAGGCTTGCCCTTCTGATGCTTGAAAGAGGGCGGGGACTGACCGGTCCAGCCGAGGAGTCCTTTGGAGCGCAGGTACAGCAGCGCCTTCAGACCAGTGATGTAGTCTTCTACCACCGTGAAGTCCTGGTTCTGGACGGCGCTGCAAATCTGTTGATTTCAGAGCGAGTTCTTCATTAGCTATGTTGTTGAACGCCGAGGAAAAACGTAGTAAATTCCCTCTCTGTATAATCTACTGTCAGTTGAAGACGTGTTGTGCATTGTGCGGTCAGCATCAGAAGTAGCTACGCAAAATAACACGCTCAAAATCATCTGGACTTAGAGTCGTGTGTAGGTCATTTTGAGCACCGACTATATCAGGCGGTGAGTGTTCTAGCGTACCTATCTTTTGTTTACAATGACAAGTACCTATTTGCTGTCTTCACAACCCTAGCCTAAGGAGTAGCCAATGGGCCGCGGCGGCATCGCCTGATAAGGTAAACGTCCGAGTGCTCGACGCAGTACTAGTATATATGGGCACTCTATGTCAAAGTAACATGGTTTAAATTCGAATGAAGAAAAATCCTCTTAGTTCAAATTTAACCCACATGTTGTTTTGATATAGAGTTCCCATGCCATATACTAGTACTGCGTCGAGCACTCGGACGTTTACCTTACACCTTACCTCGTATATCTCTATGGGATCATGTTGATGGGATGTATAATGATTTGTCTAAAAACCATTTCAATAATTTCATTTTCCATAACAACGAATATCAGAATTTAAACTTGTATGAGTGATTAAGTTGTATAAAAACAATAACAATTAACATAATTTAATAAATCACAATGATCAGTTGTCATAATATTATTCAGATGCATAAAAACAATTTTTAATCGTTATAGATAAAGTTGTTATGATATAGAGTAATATGTTATTTGCGCATTATGATTCCTAAAATTATGATAATGGTTTTATGGTAACCGTTTATTATGTGTTTCGAACATAATATGTTACATGAAATTATAAAAAAAGTTTTTATGACAGTTGAACCTCTCCCGTGTTGATGGTATCTGACTATCTACACAACTGCCGCGTGGCGTTGCCCAGTATGAACTGCAGCGCGGAGTCCATAGAGTAGTCTACACCGCTGATGCCGTATGGGGAACCCATCAGAGGGGCTACCGCGAAACCAAAACGAATTTCGTTCGTGTATCTCCGTCTCTGTTGCACTTGCTAGTTCGAGCGACAGAGAGGAAGATACACGAACGAAGTTCGTTTTCGTTTCGCGGTAGCCCCTCAGCTTGCTGCCGATGGCGGATACTGCGCGCAGACCCACTGACTGACGTTTCCCGAGACATTTTATCAGTGTCTTTATCAGTCACCACTGATAAAGACACTGGCGTGACTGTTGATATCATAAATACATAGATGCACGCAAATATATCGTAACACAATTCTTACTCCTAGTAATAGAGACGTGTTGCGATATATTTGGCTACTTTGGCTGCTGCTAACTATACGATGCTCAATTTCGATCAAAGTAAATAAATATTAAATATTAAGGGACAATCTTACACAAATCGACCTAGTCCCAAACTAAGCAAAGCTTGTATATGGGTAATAGACGACGATATGTGTGTGTGTGTGTGTGTGTGTGCGGATTCCGGTGCGGGAGTACCAGTACCTGTACAACGGGCGCTCCGCACAGTATGAACTGCAGCGCGGAGTCCGCGGAGTCGACGCCGCCGATGCCGAGCACGGGGAAGCCCGGCAGCCTGTTGCCGATGGCCGACACGGCGCGCAGCCCCACGGGCCGCGTGGCGTTGCCGGACACGCCGCCATATGTCGTGTGTTTCTCGACACCTGTCCAACGAGATAGTGTGGAATGGCGAATTACGGCTCTTCGAGTTCTAATGGAAATCAGCTTTTCGGTCAAGCCACCGAGTTTAACCTGTATTTTCTATTGACATATGTATTGAACCTAATATTTTTAAAATTGTTTGGATTATGTAATTCCCAGATTATCGACGACCCATATAAAGGCAACCTTAATTTTTAAATTTATTGTTATGTTCATTTAATAACTTGTTGACATATACACGTAAATATTTTCTTAATCGTATGATAATTTAAATGTTATTTAATTGATTTTGTTTAAAAACCGACGATCACAACATAGACGCCTAAAAATGTACTTTGTGTAATTTTTAATGCAGCAGTATGTTGTGAAATAAATGAATCTGAATCTGTTGCAAGAGTCCATAGGCTGCGGTGGACGCTTACCATCAAGCGGCGAACCTACGCTTTGCCACCGACGGGGTGCAAAATAAAAAAGCTAAAGTCCTCGTAGCTTATACCATGTCAGAATGAGTGCTAGTAGGGTAAACTGTCATCACATCATATCCTATATCAAAATGAACTGCATGCTTATAAGTCCGCAGTAAGCTCGATTCTCCATACAAACGTAGTTACGCTCTCATTTTAAAACTACGTGTTGGATTGTTACGAAACTTTGCATATATAATGACATGAGGTATATCTATGTCTGTAATTAGTTTATGTAGCTTCAGATACCATAGTAAAAAAATACAGCGAATTTAAGTTTTTCACACAAAACTTGTTTTCGCTGTATTTAGTTTGTTTTATAAACTGGTAACATATAATCTAATTACAGACATAGATATACCTCATGTCATTGTATTTGCAAATTTTCGTCACAATCCAACAGGTAGTTTTAAAATGAGAGCGTAACTACGTTTGTATGGGAAGGTGAAATTCGGCCGAGCTTACTGCGGACACTTAAGCTCAGCAAGGCTTCCAAATAGATGAACCGATTTTGATTGAGTTGTTTGGTTTGAATCATGACTTGATCCTGATGTACGGATTGACTTTCGAAGATTTAAAGAGGGAGGTATACTCTTGTTTTGGGTACGGATTATCACATCACATACCGACTGCCGGCCAAGGTGTGGCGTCCGCTTTCACGGACATAAGGCCAGACACGGTGTTGATGGCTGAAACTCCATCCGCGCCACCTGTAAGTAATAAAATGATACTGGTGAATTACAACCATAACAGTGAACAAAAAACCGTATAAAACACAACACTTATAGTCGAACAATAATGACTAAATCAAGTTTCACAGTTTCTGCATCTACTTTTATTTCAATTTTCTTATTGCTACCTCAAGAGATAGATAGATAGACAAGAGATTAATCTAGTATCTCCATATATATTATTCCATTAGCAGCAAAAAAAATTTATATAAACTCAAGTCAATTCCGGCTTAGTTTTGAAGATATTATCAATTTTCATGTAAACTATTTATTGTGATTACTAAGTGCATTTTGCTCTTTTGATTGCGGCTTTGCTACCGATGTTGGCCAGTTTCGCGTCGCTATTGACTGATATCAAAATGCCAGCTACCACTCACTAAATTGATCCTTTTTTGAAAAAATAATCGTTACCGTTTTATTAAAAGGATTATTTTACATAGAGAAGCGATAGTTATCCAAGTTTATTTACAAAAACCGACAAACCGAGAAGAAAACATTTTTTTCGTTAATTTTGAGTTGGGTTCATATAATATTTTTTACTCCTAATGACCTCAGGAATGCGTGATTAAAATTTTTCGGGTTACTCGGGCCCACGGTGTTTATGTTTTCAGAGCAATGATGCGTAATTTCAGTGTCCGAGAGGCAAACGGACGGCTCACGGTATTGGAGCTCCCGAAGTATTGTGGAACCGCCCTGTGCAACCCGAACTGAGCCAACTTGGACTGGGGCGGTTAAATAAGTTTTTTTTGTCGCAAGGCAGCTGATTGAAACAGCCTCCAATGTCCCGCCCCAGTTCAAGTTGGCTCAGTTCGGGTTGCACAGGGCGGTTCCACAACGCTTCGGGAGTTCAAATACCGCGAGCCATCCGGTTGCCTCTCGGACACTGAAACTACGCGTCATTGCTCTGAATCATCATCATCATCATCATATCAGCCGAAAGACGTCCACTGCTGGACATAGGCCTCCCCCAAAGAGTGCCACAATGACCGGTCCTGCGCCACCCGCATCCAGCGGACTCCCGCAATCTTTACCAGGTCACATTTGCTCTGAATACATATATATATATGGAGATACTAGATTAATCTCTAATGGTCAAGCTCAGTGGTCCGTTTCACGAAGCTACAAATTATCCTTCTAAGACCCAGCATACAATACAAAATGGCATTGAAATTGGAATCATGTTGTGTCGGAAATAGAGTTGACTTTCGTTTGTTTTAAAAAGTGCCCGAAACAAAACAAATTCAACTCCATTCACAGAATACATTACATATTTCGACAGAATAAGTCCTATGAGTATAGGCCTTAGGAGGTTATAATTTTACAATTCCAAAGAGGCAACACATAGGCGCTTTAACTAATAACTACCTTCTGGCTATTTTTGATCTGTAGATAGAAGAGGGGAAGCGAGGAAGAGGAAGACCTAGAATTAACGACATAAAGTAGCTCAAAAAACCCGGCCAAGTGCGAGTCGGACTCGCGCACCGAGGGTTCCGTAAAATGTACGGTTTTCGCAATTTTTCCTTTATCTGTGCTATAAGACGTTGCTTCGTACCAAATTTCAAGAATCTGGGACAGTAGAGGTATAAATTTCTGAGTATTTGGTATAAATTTTAGCTTGATACCTCCACGCGTTCCTGAGAACAAAGATTATTGAGAAAAGCGCCATCTCGAAATGCTTTCTGAACTAAGTACTACGATGTTTCCAAAGAGATAGCTATCTTGACTTCACAATAATCTTTGCTGAGAAAAAGGGTCTTGACAGATGGACGGACGGACGGACAACAAAGTGATGCTATATAAGAGTTCCGGTTTTGCCTTTTGAGGTACGGAACCCTAAAAAGAGTTTGTTAGGTCTTATCGAGATGTCAAAGAGGTTGCCTGGGATCGGAGTAAACTTTGAGCTACACCGACAAGAGCTCTTAAATAGGCAGAAGAGAAGAAGATTTGACCTGTGTTGCTTTGGACATGTAAAATTGTAAGTTTTGGCTCCGTGAAACAGGTTACAGGTCAAATAGGCGTTTGGTTTGTAACTCACCTTCATGAGCCGCCATCGCTATGCTAACGATGTCTGTGATGTTTGGAGTCAGTTTGATGAACACCGGGATCCTGACGGCTTTCTTCACCCATTGTGATATGCCCTTCACCAGAACCGGGTCCTGGGGGGTGCAAAATAAACAATCAAATCAAATTATATTTTTGAAAGTTGCTCGGACACTGCGCTGTAAAGATTTTTGAAGTGAATACTTCTTTCGCCTCGCTCTCTCGCCACAGGTCCGGTGACCGTAAGATTCGTAAGGCGTGAGATTCGAGACAGGTCACGTGACCGTAAAACGGACACGTGACCTGATCGAAAAACTGTTACAATGTCATTGAGTTTTCACTTCTGCCGGCACTCCCGGAGTGCAACCCGGTCTACCCTCGTCTTTCTAATTTCCACAGTCTGAGTGAGACAGGAGTCGCTGCAACTGTTAATGCTTTTGTAAGAGATGTCTCACCAACAATCAGTGACGTGCCTTAAAATTAGGTAGGCAAAAACTACCCAGGTTTCCTACCTATAGTAGAGATGGCATCCTCAGTGAGCCCTTACTCCTACACCGACTAAACTCTCTTTTTGCTGTCAACACCGACTAAACTTCTTCCTCCAGTTATTTTGTAATGACGACGACACGACTCGGACAAAAACTAGGCCGAATATCACGTAAACGGATCACTGAGTTGAAAAATGGTTTTTAAACACCCACAACATGTTTGAACTAGCTATCCAACGATACTCACCGTGGGTTTAAAGAGAAAAAAATACATGTGTAGGACAGGAATGTTTTTTTAAAGATTTTATTCTACCGATTCGTCGGCGTGATTGATTCATATACCCATGCCGAACTACAGCTTTCCAAGTAATACGGGTTACTGAGCTAAGCCGCAGATGGACAGACGGACATGGCGAAACTATATAAAGGGTAATTGTTGACTACGGAACCCTAAAAACGAATTAGAGCATAGACGCGCTAATGGCTGGTATAAACCATTGTAAACGTACCTGTCCGCAAGCGAGGCCCATGCCGGACTCGCCCATTCCGTGCGGACACGAGAGGTTCAGCTCGAGCGCGTCCGATCCCGCCGCCTCGGCCTTCTGCGCCAGCTCCGTCCAGTCCGCCTCGTTGTACGAGCACATTATCGAGGCTATGATCACCTGCAATATAGACAAATGTGATATGGTTAATATCCCTATGTTGAAGGTCCCTTGGACCGCTTCGCTTGACATATCTATCCTTAAGGAACTCAAGGTCAAAGAGCGGCTTTCGTCGACTGTGCTATTGCGAATGCCATGTTGATGTTGGAGCAAACAATCTAGAGGCCGATCACCCACCCGATGGACAGACCTAATTAAATCATCAGAGGGTCTAGTATAAGTTTTACCGAAACAAAACTTTACGATCGCATTTGCGTTTTACCCTCAATTTGTATGGGATTTGACAGCTAAACGCGAACGCGGTCGTAACGTTTTGTTCGGTAAAACTTATACTAGAGCCTCTGGCTACTTTAACTTCAATTCGCGCATACTCTAGTAGGCTTCACACTTCTCAAAGATGATTAACATTTATAGTATATTGAGAAAATAAAAGTCCTGCGCCCAACCTAATCCCCTTGACGTCATTTATTATCGTATATATATGTATGTATGTATCGACAAAAGACTCACTTTCTCGGGAAAGTCTTGCTTCAGCTCGCGGATGCTCTCGCACCAGTAGGCCTCGCACTTCTCCGAGATGAGCTCGATATTGAGGAAGCAGCCCTGCCCCGGACCGTAGTTCTCGCCCGAGGTCACTCCGCGCACGATACGTGGCGACACGTTCGTTACTAGGTCCTGGGAAGTAAATGGTTGGTTGGTTAGTGTTCATTATTAGGTACCTGACTATACCGACTCAAAATCCAAAAAAATATATGCCACATTAAAAACGAACACAGCTTTTTTATTGTTTGTAGAACTGAAGAATATAGAACTTATGATTCAACTTACAAGAGGAATAGATTATAGTGAGTGCGTAGTTTAAAGTGTGAGTGGGCTATAAACTTGTCGGTCTATGGGGACCCTATGGATATACTTTCCGATCCGATTGCAGCAGGGGCTTACGATTTGTTCAATAAATTGATGAACACCAAAGAGCCCTTGCAGACCTGTCATGGCGACAGCGATAGTTTTGTCCGTGTCTGCCTTTAGGAGATTATTTGACTAAGTGCAGACCCACCTTATCAAGCCCGAAGGTCTTGGTAACAGCGAAGCCCCAGCCCTGCAGGAAGGCGCGGCGGATCATGGCCGCGCTGGTGGTGGGCGGCGCGCTCGCCAGCCCGAACGGGTTCGGGAACTTCATGCCGCACACAGAGACTGACAGGTCCACGTCGTCAATGGGGCTGTGGAACTTGGGCAGCTCCACTGGGGAGTCGAAGGGGATGCCCTGGAAGACGATATTCAGTCACGAACTACTTACTTAGTAGGTAATATTAAACTACTAGTAAAGTGAAATGCCTAAATCGGGTCCCGTTAATGTACAGTTAGCATCAGAAGTAGCTAAAATAACACGCTCAAAATGACCTATACAGATCCTTATTCCCTTGACATTAGAGTTCGTGTGTAGATCATTTTGAGCACTAGAACTGCTTAGCAACTTCTGCTGCTGACTGTACAGCAACCAATAATGCGCGTCCACTATACTGTCTCTTTTTAACCCACGCATAAATAAAGATACGTGGACATGGTTTTTTTGGATTGGGCCGTACTTCATTGTGATCAAATTCATACTGATCAAATTCCCATTAAGAACAAAACACATTTCCATTAAGATAAATACAGTTAAAACCGTAACTACTGCTGACTTTGTACCGTGCGCGTTCCAGTTCGAGAACGTTTTTTTTTAAGTACCTACTACTAAAAATATAATATTTGATAAAACTCCTTCAACTGACCTGAAGATAGCAGTGTATGTACCAAGCGGCAGTTTTTCCATCATTGACTGATTCCACAGTAGTTTCCGCGACGCCAGCCAAGTCTCCTCCCACGAACACCTGGGGGCTGCTGACGCTCTGCATCGTGCTGCTGTCTATTTCTGGTAGACCCCAGCGGTTCAGCTTGATTCCGGACATGGCGTCTTTGACTAATAAAGAAGGTCAATAGTTACTGTCTCTATTCAACTAGAAAGTTGCCAAGAAAATTCTAGGGAAGGTAAAAATTGTTACAGCGTGCTGTTAAGCTACACTAGGTCAGTAGCAGAAGATATATATAAATAAAGTTCTCAAAATTATCTGCAATCAAGGCGTCAGATCGCATTTGTGCTGATCCGTTGGCGTATAGGTTCCTGATACATATCTAAACATAGTTATTTCTGCTGCCGATTGTATCCTAACTCTCGATATGGAACACCAGCGGGCGTAGGTAAATAGTTACGTTCCCCTACGTTCTGATGAGTATGCGAGTGCGAGAGTGACGGAAAGGTATCGGCAATGATAAGTGATAAAATGGCAACGATCTTACGCCCGCAATTAACTATAGAAAAAGTGCAAACCTTACCATCACTATCATACAATCCGGAGCCGAAGGCCGAGATGATGAAATTGGCCTTCAGCTGCAGTACTTGCTCGTGGTCCTCGATCCATTCCCCGTCGTCCAGCTGCTCGGTGCGGCAGAACTTCAGACCAGCCACCTGGAGAAGTAACCACCGTGTTGATTACTATACAAACATCCACATATCAACTTGGTCTCTCTGGTGCGCGTTGGTGCACCTACCTTGCCATCCTTGACTATGACTTCTTGAGGAGACATGAATGGAACAAACTCGCATTTCTCCTCTTTCGCCAAATCAACCTGGAGACAACGGAAACGGGACATTAGTGTCAAATTTTAATTTTGCCTACTGCAGAAATGTCTAACATTGAAAAAAATAAACCTTGCTTAAGGTATCTAGCAAAAACCAGTTAATAAAACGTCACCTAATCTGGCGCGTACTGCCCGGTCGTTCCCAAAGCCCTTATTGAAAACGACACTCCGACGATGGCGCTGTCAAAGGCATTGTCTCCAACGCTCGCCACTAATTAATTTCCAGCTTGAGCAATACGGATACTTGCAAGCCCACATTCCTAAACGCTACATCACCTCCTCAGGCAGTGCAGGATATTCCCAAAGCCCTTTTTGAAGACCGCAGCTCCGCTGGTACGTGTCTGCAGCGCCCAGCTCTATCACGTTGCCAGCTCGGGCAGTGCTGACTTACAAGGCACAGATTAAAACTACATCACCTCTTCGGGAACCGCTCGGATGTTCCCAAAGCCCTTCCTGAATACGACGTAGACGCGGCGCGCGCCGCAACGTAGAGCCGATGTGGCACAATCGAAGGCCGTGTCTCCAGCGCCAAGCACTATCACGTTGCCGTGGAGCTCAGGCAGTGCTGACTTGCAAGCGCACATTCCTGGAGACAATTTAAATTTTCAATCAGGGCTTACCTACCTATATAGAAAAGTAGATTAAGGACTTATTAACATAACTGAACGTTACGTAAACATGGAATAGGCCCAAGAAAATACAGAGCCGGAAAAAAGATGAGTACTTATTGCCTTTTTACGAGATCAACTAAGTAGGTGTACTAGGTTAGGTAGGTAACTATGTGAGATTTGAGGATGCCATCGGTTTCTTCTTGAAGCGAAGTATGAGGCGAACAACTACGAACATTAATTAGGCATTCTACCTACTCAATAAGTAATTATTCTTGTTACCTTTCTTGCTTCCTTTGGACACGAGAGGCAAGAAGCTCTTGCTGGTGTAAAAGCCCATTTCCGGAGAGAGACCCTTGAAGATGGGCACTGAGGTCGGCTCCGGCAGCCCAATACCGAGGAACACCGCCTTATGGCCGTCTTTGACCAGACCCTGAGAACATTCGTTAAAATTAACAATCAGTTGACTAACTAGGCTCGTAGGAGAGTGATAGCTGTTTGTATAGTATGCAATTACTAATCAAATCTGCCTATGTACCTATATGTTGAGCACCCTATGCAGTAAATTCTGTTTTTAGTACCTACTTAATCTTTTAGATACCTATCTAAAAGATTAAGTAGCTGATTAGGTTAGGTAATGTAATTTCCTACTAAATGAGAACGAGGGATCGCTTTACTTGTATCCGTGATGAAACGTTCGTACTGTACCTATACTAAGTACCTACAATTAAATTACGAAGTTGAAGACGTATGTGGAGTGTGGATCATGAGGCTTGGATATGTGTGAGAATCCACCATAGATGTGCGAGGAAAAAACAGCTAAGTGCTTGACTACTAGAGCTTACCTCGACAGTAATGTCCTTGGTGGACAGTTTTCTCCCGGTCACAAATTTGACTCCGAGGTTCTTAACGAGGTCAACTTCGAACTGGACCACGTCGTAGCCGAGACGGTATTGCGGAATTTCGGCAGAACTACAAAATGCAAGCATTCATTCAGTTTCAAAAGCCCCATAACAGCGGGACTGATGAGATCAGTGAATCGGAATTGAAATTGTCTAAGAATGTGAATGATATCTGGATATCTCTGATTCTATGCGAAATTGTCAACATACAAAAGAGACTCGACTCGTTAGTGCCTCACCTCAAACCACCCAAATACGACTCCTTCTCATAAACAGTCAGGTCCTTATAGCCCAGACGGGCCAGGAAGCAGGCGCAGCTGATGCTGGCCGGTCCACCGCCCACGAGAGCTATCTTCTGTTCGCCTCCACGGGGAAGAGGCTTGGTGTTGGGGTCCAGGGTTTGGGGGATACCCATCTTCATGAAGATCTAAGGATAGGCATGAACTTGTTATTTTGTATCAGATTGGGTTACGTCAAGGAAAGTCGTCGGGATTATAAGGGATACCTACAAGGGTACTGGTTTTTGTTCCAATATTTTACCATGCAAGATCATTTTATGGTAAAAGGGCAGCCCAGAATCTTGTGAACAACGGTAATCGAATTATGTCACCTGTGATTTAAGTTCGCTTGAAAACACACAAGGCGACAATCGGGTGAAGGTTTTATGAAAAGGACAGCTGAATGACGGAATGAGCTGTTTAATAATGTTATTATGATAATTCTAATTATTAGGGAACTTTTGGGCGTTTCTCAGTTGCCATAATGATGAAGATATTGCAATTGCTCCGTTTTTGTGCCTACTCCAAAGCTCACTCTTTTTTCCACAAACCATGGAGCTCAACCGGATTGCTTTGAATACCTTGGTTTTGGCACGGTAAGTAGGTATATCAGCTAAGGTGGTATCTCAACGAGCGTCGCTTAAGGCCTTTCCACACCTGCGCTCCTTTTAAAACCAGTTCTATCTATGAAGCGCGCGGACAGCACATACCTACCACCGAAACCCCAGCTTAGAGTTAAGTTTACTGTATCCACGAGTGTCTGTGTAAGTGCTTGGTTCTGGGTAACCGGATACTCACGTCGACAGCGAAGTGCTGGAGGCCGCCGATGTTGATGGCGCCCTCCTCGCTGGCGTGCAGGTTGCAGCCCCCCACGCACAGGTCGCTGGTGGGGCACACCATCCCGCAAGTCAGCCCCAGCGGGTTGTCCGACAAGATAGCCTTAGCCGCGCCGTAGTAGTTCTGGGAAACAATCAAATCACTAAAGATTGTCTCGTGAAAATAACTAGTTCAACAAATCAATGGGTTTGGGAGGTACGGGGATCACCCATCCAGAATTTTAAAAGTGAAACTGCTATTTGTTTCATTTAATAATCAATCGTTAGTTGCATTTAAAGTCTCATAACAATATTCTGTTGCTAACTACTCCTTGCAATATACATTTACAGAAAAGGAGAATTAGCATAAAACATTATTACAATACAATTGATAACCATAAAACATGCATATTTCATAAAAACCTGAATTTTATATTCATCGTTTTTTTTCAATCAATCTTTAGGTACAATTCAATATAATACGTGTAGAATGTAGGTAAGTACGAAGTAGGTATGTACAGATAAAATAAGTGTAACTGCTAACACGAGAAGCCAATCTATCTGCGTAGGTACCTGGTTTTAGGAGTGGACGGCTTCCTTTAACGCTCCACGGGCTTCATGGATGTAACAAGCTAAGCCCCCACTCCCCAGAATGCTTAGGTACCCTATGGTCCCCTTGAGATCAAGCTCTTGACGTCGCTCTGGGTGAGGCAGCTCTTCTGGCACGGGGCGTCAGCGGACTTGAGGCAGTGGCAAGCTTCCCTTAGCTCTCACTCCTACATCCTTTACTGACATATAGTCCTTATACCTTGGTAGCGATGCTGGAGATGAAGGTCTTGACGTCAATCTGGGTGGGGCAGCTCTGCTGGCACGGGGCATCAGCGGAATTGAGGCTGCGGCAAGCTTCCGTTAGCTCTCACTCCTACATCCTTTACTGACATAGACCTCATACCTTGGTAGCGATGCTGGAGATGAAGCTTTTGACGTCAATCTGGGTGGGACAGCTCTTCTGGCACGGGGCGTCAGCGCATTTGAGGCAGCGGGCGGCTTCCTTCAGCGCACCGCGCTCTGACAGCGTCGTGTGCTTGATGTCGTCGAAATTCTTCTCCAGGGTTGGACAGGTCTGGATAAAGGTTAACACGATAAATTGTTTAAATGGGAGTTACGTTACATTCTACCTACTGAAACAGAGGCTTGAAGTGTGCTGTGAGCAATTGTTTATTTACATTCAATCGGGAGGCGCGCGTTCCAAGTAGTCAAAATGTTCTACATAGGTATGTCTTTACCCGTGACCACTTCACCAGACTGCCGTCAGCAGTAAAAGTAAGTACATATTACAGTCATTATAATGTAGGGTTACTTGAAATAAATTATTAAACTCACGGTGCATTTCCTGTCGGCATTTCTCTTCCAGTGCTGTTTATTCTTCTTGGTCTGCGCGGAGGGCACCAAGTTGGTATACGGCTTCACCGTCGGGTTGAGTCTCAGCAGGTTCTGTAACAGAAGAATCGTCAAGCACAATGGTTAACTTGGTAGGAGCAATTATAGAAAAAACAGGTCATAGAAGGAGGACTGCATATGAGCGGAATAGAACGCGAAAACAGAACATTATGTTCTGGTTTCGCGTTCTATTCCGCTAATAATATGCAGTCCTCCTTCTTAGCTAAGGCCGCGTTTAAGCACACGCGACACGCGGCGCAACACGACGCGCAAACTGGCGACTATTGGCCACTATCAGCGACTACCTATTGCGCTTCTCGAAACCGCCGCCACCGGGCATACCGCTCATCACGGCTCGCGCTTCTTGTCGCGCACGCGCATCATTTGACGTGTGAATAAACTATGTATTAGATTAGAATAAGAATTTATTTATTTAGCACACAAAACATGGAAAAAAGAAAATACAATCAAAAAGGTTACGCATCATATATAATGTGCTAAATGGGAGCCTCACTCAGCATGTTGTCACGGGGGCCGTGACGCTGGTTTTCAGTGAGAGCCCCAAAAATAAATAAAACTAGGTACTCATCATCCTCCTAGCGTTATTCCCGGTTGTGCCCTAAAAGAGCCCGGGGTCCGCTTTGACACTTAATCCCAAGATTTGGCTTAGGTACTAATTTTACGAAAGCGACTGCTATCTGATTTTCCAACCCAGAGGGAAAACTAGACCTTATTGGGATTAGACCGGTTTCCTCACGATGTTTTCCTTCACCGAAAAGCTAACGGTAAATATTCCGTACATAAGTTCCGAAAAACTCATCAAATTGGTACGAGCCGGGATTCGAACCCACGACCGTCGCTTGACAGCCGCATGCCTGAACCACTAGGCTACCGTAGCTTAAAACTACTAAACGTAGCGTAAATAAAACTAGGTACTACTATATCAACTATATAATTAATTAAATTATTTTTGTTTTAAAGGGCCTCTGCGCTGTTGGCTTCGGCCCCACGCATGCCTCCCAAAAGCCCCCATGGTCCCGAGATATGGAAAAACATATCAATAATAATAATACTATAAGGGGACAATCGTACACAAATCGACCTAGTCCAATTAGTAAGCTTAGTAAGGCTTGTGTTATGGGTACTAGATATAAATACTTAAATACATAGAAAACATCCATGACTGAGAAACAAACATTCATGCTCATCACACAAATATTTTCCCTCGCCGGGATTCGAACCCAGGACCTTCAGCTTCTTAGGCAGCGTCATTACCCACTAGGCTAACCGGTCGTCAAAGGGTTTCAATCAATCAATCAATTATTTATTCTGCAAATAGGCCACAAGGGCACTTTTACATGTCAAACGGTAATTTACAATAAAATAATAATAATCATACACAATAATAATTTAAAATTTGCAGATTAAGGACCGATGTAAACGGTTTAACAAACTAAATGTCACTAAAATAATGAAAACAAAACCAAATTGCAAAATATGACCATTACATTCGATATAAGGTCTGTAACAGCATTAACTTATTTTGCTAGCGTGGGCGAGTCGCCCAGACTATCGGAAAGGCCAAGCCGACCAGTAGTTCAACCTGCTACAAACATCATATTCCTTAGCCCAGTCACCGAAAAAAAAATTAACACGATTATAAAAGACTTACCAAACAAGCAGTTTTAGAATTGATAACTCCCCGTCAACCATTACTTATTAAAAAAATGCAGCAGAGAGTTAGCTCCAAAATAACTGGACTAATAAATCAATCATATGAGCAAGGTATTTTCCCGAACAAACTAAAAATCGCTATAATTAAACCGATATACAAAAATAGCGGGGACAGTAAAAATCTCAGCCAATACAGGCCAATAGCTCTTCTCCCGATTATGTCAAATAATTTGGAGAAAACCATGACAAACCGCATATACAAATTCTTGGAAAAATTTGGTATTTCACATGATAACCAAAACGGTTTCCGAAAAAACCGCAGTACTGCACTCGCAGTCTTTAAATATGTAAATGAAATCCTAGACTAAGTATATCAAGGAAAAGCAATATGCGATAGGTCTACTCCTAGATATGACCAAAGCGTATGACAGAGTGTCACATAAGATCCTTTTAGCTAAATTGTACGGAGTTGATATCCGCGGAGATACATACAAATTGTTACAGTCCTACCTGCAAAACAGAGTATAGCTTGTGGAGCTACCGCACTACGTTGACAAAACTCGAGAACTCATGAGAATCCGATCAGAAACTCTAGAAATTAACTGCTCAATTCCACAGGGAAGCGTTATAGGCTGTCTTCTGTTTCTGATCTATATAAACGATCTGCCAAAAAGCTTAATAATTATGAGACTAAACAAGCCTTAGCAGAAACAAAACTGTGGCTGCACGATCATTGTCGAGAACTTAATACAAAAAAGACAAAACTAATACAATTCCGACCATATCGGAAATCACCCTTAGATTTAGCGACATTGACAAAAGAAATTGAAATTGAAGAAGTAAATGAAGTAAACCTTTTAGGACTAAAGCTCGACACGAACTTAAATTAGAAGGCACATGTTGAAAACCTAAAAACTAAATTTTCACGCTTCGTTTACGCACTTAGTATAATAAAAAGGAACACGAATGCTGAATGTGCGCGGTCCACGTACCACGCCTATGCTCATTCTTGGCTTCGGTATGGTGTGATTATGTGGGGCCACAGCGTTAATGCTCCTGACCTATTCATTATACAGAAAAAACTCCTGCGCATTATTGTAAATATTCGCCTGCCAGAAAGCTGTAGAGATCATTTTGTTCAATAGAATATGTTAACATTGCCATGTATATACATACTAGAGGTAGGAATGTTTGTAAGAAAGCATAATGTCCATGTTTGTATTTGTGAAAAGCGCACGACGTCAAAACAAGCTTAGGTAAACGCAGCTATTAACGACCCATCGAAAATCGAAAGGTATTACCGACCTATTATAGTTATTCGTTATTTTTACGTTTCCAGAACTGTTCTAGCTATAAGTAGGGAAAGCTATACACGCACTTGTTCCTTGAGCATCGTATACTTTTACTTTTACGTGTGTGTAGCAGTGGGCAAAAGAGATAAAACTCGTCAGTTTCTGCGGGGGAAGCGCGGATGCAGGTCGCGCCATACTGGCTCTTGTACCTCCAAGTAAGTACGTGACTTTTCTGCTTAAGACATTTATACGAATTTGTGAACTTAATTTTTTATTTGTGTACTTTATCGTGTATTATTAATTATATCCGTTTAAGTGTCAACTTTTGATTTCTTAAAACATTTTATGGGAAAAATACCATTTTAACCGCTAAAACTATAAATTAAAAAAGGACGTTGATAGCTTCGCCAGTTTTTGTTGTGGCAGCTATCAATGACCCCTGAGTCGGTAATGGCCGCAAAGTAATGTTTAGTTTTTCTCTCTTTTATGTTATTATATTGCATTATAACACAAGTTTTTTTTACCAGTTTGAAGCTAAACAATTAGTCTTTGTAAAAATCTATTAGCGACACATAAATTGTTGTCCAGTTTTCTTATTTTAGCGTTGTCAGTTTAACCAAAATTATGATAATTTCGGTAGATCGATATTTTATAGTAATCTTCGTAAATGATTGTTTCTCGTTTAAAGCCGTATTATTTTGTTCATATTTTTTGTGATATTAATCACTAACAATCGATTTTGTAGTCAGAAGGTCGATTGAATAAAAAATTCCTACTTTTTATGAGTCGGTAATAAATTTTTCAACACAATTGCTCGTAACGTACATCTTATTGTGACGCTTTTAGGCTCATAATCCTGGATATTAAACACGCGTGTTTAATAACATTACGATACTTGTGTGTTATGGTTATATCCCGATGGCACCTTGCAGCAAGATGTATGCATGCACACGATGCATTTTTAAACTAACCGGGTTGTACAGAATGTACAGCTTTTTCTTTAATTCAAAGGCAAATGGATTCTTACTCGACTAAACAAATTAAATCCTTTTTGTTAGTTAATTGACTATTTCTTTTTGGATATGATATAGAAACGGTTAATTTAGTAAAACTATTCACTTTTGATAACATTTTACATGAATTAATAAAGATAACATTTTAAAACGAAATTATTTATTTTATTTTGTATTGGCTGTTTAAAATTTCATCTAATGCGCGCGCACTGCGCAAACTTCACAAAAAAAATTGATGCGCGCCATTATAGGTTATTTCACAGATATTTGTAAACATTGTTAATGCGTGTTTGGTTATTAACAAAAATGTTGATTCGTGGTGACTAGAAAAGTGATAACAAGAATGGACGCCACTAGAAATTCTTGACGATGTATTCAACATGTGAGAAAAAAACCTGTTGACATCAATAAGTAAGGAAAATAACTTGGCAGGCCTATCTAATTTTCATCTTATGCAAAGGATTTTTTCCTCACAAAATGTGTTGAAAAACGTCGTATGAAACGCGTGAGCTTTGATAATTACATCCTCGGCTCTCTTATCACGCTCACCTGCGGCTCGCGTGATAATTCCGCCTCTGATGTAATTATCAACATACCTCAATTGTATCACAATGTACTATTATGTTTGTCGTTACATATTTTATTTAGGACCTAAACCCGAGCAAAGGAGTCGGTAATAGCAACCATGAGAAACTATTACCGACCCATATGAGTCGGTAATAGCAACCATAAGAAACTTTTACCGACCCATATGAGTCGGTAATAGTAACCATAAGAAACTATTAGTAATAGCTTCTTATGGTAGTTAGTAAAATATGTAAGGGCAATGTATTACCGACTCATAAAATGTGGGCAATTTATAGTCATAGTTTTAGGACACACCCGGGTAACGATCGGTAATAGCTGCATAAAAATCGTTAATAGTTTCACAGCCGTTATTTTAGGACGGTAATAGCAACAATCGACTTCATCACTTCTTTTTTTTTATACGATAATCCTTTATTTATAGGCATTTGACCGAGCAAATATAATCTTTATACTTAACAATAACATATAAAATTAAAAAACTAAATGTGATGTTAACCATTATACTTAAAAAGTAAGGTTGATTTTAAAATTGCCTTAAGAGGGTCGTTAATACCTGCGTTTACCCTAGCTGTTCCAGAGCCTAAATTGAACATGTACATGCAAGGTCCATTCTATAGAGCTGTTATAATTTATAATAAAATACCAGAAGACAAATATGCCTGTTATTGTGTACAATAAAGTGCTTACATACATACATACATACAAATAAGCAGAGGACAAATATCCTGTATTCTGTAATAAACTTTAAAAAATCCTTATCAGAAAAGCATACTACTCAATCCAGGAGTTTATGACTATGTTTATGAGTTGCATGACATTTAGTAGTAAATCTATCAAATCTTTGACATTTTAATTTTTATTTATAGTAATAATGAATTTGACATTTTTATTTATAATCACAATAAACCAATATTTCATTCAACTACCTCCGTAATAAATAAATGTATTTAATAATAATAATAATAAGAATAAGCATGCCGATTTTATATTTCATATTTTATGACGTTATTGCACCCAAATTTTAAATAAAGATGTAAGAAATAAATTTGTAAGATCCTTGCAATGCCCTACCGGGGTATCAGTGCCTCTTACTTTGCAACCAACATCTATGTAATTTAATGTATCTGGATTATGCATGAAATAAATGAATATGAATATGAAAATGAACAAAAAGTTAATGATATTGATTCAGTATTCCAGAGATGTATAAGGTCTCTGAGCGTCCAAATACAGTTAATAATTATTCTAATGTTCGTAGAGTAGAGATGTATACAGTCTCTAAGCGTCAAAACAAAACAAAAAAAACATTAATGTAATATTGTCAGAGATGTACAGGGTCAATAACAATAAAACGTGTCAAGATCAGAATGCACGAATGATGTCTCTCGTCAATACGATAATAATAATAACAACACTAGTATTAACAACACAGTATTACACAGTATTTTAGTAATAACACTAGTATTAAGTACAAGCAAGCATGAACAGTCCGGACTCCACAAACAGCACCCGATCACGAGTATGACGCGTATCTCAGCCGTTTACTTTGTAAACAACAGAAACAATAAGAATACACAGTGTGTTACATTGCAACTTCGGACCCTTCCGATAAACTTGTCACATTAGCAACGTATGTGGTTAAAGTATACGCTCCAACATGGTTTCACATTAAAACCACCCAAGTTGCAAAGATGGAGGAAGACATTTATGGGAATTAATATCTAGGTCTCGTTACTTATCGACAGAATTCAAGGCTATTATTGATCCGGTAATAAAACTCAACTGCTTCTTTGCCCATCCTGAAAAATCTATCGCTCGCAATGTTAACAGACCCTGAAAAACATATAAGAGAATTGGCTTTGCGTCGAATTCTAAAAGCACGAGTTCAAAAACCACAAATGTTAAGACACTTTCAAGTGCCAGAGATTAACATGGATGCTAAAGTATATTACGATCTTATTGACTGGCAGATTCTGGTTACAGAACTACCAATCCTGACGCAAGTTTCTAATGAAGAGCTTGAGTCTTTCATCATTCGAGGAGAGGACAATAAAATATATTTTTTGCGATTACCATGCCATACCCAAGCAGTTGAGAGATCAGTTAAAACTGTTACTGAAGCTTCGGGAAGTTTGTGTTCAAAATCAGCACGCGAAGGAAAAAGGTTAAGGTTAAAGCGAAAATTGAGTCGCGTAAACTCATGCCGAAATTCGACAGTAAGAAGGATTTTCGTGTAGATTAAAGTACCTTTTACTAACAATACACTAATTACATATTATGTCTATAAATTCACGTATAAATAAAATATAAGTTTCTAATATTACTTTTTATTATTTACAAGCACATTTACAGCAAATAATATGTAATTAGTTAGTCTAGTTTTCGGAAACAAAAGTATTTTTAAATTTCTGATTTTTTAAAGTCAATCCGGAGGCTGTATATAAAATTCAATTGAAATGAAACTTTTTATTTACGTATAATATACGTGTTTCATGATAACATATTATGTTATCATGAAACACGTTAATATTGCTATTAGAAGTAAAAATAAAACAATTTTTTTTCCTCATACTACTGTGACCCACCCTAATACACACCCACAAAATCACACAATTCCGATAACCTTATGACCCGAGGACTGATAGTTTGAAATAAACAAAGAGGTTGGCTCATCACATTACATACTAGTAGGGCAGTTTCAGGTGATAATGTGAATGTAACGCTGGACAAAAGCACCAATTTTTTTTCAGGTACTTGTTAGGTCCATAGCTTTAAGTTTTTAATAGGAACCAACTCCTCCGTCAGCCATCTTTAATTTTATGGCGGTCATTTAGAATTTTACGTTTATCATTAATATCTCGATTTCTAAATAACGTAGACTCACAAACTTAGTGTCTAATACATATTTGGGGTCAACGAATTCAACTAGATATTTTTTTAGAGTCGAGTTCCCGAAGGATATCAAACGGAACCCTGTTCCTAAGCTTCCGCTGTCCATCCGGCTGTCTGCGTATCAGCAATAGCTAGACTGTTCAAATTTTCAAAGAAGTTGTTTTTCTATTGCTGCTTAATTTAACATACTCACATCCATAAAAAATACTTTAAAAAAAATTCAACAGTGCTCTCATACATGAAACGTAATTTTATGGCGTTTTTTTGCCCGCCCATAATCGGTATATCTCTAGAACCGTAATATGTAGACACTTGAAATTTCCGCAAATTATGTAGTATAGCCTCTATAATAACAAGTAATAAAAATATAATAACGTTAATAATTGTTTTTAACATAACTTAAACCAACTCTAAGAACAAAGATGTTTACATGTATATGCAGTGTTATATCGGTAAAATACTTATCAGTGGGCGTAGCATGGTTGCCATTTTATCACTTATCGTTGTGGTAAAGACGCCCATCACTCTCTGACAAGTATGCGAGTGCGAGAGTGACGGATGCCTTATCCACAACGATAAGTGATAAAATGGCAACCGTGCTACGCCCGCTGGTTGAATTGCCTGACCCCAAATATGTATATTTACACACCAAGTTTGTGATTCTAAAGTGCCTTAGAACTCGAGATACTAATAATTAACTATAATTAAAACAATATCCTGCAGATGTTAGCAGGTAGGGTGGATTGTGCATATTTACGGCACTGTTGTGATATGTACAATCCAATCACTACCATGGTAAGAAAATAAAATAGCGTAGGTAGGTAATTTATTTATTTTTATTGTCAAACATGTTCATTTTATCCTATTCAATATTGAATTAATTTTGATTTAATTGTATTGTATTCTTATGGGGCAATGATATCCGAATTATTATTTTTTTTTAATTTTTTTTAATTATAAAATAAATATGGCCGACGGAGGAGTTGGTTCCTATCAAAAACTTAAAGCTATGGACCTAATAAGTGCCTGAAAAAAAAGACCGGGTTGCACTCCGCAGACGTGTAAACTGGAATAATTTTAATTTTGCAAAAAAATAATGGTGCGTAGGTATTATTTTTCTAGACTGAATCCACTTCCCTTTGTGCCTAATAAACAATGCGATTTTCTTTTATTGTTAAGTGTAAGTGCTAATGATACTGTAAAGTAAACGTAGTAAAACAACAACTCTCGTTCAACCAAAATGCGGCTTTATATCTAAGGAAAGGTGGTCCACATTAAAAAGTCATCATCATATCAGCCGAAAGACGTCCACTGCTGGACATAGGTCTCCCCCAAAGAGTGCCACAATGACCGGTCCTGCGCCACCCGCATCCAGCGGACTCCCGCGACCTTTACCAGGTCATCAGTCCACCTTGTGGGGGGCCTAACCACGCTGCTGCGCCTTCCGGTACGAGGTCGCCACTCGAGAACCTTTCCGCCCCAACGGCCATCGGTTCTACGTGCAATGTGCCCCGCCCACTGCCACTTAAGTTTAGCGATTCGGAGGGCTATATCGGTTACCTTGGTTCTGCTGCGGATAGCCTCGTTTCTGATGCGATCGCGCAGAGAAACTCCCAACATAGCCCTCTCCATTGCCCTTTGGGTGACTTTGAGCCTTCTTATGAGGCCCATAGTAAGCGACCACGTTTCCGTGCCATACGTCATCACTGGCAACACACACTGGTCAAAGACTCTCGTCTTGAGACACTGCGGAATATTGGACGAAAAGATGTGCCGTAGCCTCTCGAATGCTGCCCAGCCGAATCGGATTCGACAATTGACCTCTTTCTCAAAGTTGGACCTAAGTAACTAACTGAACAGTCTGTCCTAGGTATATATAATCGTCTACAACTTCGAGCGTAAAGTGTCCGATTGAAATGGGGGTTGGTACTACATGGAGGTTTGACATGATCTATGTCTTATATCTTATGTTCATCCTTAGACCAACTCGCTCGGAGGCTTAAAAAGTACTACTTAGCAATGTTTTAACCATTTTGTATTACAACCAATATACTACTTTAACAAAAGAGTCGCTATTCGAGTAAAATATTGTTTGTGGCACGTTGCACGTTGCCATTGTGGCTACACATTTGCTTTGTTGGACCAATGGCGATAAGATCCGGTGTAGTGAAAGAATCCGCACTATACGATAGCGATTAGTCAGCTTCTGATAAATTGGTGCTGACAAATCATGACATGTATACACCCCAGGCTTACGGCCTGTTATTCGAAACGCGCTCATATGCCTCACCTTACCCGACACCCCTAACGAAACTACACATCTACGCTTGGATAACTACGAATCGCAGCGTCAAGATATATTTTTGGGTTAGCAGTGACGTTAAAACAAGTTATAGAAAAGCGGGTAAGCTGCCTTAAATTTGATTTACCCAGGTGATAATTCTTAATATTGAAAGTATGATCTACAATCTCGATGGATATCACGTTGCTATGTCGCTATCTACGCATTTACTATCTATATACTTAGGTAATAATTATCGAATACTGACCTCGATGTCCGGCAGTTCTCGGCTCAACAATTTCGCCATGGCGCCAAATTGCACTTTAATTCAACTGAATAAAACCCAATTTCAAAACGCGTTAAATATTAATTAAATTTTATCGTAGAGGACCGCTCACTGGCAGCGCCTCACATACGACTGATGGTATTTTGTTGCCAACTATCTTAGATTCTATCGTGTTATGACAAAAGGGCGTATAAGCTCGAAAAGTAACGGCACTTACGCCGTTTCGAGTTTGTTTAGTGACGGTTGCTGACCGGTTAAGAGTGAACTCGATCCGTTCAGTTGCCTTGTTAAGCTAAGGTCATCCTATAATGGCACGAGATTGTTGTAAGGCGGATGTCACACTGCGCCGCATCTCCGGACGGAGGTGCGGAGCTGCATACAAAGTTGGCGGTGCAGTGTGTCGTACCACACGGAATTTATATACAAACTGAGGTACTTGCATACCACATTGCGCAGTGTGACATCCACCTAAGTCGCAGTATTTATCAACATTGGTTACGGGCGGAGGGATTTCGTCGAATGACGACAGTGGACATCTTGTTGTCAATCATGCGTTTAATTTGGACGCATTTGGGTTTCTATGGTCTTGTAATTAAGGTCTAATTTTCAGTGACATCGCCGCAATGAATGTAAGTCAATAGAAACAATACAAATAATTACTCTTCATGTAAAGATGTAGGTACCACACCTCAATCAATAAGTACAGAATCAGTGCCTACAGAACCCACTGAATATAAGCAGAGGCAAAGAGCAGCCTTATCGTTAAAGAGCTATCTCTTCCAGATCCTACTATAATATTGTAAATGCGAAAGTTCGGATGTTTGTTACTCAATCACGCTTAAACGGCTTAACCGATATGGATGAAATGTAGCACGAAGATAGTTTATAGACTGGATTAAAATATAGGATAGTTTTATCCCGGGTCCACCCACTCAGACGAAGTCGCGGGCAGACGCTAGTAAACAATAAGTCAAAACAAGAATGTGAAAATTAAAATGAACAGTCATTTGATGAAATATAATATAGTATTTGAGATTATTCGAGTTGGCCGAATTGCATCAAAGTAGTCCATTCAAAAAGCGACTCTACCGTCTGAGGCAGAGGATTCCAATTCCAATGTCAATTTCATAAAAAGTCGGCCACATTCAATAAACTCTACTAGGTATAGGTACTGTCGGCAGCAGAAGTAGCTACGCTAAATACGCTCAAAATGATACAGACAGTCCTTATCCTCTTGACATTAGAGTCTTGTGTAGGTCATTTTAAGCACTTGACCTGCGTAGCTACTTTCGCTGCTGACTGTACGGAAACGTTCCCACCACGCCACGGTAACACGTATTCGTTAATGACTTACTTTGTTAATGCATTTCGATTTTATTCCGAAATTAACTTGCAATAGTACATTGTGATACAAGTGAGGTATGTTGATAATCACATCAGAGGCGGAATTATCACGCGAGCCGCAGGTGAGCGTGAATGAGAGCCGAGGATGTAATTATCAAAGCTCAGGCGCTTCATAAGACGTCATTCAACACATTTTGTGAGGAAAAAATCCTTTTCATAAAATGAAAACTTTATAGGCCTGCCAAGTTATTTTCTTTACTTATTTATGACAACAAGTGTTTACTCACATGTTTTATACATCGCCAAGAATTTCCAGTGGCGTCCATTCTTTTATCACTTTTCTAGTCACCATGAGTCTACATTTTTATTAATAGCCAAACACGCATTGACAATGTTTACAAAATATCTGTGAAATAACCTATAATGGCGTGCAACAGTTTTTTTTTCATGAAGTTTGCGCAGTGCGCGCGCATTAGATGAAATCTCTAAACAGCCAATACAAAATAAAATAAATATGTTCGTTTTAAAATGTTATCTTTTTTAATCCATGTAACTACTAATGGGTGACACTGCCTACGAATCTGAAGGTTCGAATCCCGGTAAGAGCATTTATTTGTGTGATGAGCACTATTGTATGTATGTTTTCTATGTATTTAAGTATTTATTTACTAGCTACGGTGATAATAACTATCTCTCGTGCCAAATTTTATCCAAATCGGTTAAGCCGTTTAAGCGTGATTGTGTAAACACACATCTAAAGTTTCGCATTTACTTATAAGATTAGTACCCTAGTAGCATTTTAAGTTGGCCCCACGTTGGGCCATTGATCACCGAGTTGGCCCAACGAAATGCCAACGAAAATGCTGCTAGGGTAGGATCTATATTAGTATGTATATCGTCGTCTAGTTCCCATAGTACAATGATTGCTTAGTTTGGGACTAGGTCGATTAGTGCAAAGGATATTACCGCCCGTGGTGAGTACACAATTTAACGTCTTCACCTGGCCACAATTACCGTACGCGCAGCGTGCAGTAAAACTCGCATTATGGCCAGGTGTGACGTAAACAATATTAAATCATGTACATAGTATTTAAAGACTAATATTACTTTACCAAGCTGCGCGTCGCAGCATACTTTCGGCTACGATCGCGTGTCGCGGAAGACGCCTGCTGTCAAGCCCGCTGTGCGCGGCTTGGTAAGGTAATATAGACTTTAAATAATATGTACATGATTCGTTTAAAGATTATAATATCCGTTCCGGTCCGATGCCATGCGCACGCGTTTGGTGGGAATCATCCTTAAGATTTTCTTTAACTATCTATTATTAACAAGGGACACTGGGACCGTGCGCCGCTGCTGGGAATTCACCGTTCCCTAGTAGCATTTTCGTTGGCATTTCGTTGGGCCAACTCGGTGATCAATGGTCCAACGTGGTGCCAACTTATAATGCTACTGAGGTTATATAGCGACAAGTATTCACGGCAACCGTCAAGGCCCAAATGAAATGAAACAAACATCTGAACAGTTAATATAAATATATTTTGAATTATTCAGAGGCTTTACAATATTTGGAAGAATTACTTCGACTGCGTTATGCCTAACCAATCCATACGGTTCATTTGTATACAAAAATAATTATTATAAGACGTTACCCGAATAAAAGCTGAAGATACGAGGAATACATAGACTAACATGGACTGGGTTATACAAATCATTTATACATGAGGACTTGAAATAAGTACCAATTATACCTAACACCAATAAAAAAGTCAAAACATCAAAATTAACTTTTACAAATAACATTGTTTTGTAAAATTTGTATCTCATTAAAAAAAAATTAAAAGGCTGGTATGACAATGCCACAGCACACTGCCATAACAATAATGCGCCATCCTTTTCCATCTGGATGAGATTGAGTAGGATGTATGCTAGGTTCGTCAATCGCACGAATGCTCTGAAGTCACTCTTATTGCCTTATAATTAAGTTGATTTTATAAAATCGACGTGCATTCGCTAAATAACGGAACTGAGGATGCTTATCCATCTGCGAGAGGATTGAATTAAAATTGAATTGGTATGCTGTGCCTCGCCCGGCTGATGGAAAGGCACCCTAACTTGTTAGTTTTATAAGAATTTACATAGAAAATTAAACATTAACTATGTATCTGCGTAACATGGCATTCAAGTCAAAATGATATTTTAATATCACTAATATAAACAAAGCGACAGTATTTGCAAGTTACTTAAATATTACATAAAAATGCATCAAAGCCCGTCTATAAATGATTCTACACAATTATTATAAAAAATGCGCCACCATCGGTGGTTTGCATAAAATTTTTCTTGCTAAATTACTTTATTTACATGCTGATCCTTCTAAATATTTGCATCTGAACAATACATTAAAATCTTACGGCTATATTGCATTTTTGTGCAATTGTTGGTGCCTGCAATGGACTGAAAAAACATTAGAAAGCCTTTGACACTTTGATCATTTACATTACTGCTGACTTACATAACTTACTTACATACATTTGAGTTTGGCCGTTCAAAAAGCAACTTTAGCGTCCAAGATAGAAGATTCCAATTCTAATGACAGTTTTATAAAAAGTCTGCCGCTAATCTCAACCATACAATTGAGTATACATCATAATCAAAGTAATGTAAATTTACCCTTATGACCATGTTAATAAGCATTAACAATTGCACACAGTAAACGCCTTACATCTACTTATCCAACATGTTATGGGGTGGATTGAGGCAGTAAACAATATCTCCCGACACCTAGTACGTGAAATTAGGCGAGTAACAGTTACTCGCCTAATTTCACGTAAGTCACTACTTGAAATGGTTAATTACAGCCTAAATCCATCATCACATTTAGTGAGAACCTTTTGCGGCTTTCGAATACATGTATGAAAAATAAAATGGCGAAAATGTAAACTTAATGCTTCTAGATAAGCCATTTTAATTATAGATGACTTTACTAACGATTCGTTGGTATACAAACTTGACAGACAACATTTCAATGCCGCAAACTGCTGCAATGTTGCCTTTATTTAAAGATTAAAAATGAAATGCTTGTGCCCTAAAAAACTTTAATTTGTTCACTAAACGGTTGCATATTTTGTACTAGCTTCTGCCCGCGACTCCGTCCGCGTGGAACTCGTTTACATCGTAGCTCCATACAAAATTTCACCCCCTGAGGAGTTGATTTCCAGAATAACAAACTATCCTATATCCTTTTCTGGGACTCAAACTATCTCTATACCGAATTGCATCTTAATCGGTTCAGCGGTTTAAGCGTGAAAAGGTAACGCACAGACATACTTTCGCATTTGTAATATTAGTATGGATGATTGCAGCATTATACGGTACTTCTGGAGGAGATGTTTAGTTACAAAAATGAAGCATTATGTTCACATTTCGACCGTTAAAACAGTTACAGAAACCCCTTTCCACTGATCGCCCGAAGAATGGCTTATTTACGAAAGTAGGATGCTAAATTATTTGTGCGGTATTCACAGGACCGGCTGCATTCTTAAGCACGTTCATATTTATTATTGCGATGATATTTTTATGTATACGCACATTTTATAGCCTAGCTGTAGATTCTTCTATGTGTAGTAAGATTGAAAGTACGAAGATGCTACAAAAATAAAGAGTAGTATAAAAAGATAGTCTTATTAGATAACATCTGTATCATGTCCCCGTTTAACTATTACATTCGTAATGAGAATATTTTTTTGCTTCATCCATATTATTTTACCAAGTTCACTAGTGCTGTGATTCCTATCATAAAGGTTATCAAGCTTCCCAGTTAAGTTCATGTATTTAGCATTATTATTTACTAATAATTACAGCCCAATCTGTTTCCATTGCATAAAACAGACTAAATTCCATTAATTCATTTAAAATGGTGACCTTTTCAACATGCCTATACAATATAAACTCTCCTCTGTCATACAATCGGCCCCGCTGACGCCTTATAGTCATAAAAGTAGTTAATTACATAAACTATATGCTCCAATATGTTTGGAAAAGTATACATTATCATCCAAAAAGGTAACATTTTATCAATTTCTTTTGCCTCGAATACATCTCAAGGTTTCACATTTAAATTGTATGCTTTTAAGATAGGGAGGTACAAAGTATACAAATGTCAGTCAAAGAGTCAAATTTTTAAAGTAATAAGAATGACAATTATTTATGTTTGGAAAAAGATGTTCAATGGCAATCATATTATCTTGATGCCTATTAACCAATGCAAAAGAAATAAAGTATCATTCAGAAACAGACGCACATAGAACAGTAGAAATTAAACACTATTTTAAACAACTTGTCTAAAATTCCACATTTGACTTTCATCATGTCCTGGCTTTTCCTAAGATATGAGGCGTCAGCGGGACATCGTTACAGCCAGCTACACAGTTCCAACGATATGTATCTAACGTATTAGTCAAAGCGAGGGTGCTTCGAAATGACACAGCTTGACTTCCATACAAACTAACTTAACGTTGTAGGTAGTTGTGACTTGTAGCAACCGTCCTAGCAACTATTGGCAACTTCACAGGTAGTATCTAACATTCAAATTTGCCAAGTTTGCAGAATAGAGGCCTAGTTAGTGGGAAAATGCAGTTATCAAGTATCACTGTTTAGTTTATCCGTCTGTATGCGCTAACATCATAAACTCCTGGGTAACATTTCATTATACATTGACTCCGCGGTTCATGATTCTTTCATTGGACTGTCTCCAGTCAAAAGACCAGACACAGTTAGTTAGATTAGCTTTAATGGAAGTCATTTGATTAATTTTTAACTAGTTTAATACACAATGAATACAAACGTTAACTTCTTAACGAATACTGTACTTAAACACACTACGATGAAACAGGCGCGAACAAAAATAAACGCATCACATTCGAAAAATATAATCTGTGCCTAACAAAATTTCAACAATTCCATTTTCAAAAACGTAAATCCACACAATTTGTACCGAACAAGCTTGTTTATTAACAAATGTAGGAATGTAACTTTTAATGTAAAGCAAAGATCCCGTTTAGTGTAAAGCACCCAATAGTGAGTTGCGAAGGAAACCGGACCTTGTGTAAGGCGTCGGTGGTTCCAAATTTATAAAAACCGTTATATAGTATACGGTTCACACACACCGTTACATTATGAATGCGTATTAACAGTTAAATTAACATCTATGTATGCATATTGCAGTCCACTTTATACAGCACACATCGGTTGCCTGGGCGACGGTCGCTGGCGCCATACAAGAAAGCTACGCTGATTGCACACTAGCTTCCACCGCTGACTATGCTAATCTGAGGAAAAAAAAACTCGTCAGCTAGGGAACAAATTAAGCCTGCATCACACTGGCGCGGCCTGCGGTGCCGGTCAATAGTAAACTTAGCTGTCAGATTTACTATTGACCGCTGCAGGCCGCGCCAGTGTGTTGCAGGCTTTAAGAGCGCTTTCACATATAGGCGTTTTTGTGGCGCGACTGTGGGCGCTTCTAAGTCGCGCTGCGACTCGTATACATGCATATTTAAGTAGCGCGACAGCCGCGCGACGGAAGCGCGACTGCAGCGCTCCGAGCTAGCGGTGGCAGATACGCCGCACACTCGCGTGCGACCAGTCGGCGTTAGATCAGTGTTGGGAGCGCATGTGTAAGTTCAACGCGCGTCTGCAGCGCGAATGTGAAGCGCGAATGTCGCTAGCGACGGCGTAGCGACAGCCGCTGTAATGTGAAGGGATTCGCTGTGCAGCGCTTCAGTCGCGCGACAAAAACGCCTATATGTGAACGCGCTCTAACCCGTGGAGTGTCAAGTCAGACATGCAATAAATATTCAACTCTAACTATAGGTCCCGTTATAAGGGACCGGTAGACTATGTATTACTGGACAATAGGGTATTTGACAACAGTGAAAATAATTTCTTTTTTCATTAGCAACAGACCCCGTATCATGGTAGGCCTTATCACGCGATAAGTTACAAGATAGGATCGTCGTCTCGTTCTATCGAACGGTGTCAGCCAGTGACGGACCCTCTATCCTATCGCTTATCGTGTGATAAGGCCGACGATGATACGGGATCAGATAAAAATGACGAAAACACAGGGAAACGATCAATCTTTCATTTAAGTTGTCAATTTTAAGATTTTTAAATTCATAAAAACTAACAATAAGGACGATGTTTGATTGTGACGTCACAAGCCAGTAATCCCTACAAATTCCATACTAACGGAGCGTTTTTGACGTTTCATAAAAAAAAGCCGATTTGACTTTTGTAAAATAGCGTATTGTCAGGTAAATTATTTAGGTAAAGGAAAAATAATCATAACGGCAAACCCCCAAAATTTTAATTTCTTCTTCTGAATTGTAGTCACTAATCTAACGCTTCTAAAGATAACTGTTTAACATCTGTCAGCACCAAATTGACGCTAATAAATTCGTCAAATCCTAGGAGAATACAGCGCGAGATTAAATTCTGTTGATGCAACTGGCACTTTGTGGCTTTTTGGGCATAGACGACACGACGCAACATTACGCCTGTGCGTAAACGTAGCTTTAGTAAAAAGGCATACCACAGGTGGACATAGCAAATTACGCCCTATTCTAAAGTATTCCTCGAAGGATATTGTGCGAGAATTTCAGTAGGTTTAGACACTAATCCCAGGACGATCGCTCGTCATATTGAGACTCGATTGCGTGAGTGAGCGCGAGGTTTGTCATCGATTATGGCTTTTTCTTGCTCAAAAAGCACGCACAGAGTTCTGTAGCGGGGGTCACAGCTCGTAGTAAATGTCAGGCTTTATGACTACATTTTCACGCTAATGGACTCCGTATCATCCCGAGCCTCGCCTCCGAGTTAGAACCCTTGGATTAATTTGTCCTTACATTCTAGCCTCTACGACAACGTGCTATTATACCTGTGGCGACTAGTTTACAGCCGACAGGCGCGACTCTTGAACTCACTCATCCATCTATTGTTTTCTTTCTACCTATGCAACAGGCGCGGGACCTGTCATTCACAATAGGTGTAAGTATTCTTTATACAAATAATGAATACGTGTAAACACGCGAATCCTTCATAACATAAGTCTTTCAGCCTATCTATTAATTGTTTATCTTCTCTCATGTCAATCCAACTTCTGGTTTGGTTATCGCTAAGGTAAATAACCTGAAATGTACAATCTTAGCAATCAAATATAGATGTAAGCCTGTTCAATAAACGCGATTCCTTATTTTTAGTTTTAGGTTAGGTACTCATTACAGGACCCACTGAAAATCAGCGTCGGGGCCCCCTCTGTCTCGACTCATGCTGAGTGGGTTCCTTTTTTGAGACAACTAAATAATACTTTTAGATATAAGAATTCTGTACACTGTTAATTTTTGTTGTTTCAAAATAAATCTCATTCATTCATTCATTCACTCTTTCGGGGAGGCCTATCCAGCAGTGGTATTCGACTGTTTTTTTTTTAATTATTATACCTGTGGCGGCTAGTTTACAGCAGGCGACAGGCGCGCCTCTTTTTGACGGGCGGCACGGGGCACAGCACGGCGCGGATGGCCTCGTCGAAGACGGTCTTCAGGCCTTTCTGCGTGAGCGCGCTGCACTCCAGGTACTTCACTGCGTTGATCTCCTTAGACATACTTAGGCCCTGCAAAGGAAACGTATCAGCTTTTAAAAAGTATACAAACTGTGAAAAACATCTTGGCAAGTTCTTCCCAGTTAACATATTCAGTGCCGACGGTTTCGTAACGCAGCAGCATGCACAAAAAACCGTTTGTAGAGGATAGCGCCTACCTAGCGGTTTGTTGGCACTGAAATTAATAGAGATCTCATAAGGAACGGAGAAATCGGCAGAGAAATAAATATAACACAGCTACGAGGGTTTTTCAGAATGCGTTGTGTTGCCATCTCTATCTGGCAGAACTATTGCGAAACGTCTAGGAAGTTAATTACACGTGTTTAACCCATTCGCCGCCACAGAAAAAAGTGCGAGATGGTACCCTTGAGTATGCCTTCCGCGCACGAGAAAAAGAGATGCAACACTCTTCGGGAATGGCTTTTTTGGACCAATTTCGATAAATACCTAACCTGTGAAGTTTTATTTATATTTAATTAAGTGAGATTTTAATGAGATAAAATACTATAGTATTAACTTGATTGTGTCGTAAAATAATGTATTGTTTGAGTAGGATGAGTAAAAAAGGAAAATAAAGACCCAACTTGGGATTTTTTTCTATCGAGGAAATTTTAGGCAATCGTGTATCGATTAAATGAGATAAACAATCATATAGCCATGAGTCATATATCTGAAAATCAGACTTTATTGTTTCTTAATCTAGTCAGAAAGGCGTTTCAAAGCACGCGATAATTTCCAATGCATTAATTCTATTGTTTTTAGACTTCGTGAAGTCAGTGGCGGGTGGGCGGTGACAAACTCGAGTTCCAGTCGGTGGCGGCGAACGGGTTAGTCATTATTAAATTGATTGGTGGGTTAACTGGGTTATGAGCAATTTTGACAGGTATGCCTCACGCCAGTTGGTGACATAGTACACCCTGAAAAAGGATGCGTACACGTAAAACTGGATTTCGGAATCTGATTTACCTAACGTATGTGTTTTACCCGAAGTCAAGGATATGACACATAAATATTCGGATGTAGGACAGGAAATATATCTATTTAATACTCTTTAACCTATGAATAGGACTAGGTTCTGTGTCTAAGAATAAGATCACAATGACTGTAAAAAGACTAGACAACTAGGCAGAATGGTTTGTAGTATTTGTATTGTTATTGTATTAAGTTTTCCGTTTGCACGTAAACAATAAACAATAAGTAATCAAGACTCAACATGAGGATTAATTAGTGAAGTTTTTCGACTCCTATGTCAAGGTACCTGCTACAGATACAGTAAATAGAAATCGAGTTACTGCCGAGAGGTCTTTCTCCTCTTGAACTTAGCCTCGGCTCTGCCTTTCCTTCTCTTCTCTCTTCAGCTCTTAATTAATTAAAATTAATTAATTAATTAATTAGAAACTTTGGCTAGGAGATTACTATTTCCAGCGCCCGGTGTCCGCTTTAAAACCTAATTTGGCGTAGGGACTAGTTTTACGGAAGCGACTGCCATCTGTCCTTCCAACCAAGAGGCAAAATTAGCCCTTACTGGAATTAGACCGGTTTCCTCACGATGTCCTCCTTCCCCGAAGGGTGGGTTGCACCAATCGGCCTGTAATCAAATCACAAGCGCTGTTCGTTAAAATTAAAATGTATGGAAAGTTTCTTTGGAATGACAGCTACCGGCTTCATATTTAACGTTGATCGGTCTGCAATCGTAAGTTCATGCCCTGAGATTGACGGTCCCTCGGGGTTGGAATTACATACCTGCGGGTAGGTGATGGGCGCGAGTTTCTTGTCCTTCAGCTTCTCGATGGTGTCCTTGTCTTCGCGGAGGTCGAGCTTGGTGCCGACCAGGATGATGGGCGTGGACGGGCAGTGATGCCTCACTTCGGGGAACCACTGGAACACAAATCATGTCACATTATCATTATGACAAGTGGAAAAAGAGTAGATGTGTCATCATAATGCTAATAATTACACGGTTAAATGTCACTGCGGACGACATGTTTCTAACTCTTCGGGAGTTCTTCTTCAGGGTGAGTGTTTTCGCGGCGGTGTCGCTTGAATCACAACAATCATCCTGGAGAAGAACTCCCGAAGAGTTCGAAACATGTCGCCCGTAGTGACATTTAATACGTGAGTTGAACCGTGTAATTATTTGCATTGTTTCAACATGTCTCACGAAAGTTTAAATTCGAGATGTGTCATCGTTTGCGAAGTACAATCGCCTTCGTTGGCGCCTCGCGGTGTTCCACTCTTAGGGCGATGATCGTTTGAACGTGTCGTGTTATTTGTAGGAAGGGGCGGAGATTACCTCCTTTCAAGGAGCAAGGCAAAATGTTCTTAATTGGAATACCGCGAACGTTGGTACCTAATCATGAAGCTAGTAGAAAGCAGTAATTGAGGAATAGAGCCCAATTTATTTATTTCTTGAAAAAAAAAATGCAAGGGTACAGCTGTTAGTTTCTCATTCAGAAACGGACTGAGATAGGTAGATATAGTCCAGTCAATGAACTGACAACTTGTCTGGAAAAAATGACAATTTTGGAAAAAATTATAATAGCTTATTTTTTATGTGTAACGGATACAATATCAATTAAATAGTTACCCAGCGACAAAATCCGACAAAATTTCAGACATCAATAAAATGATAAATTAACTAGCTTCTGAAAAGTCAAAAAATATATTAATAAATATTTTTGGCTTTACTTTGGTTCATTTACATCTTCTCTATAATATTCAAGATAAATCGTACAAAAAAGACAATGCATGATTCATTGAAATCTACATAATTACTTCCGGGTGGAAAGTTTGTCGGATTCTTGAATAAATCATCTTAGAATAACATTTTAAAATAAAATCAACAAAAAAAACGCTATTATAAATTAATGTTTTTCAAAACCGTATTTTGCCTGGAGTAATAGTAATAATAAGTACTACAGCCTTTATATCATCCTATAGTCATGTGAATCATCTCCTTAACCAAGAAACGGAAATGAGCGCGTGCCTATAGTAGGACCACGATAGCCTAATGGTATTTCATTAATATCTTTGAATTATAAATCCACAACACACTGCACGAATGTATGTAGGTTTTCTCATATAATATTCCTTTAGGTATTATCGCAAAATGATAGCGGTTAAAAACCTCTTAGTACTGTACTTAGTTCCTAAGGAGTGTCAGTCGTCGACAGACAATTAAAAATATATCATTTGTAAGTTAATGCCTGTACGTAACTGTAGTGTTTTATGTTCTGTCATAAAACTATTGACACGGATTTAACGTGCTAAGTATCTCAGCAGAATAACATAAAGATCGCCATCTGATTTGTGTGTCATCGAGCGAATCTCATTCTACTGGAGACGATATGAATCATTCCATTAGGAAGGGCAATGATTCATAAATTCGTTGACACTGTACTGTTTTTTTTTAAACCAATACAATGTCAATGCTCTAACCACATATATCGATTGCACGGTGCATTTACCGTTTAGGTTCGAAAAAGCGCTAACGATTTGAATGACTAATTTGGCAAACGTAATTCCACGAACATGTCTCGAATGTGATGAACTCTGAAAAATATTTACATTTCATTTAAAAATATTTCGTGCGGCCCAGCGTATGTTTTGAACTCTAGTTGTTGAATTCAAGGACATAGCAATCTATTGTACATAATAGATTGTATTTATAAAACAAAATGTCCTTTACTAAGCAGGCTCCGAAGGTTTTGAATGTTGATAAAGAATCCGAGTTATGTAAAAACTATTTAGTCTAATATCTCAGATCTATTTCACTAAGACACGTGAAATAAGTTCCTAGCTAGGTCTTTGGTCCTAGCGGCCGCAGTTAAGAGTCCGCAGTAAGCTCGGCCGAATTTCACCTTCCCATACAAACGTAGTTACTCTCTCATTTTAAAACTACGTGTTGGATTGTGGCGAAACTTTGCATATACATTGAAATGAGGTATATCTATGTCTGTAATTAGTTTATATGGTTCCAGTTTATAAAACAAACGAAACACAGCAAAAACAAGTTTTGTATGAAAAACTTAAATTCGCTGTATTTTTTTACTATGGTATCTCCAGCTACATAAACTAATTACAGGCATAGATATACCTCGTGTCATTGTATTATGCAAAGTTTCGTTACAATCCAACACGTAGTTTTAAAATGAGAGCGTAACTACGTTTGTATGGAGACTCGAGCTTACTGCGGACTCTTAATGGTAGTCCTTATGCCCACCGTGTCCCTCAGCCCCACAGGACCAGGTTAAGTTACCTTAGCGCGCACGTTCTCGAAGGAGGCGGGGTTCACGAGCGAGAAGCATATAAGGAACACGTCTGTCTGTGGGTAGGAGAGAGGCCGCAGTCTGTCGTAGTCCTCCTGCCCCGCCGTATCCCACAGGCCGAGGTTGATCGGCTTGCCGTCCACCATCACATTGGCTGAGTAGTTGTCGAATCTAAAATTATACGGGAATTTGATTAGGAATTTTAAAGGTGTAGAGTTGCAGTTGAGTCACCCATAGAACACCATATCCACTGGGTCCTACATCCATGGGTATCCTACATTGCAGAAAGTCTCTTTTTAATCTTAGCTTTAATCCCAATTACGTTCTCATATACATATTTCCTTCCGAGCCCGGGACCCGCTGATAAAAAGTAAATCTGAATTAACTCCAGCTTTCCTAAGGATATTGATTCAGATTCAGATTCAGATATATTAATTATCATAATTTTACAATTAAAATCATTTGTACAGTAAATATACCAGTAAAAAATGTATAAAAATTATTACTTGTCAGTTACAATAGATGTGTACAGAATAGTTATTATTTGTAAATAATTGAAATTAAATAATTTAAATGTCAGATTAATAATATATTGTGCTACTGAAGAATGAAGCAAAGGCAAATATAAAATAAATATGAATACAAACGTCAAGCTTTTAAGATGACTATTTTCTTGTTATCATAGTCATTTGAAAGAAACTCTTGCAAACTATACAGTGTTTTTTCAAGCAATAGTTGTTTTATATGGTAGCGAAATGAGTTGTCGTTCGTTATGGTTTTAAGGTTTGGGGGTAGTCGGTTAAAAGCTTTGTAATTGAAGGTATCGTACTGATGGCATTGTAATACACTTTCTGTAGGTATTGATGATGATTGATGACATCAAGGCATCTCTGATAAATATAATATCGTTGTCTCCCTTCTTGACACTGCTTGTATGGTCTGTAATAGACTTAAAGTCCATTGATTGATTGATTTTTGTCTGAAAATTCTAATTTAAGGGTGAAATCCTAATTAGGTACTCATTATGTATGCAGCAAAATTTAATTACCGATTGGCAGTCGTTATCATTTACAGTTAGTCATTGTTCACCGTTTAATCAGGCTAATTAGTACTTGAGTGAACAATGGATCGGTTTACTATAGAGGTTGTAATTATTATAAATACTGGTTAAGTATAGTGCGGCGAAGAATATACACTGTAACCTGGTTAGACTTAAAGCTGTTCTTATATGGTACTTGACAAGTTACGGGTATTACCTCGTCCAAGTCATAGTCATAGTCATATCATTTATTGCATCCATAGTTGTACGTTCTTAGTAATAGGTACATATGTTCCATATGGGCCCTGTTAGGGCGTAGCAATTTAATAAACTGCCGAAAGACGTTTACTGCTGGACATAGGCCTCCCCCAAAGAGTGCCACAATGACCGGTCCTGCGCCTCCCGCATCCAGCGGAATCCCGCAACCTTTACCAGGTCATCAGTCCACCTTGTGGTGGGCCTACCCACGCTGCGCCTTCCGGTACGTGGTCGACACTCGAGAACCTTTCCACCCCAACGGCCATCGGTTCTACGTGCAATGCCAGTGATGACGTATGGCACGGAAACGTGGTCGCTTACTATGGGCCTCATAAGAAGGCTCAAAGTCACCCAAAGGGCAATGGAGAGGGCTATGTTGGGAGTTTCTCTGCGCGATCGCACCAGCAATAAACTTTATAATATAAAAGCGAGATTCGATGTTAATTCGTTGCAAGTCACATTCAATTTCATTAATAATATATAACATTTCACAAAGATTAATAAGAAGTACATACATAGAATTGGTTTAAGTTAGTAATTAATAATTGCTTATTATCTAGTATTAGTCTATCTATTCCATTTTAATGTCGTATATGTGTATAATAGGATTGATAACAGAGAATAATTATTATAATACTATTTTCTTATAGTCGTCAATTTACAAAGAAAAATAATTGAAGTCTCGTTCGATATTGTACTGCAATCCGAAGATGTGCTGTGTTTCGGACTCCCTTATTTTACCGACAAACGTTTCACCGAATGCATTGTTTCGCCGAATCGATTTTTTCGTCTCAGTAACTAAACTTTTTAAGGTGGTTCGCTTTCAATACAAAACGTCATTTGACATTCGCAGGCTAACGGCGTGATATTTTAAGAAACTTATGTAACTATGTAGAACACATTGGGTTAGGTTAGGTTTGATTTACAACAATCCTGTTACTGTTCCTGAAATAAATTGCTTTGGATGAAATTAAAATTCGGCTAAGGATTCAATCGATGAAACGTATCTCAGTAAAACAAGGGTAAACCCTTCAGAATGGAGTACTTACGTTTGTAGATGAGATTGGTTGTCATCACGTGGGTCAATATAAAAAAAAATACTACATTGGCAGTATCTAGCATACGATCTGCCCGATGGAAAGTGGATACCACGTAGCCTATAGAACGCTTGCCTACCCTTTATTACATTAGTGGACTCGCAGTGTGTGAACAACAAGAGACAACCGATCTCTCATTTTCAACTAAACACAGCGGTTTATTCCGAAGGGTTATTAACGAAGATGGCCAAAGATCGATGACTTTTCTTGACACATTTGGCGCCCCTGACACAAATGATGTCATTTATATGCATGCAAAAATAGAATGCCGGCTACGAACGTGTCTATTGATGTGATTATCTAACTACAATGTTGAGAAGATACGTTCCATTGAAATTACATGTCACTGATAGGAAGTTTGATATACTAGTAGCTCTGTGAGCTGTAGATCTCGAGGGCCTGACTTTATTAAAAAAAAAGGTGACCTTTAAAAAAAAGTTGAGTTTGTATATAATTAACGAACCGGCTCACAAAACTTAACGATAATCGGTTGAGAAATGCGACCTGTAGAGGAGAACAGCGGGACAGACACCGGACACCGTGCGGACAGACAAACGATTTTCGGCTCAAGCTGAAGCATAGAACTTCGTTCGCTTCGCTCCCTCGTTAGACTAGATGATGTGGTTTTCGATGTTTCTATAATAGTCGGCGAATGAAAAGTAGTGGAGTAACAGAGAAAAACATGACCGGCACTTTTATGTAACATTCCCCTTTATTTTCATAATATCAAGGTCAAGACATATTAAATAAAGTATACTTACACTGTGGGTATGTATTCTCCGGGGAAGGCATTTGTCGTATAACTGATGAGCAAGCATGTTTTACCGACGGCTCTGTGGACAAAAGAAGAATATATTAAAACCGGAGCAAACTTCGCCTGCGGGACTCGAGCGCTGAATAATATTAAGTTCAGTTGACCTTGTGAAAAAACACTAGAGCACGTCGTGTTTTCAGCTCAGGGGATACCGAGCGTTTAAGGGATTCGGTTAGTAGTAGTTAGTTATCTCAAACATACTAGTTCTTCATCTTGATCGCAAATCACACTTAATCTAATCTATATTTAACTTAATACGACTACTAATTAAATAATAATATTTTTATTTTTAATATACCTAAATATTAGGTAAACACGACTAACAGTCGCAAATAGCGGTCAAATAAAGTAGGTTACGTAAAGAAAATATTCTCATAAATTAGGATTGACTACTGTTTCCTTATTCTCATCAGTAAAACTACGTCTCATAAACCGGTCTTCAAAGTTCAATAACAAAATAATTATGTCTAGACAAAATATATGAATGAATATCTTAGAATCAAGCTTTAGATTTAAATTTCAATTAAGCAACCAATTTCTATTATTATTTCAAATTTAGGAATACAAATATCAACGAAGCCATTCGCCGAATACAAATAACGGATAATTTTATGAACCAAAACAACCGTACAAACATACAGGGATTGTGTCGGGGGGGTTTTAAATTTTTTAATTTTACTTTTATTTTATCCTTTTTAAAGTGATAATCTTCATGATCTTCAAACGGCTGATCAAATGGTTGCCTTACCATATACTTTCAATATCAATTTCAATATGATTGAAGTAACACGGTACCAAATTTCGAATCGATAGGACATATGGAAGGTAGTCAGATCCCCTCATCAACTATTAAAGAGCTGATGATCTTCAAACGGCTGATCAGGTCATGGTTACCTTACCATATACTTTCAATATCATTGAAGTAACACGGTACCAAATTTCGAATCGATCGGACATAGGGAAGTTAGTCAGATCCCCTCATCAACTAGATCAAAGTCCAATATCTCAAAAACGGCTGAACAGATTTTCATGAAACATGGCTAAGAACACTCGGGATAAAATTATCTATGACACAAAAAAACTAAACGAAAATCGGTTCATCGGTTTGGGAGCTACGATACCACAGACAGATACACCGACAGACACGTTAAACTTATAACACCCCTCTCTTTGCGTCGGGGGTTAAAACGTGATATTATTTAACGATCAGCTTCCAACACCCCGCCGTAGTCTTGCCGAGATGCAATATTATATTATGCAGTGCAGCTTTACAAAGGAAATATTCCCCGTGCGAAGTTGCCTTCAAAGGTGGTTTATAGACGGTGTATAAAGTTATAGTGAGTTGAAAACAAAGCATAGTTGACGAAATATTAAAAGGAAAACCATTTTTTATATATAAAAGCGGATAAAATTGTATTTCAGAGGGGTAATCACGTAACGTTTGACCGCGCGTTATGACAGTTTTCCACAAGACAAAGCTATAATTTCTCCATATAGAAATTGACATTTAGATCTACCTAAAGCACATACATACAATGCGTTACGTGATCGACATGCAAGTTACTTTGCGACGTAGGTGGTATGTTGTAGATGGTAGAGAGTGAGTCGTTAAATGTCTAGTAGTCAGTTTTCTATGTAAATGGCATGCAGACCAGTTCAATTAAAGAAAGCTCGTTGAACGATTTGTTTGCCCGGTTTGTAAGTCTAGTTTCCTGTTTTAGCATTAACGATTCTGATTAAAACAAAAAAGTAATACAAAAAAAACGGAAAATAGTTTACGTCCACTTTTTTGAAAAAACATTGATCACCACTAAAAAGAAGTGGGCTGTGTCAGAGACACAACCGTTAATTAAGCTTGAGTGGATACCTATTTGTTGGCTATGGAACCCTAATAAAAAAACCGGCCAAGCCTGCTATTATGGTGTACCCGTAAAATATATATCTGAATTAATTCACTAAAATCTGTATAAGTACAGATAAATCGGTATATATGGCAACAGTATCTGACTTAGCTCATTTGACTCGCGATACATTGAAAATTGCGGTCAAATCAGCATTATTTTCATGTCCGCCACATAAACTAAATAACATTTTGTGATTAACAACTAATGGCAAATAAAGAAGGATTAAAACATGTAACAAACAATTATTTGAAATCAGATTAGGCTTCTCTACAAAAAGTTTTCCGGAAGTCACGTGATACATTTTGAAATGTACCCCTACTCTATACAAGAACGCGAGCGAAGAAGTATCCACTTCAAAAGTTTGTTCTTAATATTAATTCTGATTTTCCTCTCATGATTATCAGACCCGCTTGTAGGAATCAATCTCCTAATGTTATTCCCGGTTGTGCCCTAAAGGAGCCCGGGGTCCGCATTGGCACCTAATCCCAAGATTTAGCATAATAGGCACTAGTTTTACGAAAGACACTGCCATCTGACCTTCCAACTTCCAACTTTTAAGGTACTGACGTAGTTGACACCAAATTGACACTAACTCTTTCTTAACTCTAAAAGACCTTTTACAATAGTCTGCAAGTAAATTTTAAATTATTTTGTATGAAATCTGTTTTTTTTTCGAATGTCGTTAAACCGATATACAGGATAACTTATATAAATGTACCAAGCACTGTGTCGAAGTTAAAGCAAATGAATAAAAACACCCGGTATACTAAAATCGATCACTATTGTGAATTTTATGTTACGAAAGTTTCTCAAAGCGACTAGTGACAATATCGATCACGATTCACGTCATTATATAACAGGAAAAGAAAGTTAGCTGTAAATAACTAAGAGAAACGGAAGGCACGTTTACTTTATGTAATTTAAGCGGTTATCTTGCACATAATAACTAACTTCGCAATAGCCGAACACGTGTATGGGGTAAAACATATAAGCAATGTTAATAAATACTTACAACGGAGTATGTTTCTGGACACAGTTAAGGTCATCTCGTTATCGTGACAGCAAAGGGAAGTAGAAAACAGCCTAGTTACATTAGATTTCTGGGAATTGTATATGATTACAATTATTTAGGTAAAGAACCACAGTACACTAAGTCGCTTTTGTTTGGAATGATTGCAGCATTCGCAATGAAGAATTCATAGTTGGCGTACATACGTTTCACAAACAGTAGACAGAACTGAGGCTCTAGTATAAGTTTAACCGAAACTAAACTTTACGATCGCGTTTGCGTTTTACCCTCAATTTGTATGGGATTTGACAGCTAAACGCAAACGCGATCGTAACGTTTTGTTTCGGTAAAATGTATACTAGAGCCTCTGATATACTTATAAATCCAGTAAACAAATCGACAGCTGACAATCGGAACTCATCACCAACAAATCTGAAATTACTCAGAGAAGAAGCAACAATACCTGCTGAGATTCGAGCCTTGCTATATGTATGTTTTTAAATTGTCACCTAGTGAGTTTTGGTTGTCAACTGCCAAATTATGTAATAAACTGTTTATTTGTGTAGGAAAATGACGCTAGGATAACATTGCAGTTGCGATTATGAATATCATAATCGGACAAGGATACATTGTCGGACTTTCTCTTGGCACGTCTCGGGTCAGGTGCACTTCAAATACCCGAGTGAGTGTGGTGGTTGCGTCCTACTAGCGAACACTCGTGGATACTATTGCTTTGTACTTCAACCATTGTATGTGACGTTATCGGTGTGTATTTAAAGCTGCGCAGTGATTCAGGTTACCTTTTAAAGCACGTACACACGTGAACGAAAGATAAACATGTGTATAGTACTCAACACAACGAAGTGAATCACAAAATCGCATGGTTGTTGTCGACGCTGAAGCTGTTCAATTTACGAATAGGAATAATTAGTCTCCATTTACCATTATTTTGTGACCGATACTGTCACGTTACGTGGACTTACAAACCTTTTTGGAAGCCCACGTAACAAGTATGAAAGCTAAATACAAATTACAAAAGAAAAGTTAGGGTCGAGGTTCTTTATTAAGAGAGTTTCTTGACAAGCAAACAGTAGTACCTAGTTACCAGGACACGTGGTGGTTAAATTAGGAAAGAGTTAAACGGAACCAGTGGGATCCCCAGGAAGTCGCGCCGTAGGATGTGAGGGATCCGCAGGTAGAAATGACAGGCCGGAGGCGTCCGTAGCAGCGCGTGCGAGGAGTAAGCGTACGGGCGTACCGTCAGGGTATAAGCCTCCGCCAGGCGCTCGGTAGGGGTGCGTGTAGCGCGGCAGTCGACAACCAGGCGCGTAGTAGGGCGCGAGCAGTAGGTAGGCGCGTAGTAAAGCGCATGCAGCAGATAGGAACGTCCCGTAGGGCGTGAGCAGTGGCCGGCGCGTAGTAGGACGCGTGCAGCAGGGAGCCTTCCAAGCCAAACGCTCGGGAGGAGCTCAGCAGGGCCGTTCCGAAGGGTGGTGTACAGATGTAGCGCTTCGGGAGGCAGGTGCTCAGTAGGGGAACCCCGCAAAGGCAGTCGTCCAGCAGGGACGCATTTCGTAGTAGAACTGACGACCGACGAGTAGGTTTAGGGACCCTCTTGAGTTGCGTGGCCGGCTGTGACCCCGCAACGGATCTGTTCTGTACTTCTTGTTTGGAAGTCGAAGGTAAAACTGCTTTAATACAGCGGCTGTATCGGCTTTTATACCCAAGGGATCCCATGTTCTAGAATTACATATTATAATTACATATTTCAAAAATTACAAGCTACCAGGGTTTCATAAGTACCTAAAAGTATTCAGACTTAGCCGAAAAGTATAAAACCTAACCTTTATGGTAGTGAAAATGACTATTTAGAAGAACACAACGTTGTTGACAGTTTGTCAACAGAAAATAACAAACGTATTTATTATTTTTAAGAATTTCAGGAATAGGGAAAATATAGGATTAAATACGGTTCAAATGAACAGAAACCGATAATATAAGTAATCACGATATCAAAAGCAGTGTACAGAAGTATACCCTTTCTTAGAAGTTGGGGTTACAAGAACCAAGAGAGTGAATCAATGATGTAAAGAAAGCCTAAAAAGACGTAAGATGGCAATTGCAAGGTCTTGCATTAACTGATGTGACCTACAGGTGCAACGCAGATAAAGGTAAATGCTACATTATGTTGGAAAAACATAAAATAATAGCTGCTGAAACGTTTTTACTTTAGTTTATACCAATTTCAAACAATAATTACGACTTGAAGTAATGTGAAACGGAACGTTTTTAATCCAACAATCAGCGTCTGGTGACGTCACTCCTGTCAAAAGTCAAAACTTGGGCAACTCTATGAGATCTAGGGACGAACCACGGACAAACAAATATGGCGAGTGACACACATGAGTGACGTCACAGGAACTGTAGATATGATAGGCGCAAAAGTTTAAATCGTCAGTGTGTAACAGGAATTTTTGACTATCATTAGTATTTTATTTTTTTTATACTTTCGTGGTCTATTCTACATGCGATTCATTCAAATGAAAGCAAAAAAAAAAAGTATTGCATCTTCCCTATTGTGTCATCGCATAATATTATATTTTGTACAGTACATCAACGTCAAAGGTATGTATAGTATATTCATTGCAACTATACCAAATGTCGCGATGGCTGGGTACTACAAACCCTTATCGGCGAGATAGAGACTACATTCAAAGATTATCAATACATATAAAGATTGGCCTGGTGAGCCATATCAGAAATCCATTATGTAGACATGTAGACAGGTCGCCGTCATCAAAATCCAATGATTTTGAGGACTGTCGCCAACAACACACAGTGTATGTGACAAAGTATAAATCTCATTGATAAACAACTCCTGCAGTCTAAAGTTGGCGCTTGCGACCGCCAAACTCGACGGGGGGGCATTCATTCAGTCTCAAACAGTTATTTTAGTTTAGATGGTACATTATTTCCTCACGCAAGCTACTGGTGTCAAAGTCGAGCAATTTAAACCGACAGACGTACGTTTAAACTGACGTACAAAATGATACCGGCAGATTCTCAGAAATCATGGCAGTTTATCGTGTTTCATGTCGTGTTAATGTTCCGCCACAGATAACCTCCAATAGATAGAGCCTATAAGCGATTTAATTCGATGCAAAGGTCACCACAGTTGGCGGTAGGTGCGGGTTGCGGGGAGGTCGGTAACGGCGCTGCGATTGGTTGTTTCGAAAATAGCGCGCTTTGTCACATCATGGCGCTAGAAGCGTAGTGATGGGACGCGTTGGTCGTTAACGGTTTTTAGCGGTGCCGCAATCAATTGTTAGTAGAATATTTTAAATGGCGTAGGTACCTGTTAACATAGTTTAAATTTTTGAACGGCTGTCACTGATATAAAAAAAAAAAAAATAATAATAATAATTAGGGGACAATCTTACACAAATCGACCTAGTCCCAAACTAAGCAAAGCTTGTACTATGGGTACTAGGCGACGATAAACATACTTATATAGATAAATAAATACTTAAATACATACAAAACATCCATGACTCAGGAACAAATATTCGTGCTCATCACACAAACAAATGCCCTTACCGGGATTCGAACCCGGGACCTCTTGCTTCGTAGGCAGGGTCACTACCAACTAGGCTAAAGTGGTCGTCTTATATATATATAAGGGGACACTCTTACACAAATCGCACTAGCCCCATAGTAAGCTCAATAAGGCTTGTGTTACGGGTACTAGACGACGATATATTTAATAGATATAAATACTTAAATACATAGAAAACATCCAAGACTCAGAAACAAATATTCATGCTCAGCACACAAATATTTGTCCTTACCGAGATTCGAATCCAGGACCTTCAGCTTCGTAGGCAGCGTCACTACCCACTAGGCTAACCGGTCGTCAGAATTTATTATTTTATTATATATTATTATAATGTTTCGTTCATCGACTGTTTTGATCACCACATAACATAAAAAAGTATGTCAATCATAATCACATCGAGTAGTCATATAAAATAATTATTTCTAGCCCTTTTACAACATTTAGTGCATTATCGTGTTTATATATGTGCCTTCGTCCCGTTCGTATTTTACATACTTACTAGGAAAGGGCGAATGCGATGTTTATTCGACATTAACGCGAATGTTCTAGCTAGGCTTATGTATGATATTTTAAGTAAGGAAGACAAATAAAAACGATGTCATAAAAAAGTACATATATTTATTCAATGTGATAAAATTATATGGTTGATGATAATCCTCGTCATCATTCAAGAGGGCATTAACGTGCTCACTAGCGCCACTGGTAAATAATTGTGATTATTTAAATTTAACGATAGATAATTAAAAAAGGAGGCCACTACACACTGTATTTTGTAATTAAGCTACACAACTAACCACTTCCGAGATCCCTCACGCGTCATCGAAGTCCAGCATGAGGACCATCTCGTGACACTAGTCCTAATTGCTCTTGAAGACGATTCGAAAAAACCCAAATGCCATGGCTCCATCACTAACCACCTCCGAGAACATACTACCTATGTATTCATTATTAAATTCTATTTCATTCTACTTTATATGAATGAATACTAATACATAGCAATAGCTAACTTCGACACTACAATATTATTCTACAATACTCTAAATTACCCAAAAAATAAAACTACATAATATCTACTCTTAAATCAACGAAAAACTTCCACCACGGCTATCATGCGTAGGCGCGCGAGCTCTCTCGATTTCTCTCGCACTATCCTTCTCTTTCTTATTAGAACACTTAGAACAATAGGTATAGTGCGAGAAAAATCGAGACTATGTCGCGGCCGTCTCATGATAGACGTGCTGTAGGTACTACAATAATATATTCCGTTAATTAGCTTTGGAAGCTATAAAATAGGGCGAGATAGTAATTTACTACGTCTCCCTCTACCTCATAGCTTTTAAGACGTTGCAGTCCGCCACGCTGCCTTCTTGGTGCAGTTTAAACCTTATAGTACATCGTATACATTACCATGATTTCTTACAAAATAATTTTGACAAGGCAATGACAAGGATATAAGTATTAATAATCTTTCTTTGGTGAATTTTCGTATTAAAATAGTACACGAAACCACGGATGAGTTAACGTATTGTTTCCTTAAATGAATCTGAATCGGTGAAATTCGAAAGCATCACTAGCCCATCACTAGTGTCACGTGCTTTCGTGAGAAAGGAACAGTATATTGCCATTTCCATTTGATGAAAAGGGACATGGATACTTCACTAGTTTTATGTACCAGTGTAAAATGAACTCCGCGTGACAGACTGAAATTTACATTTATATGATAAATTTAACTAACCTGTAAAATGTTATTCAGTGGGTTGTGTAATCAGACGTTCGGGAGTTTTTCCATCACCACTTCACGCAGCAAGAACTAACTTTTGTCGCAAAATCAAGTTTAATTTGTTGGTCGTTTGACGCACGTATAGATCGCGTACCTGGTCGATACTGACAATATGGAGCGGGATAGTGGGGGGTTATCAGTGCAAAAACATATATGCGTGGTGACCGCACGTCGCCCTATAGGCTCTATCTATTGGAGGTTATCTGTGTGTTCCGCCTAAGTATTATTACGTATAATCAAGATTACTATTTTAGTAGTTATTTCTGAAGATTCGCTTATGTTGATATAAGTTTCAAAGTTCGATCAACTAAAAACGAAGTAGATGATAATTGGGCAACGCGTTTAGGGAAAGCAGAACTGGCCCCGTACCATGGTCGGCCTTATCAGTTATCACGCGATAAGTGACAGGATAGAGCGTCCGTCACTGGCTGACACCGTTCGATAGAACGAGACTGACGCTCTATCTTGTCACTTATCGCGTGATAAGGCCGACCATGATACGGGATACGGGGCCTGGTATAGGTACATCAGTAGTAATCTAATACACAGCCCACCTGCGGCCCGCCTGTGGCTCATTTGCCACAGCAAAATGCGTAGCCGAAGTCAGCGAAAAAGGGGAATAAGTATCCACTTTATAAAGAACTCCGACACTGAGTATATCGTAAATTTGCCTGACTAATTCGTCCCATTGTATTCATCCCATTACCTTACACCAGGTGTTAACACAATCAATTGCCAAGGGTGGTGCGACGTGTCCGCGGTGTAAGGGCCACGCCGAGTGCACTCACTGTGATATTCTACCCTCGTATCGCCGGCTACGGCGCATCCTGTCGTGACGCAGGGTTGCCACTCCTTATCGCCGACGTATTTATTCGCACTCGTAAAAGTATATTTGGAGTATATATTTTTACGATCCTTTTGGTGTAAACGTATTATTGCTGTTTTATTGACCATTGGCGCTATTTCGCAAGCTTAACAATACAGTGAGCGATTTCGAATAGGTCTATTTTTGTTTTGAAACGTATACCGTTAAGTTTAAGACTTAATTTTGAATGTAGGTTATTTCGAGTTAGCTTTTTCTATTAATGAGCGCGGGGAAAATGGGTTGCGTGAAATAAAAGCGTCGACGTGAACCAGATTCCGCATTACGTCACATAATATATTCTCGTGACTTAGTTAACCTAATGAATCCAGCCAGACCTGACAAAATACAATATTATATATATTTGTGCCAATGGTTATTACCATGCAAGGACTGGTTTAGACTGCGGAGGTGAGAAAAAAAAGGTTTTCGATATCGATTGAAACGGAGCTGAAACAAGACAGATCCAGTATGTATGGATTGCCACTCGGCAGGTGTGCGCAGGAGGATGTAAGGAATGAGGATTAGAGTGGTCCAAAATCTGGGAACACTGATGCGGGTCTCATCTCATACTGCCCTTTCGCGTATTGGGTCGATAGCGGGATCCGACAGTCAACAGCGCCATAAGAAGGGCATAGCTCTATGGACCGTCGTATTAGCCTGATGACCAAATATAAACATGCTTTCACACAGAGCAGTAGCAACCCTATCAGCTATCTCTTGAGCGAAGGATCATCGACTGTCTGTGCGGCGCGGGCGCAGGGTCTGGCGAACTGGGCCACGGCGCAAACGGCCGCCATTTCTACAGCGTAGGGTCAGGTGGAGCGATGACCTGGGCGACTTCGCAACGCTTAACTCCAGTATAACTCTGACCTCTGATTACGTATGATTGTTTTGAGGTCAAGTTATACTAGTATACTAGTCGTATTGTGAACGCCAGTTGAGGTCGTCACTTAGAGGCAATAACGTAACAATAATGTAAGTATGCGAATATGGCATCAAATTAGCAGACGAGATAAGGTACTAAAATTATGCCCTGTTGATTTACGTTTCTGCATGTACCTACAGTCACCAGCATTAATATCTAACACAACAAAGCGCGCATAAATATCTGACATCTGACTGACCCTATTTCTAGGGCCGTTCGGACGTGTCAGTTTTTTTACTAAGATATCGGGAAACAGTGGCAAATAATGTAAATACTTGAGACTACAGAAATACTACCCAAGGGCGTTATTATGGAGTTTTCTACTTAACACGGCCGTTGGCCGTCGATAATGAGTCTTATTGAGCGTAACTGAGCACCGTTGTTGTATGTTTCACATACACATGGCAATCATTAAGGCTAGTCCAACATCTTGCGATGAAAAACAAAGCCTAGTTTCTAGCCACGAACAAGGTCTTTACTGTCTTTCAGAACTACACAAGACGGATTTACTTTGAATACATCTTACAATATCTCCAGAGTCGTTCATGTTTGTTTGCCAAAAGTTCTTGAACTCAATAATTGATTATTTTCCAACCGCATGATGAATTTGATACCCGACTTTACCGCAAATTGCACTGACAACAACTCTTGACAATCTGTGGAAACCGATAAGAAAGTCCTGTTCAAGTTAAATTGGATCTCGTTTCGTATGTACCAACTCGAACGGTTCAGACGCGGCCAAAGGAAGACCTTGTTGTTATATCGGTGCGCCTGTATGCACCGATCTAACAAGGAACAAACACGAACACATTATGCTGTATGCTTGATTGCTTGCCTTTGAGAGCTCAAGCTATATCCATCTGATCAAATGGAATTGTCAAGGATTATCCGAGCACAACCTGTTACTAGCTATCATCGTCATCATCATCATATCAGCCGAACATCCACTGCTGGACATAGGCCTCCCCCAAAGAGTGCCACGATGACCGGTCCTGCGCCACTCACATCCAGCGTACTCCCGCGACCTTTACCAGGTCATCAGTCCACCTTCTGGGGGGCCTACCCACGCTGCGCCTTCCGGTACCTGGTCGCCACTCGAGAACCTTTCTGCCCCAACGGCCATCGGTTCTACGTGCAATGTGCCCCGCCCACTGCCACTTAAGTTTAGTGATTCGGAGGGCTATATCGGTTACCTTGGTTCTGCTGCGGATAGCCTCATTTCTGATGCAGTAGTAATCAGCTTGCAATAGCGGCTTAGGGGTTAACAACTTTAGTCCGCTGTTAGGTTTAGTTTTTATAGACTAGTACCTAAGTAATAGTATTGTTTTATCTAAAGTACGTGTATATTTAGTAATATTTATGTATCGTTATATGTCATTTACTATGTATCCTTAATCAATGTTGCCGCAGATAGGAGCGCTCTCCTGTAAGGGTATCTACGGAAGATCAGCGTCAAGGTATTCACATGGTACCTTGTAATTAAGCTGAGTGGAGTCCTTTTCTCTTACGCTCTTGTTAGATTAATATTTCATGATAGTTTTAAGCAAAAATGTTTATTTTCCATGTGTTAGTTTAAGTAGCGTCTTGAATAAATATTATTTTCTTTCTTTCTTTCTTGATGCGATCGCGCAGAGAAACTCCCAACATGTGATAGTTTGATGCTGCATTTGTTACAGACCGCAGACGCAACTGTCGCGTTAAGATGTAAAAGGGATAGTAAGAGCATCTTTCATAACATGCCTGTTTAGAAAATATACTACTCAAGAGAAAATAGGGCCGGGCCCCAAGTATAGTGATCGTTACGTGAAAATTAAATTACAGTAAATTTTTTTTTTTCCAGCTATTGGACTTAAACAACAGCATGGAAGAGGTTGGATTCTGAAGGATGCGGTATTATCAATTCGTTGATGTCCAATAATTAACAATAAAATAGAAAAATGTGAGTGGCTCTTATTTTGTTTTGAGCTGTATATTTATGACTCAAACACAGAGGTTGACGGTACCATCGAGATAACCTATTGTGAAGTTGCAAAGGTGCCAATGACACCTCAATAAGACACGAACAGTTCGTTCAAGACGGTGAATCGGTCTCGAGAATTAGGAGAGTGGCGTAAGATTGAATGAAGGCAATCACAGTATATACTATACTGAAGTCAGGAGGGGTTCGAAAGGATAATTATCGATTGATAATAACAAAAAAATGCGCTCGCGTTAACGTGACGTGCCGCGCCGTGGGGATTCCCCTTACAAGAAGAATTCAGTTCGGATTATGCAAAGTTGAGCGAACTCGAGTGTCATTGGTTCTTATACTGGTGCTAATTATCCGATAATTATCAAGAAGCGTAATTATCTTGATAATTTCGAACCCTGACTGTAGTACTGTAGTCAGTCGGTTTGTTACTCTCGTTCTCCAATCGATATCGGCTTACTGTTCTAATGGGACGCATCATCAATGAAGCATGGCGGATGGAAGCGTGCTAGTGCATGACTCACAATCATGATTGAAAACCTTGAGTGGCTATGATTGGAATTTAATCATTGTTTGCATTGAGGGCTGTTATTCCATCGTGGATGGCGAGACTTTCCGGTTACATGTAACGGGTGTCTCGAGCGAGTGCACTATTAATAACCATAATTATACTTAATTTAAGGTTAATTTAATCGAAATAGTGCACTCTTATTAAGACGTCCGTTAGGTAGACGACGTAACCTTAACATTGCAATCTGGTTTTAAGTTATACATAAATGTAAATACAAGCGGTTTTATTACAAAAACATGCAGATTGATCTGGAATAGCATCAGTTGTTTCATTTCCCACAGAATCAGTTAGATTTATATTTATTTGTTGATAAAAGCCAACAGACTTACAACGCAAGTTGATATGTTATGGTTAGTAAAGCCATATTGAATTGTATCTTATTTATCCGTTTGGAACTGGGACCGCAATAAGACGGGTAGCTCACCTCGTATTATGTATGAGAGAAATAAAGGAAAACTGTACTGAATACTGAATGTAGCTGATCAATTGATTACATAATTATGTAAGGAATGTTTAGGATTGATTCCATTTACATACTGAATTGTATTAATTTGAAATGATCGAGTAACAGAAACTGTAGATTTATGTAATCTGGAATTTTGTAATCACTAGCACCAATATCTGCCCTAAGAAAGCGGGCATAAATAACTGACACATCCTTACGGCCTTAGAAATAGAGTGGTGTCAGATATTTATGCGCGCTTTGTTGTGGCATATATTAATGCTGGCGACTGTTACAGTGGTCATGAAATATATCTGAGCGAACAAGGTGCTCACAAATATGTGAACACCACCGTCTTTCCAATGGGTTACACTTTTCAGCTAATTTTGAGCCTTGAATATTTTTGTTATTTGACAAATTTAATGGCGCCCATATTACATTACATTAAATTGTAGGTACCTACCTAATCAAAGTACTGCAAGCATAAACATGTCCCGAATCACGTACCGCAATTAACCTATATATAAACCCCTTGTAAATGCCATTAAACATGAAAAGCCATTAACTAATTCAATATCAAAGCGCCAATGTGAAAACTAAAACCTGTTACGCCTTTGACCGGGAACAGCGAATTACACAGCGGGACAGTTAGTGGTCGCGATAAAAATAACGACCGGGCTACCATGCTTGTCGACTTGAGCTCAACGTGGTGTAATATTAACTTGCAGTTCAACGTGCATGAGGTGCAATGTTATTAAGAATTACTCTTCTAACCTGGACGTTTGAAAACTCGAAAACAGTTATCTATAGTAACAGATCAAGGTTTTAAAGTAGTGTTACATGGAAAAGGGCGACACTGGCTAAAAATGATGATGGCATATTGGTTTAAACTTTCACGATTCTTTGACATTATGGCTCCTCTACATGATGGCCCATCCTGATGTCCCACTAGGATGGGCCAGCGTGTAGAGAGGGTAGTGGTGTCGGATGGCTTATGGCGCGGCGGGATGGCGATGGGATGGCCGCGGTGTCGGTTTTTCGGCCGCACATCAAAGGGAGTGGGCCAGCGATGGCGGTACGCATCTACACGTGGCCCATTCCGCAGTGCGCGGTCGACCGCGGTTGAGTGTGAACGTTCGTGGTGTGTTTTTTTTTTACTCGAAAATGACGTGTCACGTACACGTCTGTTTCGCCTTAACACGAAACAATAAAGTTTTTGGAATTATATCGGGGAGAAAGCGTAATATGTAAATAGGTAAATTGCCGCAGCGGCTAACGCTTCGACGTCCATCTCACAAAACGATTCGATCACAACTGAATGTCGCCATCGTGTAGTGGCGTTCAACCATCGCATGGCCATAGCGCTGGGCCATAGGATGGGCCATCATGTAGAGGAGCCAATAGCATACAGTACACGGCATACTTCTTGAGCATTAGATGACGTGGTGAGGGCAAGTTTGCATGCTACACTTACGACCAAAAAAGTACCTACGTTAATGGAATTGCAAAATAGGTACACATTTCTATGTGTAATAATGCCAATGTATGTGGAACTTTAAATTTAGAAAGTATGGAATGTCTAAAATAAAAAGAACATCGTAGATGTAGACACATTATCTTATCGTAATAAAACACAACAAACAATTACCAAAAACTCAATAAACAAGGTTTACTTACGTTTCGGATGTGTCACTCACAGCAACATCATCCCGCGACCAAAAATAAGGAATGATGATAATGATAGGAATGGGAACTTACAGAAATGAACATGAAACAATAAAAAGCAACAAAGATTTATCCCCTCCCGATTGTCGCGCGACAGACAAATTAGCAGAAATTTGTAACTGAACTTAAGAGACAGACGTGAATGCGAATATGCTTCTCTTCGTAAACAATATCAACATAGCAACTAGAAAGATGTTCATACAGAAACCCGGGCCATAATGCATGCATAAGTAAAGATTATCTATAAAGGAAACGCCCTTTTCAACGATGGTAAATACATCCATTAGCTACAATTAAATATTCCAATTCATATACACTTTTTGCTTATCTGATTGATACCAACACAAGTGGGTTGCAGAAGCCCTTGAGAAGCACTCGACTATTTCCGACATATTCAAATGAATGTTTAAATAACATTAATAAGACATTAGTCTTCGAAATTATCGCAGGAATACATGTTTTTGGTCGTATTAAGAATAGCTTCTCTCTTATTTATAATACAACGTGAACTTTCGCCTGTAGTCATTCTCAAAAGAGGCATCAATTGCAGGTTCCATATAGAGAATATGTGGTAAGTTGCTAGTCCGTCGCCACAACACTGCACGGGAAGAAAGGAGGTAGCGTTATTCTAATCCGAGACAACTTCTCTTACAATGAGTGGGAAAGGGACGTAGTTTCTAACAGAACCATTCGATTTATTGTCTAGTGACGTCACGACTGTCGCGTCGCACCCGACTGATTCATACTTGCAGTAAATCTCAACAGAGGATCTAAAGTAGTTACTTCCGTCTGATAACATCGCGGTCGTGGTCATTGGAGCGTGTCCGTGGTGTGACAGACTCTACTGGGTGCTCGGTACAGTCCGCTACTAGAGAAAAAAAAAAAAACCCAACCGCTCGTTTTCTTGTAGCCTATGCCACTCCCACGATGAAGAGGAATCCAACGACACCTCATATGCCAAAACCCACCAAGCCACTATACAAATCACCACAGCCAGAATGACTAGGAAGATAACTATGATCGGAGTTCCGCAAAAGTAAATATGTCTCCGACTTTCTTTCTTCTTTACCACAACATGTTTGGCGGGTATGTGGTGTTGTGTCCATAGTGGTGAGAAAGGTCGTCAGAACTCCCCAGGACACGCTGGATCCTCAAATGAAAACAGCAGGTGCAGCAAGTTATTAGTGAAGATATTTTTGTACCTGAGTGTACGTAGTTGACTTCATCTTCCCGTGAAATGAACACGATTTAGAAGTAGTTTATAATGCTTGCATAAGATGCTGTAATTTCTGTTAAGGTTATTCCCGGAAGTTTAGCCCTATATTATAGTCATTCAATGACAACTTATACTGTCCATGATCCAGCTCGCAAAAGGTCCCGCTTTGTCGATGTCAATAGGACGATTTCTAATTGCGTTGTTGAAGAAATAGAGCCTTATTGACGCCGCCTACGGACTTTTTGTTTGGGTATGAAACATATTTGAACTACTTGGTATAAGACTACTTTTATGCCTACAGATCAGAAACAAAATGACGTGTTAAACTAAATTCAAACCAACAAACCAAACCAACATCCCACCACATAATATACGAGAGATTAGATAATAACTTTATGTATGTAAGTATGATTAAACTAAACAATTCACTTAGTGAAATCATCCAGGGAAATATTGTTAAATGGAAATTGTTTGATATTACTTCTACAGTATAATAGAGCACTAAGTAACATTCTTTAAATCAGTTTTACTTCAAAAGTTAAACGAATACGAGTCGTATATTTTATTTTTTATCTGATTAAAATAAAACACACACGTAGAAAGTGTGACATTTCACTTTTAGAGAGTTTAGTATTATTCAAACATTTTAAATGCATCTCATAAATGTTATCGTGACATACGGTAACGGCAGTGAGATAACACCACAATATCGTATAATAACTCAACTTTAATGATCATTACTTATACAATGTAAATGCAATGTGAGTGACTCTAAGGCGGGTCCTAGAAGTTACCTATAATTGCAATAAATAGCAGTCAATTCAACGGAAAACTTTTGTGGATTTTAGTTACAATAGGATTGACTGACGTTTACCAGTCTGTAAACTGTTTGGGAAGACAAGTTTGCGTAAATTAACGTAGGTTGAATCGCTAATAACTGGCCACCCTTCAATAACTGCAACTTTTTAAAAGCACGATGAAAACAAAATAAGGCCACAGCTGCTCTGTTTATGATTGTTTGAATACCCAAAAGGACGTGGTTTATCTTACTTCGAAGTTAAATTTTTATAAAGTTAATTAATAATCGCCTGTTAAAAGACGGAAAAAAACAAGGTATTATATTAAAGTACAACAATTGTAATTAAATTATTTTTATTAAACAAGTCTGTTTGTTGTCTACCCTATCCTTTCCTAACCTATATGCAGTACTTTACCAAATAATGTCCACTTTCCAATATGTTCTTGGCGTGACAGCCCTAGCGCTATACGTGCCGTGTGTGAATGAATACAAGTTATACGATAGGCAGAGATGCACAGAGTAGGCACGTTTCTTATGCCTAAACGCCGTTTTTGCAAGGAAGTGCAATTTCTGTACTTGTACTATTACTTATTCTGTGCTCCGGGCCCTTTTAGAGTACAACCCAGAATAACGCTAGAAGGATGATAATAAACGTCTTTTCTTTTAACATCGAGAAGCTAACCAATAAAGTAACCTTTAGTATTTATTTATTTCTCATCAAGATTCACATGTATCTTTGACCCTAGTTGGTAGTGATCCTGCCTACGAAGCCGGAGGTACCGGGTTCGAATCCCGGTAAGGGCATTTATTTGTGTGCTATGTATTTATTTATCTAAATGAGCATGTATATCGTCGTCTAGTATCCATAGTACAAGCTTTGCTTAGTTTGGGACTAGGTCGATTTGTGTGAGATTGTCCCCAAATATTTATTTAGTTATTTAATACTTTAACACGGCATCCAAAATTGAGTAGCTTTTGAGGTGGACCAAGTTGTTAATATAGCAAAGCACGTGTTTCGACTAAAATTCCCCGAAGCGTTCATAAAACGAAGGCCGCACAAACTTGGCAAATAACTGGCAGAGAACGTGGCAACTTCTTATTCCGTGCACGTAAAACTTTATTATTTTCGGATAAAGCTAACAAAAGCACATGTTATTTAAAAGAAATATGAAGGAAGTTAGATCCTACAAGACGACATTAGTAAGTTAAGTACCTACTAATAAGACACCCTACTTCAACCGTCGAATCATCATATTTATCATAGGAGGGGTAAAAACGTAACGTTTCGAACGAGCGTACGGACCATTCATCTGTAATTCTCCCCATACATAAATAGACATTTAAATCAACCTAACGCGCGTACAATGCGTTACGTAATCGACCAGCTGGAAATGAAATTAAGTGATATAAAAAAAACTTGCCAGCTTTTTACCAATATGTCACTTCGACGACAGAGTAATCTAACGACACCTCACATGTTAAAACAGCCGTTAATAGTCCGCAGTAAGCTCGGCCGAATTTCACCTTCCCATACAAACGTAGTTACGCTCTCATTTTAAAATTACGTGTTGGATTGTGACGAAACTTTGCATATACCAGACATGAGGTATATCTATGTCTGTAATTTGTTTATATGGTTCCAGTTTATAAAACAAACGAAATACAGCAAAAACAAGTTTTGTATGAAAAACTTAAATCGCTGTATTTTTTTTACTATGGTATCTGAAGCTACATAAACTAATTATAGACATAGATATACCATACCTTATGTCATTGTATATGCAAAGTTTCGTTACAATACAGCACGTAGTTTTAAAATGAGAGCGTAACTACGTTTGTATGGAGAATCGAGCTTACTGCGGACTCTTAAGTTTATCAGATTGAACTGCTCTAAATAACGAACCGGCCTTGGCATAGACATTTCTATACGTTAAGATACCAAGTCACGGCTGGGACACGTAATAATTCCACCTTGCAGAAAACATTATAAATAATAAAATAAAAATCATTTAATTCAGACTGTGATCAATATTTTGTAAGTAAAGTCTTATGTTAGGATTACAAATAAAATAAATTAAAACAAAATTACTACTACTTATCGCCCAATGGCCACCTCAACCAGCAAAACTTCGTAATCGGGCAGGCGAGTCTTTCGGCCAACACCCCAAGAAGACCGTTGCTGCTGCCGCGCTCTCGCCTTAGCATGGAGGCGACTCTTTTTCGCAGAGAATAGGCCTACCAATTAGTCGTTTATGCTTTTATGAAGGACACCACGCCTCTATTTTATAAAACTGCGATATCTGATAAGATAACAACTGGCGATTTGCATTCACAACTTCATTATTTATATAAATTCTAGAGATCCCGGTTGTAGTTACAATAGGACAGACGGGGGCTCCGTACGAAAAATATCACCAGTATTGCATTGTTTTTAAGAATGCCCTAATTCCAGTTCCAGAGAACATTCGTCAATTAAGAATGAACTAATCGCTGAAAATCGGGTGAAGAATAAGTCTTAAATTACAAAAGTCAGTAATCTTTATCTGAACTATGACTCACCGGGCCAGCGGCTGGTAATGGACATTTGTTTAATTTAATCCGCCCGTTTATCATATCACACTGCTGCTTTACATTTGGTTCATAACTCGAACAATCTCGACTTTGTATATACCCATGACTAATTGTTGTTATAGCTACTAACTACCTAGAAGTGCCATGCAACATATTCGTAGGCAAGTAGTTAAAACTACTTATTTATGCAAGATTTTATTTATCTTGCACTTTTCGTATGCCTGTATGTAATTAAGTATGAAGTTGTCTTGAGCCGTATTCGTACGATATAAAGGGTGTCCCAAAAAGAAGGCAAGAATTTCCATACATTATGTATGTAAAAATCTTGCCATATAAGATCGGTGACGCTAGCGACAGCAAGTTCTAAACTACACAAGATATTTTTGTCAATTGATACCTACATTGGACATAGGGCTCCCCCAAATAATGCCACAAGAGGCCTATGTCCAGCAGTGGACGAGTTTCCACTGGCATGATGATGAATTGATGATGGATGATGATGATATAACTACATTGATCTGTGCACTTGCACTAAGACACAAATAAGATAAAGCATTCCCATTTTGGTGGGCTTCAGAGGCACATAATTTATGAGAATCACGAGTTCGTTTTATTGCATTTCAGGTTTTCAGAATCATTGTGATTTATTCTCTGAGATCACGCCATATTTTTATGTCACAAATGTACACGTGCACGAAAATGGTCGCATACACATACATAATTCAAGTGGCATAATTAATGAATCATCCAAATGAGAAAAGAAAAAATCTTGGCTCTGAGTCAATTTACGGCGTCTTGTACTGCTATTTTTCTCTTCAAATTACTGTGTCGGGAACTCAGGACCATAATGCCTTTTAAAGACTTTTCAAAACTTATTGACACTCGGCTTTCGTTTATGATTTACTACAGCAAACATTTTTATTTAAACCCTTTCGACGCGCATGATTTATATGCGCGTCCATCGTCGGAATAGCTTTGCGAAAGCGAAAATGAATGCTTGTGGCAGTGGCGTAGTAAACATCGCGTAGCTCTGCAGTGAAAGACTGTTTTTAGGGTTCCGTAGTCAACAAGGAACCCTTATAGTTTCGCCATGTCCGTCTGTCCGTCTTCGGCTTAGCTCAGTGACCCTTACTACTAGAAACCTGTAATTCGGCATGGGTATATAAATCATTCACGCCGCTGGGAATGTGAAATATTCGTGGCTATAGAACATATAATGAATTTAAAAGGATAACCATCACGGCCTATTACTTCCTTGCCTATTAGTAATGTCTACCTAACAAATTACCGTAGTAGACCAACTTAAAATGTACTTGAAAAGGCCAACTTTCGTACAAATTCGGCCGACACAACCGCACCATTTACTTTTAAACCGCTGAACCGATTTAGACGAAATTTAGTATGGAGATGTCTCCAGTCCCGCGAAAGGACATTTTTATACCGGAAATCATGCCCTAAGGGAGTGAAATGGGGGGTGAACGTTTGTATGGAGCTACGATATAAAGGAGTTCCACGCGGACGGAGTCGCGGGCAGATGCTAGTAACCTATAAAACAGGTCTTAATTGCTGGTTATTCTATAGTAGGTAATATTATGACTGGTGGGTGAGTCTGCACGCATGCGTCAGACATTCCCATAAACTATTCCGTGAGTTAAGTGAACGGCAAATGTGTATAGTTTTCCGAATCAGGTACTTATTAATACTTTAATACCCATAGCTTGTACACATCACATCACACAATTTAATAATGTACGTGAATTAAGTGTTCAGTTATGTCGAGACTAATTTAGTTATAGTGAGTCATAATGCGTCATTTATACAGCCCTATGCTGTATTACAGTAAATAGGGCATAGTGAACTTGAGGATAAACAATTGGTGTCATAGCAAAATAATCAATGTAGCGGTATCGTATTCAAATTCATTGTGACGCAAAGACGACGTTTTAAAACTATACAAGGATAACAAAACCTGGGAGAGAAACACGCGTAACGATCGATTTCCATCGACATTAACATATTGAAACAAATATTACGGCCATCTTAGAACGCGGAGAAATAAATGAATAACTCTCATAGTTTTAAATGAAGACTGCTCCTTTCAAAACCCTACAACAGAAGCTAAGAGCACTATGGAAGATAATTGCGAGAATTGCTGCGGAAAGAATTGCAGAAACGTTAATGAGATCCGTACCTCCTCGGCGACGCTCTAGGCTGCATACTACGTGACATGTATTACGATACAGGCAGGTTTAAATCTATTTAGAACCAAATTGCACTCCACAGGGCCTCTAATAGCGAGCGGGAGTGTTCGGTAAATTGGTTGAGTGCTAATAATAAAAACGCTGTGATCTATGCGAACGGTAACACCATTCTTCAAAGGTTCTAACTTCCTTTCAGTCGTATCATATTCAGAGAAATATGTTTAAACAAAACAACTTGACTAGCTGTCATATAGACATGGGAAGCTCCTATCCGTCGGCAAGCACTTTGTTTATTAAATTCAAATAGGCTTATTCGGTTTCACCAAATAGAAATTTGGACCACCAAAGCGCTAGCGAAACGTCTACGTATACAACAGGTGTATGCAAAAAAGTAGGCCGATTTAGTATCGACCGGGCGGTCCGGATGTGTCACAGCATATGGTGTGCAGTGGAATATGAGACTAAAGACGCAATTTCAAAAAAACAAGTCACGAAAATAGCTGTGGCGTATGACCAGCTGACCTATACACTGACGTGACAGACTTTGTATAACCCAGATAGGTGAATGGCGGTTATATCACGAACTAAGCAACTCATGCTTATCATTTTTTGTTCACCCTTTGTTCAACTATCGATTGTCGAAACAAAGAACAATAGTGTTACCAAACTGTGACTATTCGATTACCTTTGTTTCGGGAATTGTGATTAAAGTAACTGTTGCTATTTCATGTTTGATCTCACGGTTTTTAATTGGGTGATTTACCTCTCGGTATGTCAGTTAGATGTCGTGAAGTGACGTAATCAAATAAAATGGAACGGTGTCTTTGTGTATAATAAGCACTACCGGTATAGTCAGCGTAACTTGAACCCCTGCGTTCAATAAACAATTCACGGGTCAGGACACTTCGTGCCGCTTTTGTTTAATTAATTTAATTCGCACTCTTCCCAACCTCAGCTACCAGCATCCTAAAAGGAAGTTCAATTATTTTTAATTGGCCACTACAAAGAGCCTAAGCAGGAACGCGCCTTTTTAGGGTTGAAACAAAAGCACGTAGCTCTCATGGGAGCGCTAATTTTGCCGAGGCGAGAAATGGCGAAACCCTGAAATAGTGTGTGGGACGTTCTGAAAGGGTCTTTACACTCTTGACACAAGCAGCATACGGATAGTAAGGATAAGTTTGCGTATGCGAGGCGGGGTAACGTGGAAAACAAGGACAATGAGGTGATTCCGATGTTGGTACCGGATAAGGATAAATATATGTCGGCTAGATGTTTTCGGACATTAATTAACACAACAGAATAAACAACGCTCGTAAGTTAATATTTATAAGGAAAGCCAAATTAAATCGTATTATACTGCCATGCCCACTACACCGGACCGTAGTGCCGGGCGGATAATCAAATCACGTATAGTGTGTGTATACATGGTCTTTAAATGTTGTCCCTAAAGTAATTTTTAGTTTCGAAGCTTCTATAAGTAAGGTGACTTTGGACTATACGTACCATATCAAGCCAAACAAAACGACATAGTGATAAGAATTATCCAATATCATGCAGTTGTATGCCAAGTTAGTTTGTCATCTTATATGCTGCCTCAATTATCACACAAACCGCATATTTCGTTCAGAACACTCCAAATGTAAACATGTCATGGTTACCCTAGCGCAAAATCAGGTCGCACGCCGGAAGTTAGTGAAGTGTCGGAACCCATGTTAACCCGTGAATCTGCCAACTTCGCCAGGTAACGAACCAACTCGACTGTGTTATTTGCTCAAAGTAGCCGACCGATGCTTATTTGGCCACTTGTTAGCGTGTGGTGTGGCGTAGTAGCGTAACCGTAGGTGGTTTTGTGGGCGAGCTAACGAGGCCTTAATTTGCACGCTTTTTTGACGTAACTTGTTCTAGATGTTGCCTATTCCCTCTGGCCCATGAGAGGTATGTGCACAGCAGTGGGATGCGCGTATAGGCTGATAATGATGATGATATTTTCGACATTGCTGTATGGCATTGCGGCATTTGTGGCCTGCCAATATCAGTCGTTTCACGGACGTTGACAGGCCGCCCGTGCAAAGATGGATGTTTTTTGTAACTCGATAGAATCAAGTCAAGCGGTCAGCTGTGATAGCCACTGTGCACGATCGAATCGTAATATAAGGCTTGTAGTCTCGTATTGTACAATAAATATCAAACTGCAGGCGCCACGTTTTTGCATACAAATATTGAAAAAAAAATGACTACTTTTCATAAAGCTCTTTTGGTGTCTTGGTGACTGAACAGTCCGAGGACGCTACTGGATTCAAAAACAAGTTTAATTTAATAAAATGAATAAAACTTGAACTCCTTAAACCTCGTTCGATCAGGTACTCATATTTTCCGGAAGGATAACATCGAACAGTAAACTAACGACTATTAATTGCTAGTAAATTCCGTTCCTACATTTTGAAGGATAAGTATATATCAAAGATCTTCCGCTTAATTCATTGAGTTATTCCGTTAGTAACTCAATTTTCTTTCGGAAGGAAGTTACGGAATTTCCAATCCGGCCGTTTCGGGGCATTTCCAATTAGATTTGTTGAAATGTTTCGAGGCCAAATTTTTCTCTTTGATGTAGCGGGTAAATATGTTATAAATAGAGAGGTTATTTGCGATTGTTTTATTAAATGGATATGTAGGTCACCTCACCACAGACCAAGATGAGAAAAAGAAGACGTTGCAAGTAGTATGCTTGAGATGATTTGATTTGGCCTAATTGAATCAAGGTAGTCCATTCAAAAAACCGGCCAAATGCGTGTCGGGCCACGCATTTGGCCGGTTTCGGGTTCCCTAGTTGCCTGTCTGTCTTAGTACATCGACGTGCGGTGCGGTTGCGTCGGCCGAATTTGTACGAAAATTGCCCTTTCAAAGTACACATTAAGTTGGTCGACTATTACTCGGTAACCACTTATGCCTACTTGTCCGTGATAGTTTTCCTTTTTAATTCATTATATGTACTACTACCACAAAAAATTTCACATCCCCAGTAGTAGCCTAACAAAAATTAGGGCTTTCAAAGCCCAATAAATACCCCCTACCCCCCTGCAGTTTTATAGAAAGTCGGCCACATTATATTATCTCAACCATACAATTGCCTGCGTTCTACCTTTAGGGTGATAATCGTTTGAAGGTCTCGCTTTATTTGTGAGACGGGACAGAGTTTAGCTCGGCATTTTTTTCTTAAGCGGAGCACGCACCTCGAGCGCAGGCGATTGTACCTAATACCATCGATAACATCGATTACACTCTCAACTGACCATTCTTAAACCTTATTACAACCAGATTACGTAGGTACAATAAGGACTTTACAGTGTTGTTAATTGTGAAGAGTACTATAGCTATGGGCAAAGCTTCGTGTTTGTTTCGAAAAAACAAATTCCATAATGCAAAAGTATAAAGCGATAGAGAAATAAACTAAGCAAACATGTTTGTACTTTGCGTGATTTCTGACCCGAACAAAGAAAATCACAACATTGATGGATTGAGATGTAATTATGGCATTTAGCGATAGCAAATAGCAAAACTGAGGGGTTGTTTACGTTGCATTCCTCAGGCGGATTCGACCCACGTACATTGGATTCGATAGTCGATCGTGTCATAATAAATACAGCCATAATCCATACTTATATAAATGCGAAGTCTGTCTGTCTGTTACCTCTTCACGCTTAAAACGCTGAACCGGTTTAGATGAAATTTGGTATAGAGATGGTTTGAGTCCCTGGGCAAGACATAGGATATAGTTTTGTGCAATGGAAACGATGAGTGGAATCGCTACATATCATATCAGCCGAAAGACGTCCACTGCTGGACATAGGCCTCCCCCAAAGAGTGCCAAAGTGACCGGTCCTGCGCCACCCGCATCCAGCGGACTCCAGCAACCTTTACAAGGTCATCAGTCCACCTTGTGGGGAGCCTACCCACGCCGCGCCTTCCGGTACTTGGTCGCCACTCGAGAACCTTTCCGCCCCAACGGCCATCGGTTCTACGTGCTATGTGCCCCGCCCAATGCCACTTAAGTTTAGCGATTCGGAAGGCTATATCGGCTACCTTGGTTCTGCTGCGGATTACTGTGGAATCGCTAAGATTGATAAAATAAAGCACTTTAATTACCTAAGAGTTAGAATACCGCGTCGTAGCGATAAACAATTATCGAAATGCAAATTTTATCGACAATAATCTTCATTAATATATTTAAGCCAAACAGCACAAGCCGAGAACGAGAGTTAGAGGGTAAAGAGAGAAAGAGATGTGCGAGGATGTGTACGAATATATTGTATTTCCCACATGATGAGCATGGAGAGCAGCTAGGTGTCATTTAAATCCCATAAAAAAAAACATTACATGTAAAAAATAGGCAGTCTCGAAACTCTTCCGCCGTAAAAAGTTGTGAAATATTACGTAGAGCCAAGTAAAGCTTTCTTTGCTTAATAAAACTGCAACTTGGGAAACACACAACTTTACTGCATTTATACATTTTTGCATACCTAATATGTGGTATTCTGTGATTGTAAAGTCACAAAGTAATTTCCAAGGCAGATTAATACACAGATCTCTCGTGGATATTCAACCAAAACGCTTAAGCAAAAACACCTAGCGAGAAATATCGATTAATTTATAAAAAAAAGAAGGACGTGCCTACACCGTAAACAAAACTAGTCTAGCTTCAAAACAATAGCCGGTGCACCAGTTATCTGGAAAAGTGCATTTGCATGCAAGCAAACAGGTCAGTTGGGTGAGCGGGCGGGATGAACAGGAAGGAATTGGGGCAGAACAGCAATTACTGCACTAGGCCGGGAAGGTGCCGTGCCCGGGTAAAGTTTACCTCGTCGTTTACATGCCATGCGTGTTCTGCATACATTAAACGTGGGAAAAGTGGCTTGTGGCACAAATAGCATGGACATTTACAAGGTCGGACCTATGTCAGTATTAATTTGCAATCAAAACTGGAATCAAATATTTATGTTGGAAATAAGAGGGCACTTACATATGTCAATGTAAGTGCCCTCTATATGTCACAATAAAAAAAAACAATGTGAATAATCATTAACAAATGTCTTACAGTATAATGAGTACGATATAAATGAGGTCATTGGACTTAAAAATGAATGAAGTGACGTAAAACAGTTATTATTAACCGCAAATTGAAATGGGCAATGACATACATATTAAACATACAAAATACCAGTAATAAAGAATTCGTGTTATCTACAATGTCACAGACTCTACATTGGCTTTCACAGTTCGTGCGAATGCCAATAAAATCGAATCTGGGCTGTTATTCGCTAAGCGCACGGCTCACCCCGCTGGTCACCCGTCACGAAACTAGACCTCTACCGACGCTTAGTTACTACGCATCACGGTGTCAAGATATATTTGTGGGTGAGCGTTGAGGTGAGCTTAAAACAAGTTAGAGAATAGGGGGGCTGTTCGACTACATTTAATAAGGTAATAATTATGCGAAATGTGTGATATTTGCATCGGATCAGAACGGTATCCACACGTCTCGGAATCATGTTTCTAAATAAGAATGCCGACTAGCTTCCAATTACTATTATCCATTGCCATGAAACGCAATTCATCACTGTTATAGCGGATTTACCGTGAAATTATGCAAGAACAAACTGCATTTGTAAAGTCCGGTACTGCAAATTCTGCAATTCCGTCAAATTACGCGGCTACACGCCAGCGCTTTTATTTTTAAATTGCGTTTAAATAAAGAACAGCAGTTTTCAGTTCGCCTCGGAATGAAACGTAGCCGTTGCACTCGCCTTGGTCTTTTGTTTACCGAGTTGCGAACTGGTGAACCGTCGACGTGGGCAGAGGTCGACGTTTGCGAGGTCAAAATCGACTGGACACGTGAGACGTCACTAGTCTTCATGCAATATTCCGGTTTGCGCCGGATCGACCGGTTCCCGTAGGACGTAGGGGAGAGCAAGGTTGCGCGTCATTTAGCACGTGTGACGCGATTCTGGCTGCGAACCCTGGCGTTCCGTTTAAAATTCCAACCGCAATCGTTTGTTTTTCTGAAAACTAAAACTGGGATTCCTTTGTTTTTCTCGGCTCCGTGGCGTTCCAAATTTGAATATTAACTTGAAGTCGTTTATTTTTCAGCGCGACGTTACAGATACAAAAATGAAACTGAATTCATTTGTTTCTCTGCCAGCGGTTGATACGCTTCACATCCGACGCGCACTGGTTTGTTTCCCACGTTCTCGGCACCTACTTGAAGCGTAATCGTCTCGTGGCCACAGTGGCTGACTGGCATTTGTGATGCATTGAGGCACGACATTATACGGATCGGTTTAATCCATTCGTTGATAAGTTGAACGGATGTACGAAGAATAAACGCGACATTGTAATGAAGTACGATAAACTGATACAATTTATATTTTAGAAATCGTCAAATAAACTATGAACATTATACATATGATATTACAATAGCAAGGACATTTTATCAGTAGGTGTCATAGAATATCGAACATGATATTTTTGAATAAATAATTGCGACAAAAACATAAGTCTCCCCTTTTCCAAATATAGGCGCCGTTACATAATACAATATCAGTAAATAAGTAATACGACTTTTGTGAACATTTGCCATTAATTCCCAAACAAAAAATAATACAAAGGAATGTTTATAACTCTTGCTGAAAAGGCATTTTTTAATTAATTAATTAATGTAATATCGTAATGCATTTAGACTTATACAGAACGTTTTAATTGCTCGGGGACCCGCGTATTGCAAAGAAAGAACGTAGGTATGGCCAAGGGATAAAATATAGCCTAGATCCACGCAGAAAGTTGATTCTATACACAGCTGAAAGATTTGAAATAGATAGACAGTACCTCATTACCATATTACCGATTTTGTTGAAACGTAATAGCTGAGAACCATATCGATCACGTCAATTATCGGATAAAAGATAACGCATGAAAATCGGTACATTCGTTTAGGAGCAACGATGCCACAGACAGACACACAGACACGTGAAACTTGTAACACCCCTTTGTGCGTCTGGGTTTAAAAATACCACCTCATAGGATACTTATAGGCGTGAGGGCATAGTTTAAAAATGTGCAACGTTTGAGCTCTATTAGACTGCTAATATATATATATATATGACTACTCTTTTACATAAGTGCAGCACAGTGGAACGGCCGAAAAGGGCTGAAAACGAGAGCCGACAACACTCAAGGGAGCTCGCCAATTTAACTCGAACCGAACTCACGAACGAAATATGAACTTTGAAATGGAAGTGACGTACCAATTTTTCATTATTAGCGTGACAGTTTGGACGAGTTTTCGGGAAACTTCCGGGAAAATGGAAGACGATTACTTTTTTGCAGCCTACTTTACTTCCTTTTCTCAATCCAGTTATGAACAATAAAATCGTTCAATCAACGGCGCAGCGCCCCAAAACTCCTTTGCCTGCTAGTTTCGGTATCTATTCTATAGGATTGAACGATTTATTCTTTGTGAATTACCAAAAGAAACCTCATGTGTGCATCTAAATAAAAATCCGGAAATAAACAAAACAACCTTCAAAGAATACCTACTTCACACTTCAAAGAATGTTTACAGTCAAAAGGGGAAGTATTTAAGCAGCGGAAATAATAAATTGTTATCTTTATAAAGGTAGTTTATACTGTGAATACTTATATATCCGGTTTCATAACTAGGTACTATCTCAAGGAGTTCACTGCTCTCAGCCATTAAGTTCGAGATATCGTGTGTGTAAACCCAGCATATCAAGTTCCAGCATCTCAACAAATGATGATAGTTCTTGTAGCATCCCAAATAGTTCTACAGTTCTAGATAGTTTTTTTCAGTAGTTCAGCCAATTCCAGTAAAAAAAAAGACTCTCAGCATCTCGATTCTCGATTCCTAGATATAAAATATGGATTGGTATGCAAAGTTCTTCTGTTTCTAGAAAGTTTCACACCGAGATATCAGCGAATATCTACATAGAGGATTCCGCTGGGAAGCAATTTACAGTTGAAGTTCAATTAAGGTCTATTAGGGAAGCTATTGGGTGAGTTAAGAAGAGGCACGCGATTTTCAATCTTGAGGTCGCGGGTTCGTTCGACTGGGTTTTTTCAAAAACTTACGTACGAAATGTGATTTGATTTTTAACAATGGCTTTTCGGCGAAGGAAAACGTGAGGAAACCGGTAATCAATAAGGTCTAGTTTTCCCGGGTTGGAAGGTCAGATGGCAGTCGCTTTCGTAAAACTAGTGCCTATGCAAATTTTGGGATTAGGTGCCAAAGCAGACCCCGGGCTCCTTTAGGCTCCTTAGGGCACAACCGGGAATAACGCTAGGAGCATGATGATGATAGGGGAGGTATTGAGTGGAAGCTTAAATCTTTTAAAGGGGCCACTTACTAAGTAGGTAGGTACTATCGACAACACAGCTAACTGACCATCAGTGCACCCTAAGTAATAAGCATTGTAAGGTTCTATATAAATACAGGATGGTCAGTTAACAGTGTTGTCGTTTGTACTTGCGGAGTATGGCCGATTTCTACGAATTGGTATGATAGTAAAGATATCTACAAACCGTGAGTTATTGGAGTAACCTAAACCCTTGTCCATATAAGATTAGAGAAAAACCGGCCAAGTAAGTCGCACTCGCGCACGACGGGTTCCGTACCATTATCTATATTAGCAGTTACAGTATTTTTGTTATAAGTTTATCTAACATTTTATAATTGTATGTATGTTAGTCTTTAAGGTATTTGTAACTATGGGCCTTAGATGCCTGAAATAAATGGCTTAATCTATAATGATGGCAAAAAAATCACGTTTGTTGTATGGGGGGCCCGTTAAATATTTATTTTATTCTGTTGTTTAGTATTTGTTGTTATAGCGGCAACAGAAATACATCACCTGTGAAAACTCACGGTTCATGAGATACAGCCTGGTCACAGACGGACGGACGGACGGACAGCGGAGCCTTAGTAATAGGGTCCCGTGTTTACCCTTTAGGTACGGAACTCTAAAAAAGTGCGTCAATCGTCAAGGAACACCATTGTGAAACTTAAAACGTAAAACGTAATACGTCGTGTGTCCTGTGTGTTTGTGAATAAATGTATCTTTCTTTCTTTCTTTTAAAACAATATGTTTGAGAAGCACTAAATGATCGAAATAAGTAAAGTTAATATTTTCCTTCAATATCCTAGATAAACGAAGAAATTCAGACGGATTTGTTCATTAAAGTTCTTATGTTATCTGGAATAATCTCCATAGAAGAGACGTCAAACGAACACTAGACATGTTATTAAGTTTAATGAGAAGAATTTACTCTTCGAAACGATATTAAAGTCGTAAATTCATTTGTTATCAAAAATACTTATCAATTAACGACTAGCAAACCGAAACTAATTATCATATAATTGAGGTAAATAATATGAAGGAAGGAATTATCCTTCCTCAACCATTTGAATCGAACAAAAAACAAACTCGGTTAGATTTTAAAATAAGTACTTCATTTCTGCATCAATATGGCAGTTGAATTTTTTATTAGTATTCAGGGACTTTCCCTCCCTCGGATGATGCAATAAGAATAATTTTCTATTGGGCCCATTTTGGTATGGATGGAACACTAATAAAACCGGCCAAGTGCGAGTCGGACTCGCGCGCGAAGGGTTCCGTACCATTATCTATAAAAACGGCGAAAAAAACCATCTGTTGTATGGGAGCCCCACCCCGACTCCGACTCGCACTTGGCCGGTTTTTTAGTATTTGTAGTTATAGCGGCAACAGAAATACATCATTTGTGAAAATTTCAACTGTCTAGCTATCGCGGTTCTTGAGATACAGCCTGTTGACAGACGGACGGACGGACAGACAGCGAAGTCTTAGTAATAGGGTCCCGTTTTTACCCTTTGGGTACGGGACCCTAAAAAGGGGCTTTAATTCCTTGCTTAAACATATCATGCATAGTGTCAATGTAGAAATTGAAAAATCCTAGCGATACACATATAATGGAGTGCTAATAAGAAGTTGATAGTGTTGTTTAAATGTCTAAGATTTTCCTTGCCGATAGATAAACTACATCTAAACATCGCGCTCTAAAGTGTGCAGTCTAATATTAGCTGTTTAATTCCCTGCAAAACCATTCTAACTAGTGTAATGTAGTAGTGACTGCTAAGGAAATATGAGTAAGTGAAGGCTCGCAACAGCAACCCGTAGTCATGTATGGCAACTCCTTAGTATAATTAGACACATATGGTTAAAGAGATCAAATTCCGAGTCGTACCATAAAAAACTCTCGCCTCGAACAAATTGTCCGTTTCCATACTCGCTGCCGGCGAATGGGATTCGAGAATCCCTAATTGAGCCCGCAGTTCCTTTTAATTGAATAAATAGGATTAGATAGAACTGTTAAGTAATTGAATATTCTGAAAGCTGTCGAGCATTCAGCTATGCTGGCGCCTGCTCCAGTTACGGAATTTAATTCGTTTCGACTCGACATTGCATCGGCGAATGCCGAGAATGCACTTTTATTGAAAATGGTTTGCATGTTAGCGCAATATCGCTATAGCATTCATAACCTATCTGAGCTCGACTCAGTCCAAGTATAACTTTACGCAGAATTTATAACGTACAACGTGGGAGCGCGACACCTCTGCTGCACTTAGTTGCCATGATTGGTGCGACAGAAACCGCAACTGAGGTGTCCCTTTCCCACATTTAATTGCCTCGCAGCGACCGTTTTATAATACTGGCCAAGAGTAGTCGGTAAAATTTGTGAATTCTAGCCGAGCAAGGGTCACAACAACCATCCATGTCACATTAGGGGAGGGTCCGAGATCGATTCTAAAAGTTTTTCAACACATAACTCAATATGGTCCGCCACAGGGGCAGGGCTACGAATAGTCTAGAACCATTATCAGCCGTAATACATCCACAGCTGGACATACGCCTCCCCCAAAGAGTGCCAATAGTCTAGAATGGTGTATCAGAAAATAATCAGCATATCATACTCGATTGGAGAGCCTACCAAGAATAACTCCCACCGGGTTCCAATGTACAAAGGAAGGGAACCGTTTAGAGCATACTCAATTTACTCTGAGGTCTACTCATTGAGTAATCTGATTATGACAAGCCGGTCCAATGCGGGCGCTATGTCATTGCAAATCATCTTTCATTCATAATCATAATAATCGTGACAAAGGAATATTTAAGCAGAGCTCCCAAGGATGTGTTGAAAGTGATGCATATTTTCGTCTTTGGCTGACACGACGAATTAATGCCTAAAGAACAACGACCGTGTGGCACTTCTAGAGTCGCAAGCGTCTCTAGGCAACAGTGTTTGGTGAAAATTTGGCCATGTAGTGAGTTATTCTCAAGACCCGTGTGAAATATCTGCTTTCGAATACCCGGTCAGTTTAAGTTCATTCTATGTGAATACATTATGATAAATTCGACTAGTTTCAGAGAACGCGAGTGGGATAACGGGTGAATATAGAGCGACAGAATATAACATGTTGAGAGACATTTAAACGATTATGACATCCGAGAACATGTGTACAGGATACTGCATGTGTAACGAGTTCGTAAAGTTCTTTTCCAGTTTCCGAGATTAACACTTACATTGTAACAAAAGGTACGTTACAACGCAGAATTACGAGTTTTCTGATTACTGGACCTTTAGGAAATCTGCTTTACTACCGCATTATCTAGGTAACATTGTCATACTATGCAGACATTTTCCAATGCATATTTCAAAGAAATACGAGCCTTACTTACTATCCCACGCTTTTTAAAAGGAAATGAGAACCGCGGCAACCAAAGTATTTGTATACTTCTTTCTTATCTTAACGCGCCCTGCCTTTCCATTTCCTATTCAAAATGTGACCATTAGTCGACCGGCAAGTCTCTAAGAATTTCAAGTGAGTTAAGTGAGACTTTTAAATGAGTTAGTCTTACTGACATTTCCCGGTTACTAGACGCTACCAAGTATGTACATGCCAAGCCCGCATTACTCAAACAGCGATGTGACATTATCAAGCGCGTTCTTAGTACTTTCACTTTCCTATAGAGTTTGAATGTTAAAAAGCGAAAACCCTGTTAGCAACATCTGTACGTCTAGCACAACTTGCTGACAAGTTGCTTCGCGCGCGACTGAGCGTCTCCTGTCTCACTCGCACCGTGCAAATTAGATAGAGGAGGGTAGATCTTTCTCGACTCGCGTCGCGGCGCGGCGCCAGTTGTGCTAGCCCCCCTGGGTGACTATTAAGGTAAAGACACCGGGTTCAAAGCTTCATATGGAATTGTGACTAAACGGGCATGTAAATATAGGGTTTATTAGTACCAAAATAGGATATTCTTGCGGTAATCGTGTACGTGCGATCGCGCGATTAGCAGCCAGGTTCATTCATTGGCAGCACTCATTCATTATTTATTTTCAATGAAGAAGGGATAGATCATGGAAAAAATACAGAATTTATCTACAGAATGGTAGTGGGCGTGGACGGATTATCAAAACACATTTAATAAGTGAATCATTTAGGAGATTAAACGAATCGTCAGGGGGTGACCTTGACAGCAAACCCGTTAGCCTAAAAATAGTCTTCATAGTGTTTACTGTTTCTGAGCCTAGCCTACCAGAATGCGAGGTTGCGTGCGGTATCGACAAGTTTTATTGGTTTGGCAAAACCGCGTCAAATAAAATTTGGATTGTCAGATATTCAAGATGAACATTCAGTAGTAGGATTTAGAACGCAAACGAAGTGCTCAATGTAATTTGCCACGACTAGGTTAAAAAGTTTATTAAAGGAGGACAGCTTGAGAGGATATTTTTGCGTAGCTCTATGATGGAATAATAAAATGCTGGATAAAACTTCAGAAGCGAAATACAAGGTGGAACGGAACGATGGACTTTCCCGCAAGAGGGGGATTATTGAGCGCTAGTACGTCACATTTTCCAGATAAACTATTTTTTTTTGACGCGATTTTTTTTTACCTTTGTATGGAGCGTTGGCCGACTGGAGCGACGAGCTCCATACAAATGTAAAAAAAAAACACGTCAAAAAAAATAGTTTATCTGGAAAATGTGACGTACTAGCGCTCAATAATCCCCCTCTTGCGGGAAAGTTCATCGTTCCGTTCCACGCAGTATATGCCGTTTTCGAACGTCTCTATTTCTAAAGGCGCTTCCTAGATTCTCATAATGTGTAATAAACATGTTTATGTTTTCCGCGCGCGCGACAAAGAAATCAAGATCATACACTAACGGTGCTGCACTACAATTTTAATATTTGTACAAACTTACAAAAATTTCGCCCCGATTGAAACTTGGGATTGAATCCTGCAGCGAAAAATCTACTAAAACAGATTCTATAGAATAACTATGCGTCGAAAAAACCTTTCAAATATAGAGCCTACTCACATGTAGCCAAATTAACTTGATACTGACGGTGCTTCAGCTACGAAGGGGTGGATTTCAATACCTACGAATCCAATGTAAACTTCATTTGAATGTGGCCTTTTGAGTCTTGAACCCGTCCAGGTTGAATGGTGCGATGTACAGTGTGTAGGGGCGATAGTATAGAAGTATAGAGGGGGGAACATCCCCTTTCAGGAAGAAGCCGTTTCCGGGAAGGTGTAGTAACGTCTATACTATACTGCTGTTTTGCATTCCTACTGTCGGATGAAATTATACGTTCATCCGAAGGTAAAGCTACTGATAACTAAAAACATATTATTTGTTTTATTTTAACAAAAATTAATAATAAACGTTTGTATAATTTCATTTGTCATAAAGTGGCTTTCCCCAAAATCTTAACATTTTCAGAACAAATTATCAAAACTTTTTTTGTACAGAAACCGAATTAGGGCAAATTAAGATTATGGCAGATTAAATTATGGATTTAATCAATAATCCGGTTCTCGGGTTATCTCATAAAAGCCAGGTTCACCTATTTAGTTAGTAGACACTACCTTTCTTTTTGGGTTCCAAGTTAGTCAAATATATGCCTAACTTAGGTAATTAGAATTAGAAAGTGGTACCAAATGAACTATTATAAAATGAGGTGACAAAAAGTTGAGAACACATATAATACACACTAACCCAAAATCGTAACATTTTCTGAACAAATTATCAAATCTTTTCTTGTATAGGGCTCGTCCAAAAATCATGTGATCCGTTTAGGAGGGGGTGGGGGGGTCAGACATTTATCACAAATGATCACGATGGGGGGGTGCGAGAAGACATCACGTGTAATTTTTTTACTCTATAATTTTCTCATATCAAAATAATCCGCGCAAAACGATGGTGCCGCCAAAACGAAGAAGATGCAGCTATGGTAATAACAATACCACGTGCGAGCGAGCTGGTAGCATACAAATCTCGATAAGTGTGACAGAAAGGGAAATATCATTAATTTTGTCATAGTTCCACTTTTTTTATGTGCCACAACTGATTTAGTATGAAGTTGTGGCACATAAACCATTACCCATCCAAATTAAGTAGGTTGTTTATGGCAAGTCATCAGCTATTTTAAGACCAGTTCTTAATTTAGCTGCATAGGAGCCTTTCCGTCCCTCGCTATGGCAACATGTATAGCATGTCCTGAGTATTATAGGTCCATGCCACCATCCAAAACATTTGCGAAAACCCGTGGACCGAGGACATGGACATGACGTAGCGTGAGATGGCTTAAATTAAAACCATTTTTTTTTTAATTGACTTTTAACTCAATTCATACTTAGTCCCAAAAAGAGGGGGGTCAAAAGTAAGCTAAATATGATCACATGATTTCTGGACGAGCCCTTAGTAGATTTTTTTTTTGCAATTATGAACCTTATTCTTATCTGAATGGCCCTTTCGGAAGCACTTCAACCTAGTGGGATCTTTTCTGAAATTATTAACTTAGTTTTTATTTACCCTGGCTGGTATTTACTCTCGTATTTTACCGAATGAAGTGATCGAAACGTGTGGTAGGACAGCAGCCTGAGGGAAAACCAGGAGAAAACTCCGGCACGACCATGCAACTTGCATTGCTTTGCTTTAACATGTTCCCTGTACGAGTGCCCCCAATTATGGGTCATGCACCTGCTTTTCAGAAGTCCGTGCTTCCACAATGGATTCACAGCTTTAAACTGGAAGCACGCTCGGACGTGTGGCATTGTTGATCGTTTTGTGTGGGGACAGTGAATGTCTTAGCTTACATATAGAGATGTCTTAGATTAGGTACATAACAGCACTCAGTGCAATACAAGGTGTAAGTAGCTTATCGAAATGCCACAGGTGGCAAAATACAAATGTAGTCGACAATTCTAGTACGACAATAGGGGTATAGACTCGAAAATTATTATTATTCCACAAGAAAGAAGGCAAAAAATATGCCTACTGACGAAAATCCCATTCAGATATCTCAAAGAATTACGAAGCTACAACCGTTTTCATATTGCTTGTTAGAGAGAGAAAACACAAACAGTGTGTGACGTCACGTTACGGGATGCTGCCGGGGGCCCGTCTATTAGTGACGTCACAATCTTCCAGCGTCATCGTTTCATATGAAGTTGCGTTTTGCGAAAAAGGAAAAAAACATACCCCTTCTTAAAACTTTGGACACTTGTTACTTCGTGATTATTTAACCTCTTGCGTTGATTTTTTCTCCATTTGACTACAATTTTAATCCTTTTCGAGAAAATATGACATTATAGTAATTATTTTATTTAGTGTCTACACGCCTATTCTGTACCAGACAATTCTAGACCAATAATAATTCATGACCTATGAACTTGCTCTTGTACATTCTTATGCCAAAATAAATCATTGTAACCGAACCCGAATACCGTTTTCAGACCTCACAATCTGTATTTTCATTTCATTTTAAATGAGATAGGATATTTAATATCTGTTCTTCGGTGAATCAAATTTGAAACTACTTATTTATTTATTGTATGGCAAATCTGTGTATTTAGAACTGTGAGATCTAATTCGATATTTATATATTTTGTCATTCTGAAAAGTGGACAGACAGGTATTTGTTGACATACACTACAATATCAGTATTATTTATGCAATGATTTTTATTGACAACCCTTTGGAAGGAAAGCTAGAGGTCCTGAGTTTGAATCCCGGTAAGGGCATTTATTTGTGTGATAAGCACGAATATATTTTGTTCCTGAGTCATGGATGTTTTTAGGTATTTAAGTATTTATTTACCTATATAAGTATGTTTATCGTCGCCTAGTACCCATAGTACAAGCTTTGCTTAGTTTGGGACTAGGCTGATTTGTGTATGATTGTCCGGAAATATTTATTTATTTTAATGATTCATGTAGGGTAGATTAGTTCGTTTTATGCAACATAGCACATGGGATGGGATTCATACAAATCCGTTGTCATAAGGAAATAAGGAATAATATACCTAAATGTATTTTACATCAGTCAAATACAAAGGTATGACTCATGTAAAACAAGTTTATCACATACACATTTTTACCATTTATCACAGTTTATCTTTATTATCATTATCAGAAACTGATAACATGAGCTGTTATACTCTTTTCAAAGAAAATGAGTTTGGAAAATTGATATAGTAATTGTCCCCTAGTACGGTAATTTTGCTGGTTAGCAACCACCAATTTAGTGTGCCTATTTGTGACCACTCAGGTGAACCGCAAGGATATGTTCTCATTGTTTCAGAAGAGGCCCGTTTGGGGGCCATTCATAAATGACGTCATTTAAAAATAGGGGGGGGGGGCTGGCCATTAGATGACGTCATTTAAAAATGGGGGGGGGGGGCTGGCCATTAGATGACGATAGTGATTTTATTAGGCGGAGAGGGTCCATTTCAAGGAATAACAGGATGATGATAAAGGGGGTCAAAAATCGTCAAAAAACGATGACTTAATTTATGAATGGCCCCTTAACAACTACTTTAAGAATTGCTTACGTTCACAGTATGTTTAAAGTCTGCTGAAATTATCATCCTCCTAGCATTATCCCGGTTGTAGAATAAAGGAGCCCGGGGTCCGCTTTGAGACCTAATCCCAAGATTTGGCATAGGCACTAGTTTTACGAAAACAACTGCCATCTGACCTTCCAACCCAGAGGGAAAACTAGACCTTATCAGGCATAGACCAGTTTCGTCACAATGTTTTCCTTCGAAAAGCTAACAGTAAATATTATACTTAGAGTCTGCTGAAAAACCTTATACTTCAGGTGGTTGCTAACCGAAGACCGGCGTAAAGACCCTAATAACATAGCATAAACAAGTGTATTCCAAAAAATTCAATAGACCAATGCTGGTCGAATTATTGTTATTGTTCACAAAGAGGCTGACATACACACACATATCAAATTAGTGTGTTGTTCACCCCGTATAGTAGAAGATAGTTCAATAATTAAAAGAGAAGCTAGCCTAAGGGACCTTTGGCAGAAACATTTTTCGACATCTAGGTTATGGTGATGGTCAGGTCAGTTTAAGTTCACATTGTTGTGCAGTAGGGGTTCCTTGGCTTTTCATAGCCAATATTTTATTGTATAATTAATTAATTAATTTAAGGATTGCCAACGGAGTTAACAATGTTACATTTTATGTGGAAACATCAAGTACTTATGTCTAATTGTAACCCTAATAATAGGCAACCACGGCATGCATTACAATTTTTGTGTTACTGCACTAAACTATCTAGGCTTAAAACTAAATCAGTCAGACTATGGTTCAAGGTTCAACAACAGATCCCTGATTTTGCATTGATTTAATGATTTAGAATATTAGTTTATTCAGGTTAATATATAATTATTGCATATCAAACCTCAAAAAAATCTATGTTATTGTTCACAAATACAGGTGTGTCGAAATAAAGCGAGTGCTGCATGCTTTCATGGTTTTTATATATTAAACATTATTGTTGTTGTTGTTTATTGTTAGTAAAAACTAACAATATTTATCTGCCAACGCTGATAAATAAGATTTTGGATGTTTAAAATTCACGAAACATAGGCATAGAAGTTTGTCTTTAGTCCATGTTGTTATTATGATTTTAAGGCAAGGAGTACCCTAAAACAGTAAAGTCTATCTATTTATACATTACTTTTAATATTAGAGATATATTTTTAAAGTTTACTTTGCATGGTTTTATTAGTATTGATATAAAATACATAGAACCACTGATTTCAGTAGTTTCTTACTTACTAGAAGCATTCCCAAGTGACTACAGACTCCAAGGAATTAAACCACCACATTCCAGCAACTACACAACGTTTGGAATAATCTAAAATTACCAATACATTGCGCCTCATACAAAGCTACTACTAAAAGGAACATATTTAAACATCAATTTAAAAGTGACGTCAGTACCAATGTAACGTGAATAGTAGTGTGTAGCAAGTCAGACGCAGTGACTGAGTAGAAAATAAGACTAACGACGATAACTTACCCGTCGCCGACCACAACACATTTGATCGCCTGCATCTCTGCTGATTACCGAGGTCCGAAACGTTAGAACTAATAAAGCACAATTACACAAGCGATCCAAATTCCTCCTTACAACACTTCACTCAAATACCACGTCCAGATGTAATCAATACACAACAGCACACAATTAACACTAGTATAAATGAATAGCACAGTTTTTAGATAACAATATTAGTTTCATATCTCTATGCCTGCGATAAGAACAATTTGTTCACGAAACACCGTTCACCCGACCCGGAGACGTTTCGTTCGCCGTCAACGATTACAGCAACGGCATTAAGGTAATGTTGCCATGTGAAAGTTTAATTTTTCCATCCAATTCCATTTTATTTCCGTGAACCTACTCCGGACCCGGACGCATGCTCGCGCGAAAACGGCTGGGTCGAATTTAAACTTTTATTTTTATTTAATTATTTACATATACATTTAAATACTAGTAGGTACCAGTGTCTAACAAAAAATCGACAAATAAATAAATAGATACATTGCCCGCGGCACCTTTGATCGCGGCCAAAAGTCCGACAACAACGCACGGCTCGGGCTAGGGAATGTAATCTCGAACCGAGATTGCTGATTCGAGATATCGCGTTAAAGTTCCGACGTTGAGATTAACGATTCGAGATCTCGTCAGCCAAATCGACGAGATCTCGATTAATGTCAACAAAATCGAGAAATCCCATATTTTAATACGGTGTTATTTCGGTTAAAATTACCTGAATTCGATTAATAATACCCATTTAGGGTATTGTGATTATATTTTGAACATGAAAGTTGTTTCATGTTCAAAATATAAGAACAAACTAATTGAAAAAATGTTGATAGATTAGAAATTAGGATTACTTGTCACAACGAAGGCATACTAGCTGTTGTTTAGAAAATAATTTATTTTCGAGCATTTAGTAAATACTTGCCAACTTTAGTGCTTGCTTGACCGAAACTAATTACCATCGTTCACTGCGTAGGTACTGAAAATACTGAAATCTCGTTCAAGTCAGTCGAGATCTCGAACGAGACTGCCACCGATATTGAATCTCGAAAATTCGCTCGAGATCTGTTGACTTCGAGATAGATTATTTTTCAATATTATCACTTTTAATTGAATAACGTCATATTTGTGTTGAGCCGTTCAAAATAACAAAGATAAAGGTTGTGAAAACTTTGATTTTAAATTTCCTTAAAATTGTACAAAAATTTGAGATGGGTAACACTGACGACCACAGACGGTCTTTTTTTTTTTTAGTTTTTCGTGTACCATAGAGAAAGAGATTCATTTTATATTATTTTACATGTAAGGCACTACAATCTTTTATTATTATAATTGCAATTATTTAAATATTCTTAGTTGAAAATAAAATTAAACAAAAGGATGAAGTTTCAAAAGACCGGTAAATAAAAAATTACGCAGTACGCACTAGTTTATTTTTTGCATCATTTTTTGCGCGTCGTTGATTTGCGGATCTATTCTATAGTCTATGGTTGTACTATGGCTGCTGCAGTCACAACGGTAGTTGCGCGGTATTGCGTGATATTGACGAGTTTTCAATAACTATGGCTAAAGGTGATAAAGAACTGGAAAAACCCATTGTGAATAATGAATTACCTAACCCGGAGTGTCGTAGTGCGGACCAGGAAGACTCGGAGTCGACACAAGAACAACCCCTTGACATAGGAGAGCATTATTTAGTGCGGCGTTCAGATGAGTCATGGCACCCGGCGGAGATAATCCAAACGCGATACAACGCCGCGGATTCCGGCTTCGAATACTACGTGCACTATGTGGGCTACGATCGGAGGCTCGACGAGTGGGTTTCCCGCCATCGCGTCATGTCCGATAGGTTTGACATGTGCGAGCAGACGAATAACAATTTGAATTCCGACCACCTGCTCACCGATAAGTCCGGCCGGAAGATAACGCGCAATCAGAAACGTAAACATGACGAGATCAACCACGTCCAGAAGTCTTACGCGGAAATGGACCCCACAACCGCAGCGCTGGAGAAGGAGCATGAAGCCATCACCAAAGTCAAATACATCGACAAAATACAAATTGGGAAATACGAGATCGATACTTGGTATTTCAGTCCCTACCCTGACGAATACGGCAAACAGTCTAAACTATGGATATGCGAATACTGCTTAAAATATATGCGAATGGAGAAAACATACAGGTACCATCTCAGTGAGTGCACAGCAAGACAACCACAGGGCAGTGAAATATACAGAAAAGGCACCATTGCTATATTTGAAGCAGATGGTAAAGAACATAAGATTTATTGCCAGAATCTATGTTTACTAGCCAAGTTATTTTTAGACCATAAAACATTATATTTTGATATAGAACAGTTCTTATTTTACATACTGTGTGAAGTAGACAAGCAAGGTGCCCACCTAGTTGGATACTTTTCTAAAGAGAAGGACTCCCCCGAAGGTAACAATGTAGCATGTATACTTACCCTTCCTCCATACCAGAGACAAGGCTATGGCAAGCTGCTTATTGCATTCAGCTATGAGCTCTCGAGGCTAGAACAAGTTGTTGGTAGTCCGGAGAAGCCTTTATCAGACCTTGGCAAGCTTAGTTACCGGTCCTACTGGTCATATGTGTTATTAGAAGTATTGAGCGCAAGTCGAGGCACCTTGAGCATAAAGGATCTCAGTCAAATGACAGGCATATCACAAACAGATATTATATCCACACTACAATCTATGAACATGGTGAAATACTGGAAAGGTCAGCATGTAATCTGTGTTACTCCGAAGATTGTAGCAGAGCAGTTAGCGAGCTCTCATTTCAAGAAACCCCGGCTTTGTGTAGATCCATCTGCATTGAGATGGGTCCCTCCGAACAAGCAGGGGCATTCAGCTAAGGCTAAAAAGTAGTACAGGCTAACAGGCAGGGCCTAGAGAATATTACACCATTAGTTGCAACAAAAGGATTCTCTGGGTACAGGCCTGTTTGATGTCTAGTTTTGTTTTACAGCCGAGGACTTTGACTAGAGTATTATTAATAGCTTATTATAATAAACAGTAATTATGCAGTTATATTGACTCTTAAGCCACATTTTTGGAATATGGGTAAAGATTAATGTTTGTTTACATCTCTTAAGTAAGAAGTCTTTCCAGTCTCATATGTAAATGTTATCTTACAAAAGATTGTTTGTTGTATACTTGCATGGGAAAATTTACTTGTATTATTACTATGAGAAATTGCTCATAAGTTTGCACAGTACTGGTGCATGTGGTGCCGCAAGTATGATGAAACTACTTTTGTAAGAAAAAACATTTTTACTTGTTAGCTTGATATGTGGCAAAAGGGTGAATATCATTGTACTGCATTTGTCGTTAGCGTTGATAAGATCCCAGTGTATTTATGTATTAACTAATAGATAAGTGATTCCATTGATGTAGCCATAAGGCAGATAAAAACCCAAAAAAATATTAGTGTAGCATGATTAAATGGAGTTAATGTCTAGGCATTGCTACCAATGCAGATTGATATTCAAAGTATATTACAAATGAGAGTAAAAATGTTACTGCTTGTTTTGACTCCAGTGCACATTAGTAAGTAACACTGTCTTCTGTAAATATTGTAGTTTGTGTAAGCCATAATTAATTATCAGATAAGGAAAATAGTGACAGCCAAGCCCATTACATTATTGTATAACTTGGCAGTGAAAGTGCATTTTTTAATTTAATCTGCCAGTTTTTTTAATGAAATCTGGTTACCTAGCACAATCACAAGAAATATTTACCAACTGTATTGTTTGTCTTTGAAACGATGATATTTAAGGATTATTATAAAATAAACCTAACCCATGAGGGGTTCCACACGGTAAGTATTTAAAAAGAATCAAAATCTTTTGGTCTTCGAGAAAATTGGCTTTTTGCCGAAATGAAAAATTGGTCAAACACTACACTTGTGAAATTAAATGTAGTGATTGCGATAGGATACCTTGAAATCTAGATCTGAAGCACTTCTGCTTTTACGTCTCATTCAGTTCCTGTACTGGTAATAGTGATACTAATATTAAGTTTTTTTAATTAGGTTCATGAAATAAATGGATAGTATAGTTTATAAGTTCAATCATTGGGTGATATGTACAAAGCTTATGTCTCCGAAAACAGTATATTATTATTGAATTTGATTTATGTACGCATTCAACAATAATTTACAGCACTATCCGTTTCTAAACAGGATTATTAGCAAACATCATCATCTTGAATCAATTTCATTGAAGTATAGTTGTATACCCTTACTGTCAAAATTGTAATTTTTTCAGATAAAATTAAATGTTGTAGATGCCTAACCATTCCACTCAGTCTAGTGGTTACCTACATTAAAAAAAAATACGAGTCTTCATTCATACATCATTAAAACCTTTTATTTTGTAAAATAAAATGAAGACACATTATCTCATCACTAAATAAAAAATCGAAAACCTCTACGCCGTTTTTGGTATGAGTGGCCTTGGTGTATCAAAACATGTTAATAATGTTAATATACACAAGTATGAGGTGAATGACTTGTTACCTCACGTCTTTAAAATATCCCGCGTCAAAGCGAGATCGCGAGAAATTGCGTCATCGTATGGTTGAAATGATTTAAAATGAATGAATACTTGCAAATACTTTCCCTATGATTGCAGTCTTGCTGCTTAGCGCGTAAGGTCGATTTTTGAACGAAGTAATTTCTTAGAAATGTTCATCTTAAACAATTTCAAACCTCATATTGGGGCTTTATACCTGTCCTAGAAATGTAATGCGGCAGAATTCCGGTAGATGGCAGTCGTATACCTAAAATAGCATTGTCTCGAACTGGTTAGGAAAATGAATTACACCTTCATATTTTAATCACTTCGACAGGAACACTTCTATATCTTGGCGTAGGACGGGAGCAGAGCATCTACAATTATTGCGCCCCAATCGACATATACTAAATTAAGAGGGTGTTCTAATATTTTTAGGAAGATTCTTGAACAGCGGCGCGGCAGGTGTGAGCGAGAGATCAGAACGCAGCATCTTGCTCCCACCTATGGTGCACGGCTGCCGCTGTCGTCGCCGATCTCTTCGCTCTTGTCATGATTCCGATTACGTATTGTTATACGAAGGTGAGGTGAAACAAGTTGCGAGTAGCATATCTGGTACCACATTCTGAGCCACTATTAGCAAAATAATCCAGTTTATAATTCGAGCATACTTTTGAACAATTAGACTAGTTAACAACTCCCAAGTTTTAAGTTAGCTTGTAATGAACTTTTAGCGTAGCTCTGTTTGATTGTAAGCAATGTGCGCATCTTTGTTATCAATTTGAAATTATCAAGTTGCTGAAATTTAAGAGATATTCCCATTGCGTATTTGATTAGATTCTGTGAATCGTCAGTTTTCACTGTTTTTGTGATAATTCTTTATTATATAAACCGTGTTGAAGGTGGGTGATTAAAAGAAGGAAATCTTAATCGAATGTTATTTTATTAATTACCTACCCTGTCCTAAGAGTCCCCTTGGAGTTATGCGCGTCTAGCACAACTTATTGCGGCGTAGCGCGTGTTTCAGCGATTCCTGTCTTACTGGCACTGAGCAAATGAAAAGGAGGAGGAGGGTAGATTTTCACGTCATCCGTAGCGTCGCGGCGTGATTTGTGCTAGCCCCATTAGCGTAACGCCTTGGCCACGACATTGGTCTTAAGCGACCTGCGGCAGGGGTTTTTCTAATTCATTGCGCGTGATCCCAACTAACCACTGCGTTGCGCGTCTCGACCGCGCAATGAACAGATAACACGCTGCCGCAGGTCGCTTAAGACCAGTCGTGGCCAAGGCGTAAGGCGAATCACAGACTGCCGCCGCATCCCCCTGCGGCGTGCGAGGCCGCACGAATACGGGTGTAGACTCGAAAATTATTATCACTCCAAAAGAAAGAAGGCAAAAAATATGTCTAGTGACGAAAATCTCATTCAGATATCTCAAAGAATTACGAAGCTACATCCGTTTTAATAAGCGTTTCCACTTGCTCCTACTCGGTTCTCCTACTGGTAGGAGCATGAGAACCAATATGTCCTTATGGTCCTATCCTGACCTTATATGCAATTAGTACCTACAGAATTTTAAAAAAATGCGACAGACTCGTTGTCCCACCATTTTGTCACACCACTTTAAAAAACATAACTCCGTGTAGGTACGAGGACGAGCGATGCGAGGTGTTAGTGTACTGCGACCCTACGCCCGCGAGCCGAGCGAGCGTGCCGCGGTAGCGGCCGGCGAAGCGCCAGAACCAGATCCAAACAGTGTGGCTACGAGGAAAATAAATTCCTCGTGGTCACGCCAGTGTGACAAAATGGTGTGACTACGAGTCCGACGTCAAATAAATATTTTTATACAATCAAAATTTTATAAAATCATCTTAGGTCATTGTACGTGACTGTCCATTAGTTATTAACTAGGTACTTATGCGTGGGTCAACGATACCTGAACATTAAATTCGTCAATGGCGTAACACGCTATGTCCAATAGAATTTTTTTAAGTTTTCCTCTGAAAATGGCGTCAGTCGATGAGTTTTTTAATTCAGTTGGAAGAAGTTTAATTCCTATTACATCAAGTGATTTTCGAGCCTTTGCTAGCCTTCGCATCGGCACGACCAGGGGCGCGCGTGGATAATAGTATTTTGCGTTTTTATTTGCACACAGGATGCTTGTTAGTTTTATATCGCTTGCGATACAATTTATTCCACAATACTAGCCAATCACTCCGTCATTTTGATTGTAATAATTCGTAGGAGCTAAATGGGTGTAGTTAGGTATGCAGGGAGAGTCTAGAGGAGTTTAGTCTGCATTCGGTCAGGATAAAAATATGACTATCGAAGTCTAGCTAGTTCAGATTACTATAGATTACGTATATTTTGAGACAAGATAATTAGTTTATTGCCGGTTATGGGGATGTGATTAGTCATCATCCTCCTAGCGTTGTTCCCGGTTGTGCCCCTAAAGGAGCCCGGGGTCCGCTTTGACACCTAATCCCAAGATTTGGCATAGGCACTAGTTTTACGAAAGCGACTGCCATCTGACCTTCCGACCCAGAGGGAAAACTAGACCTTATTAGGATTAGACCGGTTTCCTCACGATGTTTTCCTTCACCGAAAATCTAACGGTAAATATTCCGTACATAAGTTCCGAAAAACTCATTGGTACGAGCCGGGATTCGAACCCACGACCGCCGCTTGACAGCCGCATGCCTGAACCACTAGGCTACCGTAGCTTCTCGTAATAATTGGGATGTGATTAGTGAGGCCCTGAATATCGCACTCAAATGAGTCCGCGATCTCTACAAAATCAATCTAAGTGTTGAGCTATGTGTTCCTGGTACAATTACTCTTACTTAATTGCAATTACCCAACCTTGTTTACCTCCTCGAATACGGATCGGAATTACCCTAGCAGCATTTTCGTTGGCATTTCGTTGGGCCAACTCTGATCAATGGCCCAACGTGGGGGCAACTTAAAATGCTACTGGGGTATGGATAGTCGGCTCTCAACTTGAGACACAGATTACCAGGAAAACATAGATTGTAAGGCGTGGTTGACGAAGTTGGGATTGATTTTTAATTGGAACGGAAGCTATTATATAATCTGTGACGGAAGTGATATATGACTATCCAGCACGGCTATCACGCGACGGCGCGCGAGCTCTCTCGATTTTTCTCGCACTATCCGTCTCTCTCTTATTAGAACACTTAGCACAAGAGGTATACTTAGTGCGAGAAAAATCGAGAGTAGGTATGTCGCGGCCGTCCCATGATAGACGTGCAGAGGAACACCATTTGGAGACTGCATAAGGCGTGAGATCTGTTTGTGTTAGACAACGTGTAGTTGTTGTTATCAAGGTAATTTGTGTGTGAGTGTGTTGTACAATAAGTGTAATTGTGGGTTGCCTGAATAAAAGGTATGATTAATTAGTCGTAGTTGGTTGGTCTCATCAGTCTTACTCTCATTATCTATCTAATTCACTTATTTCTATCCCCGGTGGGTCGGAGCCCCGGGCGTACCAGATGGTAACATAATTTTAAGGTTTATGGTTACTGGATTTTTGCGAAGTAAATGTGCAACAAAGGGATATAGGATAGTTGTAATCTCGGAAATCATGGTAGAAGTGTGTTTGGGACAGCGATAATTAAGCTTGCGCCTAACATAATTTAATAGTAATATTTTTTCCAAGACGATAACAAGTTCTACGCAGGCGAAGGCGCGGGTAACAGCTAGTACCTATCATTCAAATCGCACCAAATTATTTAAATGTATGCTAATCTGTTTCTGCAGGTACCAGACACGAATTTCGTATCGCATAAATATATATATCTCTTATCTGACTTTCGAATATGGCACTTGACCCCTTACTTGTATTCACTAGGCGAGTCCCCGAGCATAGTAGAAAGAGTGCAAAGTACGTTATCTTCTACATACGCACCGCGCACGGCTTGTATGTGTGCGCCATAGTATCTAATAGGTATCTATGCATCGCCGCACGCACAGTCGAGTCGAGATTTTGTTTGAGTGTGCGTGCGGCGACGCATCTAGATACTATGGCGCACACATACCTACAAGCCGCGCGCCGTACGTTTGTATGAAGATAACCCACTTCCTACTATGCCCCGAGTACTTACGCCCCGTAGCCTGGGCATGAACACGGCTATGGTATCCCCTGCCTGTCGTACATGGCGACTAAAAGGGGTCCTCAGGGTGGTTACACGGTTACAGTTGGGGGCTGCAATCGTTAAAAAAAAAAGGTAGGACCCACGGAGATAACGCTAGGGCGGCACTGGTGCGTTCCGTAGGAGATTCCAGAGCCGTCGGAAATGCGTCGAGGTTTTTAGTCGTTGCGAGTCCGACATAACCTCCGCGCTATCCCCGCGGCGCGGAGGTGTCCATGAGCGATTTTCCTCCCATTCAAATGTCTCGTGGTTGCACTCCGGGAGTGCCGACAGAAGTGAAAACTTGAATATTTTGACATTTCGAATCGACGATTACCGTAGCGACCGAAGTAAACTATTTCACTTGCAAATTAGCGCGTGAGAACTTATTGTGTGTCGGCCGAACGGGTAAGCGCCGCGGATTGCATGGCGTTTGCGCCCTTTTTCTCACTAACTCGAATGGCGCAGCCAGTCTCGTACCTCGTACTACGGCATCACCCCCTTTCTTCCTGTGGGTGTCGTAAGAGTCGACAAAGGGAACAAGGTTGAAGTGTGTTGTGGGTGATGGGCTAGCAACCTGTCACTGCGATATCACATTTTGCCGATCTTCTATACCCACATTTATGCTAAAAGTAGTACTGGAACACAAGTTTCATGTGCTCTGCCTACGCCCTTTAGAGAAAAGGTGTGAATGTATGTATGTACTAGTTGACAGTTTAGGATCTTTGAGAACATTGCTGTTAGAATAATACCAATCATAATGTACGCCCTTTCGTGATTGACATCGAAAATGAGCGAGGGAAAATATTTGTACCTACAATATTTCAGAAATAATATTGTGAATCATTATTGCAACGCTGTAGAAAGTGTTATTTTAATGTGTTGCAATAGATATTTATTCTCACACATACTCGTAAAACCATGGCGATTAATGGGGGCGTAAATTTTAAGATTGGTTTTAATGTGTGTTTTTGCGGTGATTAAAGTATGAGGACGTATTTTTTTACCAACGTTACAGTATATGCCAGTAAGTAAGGAAGTACAAAATAACAACATATTTACGGGTAGGGTAGTCGTGTCATGACATATGGTCCTTCGAACCGGATTTTATTAGTGGAGAATCAGAAAAGAAATAACACACATTCACAGTGTATCTATCGCATTCCAATTTATTTTCATTTATTTACCATTTATTTCATATGCACATTACTGAACACTTACATTTAACATAAAGAAGGGTACACATTTTAGATTTTAAATATCATTTGCCACAATTTGTGCGTCATTATGAAAATTTTGCACCAATTTGAAGTTAAACTTATTCGTTTTTGTTGTTGTCCGATAAAATAGAATAGAATTGTGTTTAATTTTTTTTAAGCACATCAGTACACCAGTTTCCGGACAGTCTAATTTTTCCGTAACTGCACAGACTAGGATTTATGTAATATCACTGTAATCAATCTTTGCTTATCAATTTAGGTCAAAGAATAATCGGTCGTCTGTGACTAAATATCAGGTTTATCGCTGTGACACAGAGTTCAATGCACCCAAATACATCGACAAAAATATGTTTATTTATTGTGTAGGTATGTAATGTTTCATCTTTTAGTATTGGTACAGACATCAATCAAAGTGATCGATCGAACCGGATGCGACTTCCTAATGTACAGTTGGTACAAACATCATAAGACTATACGTACCTATCTTAGCTTATTAGGTTTTGAAGTTTACTTCAGAAAATTAGCTTAAATAGGTACTTAGTATCTATATTGTTCTATTTGAAGCCGGGTCCAGATGCGTAATGTAATCTACCGTGTAATGTAATGGCCGCTCCACACAATGGGGCATCCTGAGGCCCTACCGCGAAACGAAAACAAATTTCGTTCGTATATCTCCCTCTCTGTTGCACTTGCTAGTTCAAGCGACAGAGTGGGAGATACTCGAACGAAGTCCGTTTTCACTTCGCGGTAGCCCCTCTGACCCATCATACAGGACGCAACTATGCGTAAAAGAGAATTATAGACATATTTATGTCTCGTTCTACCGCATAGCCGCGTCCTGTATGATGGGTCAGGATGGCCCATTGTGTGGGGCGGCCATACACGAATTCTGCGTTTGGACGGGACTACGAGCATTACATGTAATTCACTTTGATTAGTGCGAGTTCATACAAAAGCTACTCGCACTCGCAGCAAATGTATGAACTCGCACTAATCACTAAAAATGACTAGTAGGATCACCTGGACCCGGCTTTAGTTATTTGATTTAATACGATTCCTATTACATGATTCCGTTAGTGTGACAAACGACATTTAAATTTAAATAGTGCACTCACAACAATATCGAGGAAGTTTGAACTACTTATTTATAAAAATAAACTTAATGATTAGGTCCTTGATAAGGCATTGATTGGAACTAAGAAATGCTAATTCAGAGACTTTAGACAGCTAAGAAAGGATCAAAATTCTATAATTAAAAGAAGCAATCAATTTTCAACATTCACTTTGTAAATTTTGACCTTCAAACGCTTCAGTTATGATTCAAATCCAAAGAAACATTTCTTAGTTCAATTTGGCCAACTTTGGTATCGATTAGTAACTTCCTTTAGGGTGTTTCCACTAGCCCGCACCGCACACCTTTATTCGCAATGGTACTGGCCCGTTTCTACAATTTAAAAAGACTATTGAAATCAAACATTTATTTAAATAAATTAATAATTATTTGCTACACAAATCGACCTACTTAGTCCCAAACTAAGCAAAGCTTGTAATATGGGTACTAGACGACGATAAACATACTTAAATACACAAATAAATACTTAAATACATAGAAAACATCCATGACTCAGGAACAAATAATCGTGCTACACACAAATAAATGGGCCTCCAGCTTCGTAGGCAGGGTTACTACCAACTATGCTAAACCGGTCGTCATTTGGTATCTTATTACATTTTAAGGCTCCTATACACAATGGGCCATCATGGCGCAGGAAAGGGACGCAGTTATGCGTTGGAATGCGATGGCAGTATGTCTTTCTCCGTCTAACGCATAGTTGCGTTGGCCCATTGTGTAGAGCAGCCTTTACATACCTATGAGTGTGGCCGCCCGCAGGTCGAATGGCCAGTTAAGAGTCCGCAGTAAGCTCGATTCTCCATACAAACGTAGTTACGGTCCCATTTTAAAACTACGTGTTGGATTGTAACGAAACTTTGCATGTACAATGACTCGAGGTATATCTATGTCTTTAATTTAGCTTATGTAGCTTCAGATAACATAGTAAAATAAATACAGAGAATTTAAGTTTTTACACAAAACTTGATTTTGCTGTATTTCGTTTGTTTTATAAACTGGAACCATATAAACTAATTACAGACCTGGATATACCTCATGTCATTGTATATGCAAAGTTTCGTTACAATCCAACACGTAGTTTTAAAATGAGAACGAAACTACGTTTGTACGGGAAGGTAAATTCGGCCGAGCTTACTGCGGACTCTTAACGGTCAATAGTTGTAGCTTCATGAAACGGCCAACAGGTGGGATAAATAAATCTCAATAGTCCGAGCATTATCGAAGGTGCGAACTGCTGGGAATGTATTGACCCACATACCCCTTAGTTCGAAGTGCGGACTGGTGGCAATAGCCTTTGGTTTAAGAAAAAATATCAACACAAGTGTAAACGCTATCTTAACTTTAAGTACTCACCAAACACAGAACGAGTTAGCGATAATATTCAACACTTATTACAATATTTTTTTTGTTTTATTAAATTGTTTAATAGTTTTTATTATAGTCAGAACAGACCTCTAACCAACGAGTGTTATATCTACAGCTAGGTTACATGTACTGTCTAATGCCGTTATAGAGAAGAATTTGTTACAATTAAGCAAATTACTATAACGACTATCAATCATGTATTAGAAGGGCATTCGTTCAAATCTACTCATAGATAAGGTGTTAGAAAATAACTTTCAGACCTTTAGTGAAATATTGAAAGGTCAAAAGTACTATAAAGAAAAATTGGAATCCTTTAACTGGCGAAAGAGACTGGCATTAGCTAGTATGATCGCCTTTATGTCGAACATAAATCATTTGTCCCTTACTAGCAAGTAAGTAAGTGCGAGAGGGACGCATGCTTTATGTTGCTAGGCTTTACCTCTGGGCATCTCACGCAGCGATAAGCTACCATTACACAAGCTTAAACTGGCGACCAACTGGGGGCCAATGAGGGCGGCGACAAAGACCGGTGTAAAAAAACCTCTGCTTTTCCCAGAAGCCAGAAGTTACCGGTTTCTGCTACCAGTTAAACATGTTCATTTTGCTCTTTGTCCTATGACCTTATGTCAATAGTTCAATAAAGATTGTGATATTTTTACATTATAAATCTGAAACATTCTTCACCAATTTTCATAAATGAAGGAATTGTTTCTTCATTTATGAAAATTTGTGTTTTTCTCTCTTTTGATGCCCTTTCCGTAAGTATTGTTTCCCATCCCACTTCTGTTGTGATATAATAAAAACAAAGCATAATAATGCAAGTGTTCTTTCTTAGACCACTTGAACATAAGGTAAGAAATGCTTTTAACGTATGCCTGTGCAATAAGGTCGAAAACGGAGCTAAAATGCCTCGTATAGCCTCCAAATTCCGCCTTAAGACCGTTTAAACTAACCTATGCCCTTACATACCTGACTGATATGATTAAAACTCTATACAGATTAGATGTACTCGCATTCCCATGGAAGCAAAGCAACACCGACGAGTACACCCAAGCTATAGTGTCAATTTTATATTTTATTGCTAAGAAGTCTTTACAAATAACAGTGCAAGCTATGGAAGTGATAACACAGCTGTCAGCTTACCAAAATCACCAAGATTTTCAAGTTTATTTGTTTACCCCAGTGTTTTTCAACCTTTTTCACGGCGACCCCTTTAGTACGGAAAAAAATCGCTACCTACATTATGAATTTTACAAATAATGAAGCCTTACATGAAGATTTTAGCTGCGGGGCCCCTCGGGGGGTCGAGGTTGGAAGACACTGCTATACATGAAAAATTCATAGTTTTCAAAATTATTGGGACTTTGGTAAAGCAAGCCGGTATACAAAGGACAGTTATAATCAAAATTCTGGATCTTTTGTACTAACCCTTAGCTCGCGTCAATCTAGGCAAACTTACATTCCTGGTACTTACATAGACAGCAAATCTATGGCGACAATACATTCAACCCGTATATACTCCGACACTAGCGCCGCCGACATATACTGCGGCGAGCTGTGGAACTAACTCACACAGACTATTCGTGATCTACAATAGAATCAAGAGTCAAACAAGGACTTCGATTTAAGTCTAAGACGGTCTAGCCCTTTACCACAAAAATGACAAGATCTTTACTATAAAATAACGAATAAATAAAATATTATACTGGTTATTTTGACAGTGTACACCAAGAAGACTATGGTATTTCTTAGCGCATTGGATACAACTCGAGGCGAGTATAGACGCCCTTGGCATTGAAAGAGTTAGGTTAGGTAAAACCTTATGTGCACACAATAAGAACCATTATATGTCACAATTAAATAGTATTACCCTTACACAATGTATCTTTCTTTATACCAGAATAATGATATATAATTGCCTAACCTCAAAAGACTACAGAGATTTATTCTAAAATATCTTTAAAAAAATACTATTCGAATTAAGCGCTTAACATTATGTATAATGTAATATAATACTGTATGCAGATCAAAATATGTCTCGATTCAAATAAAATTATGATAAGAATACATCATGACATGATAAAAGCATTATGTAGCCAATTATTAAACATATAGTTAAAGTGTATATTTTGAATACATATCCAAATAACCTATATGTTCCATATCTAAATTGTATGAATAAATAAAACATACATCGATATGCCATAATAAGATCAATTTTACCTACTTTTAAGAGCATATCATTTGTGAGTAAGTTTCAAGCTTGATTATTTTATTCAAATATTTTAATTAATACAAAAATGCACTTTTTTGCATTTACTCCTATCAGATCTAAAAATTACATTTCAAAAATTAACATACAATTTCGTTGACAAGAATGTCATTTATCATCATTTCGGTAACGCCATTTGTCATGATAGGTACCTACTCATGATGACATGAAATAAAGTTTGCATTATGTAGCATTGCATTAGGTTAATAAAGGTTATATGGGCATGGCTCGACGTAAAATGACGATGGGGTAAAAATATGTCGTAAAATAATAACATTTAAAATACTATCACAATGGATCCTCAAATGACTAAATTATTTAAATTAAATGTCACATTATTGGTCAAATTGCTAAATTGCTATTCCCATTCCTTTCGCACAAAGACTTCACAGCCAAAGGAATGGCAATAGCGCCGTCCCCTTCGTGCAAGCGTTGTAAGGACAGAAGAAAAGATAATTCATATAACTACCATGGATTTTCCATGATTTCACTAGCCGGAAATATATATATCTGTTAGGTATTCAAGTTGTTATTTACACATATATATATATATATAGAGTATTTTACAATACATAAATAATAAGTTAATATTGTCGTACATATATATACCTACAAGCAGGTACTGTCTGTAAAGCGATACAAGGTTAAATATATCCAATATTCATCCCAAACTAAAAAATAATTATATATTTAAATAGTAGAGGAGAGGACAAAATATTCGAGAACATTAAACGTTATACTTAAATCAGAAACTTACAAAAATAAAGATGGACGTGTCTAATGTAATGGTCTCGGACGATCGCGAGTAATAATTACTTCAAAGAGGTTGTAAGTACTGCAAGTTTCCAAACATACTCTTTGACACAAAAATAGTAGACATCTTGAGGAATTTACATTCAAATACGAACTCTTTCACTCTACACAATGGGCTCATGACCGTAGGACAGGACGCAGTTATGCGGTGCAGTGAGATGAAAGTAGGTCTATCTCCCTTTAACGCATAGTTGCGTCCTGTATGATGGATTGATGGACCACGATGGCATAGTGTAGAGCAGAACAAGTCGCTATGGATTTATGTCAAGCCCACATCACACTGGCCTCGGCGGACCATAGTAAACTTGTCATTAGCTGTCAAACTTACTATTGACCGCCACCGCAGGCCACTCCAGTCTGTGAGAGGCCTTGCCAGCTTGCGTTTTTTTTTAATTTGTTGCCTTTCTCGTGACACGACTCGGTGGCCAGTCTTGGTAAGAGTAGACCTGTGTGGTAGTGTGGATTAAAGTAAGTATTTGCTGCGTCGAACGTCGTAAAACAATGGGTGAAGAGCCCCCGCGGGGCTTAGTAGGTCGGGGCTGTGTAGTCCATGTTTCCTGAAATGTGACAATTGAAACAATTAAATGTTATAAACACAGCAAGGATTTTGTACTAAAGCAAGATATCATTTAATTTAATTAGAAATTTCAATTATCTACGATGAAAACACGTTTGGAGTATTATTTGAACTTGCGGTGGCTGTCGCTCTATGAAATGTGTGTTGCAGGCTTTATGATAAAAGTACTGTATGTTGGCCAATTTCTGTGTCTATATTGGCTGAATGTCAACTTGAAGGCGCGAAATACGACTTTAGAAATTGGTTTGAAATTGTCGGACGCCGATAAATAAAAATTCCACTGGAAGAAAGCCAAAAGAGCTATTAATACCACATTAAAACATGAGTCATTTCGGTGATTTTTCTATCACTACTGTTATGCTGTGGGTGACTCGCTAGCTGATCACTTGTGTTGGAAATTGGAAGGCACTTTAGCCCCTGATTTAGTTTCTACCTGTACCGTCCGCTGTTTCTGATAAACGAGCACCGCTAGGTAGCGATCGGTCTTGCCCCGGGTAGCGAGCGGCCTTAACCCCGGGCGATTTTGTCGCTCTAAAGTGCACTTGTGATACGAGTTTTGAGAGTCTCTCGCGACCAACGGCTAGCGACAAAAAAAATCGCTTTGACATTTGACTGCGAGACGAGAAGCGTCTTGTGATAGAATTTCGCTATGACGCGCCTTATATCGCTTTTTGACGCGTGAGACAGGTCACGGGCTGCCTCCTGATAGCCGTGCTGTGACTCAAAAAAATAAAATTAACCCATAATCAAAGCAATATCCCCTAAAAATGTAGCTAAGTAATGTATTGTGTTTTGCCAATAACAATGTCCATATTGACTCTATAAATCCAATTATTTATAAATTCGTGTGCAATTATTGTTTTTTTCTCCTTAGTCTGTTTTAATTCGCATAATATGAACTAAAATTCATCTTGAGTATTATCGACTTCTACTGATTTTTTTAATGATACGTTGGATGCAATTTCTTGTTTATGCAATATTCATGTTTAATGATAAATTTATTTGCACTAAATACGGTAACAGTGGAACTTTACAAGGAATTTTGAACATACATATTAAACCGATATCGGCATGCAACACATAAAGAGTTATTTACATATAATTATATTAAACACTAAGTAACTTTAATTTTAATTACCTATACAGAACCAAAATTAATAAATTATAATTTACAAAATAATTATGGTAAGTATTAAATATGTTTTATCTGTTAGGCTTTAGTAATTACTAAATAATAATGTTTTACCACAAAATAATCATTAATCGAATTGGAGGATTTTTCTGTAGGCTAATTGAGCAGTTTGACCTTAAACATTTCGTGGCAAACTTTTTATTCCTTCTGGTAGGTGATTGAATATTTTTACTGACATCGCATAATAGTTTGTGACAAATAGTTTGGTTCTTATCCTAGGTAATATCAATATAACTCACTACATCATAGCTTCTATCATTTTCATACACATATTTACGGAAAAGTAACTTGTAAGTATCTGTACGAATGATGTTTTCCGACCGACATGCCTATTGAGTATGTTACCTTGGTCGCGCTGCGAGAAGGGCGGCTCGCTGTAGGCGGGCTGCGGGTCGGGCGCGCCGGGGTAGGCGGGGAAGCCCCCCGGGCTGCCGACGGCGCCCTCGACCTCGTACGCCGGCGCGAACGCCGACTCCGCGCCCAGGCGGAAGCGCTGGAACGCGAAGAATGCGCAGCCCACCTGCGGAGATGATAATAATTATAAATATTAGGGGACAATCTTACACAAATCGACCTAGACCCATAATAAGCTCAGTAAGGCTTGTGTTATGGGTACAAACAGCAACACAGGTAACTATACACTTCAGAAATGTGTGTGTTAGTACGCTATAGGTTGGCTACGGGGGCTATTATTCAAAAGAGTTTTGAAACAGTTTTTTTCTTTTGTGTTTGATCCAATGACATTATTGACATTAAATGCCATATATTGAATTTGTGGATTGATTTGCGGATATTAATTCACATTTGAAGATGGCTCCCCGTCTGACTCTTTTGGAAAGAACGAGAATAGTAACCCTCAAAGAAATTGGAATGCGTGTGGCCAAGATAGCTCAAGAAACAGGAGTGCACAGGCGATTAGTTTACTTATGGTTGCAAAGATATGAAGCAGGCGGCGTCCACGATTAGCACGTCAAAGAGTTACAACAGAGGCGGAAGACGCAGAGATGATTGTTACACATTCACAGGACCCCTTCCATCGTTCCCGTGATACAGCCATACAATACGCTATTTCTATACAAACAGTGCGTCGTCGGTTGAATGAAGGGGGACTTCACTATCATATACCGGCCCGAAAAATATTGCTAACTCAGCAACACAAAGAGGACCGAATCGCTATTGTCTGCAATACTACAATTTCGATTGGGTAAACAATGAAGTCATTTTTGTCGACGAGAAAACATTTAGATCGGACAAGCATGGTCGCAAAATACTCTACAGGCGAAGTAATGAACGATATGTCCAAAGGAACACATTGCCTAACAAGGCAAGTGGAAGAATATGTCTAGGTATTTGGGGTTGGATTAGTTCCATGGGTCCGGGGGAACTCACAGCAGTGAGTGGCAGGATGAATGAGTCTCAATATGTGGAAATCTTGAGAGATGTCTTTTTACCATCAGTTCTCACGGCTTTTCCCCAAGGTCATATTTATTTGGCACAGGACAATATAGTTCCATACACAGCTCCCGATTAGTGCAGGAATGGCTAGCAGGCCAACCTGACATTGAACAGATTCAGTGGCCGGCTAAAAGCCCGGATTTAAACTCCATTGAGAACGTTTGGGGGCAAATGGTTCTCAATTGGGATCCAAGCGACGTCCGAAATAAAGAAAATTTAAGTCGTGGTATTTCACACTTGAGAACTTTTAAGAGGAACTGACATGTGTTGGAATATGGTGGCGAATATGCGATCCAGTATTAATTTAGTCCTAGACAATGGAGGAGGGCACATCCCGTATTAATTTTAAATATAAATAAGCGAGATAAAATAACTGTTTTTTTTTACCTTTTCTGAATTTTATTGCCAATCATAATTTTATAGACATTGCATTTTTGAAAGAAAATGCAGTGACAAACTGAAAAATTATAAAATTATGAATGAAGAAAAATATAAATAACACACTAAGAATATTTTACACCTATAGATTCATCAATTCATCCATCAATAATAATATAGTTTTTTTTAATTCATCCTGTCCGAAAGCTAAAATATATTTTTGACAAATTCACGTGTCTTGTTGTAGAAAATCCTATACTTTTTCAGAGTATAATAAAGATGCTCAAACAACTAGAGTGACAAAGGCACGTCACACATACGCAAACTTTATTTAATTTGAAGTTGACATAATACACATATATTTATCTCTTTCATTTTCCCTCTGCTGTCTTTAATGGTCAGTTAGCTGTGTTGCTGTTTGTACTAGACAACGATATGATTAATAGATAGAAAAACTTAAATACATAGAAAACATCCATGACTCAGAAACAAATATTCATGCTCATCACACAAATATTTGTCCTTACCGGGATTCGAACCCCAGCTTTGTAGGCAGCGTCACTACCCGTACCCACTAGGCTAACTGATCGTCATGATGCATGATAATTTCAAATTTAGAATTAAGTCTATGCGTTATAGCCACGTTACGCAGTGGACAGTGTACCAATAACACTTATAACATGACTATTCTTTAGTCTGAACCGAAGCCCAGCGCAGACTGGGGAAGCATCTGGCGACGATGGGCGGATTGTCGGTCTTGCCCCATAGACTTGTAGTGTAGACATGTTTGATTTTCCCAGGCGAAGATGGAGAAGAAACAGAAGGCTATGGCGCCCTGCATGTTGTTAGCGATGCCGAAGGACGGGGTGTCGGTCTTGACCTATACGTTTATACTGTACCTATATATGTTTGTGAGTGACTTACCCAGGCGAAGATGGAGAAGAAGCAGAAGGCTATGGCGCCCTGCATGTTATTGGCGGTGCCGATGGGTGGGTCGTCGGTCTTGCCCCACGCGTTTGCCAAATAGCAGAAGCCAACGAAGTACAGGAACGCCCAGAACGCTGAAAGTAAAATGCAACATCATATAATTACTTACTTGGATCTTGATGGTATGTAGTGGTTCGGTTTTATTCTTTTTTCTGTTTTTTTTAACTGAATAAAATAATGTTTTTTTTTATTACTTACCTCCGTTACGAATTCTATGAATGAAAGTTTCTCTACAACTACATTTACCATAAGTACCTATCATTGCTAATGACGGAAACTAACGCCACTGTACGAAATTTCTAAATTTTCCTTTTGGGTGAATAGGTATCCATCAGACCCGTGTGAGGTAGCGGAGCGGAGTGCGAGGAAAATAGCTCACACAATCTATTCCTAATTATATTGCCGGTGCGGTGTCAATGAGGTCACCCGTTCTTAGGCCGTGGACTGGACGGCAGCGGGCAGCCAGGCGCCAGGCGACGAGCGGCTGCCCATACATTGAAGTCGCCCGAATGTATGTATGAACATGAACAGCCGCTTTGCCCGCGCGGTCGTCCTACTCCAGGAAAAAACATTAATTTATAATAGCGTTTTTTTGGTGATTTCATTTTCAAATGTTAAACTAAGATGCTTTATTCCAGAATCCGACATACTTTCCACCCGGATGTAAGTAATTATGTAGATTTATATGAAGCATGCATTGTTTTTTTTTGTATAATTTATCTTGAATTTAGAGCAAATTTAAATGAACTAAAATAAAGACATAAATAATAATGAATATTTTTTCAGACTTTTCTGAAGCTAGTTAATTTATAATTTTTTGCATGACTGAAATTTTGTCGGAATCTGTCGTTGGGTAACTATTTAATAAATAATATAATATCTGTAACTATCATTGGAACTCATATAACGAACAGTTTTCATAAAATGTTTCTTCATAATGTAATTACTAAGAACAGACTTGAACTCATAATTTGGTTTTTCATAACGTCATAATGTCAGTTTCCTTTATAATGGACATATATCATAATTTTGTTAGTCCTAATATCATAACTGAGAACATACTTACGCGTTAAAAGAAAAGGTTTGTTTTTCAACTACCTATTTGATGTTGGATAAGCTGTTGACTTCATTCGTATTTGAGTGTATTTAATATTTTTTGCAAACAAGTTTTTCCGCTCTTTTATAAAAAAAACCGTCTTCTAACCTATCCGCGATCCGAGTCGGTTTTGCCACTAAGTCCCTGTTCCCTACTGCCTACCTGAACTTATATATCTTGGCATTAGTTGATCTCAGAGATCATTCGTTGTTCTTTATTAATACAAGCACTATATTTAATATGTATAGAAATAAATATGATATTAAACTATATTGCTAAAAATCGTTATGATATAAAAGTATATAAACATAGATGGTAGTAACAGAGATACTTATGTTGAATAACATTATGAATAAAGACAATTCGGAGTTACGATAGTTATTAGCACAAATAATTATGAATGGTGATCATTATGAGTTTATGAGATAAATTTGTATGAGATTTTTATAAATTCGGAAATCCAATTTTATATGAACTTTGGCGCACCTAGGGCGTGCAGCGTGCATATATGAAACAAATGCACGATGGGGCACTCGGGCCGTATACTTAGTGGCAACTAGGTACATCATCCGAACAGGAGATATGCAGACTTCTTCACCCTGTATATATAACAAGAAGTCAAGAACCAATGTAGTCGTAATTTAATTTGCACTCTCGTTTCGTATCAACGGCGAGAGCTACTTATTGTAATGGATGAAAATCAATTTTCATTATCGGATTTCCCGAGTTAGCGATGTCATTCTGTGCACCGTGTTGTCGATTCGTCACTAGCAATGTCGTGGTAAATTGATTAGAGTTATCAACTTATCATTTATAACTGAGTCAATAAAACGTATAATTTTTTATGATTACACAGTAAATTAATCGATATAATCCTCTCATAAATGTGCACCGAAACTTGTCGCTGACATAAGTGATGGGACAAGTTGTATATCATCCCATATTTGACCATGAAAAAAATTATTGCAAATTTTTCTAGAAGTTTTATGTTTTTTCCACTGAGAACCACGAGCCCTTTCGATCCTTATAGGACAAAAAACGTCCCAAATATTTTTTTCCTGTTGTGTTACCATTTCCCATATATGTACTTTGTATGACGGTAACAAAGTAGTTATGGAAAGTTCAAAAATGTATGTAAAAAAATTTGGGACACTTTTTTTGACGTATTGGGATGGAAAAGGGCGGTGATCGTGAGTAGAAATAAGTAACATAAAAGTTGCAGAACTTCTCGCAATTTTATTGTAGCATTTTTTTAAATGTATGCTCATTTCATACCATGACTGTACTAATACCTAAGTAATCTGTCGTAACTAACGTTTTAAGATATCTAGTTATAAGTTCTAAGTGGACTGCAAGCTGTAAACACCTGAATCTAGCGACAATAAATACCGTCATAATCGTATAAAAAAAAACAAATAACATAATGTTATATCTATTAAATCAGGCCTCTTCCCCTTGCCACTATAGCTAAACTCGGCTCACGCACCTTTGGTATTTATATGGGCTCTATATGCGATGTGGGCCCTTTAAACCTAGGCAACATACTATTAACAGCACCGGCCTAAAAACTTGAATATCCGAGGCCCATTTCATCGATGTCCAAAGATAACACTGTTTACACTGTGTTTACTGCATGACGTGCGCGTACGCAGAGTACAAGAGAGCTATTAATAACAGTTGCAACACTGTCCTGAATAAATGCATCGTCAGTGTCAGTGTTAATTTTAAATGTAAGTACATTAGCAGTCCTAGCATAGCCTATCAAAACTGTTGCACTCGCGTAGTGATATTGTTGTCGATACGCCCCTTTTAGGTACGATATATGTAATCGAAGTTTAATGAATGTGTAAACCAGATATGATCTATCATTCACACACATCACTATATTACATATTTCACTGGATCCAAATATTAAGTAAGGTCCATAGCCTACTGAAGACTTAAGCACCGCACTATTAATTCTTACCCGGATTTAAACTCGGGTCCGCCAGCTTTGTAAGCATAAGGTCATTGCCAAAAGTAGGCCGTGTCCACAAAATACATTTATATTGGACTTAGTGGATATCCTGTGTGACATCATGCGTTTATCTCCGCTATTTAGGCAACTGACTGTAACCATCAAAAATTTGTCTCACTCGCTCGCTAATGTACGTACCTAACTTGGGAAGTTTGAAATATAATATCAAAAAGAAAGAAAACAGTTAAAATATTATTTTATTTTTCAACACAATTGCTCGTAACGTACCTCTTATTGTGTCGCTTTTAGGCTCATAATCCTGGATATTAAACACGCGTGTTTAATAACATTACGATACTTGTGTGTTATGGTTATATCCCGATTAAGTCACGTTGGCACCTTGCAGCAAGATGTATGCATGCACACGGTGCATTCTTAAACTAACAGGGTTGTACAGAATGTACAGCTTTTTTTTAATTCTCGGCAAATGGATTCTTACCCGACTAAACAAATTAAATCCTTTTTGTTAATTAATTGACTATTTCTTTTTGGATATGGTATAGAAACGGTTAATTTAGTAAAACTATTCACTTTTGATAACATTTTACATGAATTAATAAAGATAACATTTTAAAACGAAATTATTTATTTTATTTTGTATTGGCTGTTTAGAGATTTCATCTAATGCGCGCGCACTTCGCAAACTGCACAAAAAAAATTGATGCGCGCCATTATAATTTATTTCACAGATATTTGTAAACATTGTTAATGCGTGTTGGATTATTAACAAAAATGATGATTCGTGGTGACTAGAAAAGTGATAAAAAGAATGGACGCCACTAGAAATTCTTGACTACATGTGAGTAAAAACCTGTTGACATCAATAAGTAAAGAAAATAACTTGACAGGCCTATCAAATTTTCATCTTCTGAAAAGAATTTTTTCCTCGCAAAATGTGTTGAAAAACGTCGTATGAAACGCGTGAGCTTTGATAATTACAATCCTCGGCTCTATTATCACGCTCACCTGCGGCTCGCGCGTGATAATTCCGCCTCTGATGTAATTATCAACATACCTCACTTGTATCACAATGTAATGATTGTAATGTAATGAATGATGATCCTTTTCGGGCGATAGAATAAGATTTTGTATTTAAATTTGACTCATTAAGTTTTTATTAATAGAAGATCATGGTAGAAATTCTTGTAAGTAATTTTGTTATTTATGCAAATATATATTGTAATATTTATCGTGTAATTTTTAGTCTAAATCTAATGATTATTATGGGTTATCCGCGGATTGACTAGAACGCAAAATGACTAGTGTTTGCGTTTTAGGCACAATGCTCTGTGGTCAAACTGCAATGTAGGCAAAAGCACACACTAGTCATTTCGCGTTCTACGCAATCCGAGATCATCCGATTATTATGGGATTCAGATTTTTGATAAATTAGTAACCAATCTTTTTTCTAAGGAACACTAGTTTGAAGCAGAAGCAAAGTTTAAGAAGTAAGCAGTCTCTTATCAAGAATTATTTACATGGTACCTATTTAGTATCGCACTCAGATTAATAACGAAATGTTGATGGCTAAGATATTTTTACCGGCTCATGGGGTTTTAGCTAAACCAAAATTGTACGTATCTACTCGTGTTAAGTAATACGTTTTTGTTTCACGTACATATACCGCGGTAAAAGAAATAAAGATCTAATAAAAGTAATAAAGTTTGCATATACTTATCTCAGCCTCGGAAACATTATATTTATGAATTTTTTGATCCACTAAAAGACTTTAATGGTGGTTTTGGCGCCCAATGTTCAATTTGTCTTGAGCCTCCGCAAAGGGAAGGCATTATTTGAGCATAAAAGCGAAATCATAGCCCTAAAGAAACAAGAAAGATGCCGTGTAGTACAGTCACCAGCATTAATATGTGCCACAACAAAGGGCGCATAAATATCTGACACGACTCTATTTCTAGGGCCGCAAGGATGTGTCAGATATTTATGCCCGCTTTGTTATGGCAGATATTGGTGCTGGTGACTGTACATCAAACGCTCGACTTATATTACACTAGCTTCCGCCCGCGACTTCGTCCGCGTGGACCCGGGATAAAAACTATCCTATATTTTAATCCAGGCTATAAACTATATTCGTGCAAAATTTCATTCAAATCGATTCAGCCGTTTAAGCGTGATTGAGTAACAAACATCCAAACATCTAAACTTTCGCATTTATAATATATTACATATTACATTACATTTAAACGTGACACTTGTGACAGTAGTTAGTTCAGAGGCTCTAGTATAAGTTTTACCGAAACAAAACGTTACGACCGCGTTTGCGTTTAGCTGTCAAATCCCATAAAAATTGAGGGTAAAACGCAAACGCGCTCGTAACGTTTTGTTTCGGTGAAACTTATACCAGAGCCTCAGCATCATCATGCTCACAGCTGACACAACACTTTGCACACTTGATCTTAGGATTTTTAGTATTGGGAGTGGAAAGTCTATTGCTGTAAATTGATAAATAACTCACCAGGGAATCCCGAGTCTCCCAGCACACAGTGCTTCCTAGTCTTGAGGGACGACATCTGCTCGAACAGATACTTGCCGACGATGAAGATGGACGCGATGAACGCTTTCACCGATATCCCCACGCCCAATAAGTTATATGTGTTGGTGTCATCATTATGCACACATCCCTTGCAACGCTTCATCTTAAGACTGCTGGGAGTGGCAGCGGACAGACTACAGCAGTTAATTGATGTATAACTCACCAGAGAATCCCAAGTCTCCCAGCACATAGTGCTTCCTAGTCTTGACGGACGACATCTGCTCGAACAGATACTCCCCGACGATGAAGCCGATGGCCGCGATGAACGCGATCACGGATATTCCCACGCCGTAGTTACACGCGTTGGTATCATCGTTGTATGCGCAGTATTCCTTGCCGTCCTTCTTGTTGATGTACCAGCCCTTCGCCGATATGCAGCCCATAACTATCACGCTGAACAGCTGTGGAGAAAAAGTTCAAGCTCTAAATTAAAACGTAAGATAACCCAGAACACCATTAGCGTTCTCTTGCGTGGAAAGTCAGATAGTAATGGAATTGATGAAATGTCTACATCAATTCTTGGGGATTGGCATTAAGTAATAAGAGAGTAAATACAGGATACAGGAAATAAGATATCCCGTATTAAGTAAGTAAGATAGGTATTCACTCGCGGCGACCATTTTGCTTCATATGAAAAAGATAGAAAAATGTTTACGAAATTGACTGTTTGTTTGTTGATTAGGTCTTAGTATGTGGGTACATATGTTCGTGGGTCTTATTTAGTATTCGTTCAACTCTATGCCATACTAGTTTCGATAAAGTAAAATATAGTCAAATGGAGAAAAAGTAACACATGATAATAATTAATAAATCATCAAAAAGCGAGAACTGTCCAAAATTTTAAAAGGGATTCCATCCCTTTTCCGCAAAACGCACCTTCATGCTAAACGATTGCCATTTAACTATGACTCGGGATCCGTGACGTCACGAACCTAGAGCGTTTTCTCTCTCAAACATTAAAATCGGTGTATCTTCGTATATTTTTGAAATATTTGAATGGGATTTTAGGTAAAAGGAGCGATATTAGGAAGATCTCGGGTCACTTCTGAGCTGTTATTCGCTACGCGCTAATGCGGCTCACCCTCACACCGCCGGTCACCTGTCACGAAACTATAGATCTCTACCTACGCTTAGTTACTCCGCATCGCGGTTTCAAGATATATTTGTGGGTGAGCGTTGAGGTGAGCTTAAAACTATTGGAGGTCACATATGTGTCTACTGGCCATAAGTAATCGTTATTACGACATGCCTGTCACGATTTAAATACGTTCCTTTGTATTGTCACTTGCTGAAAATAAACAGACCACGAATCATCTAGCGTATCACTGAACTCTGCTGTAGTGTTTGTGCTGTGCATTTTACATTAGGTTATGTGCCTGACGCACTGATAGTGCTAGTTTAAATTAATAAATTGAGTGGATCTGATATTTACTGTAATCTTGCGAAATTATGTCGGAAGAAGGCGGCATAAGTGGTATAAAGAAGCTGAGGGGATCGTCAGACTACCCGAACTGGAAGTTCCTGGTGCGTAATTACCTGGAGAATAAAAACTGGTGGGATGTCATTTCGAAAGACGCCGTTAATGCGGACGTAGATAGGAAGGCACGAACAACCATATGCTTGTTGTTGGAACCAGAGTGCTTTACCCATGTTTACAATGTGAAAACTGCAAAAGAAGCCTGGAACAGTTTACAGGGAGCCTACGAAGATAAGGGCTGGGGAAGACGCATCCACATCCAGCGAGAGCTTTTCATCTGTAAGTTAGAAAGTTTTAATTGTATGGAGAGCTACATATCAAAAGTCACATTCTTTGCACAACAATGAGGAGGATTGGATAATTTCAATTTTGCTTGGTGGATTGACTGCTGAGTACAGCCCAATCATAATGACTGTAGATAACAGTAGCCAAGAGATCACTTTAGAGCAAATTAAAATGAAGTTGTTGCAAGAAGGAAGTAGACAGAGCAAGATGAACACAGACTACGAGCAAGCTTTTGTGACACGTAAAGGACAGAACGATGCCAGATCTACAAGCAAAACTAACGATCGTAAGCAAAAGTTCGTCTACAAGTGTTTCAAGTGCCACAATCTGGTGGATCTGAATGTAAAGAGCGAGTCAAGACCGCAAATGTTTGCCTGAACACCAAGGAGGCGATCAACAAGGACTAATGGTATCTTGACAGCGGGTGCTCTAATTCCATGACTCATGACCGAAACAAGTTGGTGTCTTATAGACCTGAAAAGGGCAGCATGAAAATCTCTGTTGCGAATGGCGAGAAGTTATTGGTCAAAGGTCGAGGGAACGCTGAACCTCAAGTCGGCGAAAACGAAAAATTTATTTTGGAAAATGTTTTACATGTTCCCGACCTTTCGATGAACTTGATATCGGTTAGCGATTTGACCAAGAAAAAATATTCGATTAATTTTGAGAAAGGAGGTTGCACTATTCAAAATAAGAACCGAATGATTGCAAGCTGTCAAGAAGTTGACGGAATTTGTTGACAGAAAAGAAAAACAACGTCGTAAATGTGACAATGTCAAATCAAAATGGGCAAAATGTAAACATTTCGAACATTTGGCATAAACGTTTAGGCCATTTAAGCCGAAATTATATGGCCGAGATGCAAAAAATTGTAGCCGGTATGGAATTTAAGAGTTCTGATTTGTGCGAACCGTGCATTCCGTGTATTGAATAAGAACAAAGGTACGAGAGCGGACGGGATCCTACAAATCGTACACAGCTATATTTGTGGACCAGTTGAGGAACCTTCGTTCGGAGGTGCGAGGTTTGTTCTCCTCTTTATAGATGATTTTACTAGAAAGACTCATGTTTATTTTTTGAAACATAAGCATGATACGTTCGATAAGTTTCGTGAATACAAGGCGGAAGTCGAGAACGAGACGAGTAAATCTATACGAGTTTTAAGAAGTGACGGAGTACTGTAGTGGAAAATTTAAATCTTTTTTGAAGTCCGCAGGAATAAAACAAAACTGTCGCAGAAAGATCGAACAGGACGATTATTGAGAAGGCTAGGACCTTGTTGTCGGAGGCGAAGCTCCCCAAACAATATTGGGTGGAAGCTGTAAATACCGTAGTATATTTGAAAAATAGGACAAACGCTGTGAAAGGAGCAGTACCTGGAGAGCTTTGGGCAGGCAAGAAGGTAGATGTCAGCCATCTACGAATCTTTGGTTGTTTGGGATGTCGACTTATTGCCAAAGCAAAGCGTCGGAAATTGGATATGAAGACAGAACCAATGATATTCATCGGATACCCAGATAATCAAAAGGGTTACCGTTTGATGAATCCGAAGACGCATGAAGTTATCACTGCAAAAGATGTGATATTTTTAGAAAATGATTTTCTACACAATGAAAAAAACGAGAAGCGGTCAGAGGTTATCATCAACCTTAACACAGACTGTGAACAAGAGGCTATCATCAAACTTAACACAGACTGTGAACAGTCCAGCGAACCACGATCTGAAGCATTGGAGAGTCATGAAGTGTTCCGCGATGCTGTTGACGACATCGTAAGCAGTCCTGAACCTGATATACAACAGCCGGTACCGAATAAGGTGTTCACAGAAGATGTGATTATACCGGACCTGCAAGGACGGCGGTTTCCTCAGAGAGAACGCAGACAAGTTGACCGATACGGTTGTAACGTTATGTGTGCTACGGAAGGTAACTATGACGGCGATCCTGTGACTATTGGAGAAGCTTTGGCACGACCCGATAGTGACTTATGGCAAAAAGCGGTAGACGAAGAGCTTATGTCATTAAAGGAGAACCAGACTTGGACCTTAGTCGACCTTCCAGCTGATAAGAAACCTACCCAGTGCAAATGGGTATTCAAAATCAAGAAAGACAGCGACGGTAAGGTAACGAAGTATAAGGCTAGACTTGTAGCGAAAGGGTTTACACAGGTATGTGGTGTAGACTATACTGAAACTTATTCTCCAGTAGTTAGAAGCTCTACTTTACGATTGTTGTTCTCGTTGGCTGCTGAATACGATTGGTTTATTGACCAATGGGATGTCACGACTGCGTTTTTGTACGGGAAAATAAAAGAGGACATTTACATGCTGCCGAAAGGAGCAGTCGCCAAAGGTCAAGAAACCAAGGTATGCAAGCTGCAGCGATCTCTTTATGGTTTGAAACAAGCTTCAAATGCTTGGTTCAAAGAATTAGATAAAGAAATGTTGAATTTAGGCTTTATACAATCAAAAATAGAACCTTGTTTGTACCAAAAACAGCTTAAAGATGATAAGAAGTTAATAGTAGTAATTTACGTTGATGACATTTTTGTATTCGGAAACTGTGAAGTTGAAAAGCAAAAATTAAAATCGAGCTTGCTTGACAAGTTTAAGAAGAAGGATTTGGGCGCGGCTAGGCATGTTTTAGGCATGAGACTGAGACGAGAGAAAAGTGTTATTCATCTAGATCAGGAGCAGTTTATTCTGGACATTTTAAATAACTTTAACATGACAGACGCTAAGCCGGTTAATACCCCGATGGAAGTGGGAATGAAATTGGAGAGGTCGACAAGTTCTCACTGTCAGCTGCCGTATCAAAGTTTGGTAGGTTGTCTAAATTATTTAGCCTGTAACACGCGACCTGACATATCTCACGCGGTAAGTGTACTTTCCCAGTTTATTAACTGCTACGGTGAAATACATTTTAAGTGCGCGAAACGGGTGCTAAGGTATTTGAAAGGTAGGTCAAATCTGTGTCTCACTTTTCGTAAATCAGGTGTTTTAGACTTACGCGGCTATGTGGACGCAGGTTTGGGTGGCGCGCTTGATAGAAAATCATTCACGGGTTTAATTTTCAAATTGGGCCTAAATATTGTTTCCTGGGAGAACAAGAAGCAAGCAATAGCTTGAGCTCTGTAACACGGCAAACCTCCGCCGCGCGGCTGCTAGCGCACTGGCCAGCGAGGAAGAAAAAACATAGGATATTCACGGCCGTGTTTTGTTTTTTCTTCGGAAAAATAATTGCTGAAAGATTGGATTGAGATTTCTTCTATTTTAAAACGTAAAAACTAATGTTTTATGTAATGCACATTACCTCTGTTTATAAATAGTGTATATAGTTAATGCATACAAGGGCTGCCACTTAAGCAGGTATGTTTTGTATCAAGTTCTGTGCTCTGTATATTTTTTGTTTGTTAAACCCAATCCAAGCCTCATTTAGCCGTCACTGGTCTAAACCTTATGAGGCGCGGATGGGTTTGAACCTGAGCTAATAAAAAGGATTGCTTCCAGCCCTTTGTGCCTCGTAGTCTTCAAACTTGATCACTGCTTGGCTGCTGGATATACCTACGTCTGCGCTACCGCAACCTAAAGGCGAGCCCTAGACCTACCCAGCCCAGCGAGAGCTCCGAGGCTATTTAAACTGCAAACGTCTCATCTGAACTTTTCAGGCCAGTGACTTTTAGTTGTAACATTATGCCTCTGTACTGACTGATTAATTACCCAATTTGTACAAATATCTTCTTCATTTTTATTATTATATTTTATTGTAAATAAAATATTAGTTTTATTTTCACCCGCCGGCTAGCCGGGCTACATTGGCGCCCATAGGGTTATTCAGTCAGTACGTGGGTCTTAAGGACTTGGATTGGGTTATGTACGTACTTGTAAATACTACTTATACGGGTTTGTACATAACCAGGTTTTAGTTTTAACGTGTAATTCTGTGTATTTTGTTTTCCTTTGTGTACCTATAGGTTACATTGTATATATATATATATCTACTTTGCAGCTTGCATTTCATCTTTATGTACATAATATGTTTATGTACAATTTAAGTGTGTGTTAGTGTATTTGTATGTTGTTAATAGTTTGTTATTGCTCTCTTTGTACTCCGGTCATTCTAGTTTGTTAATATGGAGTTCTCCCGTGTAAGTGTAAATATGTTAAATAAGCATGAACTTATTTACGAAATAACTATCCGTTCACATACTCGGGTAAGGGTTGTCCGCGTAATTTTGTGCAGAAGGTTGAGGAATTCGCGATATCTAGAACCTTACCCACTAGTATATTATTATCACATTCATATGATTTGTTCACGGAAGCAGCACTTCACTGGTTTCGTGCTTACAAGGATAGTTTTACCTCTTGGGAGAGCTTAAAAGTAAAACTGTTTGATGATTTTGGTGTAGTTGATTACGATTACAAGTTACTGCGGGAAATTCAGGACCGTACCCAAGGCAGGGATGAGTCGGTTGTCGCGTATTTCGCCATTATGTGTGGTCTACTAGCCAAGCTTAGCTACACTATGTCTGAGGCTGACAAATTACAGATCTTGTTAAGAAATATACGTCCTGAGTATGATTGTATGGTAGCACAGGCGGACATTAAAACTATGGAGGACTTAAAAATTATATGTAAGAGGTATGAGGCTTATCTTAATCGCTCCAGGAACTTTAAGGAGCCTCCTACAAATAGCCCATCTTCTTTGACAGATGACTTTGTATATAAATCTGTAAATAGTCTCTCTGTAAATATAGTTAACTCTACTAAGCAATTTTGTGTGCGCTGTAGAGTCAACGGCCACTCTTTGCGTATGTGCAAGGAACCACGCAAGCTTGTGTGCTTCAAGTGCGGCTTGGAGGGCTACCGGAGTACTGACTGTCCTCATTGTAATAAGGTGGTTACTCAAACTAAGACTTGTTCAAAAAACGTGTAAATGAGGGTCAAAGTAATGTAAATAAGGATTGTAAATATTCGAATAAAGAGTGGGAAGACTGGTTGTCAGTCGTCAGACTTTTTATGTTGTCAAGCCAAACTTCTTTGATCCTCTTTGACGACCAAAATGATAATGAGCGTCCTTATGTAAATATTAATGTAAATAATCTGACTCTTTCTGGCCTTCTGGATAGTGGTAGTAGTATAAGTATTTTGGGCAATAACTCTCATAGAGCTTTGCTTGAACAAGGATTTTTACTGAACTCGTCGTATAAAATCACAGTGCGAGCCGCTAACGGTCAGTCTGTGCAATCTATTGGTTTTATAGACCTTCTTGTACATTTTAATGACCAGTTTCTAAACATTACCGCACACGTTATCCCTGACATTTCTTCACATTTAATACTTGGTATTGACTTCTGGAAAGGTTTTAATCTTTTGCCTAGTTCCCTTAAAAATGTCGAATTAAAATGTCCATCAAATTGCACATCATTAACTACTGAGTGCCCTAAGCAAGTTCTTCCTTTTGAAGACTTGTCTGAGGAACAGCAGGTTCAAGCGAACGATATTATATCACGCTTTCGCGAAGCTTCTACACAGTCTGGTCAACTTGGTCGAACGCACTTAATCGAGCATCATATCGACACGGGTGACCATGAGCCTGTCAGGCAGAGATGTTACAGACTCTCGCCCGAAAAACAAAAGGTATTAGTAGAAGAGGTGGACAAAATGCTTGCTTTGGATATTATAGAGCCGTGCGAAAGCCCGTGGTTGAGTCCTGTACTTGTTACTCCTAAAAAAGATGGTAGCTGGAGATTTTGTTTAGATAGTAGAAAACTAAATGCTGTTACTAAAAAGGACGCTTATAAATTACCGTTTATTAGTGAGATTCTTGACAATCTCCGCGATGCGAAGTATTTGTCTAGTATCGATATTGCTAAGGCATTTTGGGAAGTACCGTTACGCGAAGAGGATAGAGATAAAAGTGCTTTTTACGTAAATTCTCGTGGTATGTTCCGCTTTAAAGTCACTCCGTTCGGTTTAACAAATGCCCCAGCTACGCAACAGCGTTTGATGGATCTTTTATTCACACCTGAGTTCGAAAACCGCGTTTTCTGGTATCTAGATGATATTATTGTGATATCAAACACTTTTGAAGATCACATTTCTCTATTAACTCGTGTTTTAGACAAACTAAAATATGCTCGACTTACGATCAACTTCGAAAAGTCTACATTCTTCCGGCGTGAACTAAAATATCTAGGTTATATTGTAGACCATAAGGGCTTACGCACGGACCCTGATAAGGTCAAGGCAATACTTGATATTCCCGTTCCTACTACTAGACGGGAACTAAAGAGGTTTCTCGGTACTGCCAGCTGGTACAGGCGATTTGTACCAAATTTTAGCACTCTAGCCGCACCTCTAAACTTACTTACATCTACTGGAAAGAAGGCTCCTCCGTTCCGTTGGAATGATGAAGCCGAAGTCGCCTTTAATAACATAAAGCAAGCACTTGTGTCCAGCCCTACATTAACTTGTCCTGATTTTTCTAAAACGTTTTCTGTCCATTGTGACGCCTCAAATTTTGGTATTGGAGCTATGTTGACACAGGAAGATGACGGCAATGAAAAACCCATTGCCTATTTTAGCCGTTCTTTGTCAAAACAGCAGCAAAATTATTCAATTACTGAACGCGAATTGTTGAGCGTTATTGTTGCACTAGAACATTGGCAATGCTATCTAGACAATGGACAAAAATTTATTGTATATACTGACCATTCAGCTTTGAAATGGTTCCTGAACTTAGACAACCCCTCTGGGCGATTGGCACGTTGGAGTGTTCGTTTGTCTGCATACAACTTTGACATAAAGCACAAGAAAGGCAAGGATCATGTAGTACCTGATATTTTATCACGATCAGTGCCAGTCGACGTAATTTACGTAGAGTCTCATGACGACTGGTTTAATAACATCTTCCAGGGTTGTCAGGAAAATCCTTCCTCATTTCCTGATTATAAAATTGTAAATAATAATTTGTATAGGCTCAAACGCACTAGTTCTTTCCTGACATCTGAATTTGATTGGAAACTTGTGATTCCAAAGGAAATGAGAGAAGATATTATTCGAGACAATCATTCCCAACCTATTGCTGGCCATTTTGGGATCTTTAAAACTCACAAAAGGATATCTCTTCGCTTCTTTTGGCCTGGGATGTATAGAGATGTATGTAAATATATTGCCAGTTGTGAGATATGTTTAGCATATAAGTACCAAAATCATCAAACTTTGGGAGTAATGGGCAAACCTAAGGAATGTTGCAGGCCATTTCAGTGCCTATCCATTGATCTTGTGGGTCCATTACCAATGACTCGTAAACAGAATCGGTACATATTGGTTGTCAACTGCTGTTTTTCTAAATACTGTTTAATTTTCCCAATTAAAAAGGCGACTTCCAGTATTATATACAAGATTTTGGAGGACTTTGTATTCTTGGTACATGGTGTTCCTAAGACTATTATATCGGACAATGGAACACAGTTTATTAGTAATGAATTGCAGGAACTTTTTGCTAGGTATCATATTCCTCAGATACATTTTACCCCTAAATATTGCGCTCAAGTTAATAATGTGGAACGTTTCAACCGTACTTTACTGACATCGATTAGTTCGTTTGTCGAGGACGATCATCGAAATTGGGACCTTAATATACCTAAGATTCAATTTGCCATGAACACCAGTATTAATGAAGCCACAGGATTCAGTCCCGCTTTTTTGGTTCATGGCAGAGAGCTCGTTCCGTGCGGCTCGTTCTATGATGCTGCCGTCTCTAGTGACATTGATTATGATGACCTTATATTTGCACCGCGTGATAAATACGCCGAAAATTTAGGTCATTTGTCACCTATTTTAGATAAAGTGCAGGCTGCAATTTGGGATGCACATGTAAAGAATTGTAAATATTATAATCTAAGACGAAAGCATGCTGAATTTAATGAAGGTGACGTTGTTTGGCGTCGTAATTACCAGCTAAGTGACGCTGGTAAATATTTCACGGCTAAATTAGCGCCTAAATTTGTAAAGTGTACAGTGTTAAAAAAGTTGTCGCCCCTTGTATATGAACTGGCTGATCTTAACGGACGTGCGATTGGCAGGTGGCATATTAAAGATTTGAAATTGTAAATATTATGTTAGTGTTACAATTAGGTTTAATGACTTCTTGCTGAATTTTCCTTCATTTTCAATTATGGAAAATTCTCCTGAGCGCGCGGGGTACTGTAACACGGCAAACCTCCGCCGCGCGGCTGCTAGCGCACTGGCCAGCGAGGAAGAAAAAACATAGGATATTCACGGCCGTGTTTTGTTTTTTCTTCGGAAAAATAATTGCTGAAAGATTGGATTGAGATTTCTTCTATTTTAAAACGTAAAAACTAATGTTTTATGTAATGCACATTACCTCTGTTTATAAATAGTGTATATAGTTAATGCATACAAGGGCTGCCACTTAAGCAGGTATGTTTTGTATCAAGTTCTGTGCTCTGTATATTTTTTGTTTGTTAAACCCAATCCAAGCCTCATTTAGCCGTCACTGGTCTAAACCTTATGAGGCGCGGATGGGTTTGAACCTGAGCTAATAAAAAGGATTGCTTCCAGCCCTTTGTGCCTCGTAGTCTTCAAACTTGATCACTGCTTGGCTGCTGGATATACCTACGTCTGCGCTACCGCAACCTAAAGGCGAGCCCTAGACCTACCCAGCCCAGCGAGAGCTCCGAGGCTATTTAAACTGCAAACGTCTCATCTGAACTTTTCAGGCCAGTGACTTTTAGTTGTAACATTATGCCTCTGTACTGACTGATTAATTACCCAATTTGTACAAATATCTTCTTCATTTTTATTATTATATTTTATTGTAAATAAAATATTAGTTTTATTTTCACCCGCCGGCTAGCCGGGCTACAGCTCTACAGAATCTGAATACGTAGGACTGGGTCAGGCTTCAAAGGAAGCACTTTACTTACGAAGCTTACTTAATAGTTTGACTGCTGTAGAAAGTAAACCTGTGTCATAATTTTTAATGACAATCAGTCTGCACATAAAATAGCTGCTAATAAGATGATGCATAATAGAACAAAGCACATTGATATAAAGTATCATTTTATTCGTGAGTGTGTACTGGCAAATAAAGTTGAAATAAAGTACATGCCAACCGATAAAATGATAGCGGACATCTTAACAAAAAGTGTTAATGGCCCGAAATTAAAAGATTTTTTGAAAGATTTATCCCTATCAAATTATTCTTTTAAGAGGGCGGATTAGTGTTAGATGTTTGATATGATGTTATGTTTTTTTAAAGTGCTTTGTGTAGGAGAGTTATAGAATAATTGTATTATTATGTTTTCGTTATGCATATTTAATTTAGCCGGATATTCGATTTCTTGTTAAATCGATATGTGTGTACAGGTTTGTACAATCTAACACAGAAATGCTAAGGTTTTGTGTTGAACATATAAGTGTATAAGTTTGTACAATCAGACAAAAAAGTGTTAAGATTATATTAGATATTTTGTTTTATGTACAGACAAGTACAAAAGTGTTCACACACGTACGTAATAGATGTCACGATTTAAATATACTTAGAAACCGTTTGTTTACGTTCCTTTGTATTGGTCACTTGCTGAAAATAAACAGACCACGAAACATCTAGCGTATCACTGAACTCTGCTGTAGTGTTACCGGTTACAGCATAGCGGGCTGGATACGACTAGCTCAGGATCGGAACGGGTGGCGTACTCGAAGAGAGGCCTATGCTCAGCAGTGGCCGACTACTGGCTGAAATCTATGTGGCGTGTCCATCTAAGTACCTACCCGATACAAGACGAGATGGCCGCCGGTTTTTAGTGTCTTAATGAAAAATCGTGTCTACGAGTCTGGCACGTCTGACTTTTACCGCTTTTATTGTATAGCTAGGAACTATTTTTACTAAATATTTTATCCAGTTCTTTCACATCGGTTTTGCAATTTTTTGCATTTTTATCATATCGCGTAAGAGCTGTTACGACTACGACTTAGCTGTGGCGACGCTACGCGGTACAGTATTGTTACAGAGCCATAACGAAAGAAAATCGAATCTCGAAGTTCGTATATCTCCGACTCTATCGCACTTATGGTTTATGGTACTTGAGCGACAGAAAATAACTTCGAGATTCGATTGCGCCGCAGGTGATTTATGACTAGTGTCGCGCGACTGTCGCACACCGTTCGTATCGCTTCTAAAAGTCGCCTGTGTAAAGCGGTTGCTTTAAGTTTCATTTCCCAAATGACAAAAATTTCCTTTTTAGGTTAGGTTTGTTTGATAACAATCGTGTAAGAACTAAGCGATTTCAGAAATTACAATATGGGAAATAAAACATACGTATACTAGGCAAAATAATTATATGCGGGAAAAATCATGACAAACATTAGTAAAATGTAATTTATCGAATACAAAATATCCTATGATATTGAACTAGCAACATTTGTATATTCAAGTACTTATTTGTTTGTTTGTAAATGGGTTAGCGAAAACGCCTCTAACAATTTAAATTAGATTTAGATACAATGCAGTTTTCCAAGGACAAAAAATCGATCTAGCTGGGTTTAATTTCCGGGGAAATTATTTTTTTACGTGTTTGCACAGAGCAAAGATCGGTCTCCCAAAAATAAATTGTCTTTACCCACTTGGAACGTATAAGTTGGTACAGTGCAGCTTTTGTATTTTCGGATTTATAACCGACTGCTGCGTATGGTAAAAAACGCAGGCAAACCCGCGGGAAAAAACATTGCCTATAACTATCCAAAAACTCCATTCTAAACGCAGGTGAAAGAATTTTTGAAATCTGATAAGCGCTTCCGTTCCGGGGATTACTTACCCAAAACATACAAACTTACAAAGCTACAATCCCACAGACTTTTCCTCTTTATTATAGACTTTTCCTCGTTAGTATAGATTAATCATAACGCCGGAACTCTCCCTTGCACTATAGAATAACTCGCGAGTTAGAGCGAGAAGTCCATTGGAATGATAAGCGATTAAATATTTTTGTCCTTGGCCTCAATCTGATTCATCTCATTTCATTTAAATACTAATCGCGCAGTGTAGTGTATCGCGTCTCATGCTGACGCGTTAGCTTGGCAAGTGTAGAAGCGAGCGCACGAAACACATGGAAATGCGGTAGAGATCGAAAGTGACGAATAAAAATAGGTAGGTACAAATAACATAGGTAATTAAGAGCCCGCAGTAAGCTCGATTCTCCATACAAACGTAGTTACGCTCTCATTTTAAAACTACGTGTTGGATTGTAACGAAACTTTGCATATACAATGACATGAGGTATATCTATGTCTTTAATTTAGCTTATGTAGTATCAGATAACATAGTAAGAAAAATACAGCGAATTTAAGTTTTTCATACAAAACTTGTTTTTGCTGTATTTCGTTTGTTTTATAAACTGGAACCATATAAACTAATTACAGACAAAGATATACCTCATGTCATTGTATATGCAGTTTCGTTACAATCCAACACGTAGTTTTAAAATGAGAGCGTAGGTAAAGTTACGTTTGTATGGGAAGGTGAAATTCGGCCGAGCTTACTGCGGACTCTTAACAGGTGAATCATTATTTGGTGCGTCCTTTTCTCTCTCATGCAATTCTTTATCTTGCCGCCTTGTCCTTGAAGCCTCTTTGAGCGTACCGTTCTGGGTTAAGGTCGTCGCTACTTTTCTCTGTTGTTTACTTATCTTTTCCTAGGGGAATATCTAACAAATTGGCAGAACTCTACAGCTATAGGTCCCCATTAATGTTCTTATAGTTCCTTAAGTACGATAATGTCAGTATATACTGCTTACAATATCTATAATATTCTATATAGCATACAGAAGGTTTACGTGCGAAGCCGAATTCAGTTCAATTTGTTTTACCCATCGAACGAAAAGACCTCGAAAATTGTCGTCCGCACCATAAAGAAAGCTGTTAAACGTTTTCATTTAGGTACTGTTTAGTCACTATTCTAATCTAGTCTGTTCCAGATAAAATGACGAAAACTACTTAAGTGGAACAAACTTGTACCAGTGGGTTATATACTTAGTTTAGTACCGTGACGAATGGCGCTGAACGGGCTAAACAAAGTAACATGTCTTCATACTTAGTACTTATAATATTTACTTGTATCGTAGCCTTTTACTATATATACGATGCTGACTTTCCATGTGTGACTAAAAGGTTATAGAACTCTATTGGCAATAGAGGCTTCATTGTAATTCTTAACATACGTACTTACGTATGATGCATTATATAAATTGTGATCCTGCCCTAGCATTGATTTGTGGGGTCAAGTGCTACAATAGGGGTCAGTCTGATGCATGACTTGAAATAGTATCAATTTGCTATCAGCTAGTGAGATATGCATCTAGATTTTAGGTCTAGGATCACTTAAATGGGCATTTTAATTTATGTAACAGTTACAAATGGATAGTCACTAACACAAACGATGACTGCCAGACGCGACCGTTTCGTCACAAAACTGGCAAATTTGGGGTCGATCCTAGGTACCTACATTGATTTAGAGAGAGCCGCACTGTCAGCCTAGCATGCACCCAAACCCAAGACCGAGCAGCTTGGAGAGTGATTGTGAGAGCCTGATGTTCACACCAATCCGGAACTGTCGATGTCGGATCCAGTAACGATGTCGGAGGGCAAGTAAATGTGCGGAAAACAGGCCTACTGTTCACACGCCCGAAGCATAAGTACTCCAATTAAAAAGTGTCGTCCGATTCTTCACCGACGTTAGGGACAGACGGTAAGGTGAGAGTTGAGGTGACCAGTGAGTTGAAGGTGTACGACGCCGTCACAAAAGATATAATTGTTTTAGAGAATTGCACTCCAGGTGTGAACAAGCTCCGAAGAGTGCCCAAAGCCGTCACGTCCCTCAGATATAAGGATATGGGGAAGAAGACGGCGGGGGGCTACCGCGAAACGAAAACGAACATCGTTACACATCTCCCTCTCTATCGCTTGAACCGGCAAGTGCGACAGAGACAGAGATACACAAACGAAGTTCGTTTTCGTTTCGCGGTAGGCCCTGAAAGATTTAAGTTGGCGTCTTTGTTGTGGGCTTACTAGTCAAAGTTAAGAATTGTAACGCTACATTTTTAGTTGGACTCAAAATTTGCAATAACGGCATCTTATCTATATGAATCTGTGATTTAATCATAGCCTACATGTACAAAAGCTGTTAACAATTGACCACAGAAAATACTTGTTTTTTCAATCTGTAAAAATGCTTAGATGTACCGATATATAAAATTATAGATTATACCTAATACACCTAATAATCCATATGAAATATGGATACGTACGCATATTATCTACTACCTACGTGTTGTATTTAACATTTTATGACTTTCATGAGTCTAGGCATTTTGTGTATTACTGATTAAATAATTTAGTTAGTCATGTTTTTATCCCCCAGCACAGTTAGGTACTGATTCTTTAATAACGTATTCATGGTAACAATCCAAATAATAGTTTTTTTAAGGTTATTTGTAGAACTGTACATTTTCAGGGTTTTCTCTGCATACATTTTTGTAACATAGAACAGTATCTAATAAAGCCCTACCTATGCTGATGTTCAAAACTAGGTGAAGGCCTTTGGTTCTCGAGCTTGTACCTACTACACATACTAAACATGTGTTTACTGCAGTGATATAATACCTTTACTGCCAGGAAACCTAGCGCGCGCCCACGCCGTAGTCCCTTTCCGCTACATACGAGGAAAACCACGGGATCGGCTGCGAGCGTAGCGCGTAGCGATTTTTGGTAGGGAATGTGTTAAATACCTTCTATAGATATACCTAAAAACATGGAATAGGTGTGTGTATTTGTTTTTTTTGCATCTCCTCAACCTCTTGGTCCATCAAGTATTTATTGCAATTAAAAAAATATAGGTTCAGGTCAGAGTTGTCTATGCCCAGCATGCCTTCCTGACGTTGGCTGTAAACTCCTGGTACAAACTGAGTAAGTAAATATAGCTATACTAAATTCTAGGTAAAAAACACATTTATTTTAAATTACTACATCCTAATCTCAAAAATATTATGTATTCATAATTCGAAACACTGTTCTACTCTTAGTAGACCTTGGATAGCATTAACTAGAACAAATGTTTACTAAACTTGAATGCAGATTTAACTAGAACAATGGTCACAATTATGTTCTGACAATAACCATTATGTGTTCAGTTACCGTGAAGTTTACTTATTCATTACTCATGTTCAACGATGATCATGTGACCACAAATAACAGAAATGCATTCTGATGTAATAGTAGGCATGCAGGTACGTACCTACATCACAGATTATATACATGTAGTTAATATACTATGACGAGTAAATTATTACTAGGCCCAAGGAAAATTAACGAATATATTATTTTACCTTGTTACAAAATACTGTGATAAAAACCGATCCATATTATAATACCAACTGCTAGTTTTTGACGACAAATCAACATCGAAAATTAACTTATTCAACTCGTTCAAAGAATCGTCAAACGGTTTCTACACGTGAAGTGTCCGTGTTAGATGCTTCATTGATTACATTAGGGAAGTCACGTAAATGTACATACCCAACAAACCGCCCTGACGATCACAGGGGGTCTCTGAATGAATTGCTGGGGATCGAATGCGCCCCCTGCTTTCCCGCCACCGTACGCTCCAGTAGAATCCATCGCACTTTACTAGTTACTTTCAACAGCAAACCTCAACGTCCATTAAAGACTCAGATATGACCTCCGCAAACTCCGAAAACCAATTTGTATTATCGATCGCGCACACAACATTCGCCCGACGTATGACAGTAGGAAAATCTACAACTTTGTTCTCTATGGTGGCGTTCTGAGATCGATCTGCAATGCTGCGCGCTCATTGGCCGGAATTCTTGCTGTCAATTGGTCGACCAATCGTGGGCGGGTAAACAAAGGTTTTCAGGAAAGCGGCGGTCAATGAAAATGTAGGCTGGAGTGGGGAACCATCGTACTACTTTCAGTTTTTCAAGATAAGAGAAGGCCGTATTTTTTAGGATTTCCGCTTACCGTTTTTCATCATTTTAGAATTAGGTAGTACTTTTACTTTTAATAAAAAATATCTATTTTTTCATAAAGCCCATTTTATATTTGAGACATAATGATCTCATCATCCGTGCTTTGCAACTAGGGAATTTAAACTTTTCTATGTACTAATCTCATAGACTGGCGCGGCCTGGCCGCGGCGGTCAATAGTAAACTTATCATCCATCAACTGTAAGATTTACTATTGACCGCCACCGCAGGCCGCACCAGTGTTTCTATATCTTGAGTATAATGTCATGTCACATACCCAATGTTACGCGGGATAATGTAAGGTAAGGATTCTAATCTAACGATGCCTTCTCCTTATTTGGGTAGGCGTGTAATCAAAACAATACGTACCTAGGTATAGGTGAAAAACTTAAGTAAGTCACCTGTTGTATGTGTGAGTAATGTGTACGAATAGACATTTGTTTCGTTTGTGTTCTAATTTTAAACATGTATTGTCTATTCGAATACGCCACTACTACATACAACAGGTCCTTTTCTAAAGTTTTTCACCTATTATATACGCTCCTTTTTTGGGCATTCGTGTTTTAACTTTGATTTTCAAGAAGATAATAGTAACGCTAGGCACTTTTTGTTGTTGTTATATTTCTCATGAGTATGATGAGAATAAGCTTTCTGACGTGTACACCATAGTACCTTACTTACACCGCACGAATTAGTGAATTGACCTACCAATTTCGTGAGCCTCCTTCACTAGGTACCTATGTTAGGTGTGCTTGTAGCATTTTTTTTCCGTGTGTAGCATTCCACCTAGAGCTTGGATGCAGTATCGCATTAACCGTCGACCGAGTCTAATCGCACGGATATGCGTCGAAAATATTCATAGGTAGATAAATAACTTATAATTAAATTTTAGTCTGTAGAAATGTTTTATTTGATAAAAATTGTCTATAGGTGGCCGCTAATTAGCTGAACCTATGCAGCTCGTTATTGGTCTAGCGCGTTTTGTGGGCATTTTCAGATATTTGTGTATTCAATTAGCGTGAGTTGTGAAACAAGTTCATTTTCACATAATTTGTATGCTTAATTTTCGTCCTTGGACACCGAGTTAATTTTTGTTTAACAACTCACGCTAATTGGGTACACATTTTTTTGAAAACAACCCATACTGTCCGCGTAACCGCGCAATAAGGCCATTTTTATCTTGTATGGCAATTGGCTTTGGGATGAACCTCCCTGTGAGCCTTATGGGGAAAACAATGAGGCTATCGTATACTACAAGTAATAGTAAAAAGTAAAAACCGCTAAACACATCTTTTAATTACGTACTGACATTTAGGACGAAAGGAAAGTAAAATGAACACTCACATTATAGAATATTACAAATATATTTATTCAAATAAGAACTCAACTATAAATAAGGATGTAATAAGCTGCTTCAGAACATGGCGTTCAGTAGCCGTCACCTCGACACAATTTTGACTAGTTCGACGCAGAACACGAAGAAGTAAATCTTGTGAAAATAAAGTGCTCAATAGGTGTAGCACCTTTTAGTTATTGAATTACATAATACACTGTACTACTGAAAGTTACTTTATGATTAAGACACGAAATAATAGTTAATATTAAACAAGTTTGTTTACATCTGGTCGTGTTATTATATTTTTATATGACCACCTCGCTTTAAGAACGTAAGGCCTGACAAATAGTTTATGTAGTGAAATTTAAATGGAAAACAAACCTTGCAAAACAATCAAGTAACAACACTACATACTATTGAATCTTTCAGTAGCCAAACTATGTATTTGCCCATGTAAAACAGCATTATAGAGACAAACAGTATCGGTTCAGATAGCCAAAAGATTTATATTATCATAGTTTTGATCATTGAAATTGTACGTTTTCAAGACTGTCATTGTGATTCCAAGATTTTTATTCTCTGGCCACGTTAACAAATATTGTGACGGCTAAACATGGTCACACTTCTATCTTATTGTAGGCAGGTATACAAAACGTCTAAATACGAGCTGTTATTACAGACGACTGAATTATAAATGTAGAAACACTGATTTCTATTACAGATATTTACAGAGTTAAGCTTAATACGTACTTCATATTGCGCTACGTTTTAGTATGAAAGTTATTTTGTTTTAACGTACACGATGTTAGTATCACGAGTATCTAATAGGTAAGGCAGTGTTACTGTTAAACATAACTATTTCGGCAGCTGCAGTGATGCGAGGATTGTCAAAAAGAACCGGTAAACCGGCGTTATCATCACATTACTATTGCTGAGAATACTACCTTTCGATTACCTATTTATTTTATTGTATGGCCGCTAGATATCACGTTCTATGTGGACATGGAAAAGTTACAAAGTACAGGAGATCGTTTTAGTTTTGGTGGTAGTAATTTAATTTTGTATTCAAGACTTACAAAAATGCAAAGAGTGTTGTACCTATAGGTCCTTTTAACCATAGAGCTCGATTGCCGAAACGCAAGCTGGAACAGTGTTGCCAAAGCCACAGGTTTTATAAAATAAGTGGGAAGTGAAAAGCGAATGAGCATGTCCATGTATACAGAGGATGTGTTATACAATTACTATGAGGTCTATCACTATTTTATACGAATGTCTATAATACATTTTGTCATAATAAGAATTCTTAATGTCACTATAACTAGTACTAATATTTTGTATAAATTCTAACTAGTAAATCCTACATCATACGCAAGTACTCTACAATTTTATTGTACATGGAAATCTAGCTACTGGATAATATTTGTATCTATTATGTCATAATTTAAGTAAAACAATATTTACAAAAATAGACACTTTCAACTGTTTTTGGATTCGTCTATATCTAATTTTCAATGGAACGAAACACATATGTATTTTTAAATGTTAAACAAGGAACTATCGTTAATTAATTTAAATATATAATAAAGAACAATATAAACACACATTTTGAATTAAAATTGGGAGAGGAAACTAATTACTTTTGATGTACAAATTGTTTTCGGACCGTGTCAAATACATCAGCCAAGTTGAACATTAATGAAAATATTTTTTTTTATAATGTAATTGATAAACTGTAGTTTGTAACACTGCACGCTTTTAGAAAACTATCAACTTGTATTTAAATACAGGTGTGTCATTAATATATATTGGCAAGATGCTATTTGCAGAATTAGAAATGACCTTTTTCTAAAGTGAATATGGCATTTATTATAGCCTTTATTATTGAGGAAGTAAAATACATTGTTAATTCATCGCTCACGCAAATAAGGACACATCCCAATATCTTTGGAATTAAATTTAAAATCAATCAGTTGTTCATAAAAATTCAATTCATGTTTAATAAATGCTCAGAATAAAGAATATCTAGAAACCATTGAAACACTAATGAATTCATCGTGTTAATAAATGCAGAAATTAATAAAATTTACCGGTTTCTAAACACATCCCTATTCCGTCGACTTTTACGAATCGCTGAGACCTTGACGTTTCTCCTCTTCCAACATGGCGTCTAGTTCGTCCGTGAGGTTGGCCAGCATGTTTCCAATATCGTTTAGAACGTCTACGGGCTCTGTGCTTTTTCCCTCGTCTTTTTCGGGGAGGGCGTGTGGAGTTGTGGTGTGTGGTTTGATGTCGGGGTTTCTGGGCGGCAGCGGCAGCGAGGCGAGCCCGAGCGCGGCGGCGGCGGCGGCGGCGCGGCCGTAGTCGGCGCCGAGCGGGAGCGGGCGGCCGGCGATCGGGCCGCGGTTCTGCTTTATCGTGCCCGCGTTCTCGTTCGCGAATGGGATGCTGTCCGATTCTGTGCTCGAACTTGACTGTGGAACAATTTTGTTATTATTGTAAGTTCATGAGAATATAGTCATTAAATGGTAACGTTGCAATACATTGTGTTAAAGCGGTAGTTACCTTTTAATGGAAAGGGCTGAGTGCGTAGTTTAAATGATTCAAAAAGTCAACTCTTAACATACATGATAAAAGTCGAGATGGGAATCTACAGACACGTTGTAATTTAAGTGTACAATTTGTTAGTATATTGATTCCATTTTATTTTTTACATTCCTGTATGAGCGTTTCTCAAAAAAAATGCCACTACATTTTTTCGGAGATTTACCGCAACTTTTTTGTTATTTCTACTCAAAATCACGATGTCTTTCCATCCCAGTAGGAGAAAAAAAGTGTCCCAAAATGTCCATACATTTTTGAACTTTCCTATTGTGTTACCACCATACAAAGTATAAGGTAAATGGTAACACAATAGGAAAAATATCTCTGGGACAGTTTTTTGTCCTACCAGGGTCGAAAGAGCTCCTGATTCTGAGTGGAAATAGTTAACATAAAATTCCTATAAGTACAATTAATAATAGTGGCATTTTTTTTGAGAAACGCTCGTATAACACTTTCGCAACCGGACTAAAAATGGAACAATTCACCAGAAACCGACAGAATTCGCTAGGCATGTAAGTTCATACTACTGCCCGCCTAGCGGGCTCAGCCGGCATCTGAGCAAACGAGTGCCCGCTAGGCGGGTTCTTGGTTGCGAACGTGATAAGTTTCTAACCTGCATTGGGCCAGCGTGGGGACTAACTGCCCGTTTCCCTCTCATCCATGAGAGGAGGCCGAGGCAGTGGGACGTATATAGGTTGATTTGTTTATTAACATTATGATGAATATAGATATTAACAGACAGCGAGGGCGATATTTTAAATCCAGAGCAAAGTGAGGAATTCAAACTTACAAAAAAGTCAATCGTCAACTTATTTTACGAGCTCACCTTAAAGCTAGCATCGGAGCCAGTCCTCAGCTTGTCCTCCTCGTACCTCCGCGGCGGGCTGGCGGGCGCGGGCGGCGGCGGCAGCAACCCCGTGCTGTCCAGGCTCACACTCAGGGAATCCGAGCTCGGGTACGCCGGCAGACTCAGCGGCAGACTCTTCTCCGGGTGGATTTCTACAGTCGTCTGCCCGAAGCGGGAGAAGGGCGCGTACTGGGAGGACTGCCGCTTCGGCGGGTCCGGCGGAGGCTTCCTAGCCACGTGCGGACTCGCGCCGTACGCCACGCGCTGCAGCCGCGCCGAGTACGCGACCTCGTCGTAGGCGTAGTCCGGGGAGCTGTCCCGGTAGGCGGGCGTGGCCTGCACCTTGGCGACGGGCCGCGGCCGCGCCGGGCCCCGCGGCCGCGGCAGCGTGCCCCCGCCCCCGCCCCCGCCCCCGCCCCCGCCGCCCCCGCCGCCGCCGCCCTCGTAGCCGTCGTTGGTCGGCGTCACGTCGCCGTCGTCGTACGAGCGCCGCCACTGTGTCCCGCCGTAGTAGAAGCCCTCGGGGGAAAATGTCGTGTGCGAGGACCGCTCTGAGGGGTCTTCGAGGCTTTCTAGGGACTTTCCGCGTGGGTGACGGATCTGCGGATTTTGAGTTTTTGATTAGGTCGGAGTTGGTTGAAAGGTGTAAATTGCATATACATATGACGACATGGATAGTTAAAAGAATTACTTATAAAAATATATCTTTTTTTTCGATTTGTTAATCGTTCACATGCTTTTGTTTAATACTTGTTATTGGTAGGTAGTTAAGTAATTATATTTTTTATGTCAATCAGTTACATCTGTTTAAATCTCATGCCTATATTTGCTTAATTACATATTAATTACCGAGCAAGCTATAATTAGATATCTACTACATAAGATTTTAAATATACTACGTATTATTTCATAACTTAGTTTTAAAAGTGTAAGTAATATAACACAAAACACACGGTAACACACATCGGAAACGCAGCGTTCTCAATTACAGAAATAAAACGGGTGCACGTAAAAGCCAGGTGCGCTGGTGCATCGAGAACAAACTGAGATTGTGCCAAAGGAGGTTGTCTCATACCTGAATGGGGACCAAATCAGTGCCACATAGGGGCGTCGGTAGGGCGTCAAAGGTAATATCGGGAGGTTTATGGTAACTCCTCTCATGTGTCTGCCAAGTCTGGTAATGCAGCTCCCTCGGATATAAATCCTTTAGCCGATTATGTCCAAGGTGCATGGTGTTTGAAAGAAAAGAAAACAAAACATTCACATGCTGCTTCGGGCTGTGGTATGGTGGATGCAGCGGAATGATGGGACTGGCCGGACACAACTCTGCGATTTATTTAAAAGCAAAATCGAATTCAACGCTCGAATTTTTAATTTTTGACTTTTAATCGCAGAGTTGTTTTGTTTCCAGTCAGTGACGACAATGGCGATGGACAAAGACTTCTAGAAGTCCAAGCGAAATGAAAATGACATATTAGGACGCATAGGGAAAAGTTGAATTTTGTCTTCCAACAGATTGAAGGTCCAAGCCAATTGAGTCCGAAAGGACGTATTTTCCCATAATGTCTCCACATCTATTGGCTTAGCAAAGGAAAATTCCAGCTTTTGTGCTAGATATAGTATACACTGAGCTAAACAGCTAAAGCCTTGTTCCGCTCAAAAAACAACACATATTTAGTATTTCGGTTAAATGGATAAATCACTGAAACTAGATAAAAAACGCTTTGGTTAAAATAAGCGTCGTTAGTATATTGTCAGAAAAAAGTAAGCATTAAGAATATCTATTAAATAGGTTTAAAGTTCTGTTAATTTATTTAGAGCCAATTATCAAGATGAAAGATGGATGAAATGAACATGTCAATGTAAATAAAAATCAAAATTAAATAAAAACAAAGAAATCGAATCACCAATTTGAAGTGATGCTTTATCTTATCTTTTGAACTAGTAAGAAATAGGAAACTAGAATCTCTATCGTTTAGAAAACAAAGCTGAGGTAGAATTCTTCTAGATCTATTTTTGAAATTCAAATATTTACCACAGAACGTCTGACATCGTAAAAGTTAAGGAGCTATTAGAGTCTAGTTCTAAAACATCACTACGAACACATTAAAAAAGTAAAGTAGCCTATGGCACTGACCTGTCCGGGCTGTATTCTAGTGAAATCCAAGGACCCTTGGTTACTGATGCTTCTTTTTCCCGCTCTAATATCTTTTACTCTTTTGATGGCGAGGAGGATTTTCTTTTGGTGTCCGAGGCGGACTATACCCATGTCTTCTAGATCCTGAAATCATTTGAAAATTCCGATCAAGTATTTGGAAAGGTGATATGGAGCATTTGATTCTCTAGCAACCCATCTTCTCTCTGCGTAGAGCTTTGTCAAACAAATTTTAACGCGTAGGTGTAGCTGACAGTAGCTGAATGAGCCCATAGCCGTCTTGCGCGGACTTCCACTTACTAGCCGGTTCCATCGGAACTCTGGGATCGGTGTGAAGCGCGCACAGCGGCAGATAGGTAAAGGGGGAAGCGAGAGGGACGTGGTTTCCGGGGAGGTGGACAGATATGGTGACCTACTTCTCACCCAAATAGACTATAATTTTAAGTTTGGTAACGCTTAGCTTACCTCCCAAGCGAGTTGTGTGACGTCATGCACGGTGCGGTACCCCTGGGCGACCAGCGCCGGCCCGTACTCCTCCAGGCGAAGCAACCGCAACCATTCTTCTAATGAACCCTGGAAAATGGAAACACCATATTAAAAGCGGTAATCAACATTTTAAAGATACAGTTTGGTCGACCCCTACACACACAATAAGTGCCAAAGATGTCGTAGCGCTTCGCCTGCAGAGGAAAACGCCTATGAAAAGTGCCTAGAGGGTTCCTCGCACTCTGGTTTTCAAGAATCCTCCTCTGGAGTCGCAAACGGCCACAGGCTACGGTGTTTGTTTACCATCAGGCAGGCCGTAAGGCTGGTTACCACCGTAGTGGTATGAAAGAAAGGAATCCCATAGATCCTATGGGAAAATTAGAAGCCCGCTTTTGTACAAGTTTACCTGCTCTTATAATTCCTACTTTGTTTATGTTTTCTATTTCAGTACAATATACAAATTACAAGTATATACATAACTACATATTAATTTGCCCTTGATTGAAAACCGATTTGAAAAACATTGCCACTTCTACGGACGAGTTACTGTCTATCATCTATAGAAGGTTTGAAACTAAATCGATATTTTTAGTACAAGGACAAGTCAAGGCATGTCGGCTTTAATCTTTGCGTGACGACGTGAGATAATGCTATGTTTTGCTATTCGTCGCATGGTGTAATTATCCCCTTAAATGGTCGAAGCTTAACGGATTCTTGACGGATTAAGTATCGCACCGCAGCCAGGAATGCATGCCATTCCATCAACTATCGTTCATTAAGTTTTCTGGGAAATATTCAATAAAAAGTCTCGTCACGTTTTCATGTTATTTGAGTAGAGTACTTAATTACATTTTAGCGCCACCTAGCGAAGAGTAGGAAACAGATGACGAGTGGCAAAACCCAACGATTTGATTTTGGTTGGTCTTTAACGCCATCTAGCGAGGAGTAGTAACAACCTAGACTTTAGTTCAAGTTATGATGTGTGCAGACTGATTCCCGGGCCTACCATTATTATGTAGGTACTATTAGTTATTTATATGTACCTAATACAGGTGTTACACGATATAATAACTATTATAATGGCTTTGTACTTTGGTCAATAATCTTAGTGTTCAGACTTCGCTGTGGACGAATCCACAGTTAACACCTTTCATGGCCTAATTTTTAAACTTTTAAGCTTTGTATCGACTACATGCACCGATTGTTTTTTCCTGATTTTCAACCACTTTTTATTTATTTATTTATTTATAAAGCCTATACAGTGTCCCACTGCTGGGCAAAGGCCTCCCCTCTCGACTTATTCCACTTGTCCCGGATTTGAGCAATCTGTGGCCAATCGTTACAAAATGCGTCCAGATCGTCCCGCCATCTCCGTCTCGGCCTGCCACGTCGCCGCCGCCCACCGTGTGGCACCCAGTCCATCAAGTCCATGGCTATTTTCGCCCACCTCTGTGGATGCATGCGGCAGACGTGGCCAGCCCATTCTCATTTTCAGCCACTTACCGGAATATAATCAGGCAGGTTCTCCGGCACATTCAAGTTGGCCAGTTCTGCCTTTAACCGCTTCCTGTGATTGGGTTTCTTAATGCCGACCGCCGTGAGGTCCTCAGGGGTCATGCGGGTCACCGTGGGCAAGTCATAACCCGCTTCTATGAAGAGCCTCGCGTATTCTTCCATCTGCAGGTCTGCTAGCCAGGCGTGGATTATGTCGGGGTCCTGGAATAGGGATATTTATGACACACACAGCATTCGTCTCTTACCAGCAGGTACGTTAGTGCGACAGGAACGAATGCTCTGACATCAGTCCAGTGACCATGGACGCCTTAGGACATAAGTGTGAATATTCACCAGAGATGTGCGAAGATGTGTTGCCATATACTCATCCTCTGGGAGGTTATGGAGCAGACTCTCCTATCGATGGATAGGCACGGTCTACAAAATTCTCAAATAATAGTACATTACTTATCAAGGGCTGTAAAAGAAAGAAAGCCCGATATCGCAGGTATTTGTGACCCGAACCGCATGCGAGGTAAGTATGCGATAGAGGGCTTTCTTTTTTACTGCCCGTGGTGAGTACACAATTTTAGGTCCTCACCTGGCACAATGCGAGTTTTACCGTACGCTCAGCGTGCGGTAAAGCTCACATTATGGCCAGGTGTGACGTAAAATAAATGAACATCAGAATGGCCTTGGTATCGTGACATTGTTCCAATAATTCTGTTGTTCCAATAATGCTGATAAACTCCTGGATTATGGTCACCGCCTCACCGGAGGCGTCAACATTGATAGCTCGGAAATGATCCGTGCCGGACGACTAACCATGTCTGTCCTGCACGGCTATCACAAGACGGCGCGCGAGCTCTCTAGATTTTTCTCGCATTATGACTCTCTTTCTAAGTTTTCTAATAGGAGAGAGACGGGCATAATAGACAGTAAACAGTAGACAGGTATTGTAGGTATACACTGACAGGTAGCCCCTGAGCGAGCATAGCCCGCACGCGGTCGGCGGTGTCCCCGCAGTGGCAGGCCGCGAGGTGGTGGTGCGGCGCGCGGCCCGACGCGCGCCCGCTGTCCAGCGACGCCGACGAGTGCCGCGAGCCCGAGCCGGCCGAGCCCGAGGACGAGCCGGGACTGTCTCGACCGGGACTCTGGAATTGGAAATCATACGGTTCATTGGTTACGGTTCATAAGTGTGCAAATATGTGGTAGTAAAACATTCGGTTGATAATAAACCATAAGGTAGACTGTAATTACGAATTATTGTAAGACAGTATAAGGCCTTAGCGCACGGCGTCTTATTTAGGCTTCCACTACCTTTTTTTTTATTTGGCTTACTTCAAGACGGGCCACAAAGGACCCTTTTGCTTGGCGAGGGCAGAGCGTGAATTGGCCAGAGGGCCAACCAGCAAACGCACTAGCTTTGATGACAAGTATTTATTATTTATTTATTTAATCTTTATTGCACAAAAGAATATCTTATGGTACAAAAGGCGGACTATAAAGCATTCTTATCTCATCTGCGTAATGTCCAGACCTTGTTATAGCTGAAGGTGAGCTGACTTTCCTCTGGACTCCTGTGCCTATTTGTACTTCCGTAAAATTACTTTGCCTACTCTTGCCTCTAGGGGCTAGCTTTGTGGTGGATTGTCAGGAGCAGGTGCCCCGCTCGCGGGGGCCCTACGATCCCTAGGCCGAGGCTCCTATTAGCTTGCATAATGAATTAACACTCACCTGCGTCATGTCGATGCCCTGGTCGTCGCTGAGCGCGAGCTGGTGGTGGTAGTACACCGCCGCCTTGTGTGTGAGCGGCTGTGAAGGCGGCGGGAAGGTAAACGTGCCCCCGCCCGCGGGGCTCTTGCCGAGGCTCCCGCTGGCGCCCGAGACGCCGGAGACCCCGGACACTGTGCTGCCGTAGTCGGAGTGGTCATCTGGAATTAGAGAAAGGGGAATTGATGAGGGAATTGCTTTGTGGTGTACAGCAAGCATCTTAACAAATGTGAATTTTAGTAGGAGGTACTTACACATAATTCCATATACCTAATATAAAAAATAACGGAGAAAATCGTCTACGTTTCTTCGTTTATCTCGAATATGAAGGGAAATATCGTCTACGTTTCTTCGTTTATCTCGGATATGAAGGGAAATATTGTACTAGATTTCTCTAATCTTATCTGGAATAGGGTATAACAACTTGCAAAAAAGTGAATACTAGTAAGTACTAATTCGACCGCGATAGTTTGGGAGTGGAATAGCTGTCAATTCATACACACTTTGATCTCCCTTATCACTTCCATTCCCAAATTAACGCGGTTGAGTATAGTTGCTAACGCCGAAATGAACCGTACACTACTTTTGAGACAAAGGTCGTTGGTCGGAAGATATTGACGATAGGCAAGCAGTGCATGTCATGCATGTAGGGTCATTACGCCGGTTACGCGACCACCTTCGGTTGGCGACCACCTGAAGGAGAAGGTTTTTTCTATTGAAGATAACATCAATTCTACAGACCCTATTGAGACAATTAGTTGTACATGCATTTTTGTTGTTGTTTTAGAATAGAAATCTACTAAAAAACCGAGGAAATATCCTTTCAGTTCACCAACTCAGCTAAATGGTCGCCAACCGGCACATAAAATTAGGTGGTCGCTAACCGGCGAAATGACCCTAGTTCGCACACTGAATATCGCGCATATATCTACCAACTAGAATTATATGTATCAATAATCTGTGCTATATGTAATACGATCGGCAATATTTATCATTCAACAAAAACACAAGTTTAAGGTCTCAGTCCGTTTTTTTTTAATATAACGACGGTGGCAAACAAGCGTACGGCCCGCCTGAAGGTAAGCAGATACCGCAGCCTAATAGACGCATGCAACTCCAAAGGAGTAACATGGGCGTTGCCGACCATTGATATGTTTGAGGATTCGCCGTGTTCTCGCTCTCAACACAACGCATCCTCGGGCGCTCTGGCGACCTTGCAATAGCCGTCAATGCTGTCTGTTATATGTGGTCATATCATAACTGGGATCGACAAAAAGGTACCAATCGAAGACTAAAATAAATCGTGTATAAATCTTGATGTCCACAAGAAACACGTTTCTGGTGGACATCAAGATCCTTCGTAAAAGAAATACGAATTTAGTAATTTCGCCAAAATCCTATATTTTTTCCAGACCCGTATGTTACTCATAAAAGATAAAATCCAACAATGCCAGACCACAGACAGGCAAAAAATATATCCACGTCGTAAAAGGTACGAGTATGACCATTACTCGGGTCTGTATTTTAGGACTCCCTCTGTCCCTCTGCAATTAAGGGCTAGACGCAGAATGATTGGACACCCGCGGGGCTGGCACTCGTTTTGGCAAAAACGCCCCTTGAGTGGAAAATTTCAAATTAGGAACCCGAAAAGCTTTACAAACGGACTCATTTCATGTTTCACGCTTTGTTGAAAGCCCGAAGAGAGTATTTAATGCGTTTTCCTTGGAGTGTATCTGAAATATTCGTAATTACTTAATCGTTTCTACGGAGGAAATAAAGGAAATCTGCTTTTATCACCCATTATGTTTGCCGATCTTGTTTTTTGTGTGTTATAGATACACGGGAGATAAAAACAAAAACGCTTCAAAAAATCCCGAGCTTGATTTTTGGTTGGATATCCGGGTTTCATTCTAATAGTTTAATTTGACTGTGTCATTGTCACCAAGAAAACTTAAATGTCTCAATATCATGTCGTTGGCAGTACCTTCTTCGTGGAAGAAGATGAGTACAAGGGCTCACCAGTTTGGCCGAAAGAGTAGGTCTAGGCAAAAGAAAGTAGGTACCGGGTAGAAGACGGACGGGCGTGTCTGGCTGCTCCTCGAACAGGGCCGAAGGAAGTAGGCGCAGGGAGAAGGAAGAAGGAAGCACGTACAGGGAAGAAGATATAATCCTCACCTCGTGTATGGGACGGCGTGTCTGGCGGCTGCGGGTACGCCTGTTCCTCGCACGAGGCGTAGCCCTGCGAGCCGAAGCTGGAGACCGAGTGGCGGTGCTGCGGGGTCCCGAACGCGTCCCCGGGCACCGTGGGCGGCGGTCCGCGCTTCGCCGTGGCTGTAGGGGGTAGGGAGAAGGAAGCAGGTATAGGAAGAAGGAAGCAGGTATAGGGAAGAAGATATAAGTCTCACCTCGTGTATGGGACGGCGTGTCTGGCGGCTGCGGGTACGCCTGCTCCTCGCACGAGGCGTAGCCCTGCGAGCCGAAGCTGGAGCCCGAGTGGCGGTGCTGCGGGGTCCCGAACGCGTCCCCGGGCACCGCGGGCGGCGGGACGCGCTTCGCCGTGGCTGTTTTGCCGGCGGCACTGCCGCCGCGTGACATTCCGCCCACTGAAAAAAAAAATTGTAAGAGTATAGTGAAAAAATTGTGACGTGTGAGTGTAGGTATCTACTATACTAATATATTAGCAACCCTACTGTAGGAAATTTGACTATCATTATTTCAGAGAGGACTGTAGCCGAGCGGTAAGGCGCGCGGTAGGTAGGCGGTAAGGTTCGAACCCCGGCTGGTACCCCTGGGTTTTTACAAAAAACCTATGTACGAAATATAATGGCAAGGATTAGAAATGGCTAAAATTAAGCTTCATAGAGATTCAGCTCTAACGTAGGTATTTCAACGCAATATTGGAAAAACTAATACAATAAAGTCGTCAAATATTGTGTCACGCACTCCCAATCGGTAGACGGCGCTCGTGCTCGAAAATAAAACAACTTTAATTAAATTAAATTTTAATTCGGTGTGACCAGGACACGTGTAGCGGACGATTTATTAATGTCCCGTCATGCTGATGTTGCCAGAGTAAATTCGCTATGGAGCTATTTTGATTTTGAACATAGGTTTAGTAAAAAAAAAACGAGTGAAATACCAAAAAAATAGTTTTTTCAGATTATCGTAGTCACGTTATTGACGCGCTATTTATCAAGATATAGTAGGTTACATATTTCTCTAACAAGTGGTGTGGTGTGATAGTGTAAGAATAGAAATTAAGATGATATCATTCTTTGGTCTTTATCACGCATATATATATATATATAATGTCCGTTATAAAAGTAACACGTACAACTTGTAAACGGCCATATGCTAAAAATCTGTTTTCAGGGTTGCCAGTTAATTTTAGTTGTAATGTAATACAGGTATTCAATTTTGCAACATTGATTTTATGAAAATTACACGTTATTAAGCTTAATAAATTTCAACCCACTGATAGTGTACCTCGTTATCGTTATCTCGCGAGGGAACACCATCTTGGGCGTTCCCGATAATCTGCCCGGGGTGCGTGCACTAATGAAGCAAAATCGCATCAATCATGTTCGAACCGTCGCCCGATCGCCCGACCAATCGCCCAACTAATTGCCTGTACCAAATCGATAAGCTAAACGCAACTAAGTAATGTCTCGCTAAATTCACGCCGTTTTAAAAAAATAACGCTGAGAACTAGGTTCTTTTCTCAGCAAACAATATACGAAAACAAAAGGTTCTTTATACTGTAAACAACGCCGTTTATTTCACCGAGAAATTGGAATATAAAATGATTACTAATTTCTCGGGCTTGTTTACGCGGAGCAAAGATGGTGAATGTTAAAATATGTACAGTTACGTTTTATAGCAAATATTATTTTATGAGTGCCGGCTTTCTTTATGAACGAGTTTATGTGTGCAATTACACGCACGCAATCATCAGAATATTGAAGAGTTTATGATTTAATAATAAATATAAAGTTAAGTTAAGCACGCAACAATGGCGGGCCATGTTAAGTTTGTACACGGTTCTTCATTCGCAGGAGGCCGTTATTTTTTAGTTTATTATTGATATATTAAAATATGAAGCGCTTATGCTAGTTTATTGTTTAATCATTGCGCTTTTTAAATTGGTATTTTATATGCCTTGACTTGATACTTTCAGATGCTTTACTCTAAGAAAAGTAAACCGGTAATACGGTTATTTAAAAAAATGGGCATATCTATAATCTAGTATTGCAGGTAGCGCTGGGTGAAGACATAGTATATTTAAAGGCAGATATGGCTTCATCATCAGATTCGCCAGCCGGCGGCAGTATAGATTCATCAGCCGGCGGCAGTATAGATTATCTACCTGTAATGGGAAAAACATACTCGTTGGTAGCTTTTTGCTGCTTAATTAAAATTCTAGATTTTGCGACGTTGTCCTCGTCAACTACCGTATCAACTCCCACCCCGATTTCATCCTTTTGACTTTGACGGATAATTTTCTGGATAAATTCATCCTATGTTATCCAGTCTATAGGAAGACAATTATTATAGGTAGGTACCAAAGTTTATCTTAATCCGTTCAGCCGTTTATGCGAGCTTGAGTAACAATCATCCAAATATTCAAATTAATATTTAATATTAGTAGGATTTATGTACGTTATTTCCTACATAGGTAATCTTACATCAATGTCGCGAATTAGGTCAAATGATACATGCTACAACTTTTACTCCTATGAAGATCAATATAAGGAGCCCCAAGACCATAAAACCATCGTAACTACTTAAACCGAGCGAAGCCTACAGCCTAACTACCCGCATAAAACTAAATATAGGCAAGCGGGATTCACAAAGCTTACCAACCTCTTTGCTGTACGCGAACCAGAATAAGAGAGGCCTCTGACTACGCATGGTGTTACTAAGCTGAGGATCAGTTAATATACGCACAAACTCAAAGATGAGTGAATGTTTTGAGAATAGATAAGCAGGTGTCACAGGTTGGGTTCACACTTTGGGCTCATAATCTTTTAAGCACGTCCTACTTTCTTTTATGCTGCTTTCAAGGAACCTTATTACTAGGATTATTATGTCGTTTGATAGATGCTTTTGACACTGGCATTATGAGTTTTACGAGGGTAAATTAGTGATAGAAGCGAAGTGGTTTCAGCCGTCCGATCAGGCTTCGAAGTGGCTGGGATTAAAATCACTTCCGTGTCTTTATTTGCGTTTGTGGCGATGGTCATCATGATTATGAGTAAGAAGTATGGATATAGTACCAGAGATGGCAAACTCCACCTTGTAGTTCGTAATAATACCGGTACCTAAAATACGAGTAAAGATTTCACCTGACAACTAACTTATGTAATCTCCTGATTTAATTAACACTTAGTTTGAAGCTGTTATTTGTTAGTAATGTTGTTTAGCGGTGTCACATGCTAAATGTTCAATTTTAGCACATTCGCAAAAGGTTCGGTGGCCTTGGAGTACCAATAGTACAATATCAACAAAGCTAACATTGAGTGTTATGCATTAACCTGACGTTGATGTTAACATTGTAAATCACTCTTTGTTACATCAAGGAAGTGATTTGCAATTAAATAGATAATATCGTTCACGCATTATGCTATGTGAATAAAACCACTACCTACACCGCAAACCAGCAAACATAAATACTAACTGGTATCTATTAGAGCAAAGATCGTTCCTGATCTTGACACCAGTTGCTGCATTTAATATAATAACACCAATAAGCCCTCCGCTAAACGGTAGCGTGTCTGCTTCGCAATAAATATGTGCCTATCTGCTAATTAAAGACAATTAGAGCGCCATTACGGATACTATTACAAACTTGTCTCACCATCAATGATCTCAAAACCCATTCAAAATTATACTTTAAATTCATAACGCTAGGATTTAAATTCTGATGCGTTGTAGTAATAGAAAACCGTGTTAGAAAGGATAAACGCCATCTAGAGGCGGTGAGTTGAATCAATTAAGCCGGTATCGAGATCGCGTGGGTACACTACTGAAGTTCCGAACGTTCCCGCCATTTTAAAATTATGCGGCGCCATCGATAAACAAATGCATGTTTATTTTAAGATCGTGTATTCAAATTGTGAGGGATTATTATGTTTGTGCCACGATCATGTAGTTTAATAATACGTGCGCGGAGTATCAAAGGTTCTTACTGTTATGCGTTGTTTATTGACGTAATAATGGTTTTAGTAAAGGGTTTGTTGAGCCGAAGCCAGCCACCCAAGCGGTCGTATTAACATTATTTACTATGAATTATTACTGTTGCGAAGGCAATAATGTGAAATAATGAACGCAGCTGGATGCTGATAGACTGCATTGTCTTGTTATATTGAGCCGAATCAGGAATGTAGTTATTATAACATTTATAACCATAAGTCCATAATATTATTTTGAATAAGCAGATGTCACTTCACCCAGAAATCTTGCATTTAGGTTCAGTTTACTCGTTTAGTTCACAATTATAACTCAAATAACTATAAATTCAACCGATAGTATTAACTTAACCAACAGTGTACATTAAATTCATACCCGCTCTCCTCACCCGCCCTGTTACTTAGTTACATTCTTTTTCAGTTCGGGCGCTCTAGTATTTTCGCAATAAAAAAGAATATCCCAGTTTACGCAAAGAAATGTTTGCCCGAAACACAATAGCTAAAGGGGCAATTAGCGGCCTAGCCTGTGCAAACAATTATCCATTATACGGGATTCTTTGTTTAACGAAAAAATATGTTGACGAAACGCAACTTGTGCGAAACGGAACGCGAGCTAAAAGTGAGCAAAATGGGCGGTATTGTTTATGGTTTTCAAACATCCATTTGCTTCGAGTTAGCACAACATAATTAAAAAAAAGGAAATTAAACGAATGTATATATGTGTGTTTGTTTTAATTTGTGTATGGTCAGGGGACCGATGTTTGACTTTCGAGCGCTCGAAATCAAAAGCGAGCGGTAGAAAATATTCGCACACGAGAAATTTACATTATTATTTTCGCATGAACCCAATAACCAAAGCTTTTTTTGAAACCACTACTATCGATACTACTACTACTACTGACTATCGATACTTTTGCGTTTCGTTGTATGCAAAAAGTTTTTTATATGTATGGTATGTTGAAAATTCATATTTGAAAAACCGGGTTTTCAAATATGAATTTTCAACATACCCAAATATAGAGAATAGTACTTTATTGGAAGTTGTGTATTTATAATATAGTAAATTTATTAATTTTAAATATATTATGCGTTTCATAACAGAACTAAACCAAAAGTAAATAGTGAGTAATGTCAGTAAACGAAACGCTTATTTTCCCGCCAATACACTAACGATCTTTGTTTTCAACCACAAAATTCGGCAAGAAATTAAATATAATCGTACACCACCCAATCACTTAGCATCGAATGAATGAATGAATGAATGAATCATTCATTGATTCGATGCATCATTCATTGATTTCATGCATTTATTTCGGATATAAATTATACAAGTACATCCATATTATGATAGTAATAACTTATCTTAGGTGTGTTAGTAGAAAGTATAATGATAATTACAATTCACATGCAAGGACATCCAGTGCGCGAGGCTGTCCATCCTCTCAGCGATCACCTTTAGGAGGGCGTTGGTACTGCCATGTTTTGGGACGCCGTCGCGAAATATATCATTATTTTAGTGAATTTGACTCCAGGGCTGTTATTCGCTAAGCGTTAAAGCGGCTCACCCCGCCGGCCGCCCGTCTCGAAACTAGACCTCTACCTACGCTTGGTTACTACGCATTGCGGTGTCAAGATATATTTGTGGGTGAGCGTTGAGGTGAGCTTAGAACAAGTTACAGAATAGGGGGGCTGCCCCGCACGCGCTCGCCCAGCGACGCGACGTCACCCGCTTGCGCATCACGGCTTGGAAAGCGTCGATGCTCCACGCGGCGAACATTCCTGACGCGCTGCCGCGCCAGGGCAGCCCCAACAACCCCCTGAAGGCGTTATTGTACCTGTACACAGCACGCTGGCGCGCAAGCACTGGAGGCTTTTTTGGTGTAACATCTCTATCTTTTAAATTAATTGTCAGTCCAAAATTAAATAGGTACATGTGACGTGTCAAAATTGTAGGCACTTACCTACTTTCTACCGATAGAATTGAATACGAGTGGTCAATACCACTCGTTTAACAATTTTCTATCGCTCGTATTTCAGAAATAGCATTTCATCGTTTTTGACCGTTTTCGGGTGAAAGAGTCGAGCGCTCGAAAGTCAAAAATCGGTCCCCAGGTGGGGTTGTTTTTTGCCAGTTCAGAAAGATTTATCGATTTGTTTTGCATTAAAGAGCTATAAATGATTGTCTCTTTCTTTCTTTCTTTCTAAGCATATGACCGGCTGACCGCTGCTTCGCGCACGAATATGTCCCGTAACTTCGAATGTCTAGTGCACCTAGTGTTTCTAAAAGTGACCCAGTCTCTTAGGTACTAAAACCATATTTGAATTGCAGGTGTGCAGAGTATGCCTGCTGCTATTTTAGCACTAACGTAAAATATGCAAAGATTACATCCGTCGCAGCGCAGCAAGTTTCGATGAAAATTGTGTATATCCATTGCTGTTATACTGAATGTCTGCAATTATAAAATAGAAAACGCGTAAATACCTAATAAAGTTTCAAAATGAAGTAGTGTATGTGTTGGATTAAAAATCATAATTAACTCGCGTCGCGTCCACCCGCGTCTTAATGGCTCCCTTCACTGTAAAAATAATTTACTCTAATTGGGCGACAACACACATTCCGCCTTACAATGTTTTTTATTTCTATCTACTTTGAACCTTGAGTTCAAGTTCTTAGAGTACAAGTTCGGAGACAACAGGAGGTCGTTATATTAGTGTTTGCGTTTCAAATAATGATATTAATTGCAATGGCAGACTTTAAGTTGAGCAGTTAGAGTTGTAAACCGGTTTACTTACCTTCTAATATCCGTTCGTTAATAGGAAGATTATCGTCAGAATTACACTAAAGTCTAATTTAGATGAAAACTGGCGTTAATAAAACACAAAAATATTTTGCACGCTGCGCGTACGGTAAAACTCGCATTGTGACCAGGTGAAGACGTAAAATTGTGTACTCACCACGGGCGGTAATTCGTAAAGATCGCATATTTATGGCCCTCACCGTTCGGTCCACAAACACCTGCGTTCTGGGCCATTTACGAATTCTCCGCCCTAGGTACGTAATGTACTATTATGTATTTTAACTATAAAAAAAAACAGTTTACGTTAAGCGATATACATACTTCGTTGTATCTATGTAAATATCTCGGATACAGTTATGGGGAATACAAGGATTATGCTACAATTTGTACATGTTTATGTAGCAGAACAGATTATATTTTCGGACCATTCGAATAATCGATAACGAACGTTTTCAACGACAATATCAGTACATTTGTATGGGTTTCCGTCAATCTTGTCATTAGAGAATCCGATACCTACTAATGAGAAATATATATTTAAGAGGAGACCTAATTTTGTTGAAATTGATGTTATTTACGCAGTTTTTTAAGAAAAACCATTTGTTCTAGCGCATAAAAAAAAATGTTTAATATTCATCATATTTCAAAGACCGTGGACGGGCTCGATACATAATTGGACGAAATCGGCTCGATAGAAAATAATTACAAAAATTGGTCTTAAAATCATCATTAAACGGTTCTATATGTCTTTATTTTTATGTCGTATTAAAAACATGAACCGTAACATACCTAAACCGCTAACGAGTCATATTTCAAAAAAATTTACACTTTTTATTTCAATATTTATTTACTTATTATCTTCAAAAACCGGGCCGCCCAGTAACACTCGCTCTCGTTTACTCCGATACAAATAGACAGTGTGCGTGCTATCCCAAATCCTCAAGGGCATTTTGGTGTTGACAGCGTCTTAAGAATATTTTGAACTCCTCTCTGTGTCACGCATGTATAAAACGATAATGATGCAACGCTTAGTCTATGGTGCCATACGCTTCCACAGAGTATGTAATATGTAAGTGAAAACAATGGCGTCCTCACGACAATCAGACAGTCATTGGGGGCAGCTAATCGGCAGGGGCAATTAACTTGCGCAACGCAAGTGCACTGTCCAAGTAATGTACGTTAAGTAAATGGATAGGAAACCATTAGGAAAATGTCGTTTGTTTCTTTGAAGCCATAATTGGGTCATAGATCAATGTGTCCCTCAACCTCATCAATCTAATCATCACTCTTCTAGCGTTTTACCGGGTGTATCCTTAACACTTTCGCTACCAGGAACCCGCCTAGCGGGCGCCTACGCCGTAGTCGCTTCCCGCTACATACGAGGAAAACCACAGGATCGGCTAGGAGCGCAGCGCGTAGCGATTCTTGGTCGCGAAAGTGTTAAGGGGCTCCCATACGCCAATGACCTTCGAACTGAATCCCTTAGTTTTATATAGTATCTCATATTTACTACAAATTTCATTGTTTTCGAGATATTTGGCATCAAAGTTGAACATAACTTTTGTTTTAATTGGTTTAAAATGAAAACCCTAGACCAGTTTTCGGAGACGTCACAGACGAACCCAAATATGTAGATTTCGTATATGTTAGATCTTTCACGTCAATAGAGATACGAAATAAGTGTTTATTTAGACAATGTTTAAAAAAATCATACAAAATTAAGTATTAATCCGGTAGACGGAAATGGAGATAAAAGATTGAAGAACTGATAGCCGTTTGATTTATAATTCTTTCTGTAGTGCAATAGTGGGAGATACGATTTAAAACTTGTCAAAAATGGATGAAAACAACGGGTAGCCCCATAAGGGCGGGTATCCATGAAGGTTGCGCGAGGCTGTGAGGCGGTGAGTAAGGAAACAATCCACCAATAGTGTGGCCGGCTCGGCTGCGCTCGTGTATCGCTTTTTATTCGCTCGCACAGCTCTGGTGGATACCCACCCCTATGGGTGCCACCGGGAAAACGCAGGGATGACGATGATAACTGATGACTTTTTAAGGAATGAAGTTTCTCTAACGGTTTCTTTCACCCAAAGGAGCCCGGGGTCTTAATCTTAATAAGCTTAATCCCAAGATTTGGCGTAAGCACTAGGTGTAACGAAAGCGGCTGCCATCAGACCTTCTAATCTAGAGGGAAAATTAGGCCTTGTTGGGAGGTCCCAACTAACTGGTAGGTAGGCCATGGTAACTAGGTAGTTACGTCAGGTCAACCTAATTTAGTTAAAATAGCTTTAAACTTTGTCACTGAGGCTTTCTAGGTAAATTTTATTGAGGGAGGGAAGGGGTTAAAATGTAGGCTTTAGTCTCCTCAACTTTCAATATTAAGTGAGAATTTTATAAGTTTTTAGTCGCAACTCAATTAGCAGTTCCCTAAGCCCTTATATTGAAGCATGTGCAATTGTGCAGTTGTGTACACTGGGCATTCTGGAAGATGTAGGTACGTATACCAACTCAAAAGTCAAATAATAAATAACTAGATAGTACACGCTAATTGCTAACGTATATGACTGTTTAATACTTGTAACATAAAAAAATGGAGAGTACGGTAAATGTCTTGTATTTTGACTTTCACATTTCACTCAAGGGTGTCCGAGATTAATTACACGACCAATTTATACATTTCATGTGGATACCCTTCGTGGCGAGTCGTTAAACATGGCTTCATGTAAGACAAGGGACAGTATTCACAACGTACCAACAACCGGCTACTTTCCTGAGTTCCAGTATAATCATGGCCTCAGATTACATACAGTTCTTACGAATTGAGGGGTGCTGGAAATCCTAGGGAATTGGTGAGGTGAGCCAAGACAGGTTGTGAATGGCAGTGTAGGGACGCCGAGGGGACCCCTTGATAAAAGTAGATAAAATGCAGGGAATTGCAAGATAGGATTTGGAAGGGTTTCTGTTGATGCTTATACCGCGGAGACGACATATAATGTTCTGTTACGTATATGTTATAGGAAAAATCATTACGGAAAGAGGATCGGGAATAATGTTGCTGTTTTATGACATTAAGGCCTGCATTAGTCCGATATGGGAACGTAACTATCTATTTAAGACATATAACTTATTATATAATTGTAAATCTAGTAGGTTCAAGTCCGAGAGGAAAATTCTAACCAAGATCAATTATATAAAATACGTTCTATAGAAATTGCAAAGCTAACGTAATTGTTTGCGTATTGTACAGTATATGTATGTAGAATAGTTTTTTTTCAGAATATAAAAACAATGATGTACTGCAATAGGAACTGTCAAGTCACCAAACATCTTTAAAAAGCTAAAACGTCGTATATTATGATTTATTTCATGATAAAAACTAAAACATGAAAACAAAAATCACGAATAAAAAAACAATTAACTAAGTTCAAAATAATAATAAGTAAACCAAAACAAAAGTAGTGTTCGGGCTACTTACAGAAGCAGAACGTCTCGTTGGACGATCCACTCGTTGCTACCACCCCATTGATCTATTCCCACCGTAGCAATCAGCAATCAAACATTATGTCTAACTTCTGCAAGATGGGAACAACTTTTTGTATATTTTATCTGTGTTTCGAACGCACGGACATCACAGCGCTCTAAGGATGTACAGTTGGCAGCTATATCCGTGGAACCAACAAGTAGCGCGCGAGTGACGACGAAAATCAGTATAACCTCGTTAGGGCGCTGCAACGCCATCTGTTCAACTTTTTGGTACTACTAACTATATCGTGTTTTATGATTTACTTTTTAATTCCAAGATAGAGTCACGTAAATGATTAAGGCAAGTTCACACGACCGTCACCGCCCAATTTCCTGTCACACGCATTTTACTAATTTGTTTACGTGCACGCGATACATGTCAATTGCAAATTAAACAAAATCTGTTCGAGTAAAACGGACTTGAATTCGACATGTTGAACACCTCTCTTCCTTGAAAGTTTCTTACGCACAAACCTTGCATAACTTTCACACGATCGTATCATACTTACTCATTCGTTCCAAATTTCAACTTTAACAGCGTGCAGCAAGGTTGCCTATGGAGCGGTATGCTCGAGTGGGATATAGAGTTGCGAAACTGATCGTAATGTCGCAGGCCCCTATCTTAGATCGCGCGATAATCGTGAGACCTGAGGAAGTGAAACAAAACTTAATTCTCGAATGGACATTCGCGTCCGCTGGAGTTGACGGCCACTTTCCCTGCTCCGTGGCCATAAGGGGTTCGAGACCCGTTTGAAGCTAAAAGCGTAAAGTAAACGGTCTGAATTTTTGATTGCTTTCTCATAGAATATTCTGACGTGCTCTCAGCATGGGTGGCTTGCAGAAAAGATTTTAATTTACAGGGTAACCTTTACTCAAGGGTGCGTGTTTGTTTACAGCTGGTTAAAGCTAAGTTGAGGAGGAGGAACCGTTTGTTTTTTGGTGAAAAACAAAGATTGCATTAAAAATCGTTTGTTTGTAGAAAAAACGTTACCCATGTTGAATAACACATGATTGTTAAGTTTAATGAATAAGGGACTTGTTTTGTTCACTCACTCATACGTTTTGGAGTGTTGTTTATAAATTTTATCATACTATTACATTACTTGGAATCGAAACGCAGCAGCACGATACGAAGATCAAAATAATAATATCAGTCCCATACTAGTCGAAAGCGATGTAACACAACCAAGTATAATCTTTCATTAAATAGTACAGGACCCCTTTACCGCCTCATCGCAAACCTGTATACGTATCACAAAGTAGTAAGGCATACAATCCAAAAGCACATCAAAAACTTGAAGCGGTTATCGGCTCTGTAACACGATTATTTTCGAAGAAGCGAAGACCCTCGTTTCGTCTCTAATTGCTTCTGAGAAATGAAATAAGTAAATGTTATTAAGTTTCGGCATCTCTTGCGGCTGTTTTAATATTTTATGAAGGATTCTGAAATATGTCTCAACGTTTCAACCATCCATTCGATTATTAGATATATTTGATTTAATACTCGTATTGAAATATCATTTGATTTAACGCTCATAGCCCAGCGGCGCCTGCGAGTCGGAAACGATAACGCAGGTTAAGCAAGATGGCAGCAAAGTTTATGGATGGGTGCCCGCCTGATGTTTGAGTGGTTAGTATAAATGAGCGCTTCCGTGCTTTGGAAGGCACGCTAAGAAGTTGATCCCGGCTGCTGTCTATGACAGTAGTCGTTAAGCCGAGTTAGAGGCCTTTCGGGCGGCCTAAGAACTCCTAAAGGTGGTTTCCACCGGCGAGGCGAGGCGGGGCGTGGATGGGCGAGAATTGAAATTAGTATGGGACTTACTACCTACTTCCACCGCGCGCGCGCGCGCTCAGTGCAAATAGGTAGTAAGTCCCATACGAATTTCAATTCTCGCCCATCCACGCCCCGCCTCGCCTCGCCGATGGAAAACCACCTTTACAGTCGAGTTGCCCACTCACTTGACAAATGGGGGACAACTGTTACTCGCGTCCGCTAACCTACCACAACCCTGCACGTGTCCCCTGGGTGGTACTAAAGAGTGACAAACTTTACAGGCCAAAAATAATGTATGCCATAAGATTATATAAATATTTGATTTAACAGTGGTGTTTCGGTGAAGGTCGAACATCGGTCTAATCCCAATGAGGGCTAGTTTTCCCTATGGGTTGGAAGGCCAGATGAGAGTCGCTTTCGTTAAATTAGTGCCGACGCCAAATCCTAAGATTAGGTGCCAAAGCGGACCCCGGGCTTGTTTAGGGCACTACCGGGAAAAACGGTAGGAGGATGACTCTTATTGAAGCCAAATGAATAACGTAAACAGCTCCACGATATTAGAATTCGTAACTTGATTAGAAACATTGTATCGTAAACAATGGAAAATCATCGATAAAATGTCGGTTGCTTTTTGTTTTCATAATCGACGCTCTTAGCTAATGAGCGGAAAAATTAAAAAGTTACGACTTTATTTTTTAAAGGCTTGGCTGTAAATGAGGTGATCATGTTTGTCAGCCAGTATTCGGGTCAGTTTTGACAATAATCCTCGCGTTTGCACGTAATTACAAGTAGGACGAGTGTTAATGGATTCCAAGTCACGGAATGGGTAGGTTTCATTTGTTGTATTAAAATAGTGATACATTATACAATCTTTGAGCTTTACTAATTGGGGTTTATTGCTAAGCTAGTAGGTACATGCTGATTCAATTCAATTCAATTTGTTTATTAATAAAATATGGATTTTACACGTCATATAATTAAATATAGTTACATTTTTTATATTGTTAATTATTTACTATCTATACGGTTTATTGTTTTATGACTGGTCTGTCATTTAGTGCTCTCGGAAGACAAGGAATCGTTCAGCGAGTAGAAGGCCATGGAGACTAAGTGGGTTTTGAGTTTCGATGCAAACGAGCTGTTGCTTTCAGCGGTTTTTATGTCATCTGGGATTTTGTTATAGATCTTAGGGCCGATCCAGTGAAGGCACTTCCTCGACTTCGCCAGGCGCATGCGTGGTGTTCGGAGCTTGTCGCGCTGTCTGAAATGATACTTTGGCACTTCTGTTGTTGTTTGGTACCGACCTATGTTGTTCCTTACCCGTTTTGCTACGTCTAGGATGTACAGGCAAGGTAGTGTTAGGACTCTGTTTTTTATGAACAGTTCCTTTGCTGGATGGTCCCATTGCACCCCGGAGACAACGCGAATAGCGCGCTTCTGCAACTTGAAGACCCTTTCACGATCAGCAGCGTCACCCCACAGGTCAACTCCGTACGATAATATTGAATGGAAGTAACCGAAGTACGCTTTTCTGACGTTACTGGGGTCTAAACTTTGGCGCAGTCTTGTAAGTGCAAAGCAGGCGGCGTATATATTCCAGTAAAAGGAGGCCTGAATCATCGAGTGAGTACCTAATATCGTAGGGCCTATTACAGCCGTGTTTGAATAAGATAAACAAGCATAAAAAGTTAAAAAAAAACTAGGTAGTCGACCTACGAAAAACTTATATAAGGGTGCAAAGTTGTATTTTAACCTTGACTGTGCAAACACGTGCTAGCGAATGGATTCTAGGCTTGAACCACGATCGAAGCGAGTAGTTCGAAAATAGAATCCTGAGCGAAGCGAATGGTTCAAAAATAGAAAAATGCGCGAAGCGAATGTTTAAAAATAAGATCCTGAGCGTAGCGAGTGTTGCAACACACGAGACGTCAAAATAACTGCGACGTGTGTAACACAAATCTTTTCACCTCACTAAAGCGATGAAAATACTAAATAAGAAAAAACAAAATATAAAAAAAAAACATTTTATTGTTTTTGTAAGAAAAAAAACAAAACAAAATGTTTAAAAGAATGAGAAAAAAGATTTATAAATCATTAAAACACATTAAAAACAAGAAAAAAACTAAAATTAAAAAAAAATAGTTAATAAATAAAATTAGATGGACGAAAATTGTTTTTACAGAGGGTAGCTTATGTCACTCGGAGCATAATTATGAATTTATTGCCACGTCATTTATCAAAATCGGTTCAATATCTTTAGATGAGATAAAATACTATAGTATTAACTTAATTGTGTCGTAAAATAATGTATTGTTTGAGTAGGCTAAGTCAAAAAAGGAAAATAAAGAGCCTACTTTGTTTTTTTTTCTATCAAGGAAATTTTAGGTAATCATTTATGGATTAAATCAGATAAACAATCATATAGTCAAGAACCATATATCTCAAAATCAGATCTTAATGTTTCTTAATCTAGCCAGAACGGCGTTTCAAAGCAAGCGATAATTTCCAATGCACCCCCTTAAAAAATAAGGCGGGTTTTCACATCGTTTTTTAGACACCATAGACAACCAAAGAGACAAGTTTAATGAACGCACGCGTAGCACGTACATTACAAATGGCCACTAGGTGGCACCACGGTCTTGTGTTACTCATTTATTCGCCGCGGGACAAATTAATGAATAAGTCCATTTAACAAATTGCTAATTACCTGCCGTTTAATGAGGCTCCGTCCGCTTTTAATTACATTTTCACATTTTTACGCAGGAATTTGAGCCTTTTTCTGGTTACAATGCCTGTTCTGGCCATTTTTGATGATAGTGTTTTAACTGGAAATGATAACTTTAATTTATAGTAAGTGTTTGACCGTATTTCATTTGTAAATTGCGGTTGACGGGATAGCTGTCTTCATCCAGATTTTAGCAAATAAATAAATATAAGGGGACAATCTTACACAAATCGACCTAAGTCCCATAGTAAGAAACGTTAAGTAAGGCTTATGATATGGGTACTAGACGACGATATATATATAAAATATATATATATGTACTTAAATACATAGAAAACATCCATGACTCATGCAGAAACAAATATCCATGCTCACCACACAAATATTAGCCCTTACCGGGATTCGAACCCAGGACTTTCACCCTCGTAGGCAGCGTCACTATCCACTAGGCTAAGCGTTATTAGCAAACACATTTGATAACATATTTTGATAGCTGGTACGTAAATGGAACGGTATATTAGGGGCATATATAGGTCGACGGGGCTATGTTTTTGTTCAATGCGGAACTTTCATTATAATATATCTATCTACTTTCTACGTTACCGTTCCTTCCAAAGATGCAGCCAATCTCCACTCGTATAACTTACCTGTAAAAAACATAAATACGGTTATAACGATTTATTATACATGCGGTAAAATCAATTAACAAATTCATTGACAGACGAGTTTCTTTCGGGGTTTTTGCAACTGTCCCAATTTTATTTTATCATTCATATCTAGTTTAATTAATTTGTTGGTAATAAAACCTAATCTCTTTGTGGCCGGCCATTAAAGTCCGGTTTTCAGACTCACTAAGCTACAGTTAAATAATCGGGAGATGAATCTCACAATGTCCTATTGAGAGCGCGCTTGTTGGGAATCAAAACTTTATTGTTAACCTCATAAGGTTTTATTTTGCCTAAGTATTATGTCGAGATAGGATTGTCCAAAAAATATCCGCAGACACGACATACACAGCACGCTTATATGCTGAGCTAACGATAAATATTTATCTGTCTCATGAATGTCATGTACGTAAATTTATGTATTTGTTTTATCTAATTTCACAGTTAACACACTTAGTTACGGTCAATTTAAGGAGATCAGTTGATATCATTAATTACTGTTAAATAGATATTTTGGTCAAACTGGTGACGAATGGTGAGAAGTGATAATAAATATAATTAACTCCAATTAGGAAAACTTAATCCGAAGTCTGCATTTTCGTTTTTTACCCATACACGTTTCCATACTCCCCTTGTTACCTTTGACTAGGTATATAATTTTGTGATTTCGACTGGCACTTCAAAAAATAGGCTAAAGAATCAGTATAAACTTGTCCCACTAGGATTGTTTTCGATCTGTCTCAGAGTAATTAATAACTTTCATCTATATCATCAACTAACAGAGTAGGTAATAAAGCACGTTTACGAATGATGGTGTATTCAAATATCTATCTCCCGGCCTCAATAACCCAATACCTCCCGCTCCCGTCCAACGTCAAATTGAATAAAGAACTTCATGAATAACGAATAAAACAAATGAATTATGGCGCATAAATAGACATGTAACAGAATAGTGAGGAGCATGCGTGCCGCGGATCAGATCGGATCGTGACTCGGCAGTGGGTCAAGACGACACATTAATCGTAATGACTGCACTGCCGTGATCCAAAACAGACATAGGTGCATTGTAAATAACAGGCACTTAAGACCTTTTGATATGGCACGGCAGTACACGGTAGGCTCTAGGGATGTCACGATTACCGATTACGATTATTAATCGGATACCTGTGGGGCGGTTTATCGTGTTTTAGATTTTAACACTCCGATGTAACAAAGAAGAGCGAACTGTGGACTGAAAAAGTTTTGTCATATTGAAAGTAAGGGTTACATATGTTACCATTAATTAAATTACCATGATACAACCGGAAATCATAAAATAAATGGTAAACAGAAACACCTACTGAAAAACTTAAACTAATTTAAAGTTATCTTAATATTTTATGATCTACCTACGTGGCTTTGCTATATTCGGCGAATGGCCTTTAGGGAATTGGTCACAGATTCGTTATTGACCAATATCTTGTTATTTCTGTTCGTATTCAATGGTTTTTATTATAGAATACCTGTAATAAACAATTTTGTTAATCCGTGATGCAGAAAACACAATATAGGTATCCTGTACACTTCTACTGCGCGTGGCATCTGAATAGTAATTTGGTATTTTCTATAGAGGTAACTACATTAACTTATCTACTCTCCTCCGTCATTAAGTGAAAGCCGCATTGCAAACAAATTAATTTAATTTCCTTCGTACCCATGTACTAGTCTATCCATAGATTCCATAGATTATACGCATCCCTATTCTCAAAGCATACTTACAATACAAGCAAGGCAGAGACATCTTGAGTCTAAATGCAAACAACAAATTGATGAATGCTGTGTTTACTTAACAAAAGATTTACATTTCTCTTGATATTCAAGTGCTTGTAGAGATAAACATCGGAATGCGTGTAATCAAGGTGTATGCAATTCCTGTTATTTGTGAACAGAATGTGGTAGGTGGATATTTGCATGTATTCAAGCCCGTTAACTGTTTTACAGGACTCATAATAAAGCAAGTAGTGTTCTAGTTACGAGTAGAGCTTAATTTCATGAACATAAGCTTGACTTTATATGATTTGTGTAATGTTGTAGAATACGACGTATTTTACTTTTTCTCTTTACACCGGCTCTCCCACACACATGCATACATCTTCCTGTCAAAACCTCCAGTCATAGACTAGCTCCCGCCCAAACTCTGCGCGTCATGTGTCCCCGAGACGGTAGTGTGTATTAGGTCTTATTTACCTACATTGCAAATTGTATGAACGCAGCCTAAGTTTGTTTGAACCCAACTGGGGAAGTACGTCTTCCACACAGAAGTCATAATAACACCACTACTAGCTCTGTAACCATGAGGTGTTGAGTTCCTGGTAAGTAAGGTCGCCAGAGCTCCCAACGACTAAGGCCTCCACAGACTGGCGCGGCCTGGCCGCGGCGGACAATAGTAAACTTGTCATTAGCTGTCAATTTTACTATTGTCCGCCACCGCAGGCCGCGCCAGTGTGTTGCAGGCCTAAAACAAACCTGAATATTAATATTTTTCATTTCCGCTTTGGTTTTTTTTTATTAACCACTGATTTTTAAGATGCAGCTAGACTTTGACATCCAAGAACGCGTTGCGTATATTTGTATCATGCTGAACGTACTTATCATATTACTTTGGCACTCTTTGGGGGAGGCCTATGTCCAGCAGTGGACGTCTTTCGGCTGATATGATGATGATGATGAAAGTAAGTACTTATGGCATTTGCTACTTCCTCGTTCTTACGTTTAGTATTTGCTTCGGGCAAAGTAATTAACACAATTACCTAAAAGAAAGTAAAACTTTACAAGCAGACAATTAAAGATGGCAATCTCTAAACTGGTAATAATAAACGCTAACTAGAAGTGAAATGAACTCGGCTCGACTCATAGGTTAGGAATTTTGGCGCCAAATGCGATATGCGGAGAAAGCGCGTGTGCCGCCGGCGTTACAGATTGGTGTCACTGTCCGAAGAAAAAAAAACAAATGCTCTTTGGTCCGCCGCCATTTTAATCGGAAAGCGGGAATTGTCATTAGACGTCATTTTTATGTCCAATACCAGTGATGTCGTCGCTTGGTTTCAGAAATACAATATATGAAAATAAAAAACGGGTTTCTTTAAACATAATAATACGCGGAGTCCGTTTTTAAGACGTATTCTTGAGGGTTGGGTACCATAACTAAACGTACGCCTTTCGTTCCATGAAAATCCGACGGAGATTTATCACACCGCAAGTTCCTGACATTTACCGAGTTTGTTCGCCTCCCATGCATTTCGATACGGGCACAATCCGTTACTTAGTTAACAATGTTCGATAAATTTTAAGCTAAATGTTATGATTTCTCGCGATAAATGATACCAAGTAAACGCGGCTATTCGTCCGGGGCAGATTTTAATCTGAGATGAATGTGTCATTGTCCGCGCCATGCTGGGCCATAGATTAGATAGATTTAATACCAAAACTTTTATACGTATGTATTTACATATACTATATTGAAATTCTGCAATGGGCTGGCATTCCATATTTGTATTTTGTTAACCTAATTTACAGTATGGAAATTCGATTACCAGTAAATTTATCTGAAATTCGTGAGAATTACAACGTTTATCTAATGAGATAGTTGATCTTAAATCTTTAAGCTAATTTAGCAGTAATATTAATCTAATAAAATAAATAAATCTGATAGTTAGCTAAACGAACAGTTAGAGCATGGTAATAAAATAGGCATTATCGTTTGATATTGGAACAGATATTAGACTATATCTTCTCGCAATCTACCCAAATACCAATATATCAGTGGCGTTTCGCTTACAAATTCACGCCTTGTTTACACCAAAGCCAAGATTACTGACTTACAAAGCTACCTGTTGCCAGGAGATAGCCTCTGACACGCGATAATGGTCCAATACCGTGTAAATACCGATAAATTACCGGTACACCGATACCGGTACAGCACTAACGTTATTCACAGCCGTTTGCACGATATTATGAATAAATATACACGAAATGGTTTGAGCTATTTTGTGCGCAATAGCATGAAAACGACCTACTGGATTTTGTCATTTGTCGGATGTCGGTTATAACGCTGTGCTTTAAGTCGTTAAGTCGGTTACACACAAGTTAAGTCGTACTAAAATACTTACTTATATATCCTTACAGCACAAAATAAGATTAAAAGTATATTTTGAAGCTTTCCTTTATCAGGCAAACACTTAAGAAATATATCAATAGACGTGCATAAAAGAAGGTTTATTGCGACGACATCGCTACTGAGCGTAATTACAATTACCAAGATATTTACTTCTTTGGTTGTAAAACTCGCCAGACTGAAATAAAATACAAAAGAGCATAACAATGGTTCATCCGATGAAAAATACCTTTGTACTGGTAATAAAAAAAACCAAGATGGTCGGAAAAATAACGCATATATAGGACTATTAAAACGGTACCTAAGTCATCATCATCGTCCTAGTGTTATTCCCGGTTGTGCCCTAAAGGAGCCTGGGGTCTGCTTTGGCACGTAATCCCAAAATTTGGCACAGGAAGTTATTAACGTGTCTTTGAAATGATGTCAGCATTAACAAAGACAGAAAACCGTAACTAAATGAGCGAGCGAAGCGAACGAAGTTCTCCGTTTTAGCTTGAGCAAAAACTCTTTCGTATGTTTTGCGTATGTCCGGCTGTTCTCCGATACTCGACAAATTTTGTGAGCAGCTTCAATAACCATATAGACAATTCTGATGATAAAGTTTAAAAAAAAAAGTCAGACTGGGAGTTTAGCAGCTCACAGAGCCACTATATGATTTTTTGAATTCATTCATTCAACAATAAATTAATTAATCATCAAACAGAAGGATTATTTTGCAATCTTTCTCCTTTTCATCATATTGATACTACCAGGTGTGTCACATAAATTGCCGTGGGAAAAAGTACTTAAACAGTACTCAACGAAATAAGATATAAAACACGTCTGTACTGCACTTTACTAAAAATAAATCGACTTTGTAATCCGACACCACAGACTAGCAAAATCGAGCTTGTATAAATTACCTCTATAATCTCTGGTAGGTACTCTATGGACAGTAATCCGATACAGAACACGTGTGGTCCGGTGAATAGGTTTATTTGTGCAATTATCTATGAACTTGCAGCTATAGCTAAATATATTTCAGAGTTCTGTTTGCGACTTGCAGCATGGTTAAGTAGTTATATTCGTTGTGACGTCACAAGATCGAGTCAGGTATTTTACGAACCCGTACGCTTACCATGAGTTTGACAATGACGGCTTACGCTAACGAGTATCGGGTTTTCTATCTGTGCATCCCGCTCGTACTGTCAAAGTGCAATAGAGATGCACAGATAGAAAACTCGATTCTCGTTAACGAAAAATGACAATGTCAAACTCATGGTAGCCGTACAGGAGTCTTGGCAATCACAATCTGAAACGACTATCATCTGCAGCCGTCTCATGGTCGGCCTTATCACGCGATAAGTGATAAGATAGAGCGTCCGTCTCGTTCTCCCTGGTGTCATTATTCGTTAACTTGTAAGCTACCTATATTGTTTCTCGTCAGTCAACGATTACCACCGATGGCATCGGATTACAATACTATTCAAAAGGAAAGTTATCGCCAACAATATTACCGTAGTTACCATGATTGACAAGTAGCATAACACAGAATCAATTGGATCGCAATAATTTTCATAAGTCATCGCGCTATTCTACTACAATTCTTTTGATTTTTGATAATTTTATCCTAGTAATATACGACATTGTGTCGTTTATCTCTTTTTGGGTTTAACACTTGTTTTTTATCAATGTTATTCTTAATAATGATGCTTAAACAAATATAAAACACCCACCTTTCACTTCATTTCTGATACTTTATTTCTGATGTTCGTGACTGCCAGCGTATTAGAATAAGACGTTGCTTTCTTGGAGTTTCAACGAAACAAGACAATTTTCGTAAACCAACCTAAAACAAGACGTTCTAACATTCTTTCCGGCCAGTGTCTCAAGACAGAAACAATCTCCGAACACAAAAGGCAAGCATTGTTGGTACCTAGATGGCGCGAGGGTCAGAAGCTATCGGCCAATCGAAGAACCGGATCGGCGAATACCGAATACCCACAAAGCGCTTGCAAGATGCAATTTCGCATTACGAAAACAGTATGCACTGGGACGATTTAATGTCCTAGTGCTGCAATAAAATGAAGCTTAATGGCCATATGGTTGTTTGATCAATTTTCAATCAGCATAGGAATTGTTCAGGGAAGATCGTTGCGTTAGTAATCAATTATACCGATGGTCGTAGCACCTAGGTCACTCATATACCTGATATATAGTCATAAACATGCGTATTTTCCCAATTATATCATTTTTGTTTTCAAGTGATGGAAATCTACTGTGTCATTTACACATTTTACGCTTTCTGAATTTTATTACTTTAGTTTTTTTTGTTTATCCAGTTTTTTAGACAGATACGTGTATGAGAAAAGCAAATAATTCCTCAAGGTTATAATACCAATAAAAAAAGGTATACGGGGCCTTACGACAACCTAGTGAAGCCGTTTTCCAACCATGCCAAATTCGTTTGTATATGTCAACATAAGCGATTTATTTGGCATGGTTGAAAACCGGCTTCACTAGGTTGTTCGTAATGCTCCGTCTTTCTTTTGGCCTGAGATTGACATTCATCCAATTAATAGCAAACTACCTACATTTTCTAAGTAACAGATGTCCCAAAGCCAATGCTATTAGCGAAAGTGCAAAACTACCCCTAATTCGCCGTCCATCCATCAGCCACCCAATAAGCGTCATTTTACACCCGCGGTGCTATCGCCATGTTAACAAATGTTATCATCCTTCCGTTATTAACGGCCTTACTGCACTAGGGCCTTGTTCGATAATCCAGGAATGTAATTGTCATATCAATAATGTACATCTTTGTGGACAATGGATATTGGATGTGTTAAGTGAGTGTAAGCATTGTTTGAGAGAAAGCTGGTTTTTTTGTGATAGTAGCTGATTTTATAGTCATTAGTTACTTAGATTACTGTATGGAAAGAATATGATCGAGAATTCAAACAATGTATATCTATAGGTATTACTAACTTCCCGCGCGCCTTCGCCCGCGTGTTGCTAAGAACGCAGGCAAACCTGCGGGATAAAATATAGCCTATAACCATCCAGAAAGTCCATTCCACTCGCAGTTGAATTTTTGTAATCAGATTAGCATTTCCGGAGATTACCTAAAACATACAAACTTACAATCTTTCAGACTTTTCCTGTTTATATATCTCTATAACTAGCTGCCCGGCCCGGCTTCGCACGGATTACCCGTTTTCCCGTAGGAATGAAGCATTTTCCCGCGGTAAAAAGTAGTCTATGTTCATCAGGGACAATGTCGGTTTGTAATGGTAAATGAATTTTTCAAATCGGTCCAGTAGTTTCGGAACCTATTCAATACAAACAAACAAACAATCAAATCCCTCCTCTTTATAATATAAGTGTATAGATATGTATTAAGTATAGATAACATTATACTTTGTTTTAGCATTAATAAATTGTATGTGTAGGTACCTATGTGGACTTTGTAACGAGGTCGTAGAAAGGTATTTGAAATTTCCTTCCAACACTTTAGTACTGAAGTAACCTGGAATTTAATACCGATATTTGCATCATGTTGCTATTTATAAGATATTCAACTATTATCTAGTCGTAAAACTGTACAGACAAGTCTATAAAACTTTTAAGACTTCATTAAGACCGTTATAGAACAAGCGGTGCCTTTAGAAGCCGATCCAATAAAAATGGACAATGTCAATGTCAACGATACAGAGAAAGAGCGATGGGACCGGATTTACTGGTTTCGCGGGTTCGGAGCAGGCATCTTAGCACATCCGGCGATATTGTGTTGATTGTCTTTGCGCTGTTCGAATTCTAAATATTTTTTATCGGTGAACGTAATGTGCGGAAAGTGCAGATTGTGGCCATCTTGGGAAACAGGATTTTTTATTGTGACATATATTGTCCAAGTCTCTCTTTTCTCTTGAGATATTAAGACAATCTTTCCACGCATAGTGTTATTACGAGTACAGAAGACTCACATAAGGACATTTTTTGTACGCGTGTTGGGAGTGTTACAACGGTGATCCCCAAAGGGGTAAGTGAACTAGAGTTGCCATGGAAACACCTCCAAAATACATAGCCCAGTTATAAATCTATTCCCTGAAAGTGATCTCCTAATAACTCCTGGCATCTTAAAACCTTTAGTGAATAAAGCTGCTGAAGAGAAAGGGACGGTAAAATCATAACGTTGCACTCACAAAATGTTATTTGAGTATTTTTCTTCAACACGCTGGCACTTTTTAGACGCATCAAACACTACTCACATTCACAACACTTACCAACAACATCGAGTCAGTATATATCTGATCTCCAGTTACGCACAGCTTTCGGGAATCTCAGAGCCAAGATATATAGCTAGTGGTAGGTATAATGAGCCGAGGAAGGTTGTGAATAACAACTGGACTGGTTAGGTGTCCTTCATTGCAATTGACGCATCATAACTAGAAAGAGTCCACAAATCATTCCTGTATGGCAGTCTCTAATGAGCTGGTTACCTAATTATAACGATCAGTGACATCTTTTAAGGTGTCTCTGATAGAAAGGATAGGCCATAACTCGCGATTGCCATCGCATTCCTCCTCCACCGCCATCGAGCTATTTAAAGATTTTAGTATCTGGTAAGTAAGTGTGTGGGCGGAATTTACGTAACGTACGGGTAATTAAGGTTTTAGTACTAATTTAGTTAGATCCATTTAAAGTCAGCTTGTAATACGAATTAATTTGAGTTCTGTTGATTACGCACTAATGCAGAGGACGAACTAGGTGATTTTGGATTTGTTCTTGAAATTATTTATCGTATAAGAGAATACAGAATTAAAGAAAGAACATGCTATCGGCTGTTGTTTACGCTTTAGGTAGTTTATGTGACAGATCAACAAGGTATTTAATTAGATGTTATGAAATGGCTTTCTTAATCATAACACGTTGCTTCGGAATTATCGTGGCATTGAATTAAGTCTATAGTAGCACTGGCAACATTTCAATAGACAAAAGTGACAGTGAAAATAATCTTTATATATGCCATGAATATGTCAGCGCATTTTACATGACCGTTTCTTGTTTCCCGCAATTACTGTCACGGGAATTACAGAATTACGCAATTACCCTTTATTCACACCTCCAAACCGTTGATTTAGCGCAAAATTTATCATTGCAAATAAAACAGGTTTGAATGATATGCGAAAGAAAATGTGTCACCAAAGTAAACATGCGGGCTACAACGTTATCTCAGTAGGTGACGGCGTCGTAGTCAGTCAAGAGGGACGTGAAGCTAGTATGAAGTGACGTTAGTTCTCAATCTGGCCACTGGGTCAGATAAGTTTGTGCGTTCATTTTGATTAATTGCAGCGAAGGCGCCATGTTTCAAAATGGTGGTTAGCGCCTGCGCGTGCACGGCTGCACGCAGCCAACGCAGCTTGTTAGGGCTCGGAGCGCGCGCATTTTTCACAAAATGGCAACCTCTTGTTTCCTCCGGGCGCCAACATTCGACAACCTATACATCGATTTATGACCCGACATTTTATTAGTGGCCAGTTGTAAACAAAACGAAAATTATTGGATTCGAATAATGTTATTACGGTTGGCGCCTGTAACCGCTAGTGGCATTAAACCATTAGTTATGTACTTACAACATATCTGAGGTTAGAAATTTCAGCTTTAATTCAAAGGAACGTTTATTATGGACGTAAAATATCTGTAATTGATAGATGATGCCATTATTACTGATACGTAGACTTGCAAAATCGCGGGAATCGGATAGTATAAACGTTTACCAGTGCCTCAGAGCGATAAATGCCGAATTCAAAGAGAATATAACTTTATGAGGCGGAACTTCATACATTGTTTTAAGAATCTACCAACGTAAAGAAAATATTGCCAATATATTATATTCTGTATTAGAGTATATATTAGGTCCATGTATTCTGTGTTTTGTTAGGTTGGCTGCAATGGGACTTCGTCCCCGTACATTTTTTCATTATAAGCGAGTTTCCAAAGGCTGGCCGAATTCACGAGTAATAGTTAAGTTCAGTAATGAACAGAAATTGGGCATGGTCCTTTTTAAAGCCAATTAAAGTGAGTCATTTCGTTATAGGGACGAAACAAAACGAATGTGTGGATGTAATTTATCATAAGGCTCGGGTCGGGACGTGTGGGCGTGCCTTATGATAAAGTAGACCCAGTATACTAGATGCTATCTCTAGCAGTTCTATCTTTAACTCGGAAATCGTCTGCAAAAACATGGCAAAAACACATTTTCGTAGCGCAGATTCAAAAACATACAAATACTATACGTATTTCTCAGACTGACGGAGACGAACTGCTTTTATTTAGTTCCACGATTAAGTGTGTTCATATTTATTTTAGAGCATAATATTCTTTGCTCTCTGTAACCCGGCTAGCATGATAGGTTTTATGGTCACGTTTTATGGCCTAAACGTACTGAAATATCACGTAAAACGTAATTATAAAACGTATGCTACTAGGCCTGGTATACCTATTCCACAACAGGATCAATGAATCAATCTTAATTCACTTCGTTATCTAGGCCAATTAATTTTAAAACTATATACTTAATTTCAGTACGACCAGGTAAATGTGAAAACCCATGCATCATTAACCCTACTGACCTCAAAGCATTCGTGTGTGCCTACCGTTTCGCAAAAACCAAATAAGGCGTACTCTAATTAATGTCTTATAAGTCCTAGATAGCCCGCGCATATCACTCTTGAACCTACATGTGGGTGCCTAAATTGCCTCATATAGCGAATACGTACTTTATGGTTGGCGATTATAACAACGATTTATATATGCAAACGATTAAGACTTCAAGTGGAATTAGAAACGACTTGTTTGAGAACATTAATATCGTAATTCTATAACTATATTGATAAAGATATTAACGTAAAGTTTATTTATGAAATTATTAATAGCGTGCTAAACATTATATTAATACTAACATGGCTTTTATCCAATGGGTATCCTAATTTATGTGACTCGACTAAAAGCAACATAATTTTAAGCGATATTCAAGTGTTAAAGATTAGAAACAGAATTCATTTGTTTTCGCCTCGCAAACACGAATTCTGAAATACGAATGTAACAGACTGGTAGTCGACAAACAGTTGTATCGTAAAAAATAATTGTTATCGTTCCGCTGAAAGCTTATTCAGACGTTGATGGTGATCGGGGCATGCTATCCACTTGAATTTATTTAGGCGGGGCAATTTTCATGCAAAGCGCCTTTATGGTCGCCATAACACGTGGGGTTTGATTTTTCAGTGCAGGCTCACCTTTTGCGAAAATTGGGGGCAACGACTTCCTACGCCCAACGTTGACCCTGTTTGACAAATTGCGATGTTATCCAGGAATCGTACCTCGTGTCGATGTATCGCAGATTACCGGGGTGTGACAAGAAAGTGAATTTACTGCGTTCTGGTTTGTGTATAATACTTTGTTGCTGAACCCACACAAATGTTTAGTTGAATGCACTAGAGGCGTGATTCTAACCCCGTTATTCATAAAACTTAACTGCAGACTTCTGTTAATTATTATTTTTTCGTACCCTACATAAATGTCGAAGGGATCATAAACATTATATACGAATTTTAATTGCGGTTTAGCTAAAACAGGTTTGGCGAACGTTTATAATAAGGGCATAATTTTTAGCATCAAGTTTATTTAGTGTGTTACCCACAGCTCTAGTTTCCTCCAATAATACTGGGCCTGTATCCTTTGTAAACCTAAATTTAGATGTAATTTTCGATAACACGTAGGTAATGTTATTGCAGATTCTAATTAACTAAAAACGTATTTTAAGAATTATTTTCTTTTAGTATTTTTATCATTACGACATAAATAAACAAAACTGTTATTTAGATGAAATAAATAAAACTTATATTTATACATGTTTTTTTTACGTGATTAAGAAGGTTAACCATCGGCTAATCTTTGCACAGGACTGAAACTGCGAAATATGCATTACAGCACATTTAATCCGTAATAATAAACAAAACCTATTTAACAGAAACTTGATAAGAAGTTTATCCATCGGGTAATCTTTTGCACAGCCCTGAAACTACAAAATATGCATCACAGCACATTTTAGCCGTAATAATCGAGGCGTAAAGACGTCACGGAGGTCGGGCGTCGTCGTCTTAATTGATCGCACTGTGCGCCATTGGCTTATTTAAGGGCTGCCAATAAAGTAAAAGGTCGTTTAGTGTCGTAAAAGCCACATGTTGGTTTCGTGTTCATTAAGTTTGTCGTTAAGGGTTTTTTGCGTTTACAGAGAAAATTAAAGGCGACAGTAATGTTTCGGTTCATGTGGTGTTTTAATCTAATCAATTCAGGTCAGCACTTAAGTTGATGTATATTTTTCAATTCAAGTGCTAAAAGTGCGAATCTGACTTTCCAGATGACTGAAGCTCTTCAATATTCAATGGAATTGTTTGACCATGACTTTTTAACTGACTTTGAAATACCTACATAAATTCTCTGACTGGCTCATGAAAGTCTAAAGCAAGAATTTCTATTAGGGCCTATGCAGACTGCGTTTATGAAGCGCGCCGTCGACGCACATTTGTGTCAGTTTACTTGTGCTCTTTAAAAAGGCAGTCTGCATAGGCCCTTACCCTTTTTAGAAACGTATGCGCATGAAAATAGTCATCAATATTACCTTCGATGCTCAATTTAGATCGGCAGTAAAAACAAAAGAACGCTCATGTTGGTCACTTGTTTTTTGGAGCTACAAATCATGGCTGATCGATCTGTCGACTCGGGCTACGAGATTTTATTTTATCTTGGCCAATTTCGCACGTTATTTTACAGGCTAACCAATAATTCGTAGAATTGATAATGATTTCATGACTGTAAAGCACTACAAAAGGAATGATTCAAAGGAGATATTTTTTTACATCTCATATCTACATCATTAGAACCAACAAAAAATAATGGTCTTTCTGACTCCCGACAATTCCGACATTTTCCTTACTAACGACATACTTCACAGGATCCAAAAGGAATGTATTTTGAAGGACAGATCTAATTTATTTTAAATGTTTCACGCACTAGTATTATGTATGTAAATGTACTCGTTTTCTTATTAGGCTCCATCAAAACATGCCAAAATAAAACTGCATAAATTTGTTACCTACACTGCAATCTGCATAAGGAAGCCCATCCGTTGCACACATTGGCCCCTTTACGGACAAACGTCATATGCGCCCAATAGTTTCATACTGAATTTGCCGTTGCCATACCAACGCCACTTCGAAATCGGCGAGTCTCAAAAGCGTCACGTTTGAATTGTGCAAGGGATGCGTCGCACGCGCTACGGTGCGCGCAGCATCCTAATGAGCGGCGTCGTAAATATGCTGTTTGCGACAGCCCTGCCAGCCTACGCGAGCTAGGGTTGTCTCTTCAGTCATAGGCATCTTGCAGCACGTCTTGCACTGCTGGGCTGGCGTTCAGCTTAGTCAAATATTTACTCTCAAGTTAGGTCTTAAGGTCAGCAGGGCCAGAAGAAGCGCATGAAACTCGCCTTTAAAAAAGCCAGCTTCAGGCAAATCAGTAGCCTGACCTGTTACTCATAATAGCACAGATATTACGAAAGGGTCGAGATATACTAGGGGTGAGTTATGAGATGAGGCGAGATAGTTTGTGAATTACATAGTTGGTTTGTTGTTAGTGTCATTAAAACGCCCGAGCGGATTACAGAATGGGATTTACAGAATAAAGTTCATTATATAACACAACTTGTTTTGCAAGCATGCAATTTGTTCGCCTTATTCGGACGGGATAGAAAATCCATCTAATACAGACTGCTAGCTTACGCCCGCGACTTCGTCTGCGTGGACCCGGTATAAAAACTATCCTATACTTTAATCCAGGCTATAAACTATCTTCGTGCAATATTTCATCCAAATCGGTTGAGCCGTCTAAGCGTGATTGAGTAACAAACATCTAAACATCCAAACTTTCGCATTTATAATATTAGTAGGAAGAGCCTTGTAGATCTTTATAAATTAGGGCATACCTACAGACATAATCTTCATAAATAGGTAATATTATAAAAAGGAAAAGTCACAGAAGTATTAATGAAGTCGATTAAGCGTTTCCGGGGATCCCCGAAGAAATAAATCTTTCACCTACGTGTAGAATGAACTTACTGGATGGTGATAAGCTATAATTTATCCTGCGGGTTTGCCTACGATCTTTAATTCGCATGCGAAGCCGCGCGGGTAGCTAGTGAAAAACTAAACTAAGCTCTACCGCCATAGAATACGTTTCACGAAATATCTAATGTTATTGTTTTTGTATGTGCGTAGTGATATGATATGATATGATTTATTTATCTCACAATATATAATTTCACTTAAAACTATTACACTTAATCAATTTTAGGAATTTATATTGTGATCGTGAGTTATTTTACATTTCAAACTACATTACATTTTAAAAGAATAACAAATAATTACATTAAAATTATAATAACAAATATTATAAATGTCAACAAGTTACAAAATGATATAAAAATAAGATCACCGTATGCGGGTCGTCATTGATCTAAGAATACCTAAACAATTCAAATGAGTATACAATTCTGATGTCAATAAAGATACAATTTAATATAAGTAATAAATCTAATTAGTGTTGTCATAATACTCATCTATTGAATAAAAGTTTCTTAGTCGTCTCTTAAATATCTCGTTACAAGTTACTTCTTTTAGTGCTTGGAGTAGGCGCTCGTAAAATGTCGGACCAATGACACGCGGGTTTTTGCCAGCCAGTGCCATGCGACGTGGGACCATTGTGTAGTGTACAATATTCTCAGTTTTAGACCTTTACACTTATATCAGTTCAATGAGCAATGTGTGTCAAATGTCTACAGTGGGCGTCCATTGAATACGAGTACGCAAATTTGCAAATAACTATTTCAATAACTAACAAATAGGTATTCGTAATGTCCTGGATAAACAAACGTAAAGTAAAAGTACAATAGGTATACAATATTAATACTATTTATTGCAATAAAATAATACTACAATAAATTGCAAGTACGTATTTGCCGATTTCAGCGTCTTAATTATGTACACTGTTCATTATCATAAATAAATAAATAAATATTAGGGGACAATCTTACACAAATCGACCTAGTCCCAAACTAAGTAAAGCTTGTACTATGGGTACTAGACGACGATAAACATACTTATATAGATAAATAAATACTTAAATACATAGAAAACATCCATGACTCAGGAACAAATATTCGTGCCCATCACACAAATAAATGCCCTTACCGGGATTCGAACCCAGGACCTCTTGCTTCGTAGGCAGGGTCACTACCAACTAGGCTAAAGCGGTCGTCATAAAAGTATTTTTTGGGGGAGGCCTATGCCCAGCAGTGGACGTCTTTCGGCTGATATGCTGATGAAGTATTTTTGTACCTACCTCGCAGAACACCGATTCTTCTCATGGCAGAGTTTTATTTTTCAGAACTGGTGGTAGGTTATTGAAATTTAATATGTCTTTTAACTGGTGGACTGATTACCTGGTAAAGGTCGCGGGAGTCCGCTATGCGGGTGGCGAGGGATCGGTCACTTTGACACTCTTTGGGGGAGGCCTGTGTCCAGCGGTGGAAGTCTTCCTGCTAATATGATGACGGTGATGACGCCTCTTAAGGGTGCATTTAATACGCCTTTTAGGAATTAATAACTTTGACTTTGAGGTAGCTATATCTATGGGACAGCCCTGATGTATATGCGTGGGAGCATACAATTTATGCGCCGTGCCGAAATTTTGATGCTTCCTCTGCGCCTGCGCAAGACAAAGCTCACCCTGTCTAATGCGTGACTTATGTTTTACATGAGAAGCCTTTCATGACTGCTATGTCGGGAACCGAAAGAAATATTAATTCACGTGACGAATTACATGTTGAAAATTACATTCAAATAAAAAATCCTTATTATCTTCGTCGCTTATACTTTGAACTTTACATATATTACACATAGCATCAGAAGTGGACGTCTATAAAAAAATAAATAAGAGGCAATAATACTTCATACCTACACATGAAACCAAATTATCCTACCAATATTATAAATGCGAAAGTTTGGATGTTTGTTACTCAATCATGAAAAACAATATATATAGGATGTGGGTACCTATTTAATAAATATATAAAAATAAAATATTACGCCTAAACGGCTCAACGGATTGGATGAAATACGAAGATAGTTTATAGCCTAGATTAAAATCTATCCTATATATAGGATAGATTTTATCCCGGACCCACAGATAAAACCGCGGGCGGATGCTAAGTAGTTATCCGTAAAAGAGATCTTACACCAGTATATATAGATTGGATCTTTGAGATGGACAAAAGCTATATTTTATCCTGTGGCTCTGCCTGCCTTTTTGTAATACGCTAGCCGACTCGCAAGTATGAAATCTTGTTAACATAAGTAGTTTAATATTGCTTTCTGTTTGCTTATTCTGTTCACTTCTCATGTTGTCGTTTTCAGACTGTAAACATGTATCGCGACATCTCTGTATCTTATCTGCATGTCAAGATTGTGTTTACAATTTTACTTGTACCAACGCTATGTAGGCAGTTTTAACACAAATTGATACTTGAATTTGATATTTACTAGGAGCTTCGGCAGATAACGTGGTTAGGAAATCTTTGATACTTCATCAAATATTAGCTGCTGGCGCGGTTCCGCCCGCGTATTACAAATAACCCAGGCGTATCCGCGGGATAAAATATAGCCTATAACCATCCCGAAGATTCATTCTTTATAGAGGTAAAAGAATTTTTGAAATCGGATAAGTAGTTCCGGGTCTAACCCTGTCCCTACAAATAAACTTACAAAACTTTTCCTGCCTGCCTGCGTTCTACAGGTCGCATTTCTCAACCGATTCTCGTGAAATTTTGTGAAAAGGTCGATAATTATATAGAACTTTAATGTTGATTCCGTTGTTTTTTTTAAAATTCTGTAGTTTAGAAAGCGCCGGCGCCTGCACATTAGAATAAGGATCACATAAAGAAGCTACATAATACGCCAACTCAACCTGACTGCGTATCTTGCGTAATGTTTGTTTATTAATCTAATTAAACTGTATTCTCACGACTGTAAGCGTAGAGAGGATTATCATAACTGTGTTGTTTTAGCGATTTGAGTCAATTTTGTATGTAAACGAAGTGTTATATGAGACTAATTATGCCGTTGAAAGGTACTACTGTTTACAGAAGGTATACTGCGAAAGTGCAACTTATTTTATCCGTAGTTAATAATTATTCAAGCGTCAAAGTTACTGGAAACAACGCGTGTTCTTCATCATATGTAATATACCTATATTATAAAACGTGAATAATACAATTGATTTTAAAATATTTACCAGGTTTGTCTGACGCTCTCTACAAATAACCACAATAATACAGACGAATTTCATTGAGAATAAAATTCAAAGTCATTGACATCATTGCACAGAAAATAATATACGAAAAATACTGACCTCACGATTGCCCATTGACAAAAATGCTTAAATGAGATCTTAATAAAACCAAGTGGTCATAAAATGCAGGATTCGCGATCAAATCTTTCATATGGCTCGACTTTAGGCCGAACTACATTGTCGAGAATGTTCCGTAAAAGGTATAATGCCATCCTTATCTTGTGAGGGCAGTTAGAAAGGAATAACAACACTTTAGTGTATTGGAAAGTTTGATTTAGGCTTTATGCGCGATGCCGGTGCTGTGTCCTGCTATGCTATTCAAAACTTACTCACGTTACACCTCACCAGACGGCTAATCGCTATTACATCCTGACGACAGGATTCGTAATAACAATACATAATCGGAGGTCTGACTTACACTGGTTCACCTGAGCTGAAGAACAGCTTTGAGTTTCACAACGCTCATCCGCGTCTTGCTTCAAGGAACCAGTAGGTTAGGTAGGTAACTGTGATCTCCGAATACTCAGGTATTACGAATCACGGGATCAAGTTGTAAAAGAAACTATAGGTTAGATGAGGCCAGACCGGTTGCGAATGTCATTGAGTGGAGAAAACTGAGGCGTGTTCACATGCGAATAATTAAATTTAGAACACCATTCGCAATCAGGCATCGCTTTTTCTGGTTCAATTCGTTTTGGAAAGGCAAAGGATACCGACCATACAGCTCACGTGCCAACAGAAAACGTGGCTTACGTTGTAAGTAGGGAAATAGTAGTCCTACACTTTCAAAAAAAAAACGTGCGTTCATGTCTCGTTTGCGCTGTATATTAGAGCGCTAAAAATCGATAAAAAAGCAGAATTGTGTGCATTTTTAGACACTGCCAAATAGGGTTAATATTCAGCCCGATGTGTCATATTTTCGATTCGTAAAAAGCTATTATGTACTCTCGCTAGTACGGAACTTGGACTAGCATATCTACTTCCTTACGCGATTAAGTACATACAGTCAGTCCACTCGATAGAAAATTCAATCGCAAATATCTCGCCCTTTATTTTAATCATATTACCGGCCACAAATATATACGTATTATATGCACTTAATTAGATAAATATATATATCTCAATCGTTTAATAATGTGGCCAACCTAAACGTTTAGGTATATGCCGATAAATATGAATTTATCGAATTATAGCAAATCGCATTATCATGTTCGACAGGAGCGGATTATGTGAAACACGCCTCAAGAGGTTGGTGTAAAAGTAAACGCCTTTTAGAAACGAATCCCAAGATTATGTGGGTATGTAGTTAAATTGAAATGTATTTATTTATAGGTATGTGAATAGAGAAGGCATAAGAAAATAACTAATTAGAATTAAAATATATTAGTTAAAGTAAGTAAATACAGTGCCCCACAAAACTATTTTACAAAAAAACAAATAGTAAAACAAAACAAACACTTTAACATTTATCTCTTTAAAACAATGTCTTCTAGACAGCATAATCAAATTTTTTTTTTACGTTAGGAGGAACGAATTCTTTGATCGCAACCATCATATTATTTTCTTACAGTCGAGGGTATAATCGCTAATTGTCTTGTAGGGTATCTTACTACTTCATCAGTCAGAGGTTGTCTTCCCGAACCGGTGGTAGCTTATCGACATTCATGTCATATGCCTAAATTAGAATAAATAACTTTGAGGTAAAATGCCGATCTACCTTCCATGCCTTGCGCCGGCGCTGTGTGGTGTTGAAATGACTCCGTGACTGCACGAGATTACCAGACAAATTAGATCGGCCATGATAGATCGACACGCTTAGCATTACGCTCAAAAGCTGCTGACAGTTGCTCCATTCTTTGATATTAAGACTGCAGATTAGGTGACTGATAATTGAGTGTTTAGTAACGAAGATACACATATATAGTATCTGGGTGCATTCTATTGGACAGTTTGAAGGTTCTATTTGCCGTATTATTGTAAGGGCGTTAAACCGGTTTTCAGGAACATAATTATCTTGTAACAATTTTAATTCTAAAGTTTATGACATTTATTTACTTTAGTATTTTTATGTACCTAAGTAAAAACCAACGTCATTCAGATATTTAGGAAGCCTTATTACGGATGATTCTAGATGTACACCTGATATTATTTCTAGGATAGTCACACAATTCGAAAAAGCATTTACTCACTGCCAGAATAGCAAGTCGCACTAGGAACAAACTGGTTAAAGTGTACATCTGGGGCCGTAGACAAGGTTACAATCGACAAGCGCTAACGCCAATAGAAAACTAATAAAATGTAGGAGAATGACAGATGCCAACGAAACACTTTTCGTTAACATCAGGCCCCCTGGAGCATGGCTCTACGGCTGCGAAACGTGGAACATGACGCAACCGGACAGAGAAAGACTGGCGGCGTTTGAAATGTGGTGTTGGAGGAGGTTAGAAAGGATCAGTCGGACAGAAAAGAAAACTAATGATGAGGTTCTGGTTATAGTCAATGAAAAAAGAAATCTGATAGGATTTGTTGAAAACAGGAGAGGAAAAATGATAGGACACATCTTACGACACGATGTCTGCGGATGAAAACAATAATAGAGGGAAGAATAGTAGGGAAAAGAAAAAGGGGAGGGCCGAGGAAATCTTACATGGAGCAAATAAAAGAAAAAATAAACGCTTCATCGTATAGAGAAATAAAAAGAAAGGCGGAATGTAGATTAAGTTGGAAATTACTACACCTACAAGAGCCTCGCTAAAAACCAACCTAGTAAAAAAGATATATCAGTCAAACTGGCCTAAATATGCTCCAAAAGTTCTTAAAAGCTTAAATTTCACGACATTCGAAACATAAAACTAGCAGTTTGTATTAAGATAAAATTCGAGATAGCGAGTAAAAACGTAAAATAATCTAAATTGAAAAAGACAAAGCGATAAAAATAAACCTGCTAACTTGAAGGTAGAAGTTAAAACATTGAATTTAATTTCCACGTAAAATTGCGAAGTTGTCAAGGAATCAGGTTCATTTTATGAAGTATTAGGCTTATTGAATGAAATATGCTTTTTATCATACAAAAGGCGTCGGTTCTCGCATCGGCGTGATTTTTATATCAATGTATGCTGTAAAGACAGACAGACCGCCTCGGAATATTAATGAGGGCTAATGAGGGAACGTCGTTAGGTTTGAATTATAGTGAAACGCGTTATTTCAAGCAATATAATTATTAAATAAAGTTCTCTGTGAGGTTAAAATTATTTCTGACAGATAAAATTAGTTCAGGATATATCAAAATTGTATACTTTGTTAGTATCAATAGATTTACAAAATTAGTACAATATTAATATTACCTAACATAATCACGTCTTGTACTAACTACTAAATACTTTCTTACATTTCTAAGGAAGTGTAAGCAGTTAAGTTACATCAAATAAAAAATAATTATGCTACATTTACAAATAAAAATACCATGTTGGAACTTTATGAATACTTGATATATTGCCGGCAAATGTGAATAACTCAAAACATCTTTTTATTTATAATACTCAAGTATTAGTATTTTTAAAATTCAAAAAGTGAATTGAATTATCACGAACTTGTATAAAAAGCACACGACAAAAGATATTTAAGAGACGGCATACGAATATTGATGACAAAACAGGAACTCCTAAATCATGATCAACTTTTTGTCGGTTTTCTGTCTTTTGAAGTTAACCAAAGAATACCACACAATTGTTTGTATGTATTTGCTTTCTTTTTTATTTCAATTAAACGTTTGGTTTCTCTGACACGAACCTAAGTAACCAAGTTATGATATTTATTCTTGTAACACGAACTTTGATTGACGTTTTCTGTTTAAAGTTTTTTGTTCATAAGTTTCAAGACTTAATTCAGAATAGACATAGCAGTGTACAATTTCAGCTTCAAGGAGCAGTGTAGAAAAAGGAGAGTGGAATTTTCTACGAAAACTTGGTGACTCAGTCGCATGGGTCGAATATGATAAAAACATAATTTTCTAAAATGAAGAATAAAATGAGATTGCATGGAGATTCCACGTGTCTTCAAAATTTTCGACGAAAAAATGCTTCTTATAGATCAAAATAAATGAAATGAACGGCATCCTAAGTACAACAAAATAAGACGATACAGATCCTAAATGTCAAGCTAAAAATTAACCTGGTGATGATAGCTTGCCGGCGTTTATAAACCTTTGTGATTCCGTTAAAAGCTAGGCCGTTAACGCTAACTAATTAGAAGCTTTAAGGAGCTTTGAGATTTTTATCGAGACATTAACATGTTCCAAGAAATTTGAAATTTACTGTAAAAAATACTTTGTTTATCTTTATTACCTTGTTCATTACTGACGTCAATTCGCAGTAGGTAAAAGGTGTCATCTCAAAAGTACTACCACCATTTTGGATAAAAAGTATAACCGGTGCAAAGTTTTGTGACTATTAAGAAATCATTCTCATTATTGACCACGAAACTGAATGTGTAAATAAAATCCAAGACTCCTTTGATTATTTTGATACTTTCGCAGAGCTCGGAAAAATAGCTGCTCGGTAGATTAGGACTAGTCTAACTCATTTACCGCCACGCTGTGATCTTAGCACTGCGTCGAAGTCCGTAGCAGCTTAAAAAAATGTTTTTATTTTTTTAATAATTGTATGTGTTATTATATAATGTATTTGTTACTATGGGCCTTAGATGCCGAAAATAAATGGTATATTATTATTCTCTTTATTAATTTTTCATCTTAGGCTAGGTTTTTACAATAACTATATAAAAAGTAAAATATAAAACATACAAAACATAAAATCATTATAAAATCCTAAGCTAGGGTACCGCCGGCAGCGAGCCGGGGCCTAAGCTGCCGGTGGTCAGGGCGCCAGAGACAGGAACTTCCTGACGTCCTGACTATCCGCGCAGTATCCAGGAGTACCGCCTTCTGTATCTGACCCTTGATCCAGCCATCTAGCGAGAGTCTCTTGAGGTGATGGTCGAGACTCTTCGCTATTAAACCGTTCGCCGAAACGACTACTAAATATTATTATTATTAAACTCAGTATGTAGCGAAAAGCGACCGTAGCGCTCTGAGGCATGTGTGTTGTGATTGCCGCTGAATGTAGTAACTGGAGGTACGTACGTCCATCTCATAGAAAAGCACAGCTAAATAACATTACTTCTTCCGTGTTTGAGTTTCTCGTTGTGAATAAGATCCCAAAGCTGAGGACGCAATGTGTTGACGATGAATGACCGATAATTACCATATTCTATGAAATAAATCATTTTCACTTGACTTGACTTTGACCTCCATTTTTCTGTTACAAGCCAGCTGTCAGCGTCCGTAGGCTTTTGTCCGTTTATCATCAGGCTGATATTGAAGCTATGTTTGCATGTAGTCAGCTGCAGCGCTGTCAACATAGTCCTCTATTTATCCACTGAATACACACTAGCTGCTGGTGCGGCTCCGCCCGCGTAATACAAAGGACCCAGGCAGAGCCACGTGATAACATATAGCCCATGTTCATCCCATGTCCATTCTAAAAACTGGCTAGAGAATTTTTTTAAACGATTATAATGTTTATGAAATAAAGACTTGCTAAAGCTACACACTCACCAATACATGCTACACATTAATCTCGTAACTGTAACACTGGTCCATGCCGCTGACTAACCGTACCCTGAACTTGGCAACGGGTACTCATCCATGTTATTATTTACTATTACGTTACGTCCGTGTTGGCGTGTCACGTCGCGTACAATAGCGTATAAATAATATCATTACCGTAGCCGCGGCGATGGCGGGTCGCTGATGCGCATGACCGTGGAATTTTATGTTTGCCTCTTATTAAACGGTTTTCAGTAGGGATGGGATGAATATGAGGATGAGTATTTTAAATACCTAGTGCCAGCCTATCAGATTTTGATTACAACATTTGTTTTCTGTTTGTAGTTTAGGGCCAAAGAAGCATATACTACCCTTGATTTTAATACTGTCACTATACTTTCTGAGCCCGCTTTCATGTTGATTAGCTATACTCACCCTGAACTTGGTAACTATGTTGTTATTTACCTTTACAATACGTCCGTCTGCATCTAGTACATATTTGCGCTGGCATAATAACCGTAGCCTGAACTTGACAACGTGTACCTATTCATGTTCTTTTTTTAAATTACGTTACGTCCGTGTCGGCGTGTCACGTCGCGTACAATAGCGTATAAGTAATACCATTACCGTAGCCACGGCGGTCGGCGAAGGCGTGTCGCTGATGCGCATGACCGTGGAATTTTACGTTTGCCTCTTATTAAACGGTTTTCAGTAGTGATGCGAGTATGAGGATGAGTATGTGAAGTGTCGCGTAACGTAAGTCGAGTGCAACTGTCAAGCCAAATGCAAGTAGCGCCCGAATCGGGCCGCGTTTATCACGTACGCTAAATACGCTCTTTCGTAAGTTAGCCAGTGTTTGTGAGCGCGAAAAGCATGAGCTGGGAAAAGCATTAAACGTTTAAACAAATGGGTTGCAATATGGATATATGTAAGTCCTGTTTCTTATATCAGTGCCTATGCCTAGTTTCAAATGATTTTATCTAACGATGAAATAATTACTTGTATCATATAATTATGTAATGAATGACTTGATTGATGAGTGAGATTTAATTTAGGGTCTAAAGTACCTTTTTGATCATCGTGCACGCAAATTCACGTGTTATTCACATTTCCATATGTTATTGTCATAAAATAATGTTGATATGATTTTAGTATTCGTAGTCGTATTGAGCACCTTTAACAGAATATGACAAAACCATCCAATGTTGTTATAAAAAAATGCATCTTCATTCCCATAAATTGTGGCGAATATGATCCGCCCTACGAGAAAAAGCAAGCATGATGGCCCCGGTACACGGTATCGCTTTTATAACAATGTTATGTCCACGCCACGATCGCCATAAAATATTCTAATGCCATGGCTACATGGTGCCATTAGCATGACATTTTGTATTCTGCATGATTTTAGGTGAAAAGTTGCATGTAGGTCTGTTGCATTTATAAGACTAGATGTGCCCGCCGCTCTGCACGTGTTGTTCACAAGAAGTCCTTTTATGTTCATGTACCGTTAATGTTGACCTTGATATTGAAATCAGATAGTTTCGGAGATTACCCTTTAGGCCTTTACATACAACGTATTTATATTGTTGTACTAGCTTTGATGTTAGTGAATAAATATGTATGTTTATATTGCTTAATTGTCAACAAGAGAAAAGTAAAACAAACAATAAAGGAAGACGTACTAAGGCGAGCTTATAGCAAACCATTAAGCCAATGAATTTTACAAAAAACGGAAGGTACTGAAAACAATACGTTTTCCTAATTTAATAAACTAACAAACTACGTAGTACATTTTGCCTGGCAACGTTACATTTTCTTTATTCCCTGTCCTATGGTATAAAACAGTTATTAATTCAATACCTATGTGAAAATAAGTATCTACCTATGCAGCAAAATGAAATGAAGTCGCAGAGGAACAATGTCTGCCATCAGCATAAATTAGCCGAACAAATTCCTCTGATGAATTATCGCCAAGGTACCGTTAAATCCTAATAAATTACTCTACTGCAACTGAACTAAATGGAAGGTATAAATAATGTGGACAATTTCTTTATCTACAGAGTACGGGCGACATTCCACGGCAGCGCGTTACATCGTAATTCAGTAGTAATACGTTTCACCGGTATTTGTTTTGAAAGTCGTCAAGTAAATACTTCAGTTCGATTTGTAGTGTTTGATGGTTGCGAATCGCACTGAATGACCAAAAGCGTATGTTTTCTATGATTGTTTAAAATTATTATAGGTATACACAATTTGAATTATTATTTTCGTTTAATAATGATAATATTAACCATATATATAGAACAAGCGATACAAGTGAGATATGTCTGGTAATGATGTTCTTATAAATGTTGTTCTATTTATTTATACATCAAGATCGTTACATAAAAATTAAGATGATAAATAGTTTGTCCTATGTATGATAGAGAACAACCTTGAGTCAATGTATTAAAAGTCACCTATTGTTGGCTCTGCCTTGGCAGTGGTTGCAAATAATGACATGGACAATGCAAATGTCAAATGAAGCAACTAAACATTTCGTCACCGAAACTATATTAGTCAGAAATAAGCATATCAATATTTTTGTGCCGCTTAAACTAGACTTAGAAATCATTACTTTCTCACTCCGTTTTCTTTTTTTATCTAATAATATGTTTATGGGGATACATTTAAGTACACACTACTAATAATTTTATAGCTCAGTTTCTACAGTGGACTAAACCTTATACTTTATATAGCTCTATAATTTATGTCGGTTTCTAAGGTGATTCTGCTCTAATTGCGGACAGATGTCCCACAGACAAGATATAAACAAAATAAAAAGCCAAATTTGTCTACGCCGCGAGTGGAGACGTTTATGAAATGCGCTGACGTGAGATTTATTTTATGTGTGTTCGTTATGATTGCTTTTTTCGTAGGCGTTTATCTGTGATCTTGATTGATGAAGACTGGATGGTAATGATAGTTCGTGAGTATTTGCCGTTTAAAGATAGTCAGGATAGATGTTGCAATTTTAATCTGCAAATCATAGAAAAATTAATATTTGAAGAAGACGTAAGCCAGGGACCATATTCCCGACGTTTTATTGAATTATTTTATTTTATTGTAATAAAATATGGACTAATTATTAACAATTTTGACATGTAATACTGAATTATTATGAATAGATGATTATTTATCCACTCACTTGCTTTCAGATTTTAAAAAAGGTAGCCTAAATTTCTTTCAATTTTTCTTTATCAAAGAAGTCCATACTTCTCTTGGCAACCACAGTTGCCACCTTCAGTTTAGGGGTGCGCGAAATTGGCAACTGTGGTTGCCACAAGCAAGTGAGTGGTTAAGATATATTTTGCTTAGGTAATTTTTATAGCATAGTGGGGTTGTTACCAGTGATTAAAATGTTATATTTACTCATTATATATAGTACAAGATCACACACTGATAATTGCGTGATATCGTCTTGCCCTTAAAATGTATTGAATTCGTCAAATCAAAAGGGCAACAATACTTTCTCAAACTTTCAAGTACATTGACAGTGCCTGATTCTGCTTGTAAACATTAATTGTCAGTTTAATTGCTACTAATAACGGAACATTCAATTATTACATACAACATTGTTATCAATCAAAGCCAGTAAACCAGGAACTAGTCTACGCCCATACACAAGGACTTAACTAACTATAAATTTCTATAACAAATACGTCATTGACACTATAAAGGCGGAGTATTATAGTGCAAGGCATTAACGACGCTTGCTAACTGGCCTTTGGCTAACTAGAGCAAGTCAGATCTCTTATTACGCGTTGGCATTACGAATGGCGGGTTCAAGATATACTAGTAGTGAGTGGTAAGGTGAGGTAAAACGACTTGTGAATAGCATAGCACTAGAATAACATAGTAACTAGTATAGTCGAACCTCCGACTACGTACAGTTGTTCATGACCTCAGGATCAAATTATACTAGAGTATAGTTTTGAGTTTAGACAAGATTTGTGAATATTGTAATAGTTTGCGAAATTGATTCCCGTTCGAGCACTAATTGGCGATATTGTGGCCCCGGGGTCGCCTAAATGATAACTTTAGATTTCACTTCTACGAATTACTGCAAATAGCGATTGCTTCATTTCTTTGGCGCATTTACACAGGATACTGCTATTTATTCTCTTCTTTACGTGACTGTTACTAGCGAACAACTAAAATTGGACGCCTGAGGCTAATTGTATTTTTCGGTTTGAAATATTACCGCCTATTTCACTAATATCATGATTTTGATACCACCTATCAGACATTTCACTCAACAATTGCAGTATTCAAAATTCCCCTTCAATAAAGTCGGAAAGTTGCAATATTAGAATTTGTATCGTCATTTATAGCATGTATCACTATTTAATATGGGTAAGGCAAAAAAAACTATACCCGCTGTCTAAAATGGAGCGCAGTTGGATTGTTTTAAGCATTCGACTTTTAATTTTTATGGATCTCGGAGTTTAATAGAAAAAAGGATTCATTAATATTTATATTAGACTACATTCCTAATAAGTTTGCATGTACAACGAAGCAAATATTAGGAATTAATTTAAGTGACTATTTCATAGGAACTCATCCTTAGGAACACTAACTAATCGGGCAGCGGCTACGGCTGTTTATGTAGAAGGCGGCAAAATAGACACGTCTGTCTGGTCTGATGGTTGAGTGACAGAGAATGCTATTAACATGCTATTTCTACTATATCTGTCACAAAGACGAGTTTCATCATTAGTAGGTATAATCTAAGAACGCTAGTGAATGCCAAGTCTACCTTTTTACGACTGCTACCTGAAAATAATTATATGATAAACTTTGTACCTATACAAGGGTACTAATGAAGAAAGCGGCGATGAGTTTGATGCTCTATGAATTGATAAAAAAATGAATATACCACAGAATATAACTAGAAACAAAACATGATTTTAACGGCTCATTTCCTACGACCTAATTTTTAAAATATTTTTAACGTCCAACCTTATTGCTGTGGCTGGGAATGAGGCTATTGGTAATGATATTTCATTACCGTGTACATGTAATTTTATTACTTGACCTGAATCTAGGATTACACACAATCTTGCATGCTTTTAATTATGGATCGGCGTTGTTGTCCGCTTACTTATCCAGTGCTTCATCTCGATTAACTGCATAGTAACTAAAAAAAGTACTCTAAACATACTTAATGTTCTAAAACTGATAATAGGACGTCAGGCAAATACGACAGTTGTTAACTTTCGACTGTTACTGTTGACCCGTTTTCATTATATTTTAATTTGTCTTTTAAAATCAGGATTATACTAGGAAATAACCATAAACCCGTGGTCGGATTTATAAACATCAGGTGTTTTGTAATATGTGTATTGTTAATGCTATTTTGTGTAGGAATCACGAGCTCTCCATATGGTCGACATAGGTAAGCACTTTATACAATGGGTTGAAGTGACATACATGTCACAACATTTATGTATACATGTGAACTTATCCCTACAAGGGATCTCTTTCAACTTAACTTATCTCCTAACCTTAACCTGAGCTTTATGGTTCAGCCTAAACGTAGACTTCAAATATACAGATAAAGGAAATGTCCCTAAGACCTCTAACCTCCAGATTTGAATCTGCGACCTGTATAATACAGGCTCAATAAATGGATCGTCACGAGCCAAGCGACAATCTTTCAATTTAAAAATAGTGGAAGTTGAGTTTACAGTTTATTAATTTATATTCATAATATTTCTTTTTAAATATTATCATTACCATTCCATGTTTTATTCGACTAAAATTCTAGAAAAAAATGATAAAACGTTTGCCAAGGAGTTTTCTGTTTTGAAACGCGGAATCCTAAAAAGAGAAATTGTAATCTTGCACATACAGTCGTGGGAGGGAATAAGTATCCGAGGGACTTTTTGACGGGTAATGAAAGAAAAATTACTAACGTCTCGCAATAGTCGCAGCGCCGTCGGCGGAATTAAGTTTGGGGAGTGACTGAAGGAATGGATAAGAATGAAAAGGGGCGGGAATGGCATTGTGGAATTAAAAAAAACCGGTCAAGTGCGAGTCGGACTCGCGCACCGAGGGTTCTGTAAAATTTACGGTTTTCGCAATTTTTCCTTCATCTGTGCTATAAGACGTTGCTTCGTACCAAATTTCAAGATAGTTCACGGGAAGTACCCTGTAGTTTTTGATTCTCTTGCTAGTTTCGAAAATTTGCGGAAATTTGCGGCATAAATGGCTGTATCTTTTGATAGCGTTGGCTTAGAAGTTTGATTTTTCCACAGCTCCAAGGAACAGTAGACTGGAGTATCCTACTAATATTATAAATGCGAAAGTTTAGATGTTTGGATGTTTGTTACTCAATCACGCTTAAACGGCTGAACCGATTTGAATGAAATTTTGCACGAAGATAGTTTATAGCCTGGATTAAAATATAGGATTGTTTTTATCCCGGGTCCACGCGGACGAAGTCGCGGGCGGAAGCTAGTTTGGTATAAATTTTAGCTTGATACCTCCACGCGTTCCTGAGAAAAAGGGTCTTGACAGACGAACGGACGGGCAACAAAGTGAATATGGATATTCCTTATAGGAATAAGGGTTCCGTTTTTTCCTTTTGAGGTACGGAACCCTAAAAAAGTTTCCAAGGTAGTTGGTTACATAGGTTTTATTGAAATATTTACCTACTGGATAGTTTTTCTTAATAAAGGTGTGAAGTGCTCTAATTAATATAATTTTTAAACAATAAGCGAGTTTGAGAATGGAATAGCTGTCAGTTCTTTACACTTTGACGTACTTTTATGGCAAAACTGTCACATCTAATCCCATTCTAATTCGTGGTTTGTTGTCACACTAGCTAGCACAATCAAATACGACAAAGCATTCATTTATTAGGCAAGTTGTGACGCGTTCGAGGGACGATTTATGTGACACAAAGTCATCGTGCTCCCGTTGCTGACCTACTAATCAGAAATTGTGCAATAATTTAAATCCTAATCCACATTGCGAACTCATCACAATGTTTATTAATTTAATTAAACAAATAAAAGCATCCTGCGAATGTCATTCCCGTGTCATTCCGCGTTCAATTCGCCGAGGCGGGAATGACGCCCGGGCGCGGGAGTAATAAGATTTTAAATGTGAAATTCTGTATCAAATGAAGTCGACTGTACATTATGAGGACGGGTTCATTTTGTCCCAAATTGCTGAGTAGACTTGAATTATGTATATTGATTAAATTGCGAGAAAGAGTTTCATTATTTTGATACATGTGAATATATTACTGGATTATCGAAAGCGCTTAGCAGCTTTATTTTACCCACGCGTAGTATAAAATAGAATTACAAAACAACAGTCCAATACCAAATTTAAATTGTAAACGTGATACACAATGCCCAAATACCTACTGATAATACTGCGTGGTAGTTTTCCAACCCAGCGTTATCGCAACAAATCAATACCACTAATTGAAACAAATCTAAAGCTTTTAAAACACTATTAATTGCAATCAGAAAGCATCAACGTATCTTTATGAACACGAATTCGGACATATTTAGTAAGAAAGAAATGTTTTAACCGGGTCGAAACTGGGAGCTATTTAAGACTTCTTTATCCACTCTAGTTCTTCAGACCAATAAATTCATTGCAAACCGCGATAATTCGAAGATACACGTACAGTTTGAGTAAATATTTTGTGGGAGTCTAACAGATAAGATATCTTTCAGTAAATAGTCGTTATAAAGTTGGATAACCTTACGTATCATGAGAATAAAATATGGTTCAAGATTACGTTTTTTTCTGGTAGATTCGGTGACTCGTGTGTAAAGTTTAATGGCTATAACAGAGGACCAAGGACAAGAATGGTCTCGTCATCATAAATAATTTCGACGGTTAGATACAGGCAATTTAAACACTGATGAAGAGACATCTTTATTTTAAATACACTTTTTAAGTATATTTTCATGGTCTAATCTGACCTAATTTAAACTTTTCGTGAGACATGTCTGTCCCTAAACTTTACAAAGTAAGACGAAAATCGTGCGTTCTAGTCTCGGTTGCGCTGTATAAAGCGCGAAAAACCATTTGAGAAAAAAAGTGCAAAAAGCTAACTAAAAAATTTGTGCATTTTTAGATACTCTGTAATTTTTAGGGCTATCGTGATCTTTCGTGACATTTATACGTGACACTGAATACGTGAGTTTAACCGTGGATTGATTAGTAGTATTGTAATCTGACCTGTTTACGCTTGATGTAGAAAATAATTTGTAGTTTTATGTGTCTAGTGTGTAAATAAACTTACCCAGGCAACATGTGTTTTACACGCCGTATTCAAACAAAGATAAAAGTGATTTAGAAAATTAAAACAGCATTCAAAAATGATACACATATTATTTTTTTAATTACGACTAACAAAATAATGACCCAATTGATGAACAATATTGCTCTTTTGATATAAAACTACCATACCAATGAAAACTGCAGCTAATACTGGTATTTTTGAAACCACAGCATCTGCGATGTTTACTACAAAAGTTATTATTTTCATATAAAATGCAGAAAATTGAAGATACCAGCTCTCACTCCAAAGCGGTTGGAGGGTTCTGCATAATTTAAACGTCAGAAAAGAATTGCCTTGCCCCATGTTTACATTTGTCTTCTTGATTTTCCGGAGGGATTATTCCATCCCTCTCTCCCAGTACAGGAGTAAATAGGACAGCTGTTTTCAGGCAGGAAGTCGGTGAGAAACGATTTAAACAAGGCTGGATTGAAAGGGATTTACAACAAAGCATAGCATCGGTCCCTTAGAGATGAAATGTGTTTTGGCTCCGTCGGATTTGGCTTATCGTTATTAACATAATGTACATCAATCACACGCCAATATCTTCGTAGCTGTCGACGGGAAACGTCAAGGGTAAACTTTAAAAGCATAGTGCAACCGCTAGTGCATAGTGCCGCACAGTGTTATCTATACATCAAAAATCTAAACACGAACTTACAGTCAAGCCGGTACAGATATTTTTGAGGACTTTTAATGCACTTTGCGGACTGTAGTCATAACTGAAGCAATTTTGTTTTTTTTTTCGGAAATAAAAATATGAAGAATACTTACCCTATCTCATATAAGATTAGGTAATCATCATCATATCAGCCGAAAGACGTCCACTGCAGGACATAGGCCTCCCCCAAAGAGTGCCAAAGTGACCGGTCCTGCGCCACCCGCATCCAGCGGACTCCAGCAACCTTTCCCAGCTCATCAGTCCACCTTGCGGGGGGCCTACCCACGCCGCGCCTTCCGGTTCGTGGTCGCCACTCGAGAACCTTTCCGCCCCAACGGCCATCGGTTCTACGTGCTATGTGCCCCGCCCACTGCCACTGAAGTTTAGCGATTCGGAGGGCTATATCGGTTACCTTGGTTCTGCTGCGGATAGCCTCATTTCTGATGCGATCACGCAGAGACACCCCCAACATAGCCCTCTCCATAGCCCTTTGGGTGACTTTGAGCCTTCTTATGAGGCCCATAGTAAGCGACCACGTTGAAGATTAGGTAAATCTTGTGTTAATTGGCGTGCCATTTCATTTGTAGTCTGCTATGTTCGAAAAGCACTTAATGATCGATATAAGTAAAACTAGGTCAATACTCCCTTTGATATTCTAGAATCCAGATAAACGAAGACATGGAGTTGAATTTGTTCTTCAAAAATGTAATGTTATATGGAATGAGGTATAGATTAAATTATCCTGCTTTTATTCTGATTGCTGGCGACCTCCACGTTCCAAGCTTTTTACACTTTTCAATCACAAATTATAAAATGATTTATAACCTGTCTCATTTGGCACTCTAATTATTCAAAAAACGGTCACGCTCTCTGGTGGCGAATTCGCAAACTCGATGCAAAACCGTGCACGAACCGGTTTCTAAACGAAAAAAACGAAATCTGGCCAGCCATAATAGCTTTTTTGTGTTTTGACGCGAAAAAATATTTGACGATCACATTATTTTATCGCAATGAATTTTTCACGCATCATTAAATCGTAACGTCAATTGTGAATGCATAGGTATTTTTTATTTCAATTAAATATAAAAAGCAAACGATGGATTTATTCGTTTCTATAAAATAGAACTACGTAGTTGAGTAAAAAAAAAAACAATAGTTCTTTGGTTCGGATATCCGAGACCATTTCGAATGCGAATGTATCGTATATCCGTAGCACGACGAATACATTTAGTGTTCTTCGGTTACTTCATAAAACAAATAAGTACACCTTATCCCCATCAAAATAAGAACTATTCTGCATCTTTTTACGGCCCTGAGGACCGGTAAACGTTGTTTTCCTCATTTCGTTTCGATTTTATGAGGCAACGGTGAATTTTCGAATTGTTTTTATGGTTCCTAGTAAAGCCCTTCGTTGAATTATTAAATTAAATTTAGTAGAGCACGCCGCCGTGGAAACCTCTTTTTATTGAATGCGTTTATTTATTTACGCGCTGTATTGCAGTTAGAGGAGCAGGGGAAAACTATCCGTCTTGCTCTAATCCGATGTTTTTGGCGTAATCTGATAGAATGCCATTCAAATCTAAAATAACGACCCATGAATGTCTTTGGTGTATAGTCCCCGAAAGATGAAAAATAAATCCTAGCACCCGTCAATACATTTTTTCACCCAAAAATTAATGATAGATTAGACCCGTTGCCGAAATGGCATGCAGGGCAGGCTTGATTTCTTTATAGCTAGCCTGAATCACACTGGCGCGGCCTGCGGTGGCGGGCAGTTTGTTATTGACCGCACCGCAGGCCGTGCCAGTCCGTGAGAGGCTTTACCAGAGACGAAAGAGACCATATTTAAAATAGAAATAGCAGGGTGTTGGGATTTTACCTTTTCTAATAATAATTACAACTTAGAAAAGTTGAAAACCCCCGACATTTTCATTTCAAAGTCCAATATCTCAAAAACGACTAAACAGATTTTCATAAAACATAGCTAAGAACATTCGGGATCACATCAGCTTTCGAATAAAAAACACCGCATTCAAATCGGTCCATCCGTTTGGCAGCTACAATACCACAGACAGATACACAGACAGTCACGTTAAACTTATAACACCCCTCTCTTTGCGTCGGGGGTTAAAAATGTTGTAACGCGATCGTGTTTTCTTTAATTTACCTCTCATTTGACGAATTCCTTGAAGTGATAGCAAAATTGCAGTATTAACTTACCTGTAAAAAAAAATAAAAAAATTAGACCACATGGCATGGTAACAACATGAGCTTACTACAACTATTTATTTTCTAAAGTCAATCACACTAATTATTTATCGCTTGACAAACGGCTCGAGCATTGCTCCATTAATTTTGACGATATTTAACCAACATAAATTATAGCTAGACGTATAATTACTTGCCCACGCGCAGGTTAGAGCGGGACCAATTTCACAATTCCGCCCACAGCTTGAAACAAGTGAAGTATTTACTCGAAAACGTTTTTCTAACAGACTAAGATTATAATGTCGGATTTGCATTGACGTGAGATAAGGGTATGAGAGGTGGCGCTAGATCACGGTAGATGGCGCTGGCGCCGACGCGGCGCGTGGCGCAAGCGCGGTGATCATAGATCACTGCTGATTGGATTCGTTTTTGCAATTAGTGAGGCTTTGCTAGCAAATAAAGCTTTCAGTGACATTCTCAGTGATAATGCGGCAATTTTGTTTTCGCTTTACAGGAATTTAGTCTTTTTTGTGGCATTTAAGGATGTTTGAATATAAATAAGTATACTTGGAAATGTAATAAGGAAAGACGCTTCGTAAAACTTGTCATGCAGTCTCATTTCTATGTGTCATTCTGGTAAAAATTATAGCTAGTAGGTATTTCTAATACTGTATTATTTTATAGAAAGTTGTTCATTAAGTGGCTATTAATATCATCTCATTTTAGACATGGTCATTAAATCCATACGAAAAATTTAATAACAATGCATATCAATCAACAAGATGTTGGCGGTGTGACGAAACTGACCCATATCAAAAAGGACACGATAGGAACTGAATTAACGTGTAATTCATATTATTAAAATGTGACAAGCATAAACAGTCTAAAAAACTGTAACCCGAAAAATATTACAAAAGGTAGTCTATATCACCCGGAGCATAATTTCGAATCGATTCGACCTGATTTATTAAAATCGGTTCAGTTTTTTAAAAGCTATCGCTACCGTGGGACACGTGTTAATATAAACATAGACTGCTAAAACAGTCTTCGGCTCTAGTCTGGCAAAAAGCATACACGAAACGTATGTTTCACCAGTTCATCACTCGAAGTTTTAGCTAGAATCATTGACTTGACTTTACAAGATTACTTCGCGGTAAATTACGTCGTTTTATGACAAAGCAGAATTGCGAAACCATCTCAATTGAGAAATGATTATCGGTGATCTTTCCCACATCATTTCTAAGGGTTGCCATTCCGTAACTCACGACTATCACAATAGCTCGATTGTCCATATAAAGAAATGCAATTGCAAGTGAATGGCAAGACGGATGTTTGATCTGTGTTAACCTGGCAACTGTTAATTGATCGGAGAGGTGATGTCTCTTTATCCTGGGGCAAACTAACGGAATATTTCTTCAATAATCTTGTATTTAAATGATTTTTGAGTATTCGTTAGATATCAGATATTTTACCCACAGCACTGGAATAAATAACATTTGATTACTCTTGCCAGTACAGAAAAGCGTTTCTTCCATCCGCAATTCTCCACAAACGCAATTCTGAAGATCAGCAACGTTTCTTTTTTTTAATTCGTTCGACCATATATACGTCAGATATTCTCCACAGTCCTCATTTTCGCTCACACAAAAGCTCGTATTCATACTTCTGTACAATCTGGATTTACCACAACAGCAGATTAAGCCCTATTTTTTTCATGCTGTGTTTCGAAGCAGGTTTTAGATCTTGTAAGTCTAAAATCCCGTTTTGGTAGAACTGCGGATTCCAAGAAATGTTTTTGTATAAGCACGAGGACAGTGAAGAATAATTAATCTATAGTAGTGAATGGCTGTTATAGCGAATTGCGAATATTCCTATTTAAGTTTAATGACTTACAAAATTCGGTCCTATCCTATTGACTGGTCGGAAATTTACGTCTATGCAACTTCAAACGACATTCAGTTGCACACCAAAATCACTAAGGACGCTGGTAACCATGTAGCACCAGCTTAAGCAAATGCGTGTCCCGATAAGGACCAGTTACTCACGGCGCCTGCGCGGGCGGCGGTGGGCGGGACCTCGACCTGCGCAGTGACAGGTCGACGCGGGCTTTTTACAGAAAACACATTTTACCTCAAATTATGTAACTTTTCGCAATTTAGAAGGCAATTACGTGTGTTTGAAGCGGACGTCCGTTGTTTTGGATGACGTTTGGACTTAATATCAAAAATGATGCAGACTTGTGACTTAAACGTTAATTACATTATTACAGATCCTAAAGTACGAGCATTGTGAAATCACGGGGTAGTTCTAGGAAGAACCTCTGTGCTGTGGGAAAAAAGTGTTTATTTTTGTATAGTTCTATAGCATGCAGAAAAATTGATTTTGAGCACTAGAGCTTTTTACTTTTCCCCAGACCATATTCTGTTGCATTTCAATCCGATCGATCGAATGCGTGGTCGTCAACTTTGGGCATTTCGTCTAAAATTTAATTTTTTATAGCACATTTCATAATTATTGATTGCGTAGATTGTAAACCGTTCGTGCTTTTTAACCGACTTCAAAAAAAGGAGGAGGTTCTCAATTCGGTTGTTTTTTTTTTTTCAATGTTTGTTACCTTAGAACTCCGTCATTGAAAGGCCGATTCGTAAAAATGTTTTTCGTTTGTAACTATATGCTTCCAGGTGGGTCCCATTTTTTCAAATATTCAATTGGATGATGGGATCCATGAGGAATTTAGGGAACTCCTCAATTATATTAGGCACGCGTGTAGTGATTTTGGTATTTTCTATTATAACTCGTGTATTTACATCTGGAAATCATAAATTTGGTGGAGTGGAATTGATGATGAAGACCACAGATGACTTATGGAATTCCTCAATTATGTACTTAAAAGTACAAAAGTATATCACAGATTCTGATAAGATTCCGTTGAAATAGCAACTAATGAAGTGCCAAAGGTGATCCTTGTGGAATCGACGGAAGTCCTCAAATATTATCGGGTCACATACAGCGATTGGGTTTTTTTCTCTAATAATCAACGCATTTGTTTTCGGAAATCAGTTCATGTGGTAAATTGGAAAAGAAATGTGGAAATGTTCTCGTGGCTTGGCGGAGTACTAAATTGAAGTCGGTTAAAACTTTGTTTTTAAAGTAAATTATTAAGTTTGAACATAATTAAGTTTATAACTATGTAAGTGAAAGTTGAACTATTATATCCGCCAAAATTAGAAAACAAGATCTATAATGTCTCTAAAAGTCAAAGATGAAGGTTATTAGTTGCTAGCCAAGTCCACGTAAATACGTTTTGTACTGCTCTTGAGGTTTATAACCCTTAACACTAGTATGCTAAGCATAGCTATTACTGTCACTGTGAAAGACATTTTATTACTGTTTCTCATTTCCTTTCAACTGTATTAGAAATTAGTATTTAGGTACGTGCTGAAAGATTTCACAACCAGATACATTATTTTCAACGAATAATTTCCAGGCATGTCACCAGAACCATTAATTAGTTAAAAGAACGCATCTTTCTTTGAACTATATACTATGGTTGAGATTAAATTTAAGATGGCCGACTTTTGTAAAACTGTCTTTTGAATTGGAATCTTCGATCTTGGAAGGAAGAGTTGCTTTTTGAATGTACTACTTTGTAGTTCGGCCAACTCTAATAATCTCAAGTATAAAGTCTTCAGAATATGTTACAGCGAGAATCAAAATGAACAAGTTTAAAAAAACTATTTCCAGCGAAATAAATGAAAGCGTACTTATGAATAAAACTGTAGCAAAAGACTACAAATGTGAAATAAAATATATTAGTCAGATTTACGATAAAAGAAGCGATATATAACTGTACCTACCTGCAAGAATATTTTGTTTTAGAGGGTAGGCATGCCGGGAGACAGTCTCTAAGGTCAGGGTCAGGGTCCACGTAACATGACGCTGTAGTTGTTCGCACGGACCAAAGGGTGGCTGACGTCTTACAAGCGCCTTAGGGACGCCTCAGGGAGCGACCTCATCGATGCTTAACGCTGCGTATGCCTTAACGTTTCGTATGCCGTTTGCGTCACATCTTCTTCATACATTTTGCTGAGTTTACGGCGCGTGAGCGTATTTTGAATAGCGGTGTGGTCGCTTCCTTATACGGAATCGTACCTATATGGACGCTTAAATCATGACTTTATTACACAGATCTCTCTAATCTACAGTCTCCCTGTCCCGTCACGTCCCTATTTCACAAGTGGCCCTGGCAGGTGAGGACAGGTCCCGCCCACCGCGGCGCCGACACGCGTGGGCGCGCATTCCCCTCGGCGCGTCCAGTTATGCGCTAATACTAAGCCAAAAACTGACAACACTATTGCAGTACATATTAGGGTCTGCTGGTCTATTGTGTAACGTTTCGTACACACGTTAAGATCTAAATGACAGTAGAGTTGTTCACACGGTTGTGAAGTTACGCACTTACTCCTATAAGTCGAGTCACAACGCAAAAGCTGCAAATTTGGAAAACCTGGTATTAATAAATGCAAGCGAAATGATGGGTATTTTTTGACAGGTGATTCAATAAGTTCCTATAACTTTGATTTTGTTGGGGTGATTTGATGGGTGAAATTTTCGCCATATGATGATATGAATTTTGTATAGTCTTAGGTACTAATTAGAGCAGAGAAAATAACCGTATTTGGATTTATGGCAAACAATCAAATCTTGCAATAAAACAGTAAAACACTACATGTAAAAGCCGCCCGATTCTACAATCCAAAAACATATTCACGGCCACACCCGCTTTCTCAGTTAATAAGCTGTATTTTTACGATGTGGTAAACAGTAGATATAAAATTTTCTAGAGGACCGCAAAAAGCTACGAGTAGGTTACATCCTAAAAAGACTACCTAGAATACCAACCGATGCAATTACGATGTCTGCCTACCTAGATCTATTTTATTGGTTAGAATAAAAACGGTCAAACCTAATAAAACATCACAATTTCTATGAGAGATTACGACGATACTAAACCGTTGTCAAATATACCAAGAGCCCTGCTCGGCCTTATTTTTATTCAATAGGGAACTTCCTAGTTAAATAACGAATGGTTACATCAATCTAGTATTTTCCTACATGTTTCGTCGTTCTGGTTTTAAGCCAGTGCCAAGACGAGACCAGCTCAGTGTCTTCTTAAATTGGATTATCTGTTAAAGGATGCCTCAAATAAACATCAAATAAGATAAACATTATACCGATATGGAATAACTATTGAGTTCCCGTAATCTATGATAAGTTTATTGATCTACACTTAACCCGGAAAAATATCCTTTATTTCTTTTTAATAAAGTTGTTCGTGGGCTACAAAGTTGCAATAGAGTTCGATGAAAAAGCGTAAGTCTAATGCAAGCAAAGTGTACTTACAGCTTTCTACGTTGGTTAGGACAACGATTAAGGGCCGGTCCCACGGCCCGCCCACGCGCTAGGGTGAGCCCCTGCTAGTTCTCATTTCTCATTTGCATGACGCCATTTCATGAATTCTTCCAACGCTATAAAACGATTGCGAAAAATCTCTGGGACGGGCATTCCTGTGAATACGTAAACTATTATGACACCTTTTTTAGCTTCGGCTTATCTTCGCCATTTGGATCGGGCGCCATCGAAAAGAAACAAAGATAAAGTAACCATAAACAAAGAAGAGTGGTTGTAACCTTTGCTCAGAACCAGTAAAAAAGTTAATCCATGATTTTCTGAGGATCGGTCTTACATTTTTCCGGTGAAGAGCGGGGGGTGTATTTATGGTACAATACATTAAATACGACGTGAACTGCGGCTTGTAATATACTACGTCGTAATTATGCGGGCTAGTTGCGCCCTGCATAATGCAACAAGCTCGATACATTTGACGGGTTTGATTTGATTCTCTATAAATGGCGTTGTCATTGTTTATTTATAATGCTGCATTAAGTGGGGTATTGAGAAATTATAGGAACTGTAGGTGCAGCGGACAATCTGCGAGACTTCTTAGGTTGGACACTATTACATTTAATAAAGGTTGTGATTGTGATCTTTAACATGATCAAATCATCAATTAAAATTATAGTTTTTTACTTGATCTTGCGGCTGCCGAAAAAAATATACTCTTTACGATTTATTTCTCTTCAGTGTAGACATCATATTCAGAACAGCAATCGTTTAGCTAAATGTGTGAAATAAACTAATACAAAATGGACACAGGTCTAAATTGTATGGTTTTGTACCAACGTCACAATGACATTATCGTATGACATCAACTAACAGGATGCAATGATTAGATCATAAAACTACAGAATACAGCCAGGTGTCGAATTAAAACGTGTTTGTATGCTTTACGCAGTGCTTTTGACGTCATAGCTATAAATTAAGGCCACCGCCGTCCATGTTTTGTGACAAGTGGATCTTGTAGATTGCCACTGTCAATGACTTAAAAGTGAAATCAAAAGATTTTTCAATAAACCCACCTCTTTTTTCCAAGCTTATGACACTTAGGTTACCTTTCCACCAGAGATGTGCTATGCTTGCTATGCTATATTTGGAGCTACGTTTCAAATACTGTATGAAAACGTAGCATAGCATGGCATAGCACATCTCTGGTGGAAAGGCACCCTTACACGATTATGAGGAATCCAACGACACCTCATATGTCAAAATCCATGAAGCCGTTTGGACTCTAGCCATTAAACCATACATACAGACATACATACGCTCGAAAAACATAACCCTTCTTCTGCACTCTACATAGTAGCTATTGAAATGAGCAGCTCTTAACCAAATTACGCGTCTTCTAGCGTTTCGCTGTACGTTGCAGCATTCACGGTATGTAAGGCTATTTGATTTCAATACTTTATGCCGCCGTGAGGTGTGGGGTAAGAATAGCACCACCCCAGTTCTTCCTGTGGGTGTCGTAAGAGTCGACTACGGGAACAGGGTTGAAGTGTGTTGTGGGCGATGGGCTAGCAACCTGTCACTGCGATATCATATTTTGTAGATCTTTTCTACTCACATTTATGCAAAAGAGGTACTGGAACACAAGTTTCATGTGCTCTGCCTACCCCTTTTAGGGATAAAGGCGTGAATGTATGTATGTACTTTATGACGCTATTGGAGCAATTAACGTCTCGTTTATATCGGACATTCATCCCTCATCGGAAAGTTAAGTGCGAGAGGGACATGCTCATTCTACCGGTAGGGGACCAATGCACGTCTAAGCCATATGTATGACTAGCTTCCTCCCGCGACTTCGTCTGCGTGCACCCGGGATAAAAACTATCCTATATTTGAATCCAGGTTATAAACTATCTTCGTGCAAAATTTCATCTAAATCGGTTGAGCCGTTTAAGCGTGATTGAGTAACAAACATCCAAACATCCAAACTTTCGCATTTATAATATTAGTATATTTCGCATTTATAATTTACGTCACACGTCACACCTGTCCATAATGTGAGTTTTACCGCACGGTAAAACTCGCAATCGCCGAGGTGAGACGTAAAATTGTGTACTCGCGACGGGCATCTTTTACAGTCCTTGGTAAGTAATGTACTATTTATGTCCACCTCAACGCTCACCCAAAAATGTCTCATATATATCTTGACGCCGTGTTTCGTACTCACTAAGCGAGGAGGTCCAGTTTCGTTACGCGTGACGGGTGAGGTGAGACATATGAGCGCGTAAAAAATAACAGCCCTGTGGCGTAAGTCTTTATAGCCCGTTCAACTCGTGTACTAATAAGAGGTAATATCGTATGTTAGTCGCAAGTTAGTATTACGTATACGTAAGCTCGGCACAAGTGTCGTAAACTACGTTTGCTCCGTGACAAACGGTGTCATTAACGCGTAATCCTCTAAACAGATTAGCGAGTCTCATTCGGTCACAGTTAATGTTAGGAAACAGTATTATTCATTAATTTACCAAATATTTAAACTTGTTGATATTCAGCGCGCTATCAAAGTACAAACGACAACACTTAACTGACCATCCTGTGTTTATATAGAACCTTATTACAATGCACTTAAGGTGCACCGATGGTCAGTTAGCTGTGTTGTCGATAGTACTTCAATAAAACTTACAACTGAGGAGCGAACTACCCAAAATATTATATATTACGTATAGTTACGACTTGGTGGTGCTTCAGTAAGTGTTCAGTAAACGTCAGTAAGTTACGTTTGGAGGACATTTAGCAATAGTTGGTATGGATTCTGCCCAGAAAGATGGCGGTTCGAATTGCGGTAATGACATATTTTGTGAGGAGCAGGTATATAATATGTGATATTCACTCTATATTCTTAGATGATATTATTCATAGTACAGTCGGCAGCAGAAGTAGCTGCGAGAGCGCAGCGCTCAGAATGATCTGCGCAAATTTTCATTATTTCAAGAATGAAGCGTGTCGGCGATTCTGACTAGTTCGTATTGCAGCTATGGTTGGGATTATTCAATGTGACCGACTTTTTATAAGAACTTGGAATTAGAATCTTTTACCTTGGATGGTAGAGTTGCATTTTGAATTGACTGATGAAATTTGGTGACTTAAATAATCTCAACTGCTTACTTCAGATACACTTAAGATGGTCTTCCAAGTTCCAGCACATAATTATACCACCAGCTTTACTTAGTTAGACACCAGTCCGCAATAACTATTATATGTAGGCTCGGGTTACTAGAGTTTATATATCCTAATTTAGTAACTACCTTGTAGTAGTATATTCCCATTGCCATGCTTGCTATTGGTGCGCGATTGGTTACTGTGCGTAATATACGCTAAGTTTAAGTTTGACTATAGATTTCTTTGTGTTAGTTTATTTCTATAAGTGAGAACCTGTAATTGGCTATATGGTTTTATTATTTTGTCTATAAATATGTTGCGCTGTTAGTTTCCCATGTATCAATAAATAAATAAATTAGAAAAGATGTATGCAAATTGTACACAAATACATTTTGTCAACCAACTGATAAGACATACTTTACACCGTAACCATGCGCGCATATTGACATTACGTAACGTCTGTGGGAAGCGTTGTACGCTACAATTCCGTTAATAGCCACGGGTTTTGAGCCAGCGGTATAATAGCTGCAACAGTTACCGGTAATGACACTGGTAATGATCAGACATATATTTCATGTATGTATCAGTACCGTGTTATTCTGTTCTTTTAATGTCTATTATGCAAATGCACATGTGTGCAAGCTTTATTCACAGTCAGCGTGAGTTACCTCTCGTTAACCTGCCTTACCTACCTTTACTTCTCTTTTAAACCCCTGAACAAAATGAGATGAAATTTGGAGTTGATATAGAGTCCCAATGGGAAGTTTTACTACGCGGACGTAGTCACGGAAAAATGGAAATGTAATGGATTTGAATAATATCATATTATTTTAATTTTAATCTTAGGACATTCTAGTTTATTTAAAAATAATTGTTTGATGTAATTGAAAATGTATGATTAATACAAAAAAAGACATTACATAACATAAACCAGTCCACCATAGTTATTAGTAAGCCGTGGGATAAACTGGTAATGATTAGGTTATAAATATTGATTCAATACAAGATGTCGTCCCGTTCGGCTACTGAACACATTATCTTGCTCCCAGCTCATTAATGTTGACTACTTTTCTTATTACGTGATAAATGTATTTAAGTATTTGTTTTATTCGTCACCTTCATACAACATGACAGAGAGGCGTGAGAAGATACAGATAAATATACCAAATATATGGACATGTTAGTTAATTAATCCGCTGGATGCGGATGACGCAGGACCGATTCATGCGGCACTCTTTGGGGGAGGCCTATGTCCAGTAGGCTTTCGGCTGATATGATGAGTTAATTAATGGATGAACGTATTGATTAAGTAGACCGCCAACTTCTGTACAAAATCGCTGTTTTTTACAAAAAACTGCGTACCGTAGTGCTCCATTAAAGAGGTATTTTCAATACAAATACAATACAAATACTCTTTATTGCAAACCTCACACAAACAAAGCAGTTAAAAAGAAAAACAATACAATAACATGTAGGTAGAGGTAGACAACAGGCGGTCTTATCGCTGAAGAGCGATCTCTTCCAGACAACCTTTGGGTATCGGAGAAAGAGATAAAACTAGATTATGTATTACTAGAGTATGTATTTTCGTATGTCACTTAGACCTCTGATTAAGATAAAAGTGCCAATTATAGTGTTTTAATTATAGACCCTACTGTGTCATTAGAAAGGAATAGCTCAGATACACCAATGAAAGCAGGCATTTAATTTCAAGAAATGCAACTATGTACTACATTCCCATTGATTTGTATACCTAATAGGTCTCCAAAAGAACTTATATGTTGTCAAGGCAATCCAACATATATGTTTTCAATGGACCATACTTTTTCCAACGTCTAAGCTACCTTTTCCCATGCGCGTAAATAAACTATGGTAATCTAACATACCCATAATAAATACGCATACGCCAAACACAGCGTAACTCGTCACTTGAATAGGATGTAACGTCAAATGACTCCCGGTAAGGAGTCGTATTCGACTCACATGACAAACGAAACTGCAATTGCTGCGCCAAGTTGGGAGAGAATACGATTGCATTACCATAACGGCTGAACACGGAGCGTAGCGGAGTACAAAACATAAGTTGTAATTGTTTTAGCTAATGGGATTTGTGTGAAGTTTTTGAAGTGAAAACTTCTTTAGCGGCGCTGTGCACTTTTTGTGATGGGGGAAAAATGTTAAACTCGCGTCAGGTCACGTGACCGTCAAATTCGTAAGACGTAACACGTCAGATCGCCAACAAACTGCTCCGCAGTTTGGCGAAATGATGTATTTACGGTACACATATTTTATATTTTCATGTTAAAAAAAATAAAAATAAAAAAGTAAAAAATAAAAAAAGATGTATGGATGGAAGTTGATTTTTCTGAGAGATAAACTTTTTAATGTTAAATAATTGTAATAGTTCTGAAGCGTTAAATTTTTAATGCATTATAAAAATATAAAAAACAATTCGTACAAAATTATTCCTTAAGACATTCCAAAATATCAAAAATGCACAACGTTAATATTCAAGTGTTCACTTCTGCCGGCACTCCCGGAGTGCAACGCGGTCTTTTTTTTAAACAAAGATCTGTAAAAAGAATTTCGATTTAACAAGAACCTGGGTCAGAAGAACATGCGATAAGTTTAGTTGCTTAGTCGACGAATTCCGTCATTTGTTTGTTATTGATATTTGCAACGAGTCTTTGAATTGATTTAAATGGAATTGCTTCGAAGATTTAAGTATTGTGAAAAGTTTATGACTGTATGTGTCATTTCGACCAAACTACTATAGTTTCTTTAATCTCAAAATAAGTCGGTATAATTCGGGCGTAAAGATGGCAATTGTTACAATGTTTCTGATATAGCTATTTAAAGTAATCTCTCTCTCGTCGCATCCCCATGACATAATTCGTGACTAGGTACAAGAGGTCGTTTCTTTGCGCACTAATGAACTCCAGGCCAATCGGTTTTCGGCCATCCGGATAGACGTCTGCAAGTTTCCTTTACTGCGTCGGTCCAACGTGTTGGTGATCTTCCACGGCTCCTTTTACCTTCCACGTGTCCCACAACGATGAGTTTGTCCAGGCTATCAGGTTCTCGTCTGGCCACGTGTCCGAAGTAGTGGAGGAGTCGATGCATGCATATAGTGGAGAGGCGGGACTCAATTTGCAATTCGGAAAGAATTGACGCATTGCATTGGTGCGGCGCGCAGTCCAAGGTTTAGGTATACCCTATTTACCGCCGGCACCACACCTCGAATGCATATATTCTGCTCCGAATCCGTGCTTTCAGGGTGGACACTGAAGGCACGGATTCGCACTTTTTGTATGCTTCGGAAACTTGGAAGTTTCCGAAGCATACAAAAAGTAATGAATGTCCACAATTAAACATACTTTATGGTCTTGCGTTGACGAAATAATAACACAGGCGAGGCGAAATAAAACGATATCTTAACTTTATTTATTAATATCCATAATATTAAGTTTATGATATCCCGCTTACATGCTTACACGCTTACACTCAAGCAATCACTACCATCATCTCTTTATTCCCCATTGTATAAATAGCCTAGCATACCTACCTACAACTCACACCATATCGTATAAATAACCTAGCATACCTACCAACAACTCGCACCATATCGTATAAATAGCCTAGCATACCTACCTACAACTCACACCATATCGTATAAATAACCTAGCATACCTACCAACAACTCGCACCATATCATATAAATAGCCTAGCATACCTACCAACAACTCGCACCTTATCGCGCGGTACCATTATATATAGTTCTAAGCCAGTTGATTTAAAGTTCACCAATTTGAATAGGTACTGCTATAGTTTCTGATATAGGCTTTAAATAACGTCTATCATTAGCATCTGTGGTCGTTTTATAAATTTATGCCGGTATGCGCGAGCGTCGAATTATTGGATAATTTGGGGCTAATGCAATGGCAGTATGCCCAAGCGCATACATATAGCTGATTATGCTAATACAAAGGCATGCTGCGGCACAGTACGTACATATCTTAAAGCGGGAACTCAACTACGGCGCATATGTAAAACGTACCAAGCCTACCACCGGCACCCCTGCCTACGATATTTTTTTAGACATAAGTTGCAACTTTGAAAAATTGAAAACCCCGACATTTTAATTTTAAAGTTCAATATCTCAAAACCGGCTCTACCGATTTTGTTGAAACGTAGCTGATAACCATCTCGATAACGTCAGCTTTTCGACAAAAAAACCCATTTCAATCGGTTTATTCGTTTAGGAACTACGATGCCAGAGACAAACACATAGATACACAAACACACAGACACGTCAAACTTATAACACCCCTTCATTTGCGTTGGGGGATAAAAATACAAACATATAAGTTTTTAGAAAGAATGAGGAACGTCCTCGTGGATTTAATGATGTTCAGACAAGCGCAAAAATATGTATCCAATTAATCTTCTCATAAATATACTTTATTCACCGAGATAACAGCCCTGGGACATACTTTTGAGTAGTTTGTATGCACACATATTTTTGCACTTGTTTAACTGTACATGTCGGATTGAAAAATTGAGTTGCATCTCTTGGGTGGACATTGAATAGTTTCATAACTTTGTATATTGCATTCACATTCAATGTCATTAAGGGAATGAACGCGATAATAATGCTTTACCAGGTAGAAATATTACACACAGATATATGTTCCCGCCTCTAAACTATAAAAGTAGCTCTTGTTTGCTATACTTAGTGACGAATTATTGGATAATTTCAGGTTAATGGCGTAGCGTGGCAGTGTGCCCAGTGTCGCATACACACGGCTGATTATGCAAATATGTTCGACAGCGAGCGACCATATGCGAGACTATCTAAGGACTGGACCCTTATACATTTTCATGAAAAATACGCATGAGTGGGAATCCAGAGATACTTTGGCCAAGCAGACCGCAATAAGAAGATAATAAAAGTAGACACTCGAAAAAGTTCTGGTCCTAAACGCACTTAAGTGCAAAGTATGTGAAATACTAGTTCGTCAGTTTATGCACACAAACCTTTCATATATGTACCTACCAAAGCCCATAGTGGTAATTTTTATTGACCATACATTGACAAATCGAACAATGGTTCAAAAGTGTGTTCAATATTACAAATATCAGATACTTACAGAAGACGTCCGGAAAGGTTATAAAAACCATTGCTGCATTCTGGATTTATAACTACGCCGTTAATACAAATATCCTGATTCCAGGGCACCGAAATAAAATCTCGCCACTATCAGTTTTCAGGAACTTTTAACTGCACGGCTATCATGCGAAGGCCCGCGAGCTGTCTCGATATTTCTCACACTATCCCCTCTTTCTTATTAAAACACATAAAACAAGACATATAGTGCGAGAAAAATCGAGAGTATGTCGCGGCCTACGCATGATAGACGTGCTGGTATCAAATATCAATGTAGTAAGTTACAGAAATAATAGGTCCTGCTTATCAGGCCTAAACCTAGCCACCTTAGCACCGTGAATAGCCCGCTGACTCCCCGTATCGGGCCATAGGACCCGCACTTTGCATTGAAAGCGTCGGCAATGCATGTGCCCACTATCGTAGGATTAAAGCATTATAAATACCGCCTTCGGAACCGAAATGTGCTTAATGTGAACTAAGAGGTACGCCAATTTGAACATTATTGATATAGGACTAAAGTTGAATGATTAATTTGCTGTAATTCAAAGGTGAGGTTGCATTGAATGTGTATTTAGGAAGCAATTGTTACTTTGACTGGTTTACCTTATTAACGTTGTGTTTTCATAAAGTGCTAGGGCTAAAAAGCAATCTCGTAATAGTTGTATGGTGTATTCATCTGACGGACGCAGTTCCACAACAGATATTCATTGTTATTTTGATACATTTTTAATTCATGACGTCAATATTAATAAATGCGAAAGTTTGGATGTTTAGATGTTTGTTACTTAACGGCTTAACCAATATGAATGAAATTTTGCACGAAGATAGTTTACAGCCTGGATTAAAATAGAGGATAGTTATTATCCCGTGTCCACGCAGACGAAGTCGAGGGCGGAAGCTAGTTCGTAAATAAATGATTTGCGTCAACAATTATAAAGACACACAGTATTTACACAATGTACAATTATGAAATGCCATCATGCCGGTGCTACCTGTACCTTCCTAAGCATTCAAATTACATTGTATAATAATAGACAAGAAATTATATCATTAAGACGACATCTATAATTACTAATTATAAGCTAGACGTAGCCAGATCGTAGATAGAGGTAGTAGCGTAAGATCGAGTATACTTCATTTTCATATCTAAGTGAGTATGAAGGTGGTTTTCCACCGGCGAGGCGAGGCGGGGCGTGGAGGGGCGAGAATTGAAATTAGTATGGGACTTACTAGTCTTACTACCTATCTCAGTGCAAATAGGTAGTAAGTCCCATACGAATTTCAATTCTCGTCTTGCCTCGTCTCGTGTCGCCCCTCTGGTAAAAACCAGCTTTAGAGCCATTGACACAAAAATACTCTTCTTTATTTTCATTTGTACTTTGAGTGGCAACTACAGCTAATTTTCATGAATTAAAAAACAGGAAATACTCCCAACAGTTAACGTCTATTATGTGCTATATATTCCCCATTCAAAACTTCATATTCCTGCATTATTATACAGACATAGCCATAAATGATAACTTTGACATTACATAACCACGTTTTGCGCTAATATATGATATGTCTGCAGGCATGCAGTAAAGAACAGTGGCGTCACCGCAAACGACAACCAGATGTTGCTCTGTTTTCAACTGCTCTGTACCAACCTTTGGATATGACCTTTATTAATGCTCTTAATACTCAGTGTCTTTGTCAAATGAACCAATTTCTATTACAATTAGTGTTTATGAATTGATTTATGTATATTCACTACAACGTTCAAATATGTTTTTATTAGTTTCTTTTAATATCGTATGATTGTCTGACCCTTTCACCCCTTTCATTCTACTTATTCACTCGGAAGCGGCCGAAACATATTTGGAAGAATAAAAGCTAGTTAAGCAAGGTTGCAACTGGTGTTTATAATTTTAAAATGAGGAGATGAGGGGAACCTGCAACGTTCTATAAACAAGGTGTTCCTCAGATAAATAAAATATCGTTCTACATGGATGCTCTGATTAATCCTAAAATATTTAAAAACTGAAAACGAAAAACAGATTACTCTCCAACGTCTTTTACAATTTGCTTTCTACGAAATAAGAAAACATGATATTCTTGGCCAACGTGGCACAATACCTGGGACAAAAGAAAACAGTAACATAATACCTCCCTCCAATTCTTTGAAAGTGAAAACGTTGTTTTGTGGGTTGTTTCAAAATACAATTCTAAATTGAAAAGGAAGTATTAAAATTGTAAAATGTTGTGTTTTACGTCCTTTTGGGTATTAGAATAACTGTCAGGATTGCTAATGGTTTGCGGTCAGCCGTACCTAATAGCATTAGAAAGTCTCAGTTTTAATGCAACATACAGAAATTATGCGTTAATGAGTACCGCAATGAAAGGATGCTGAAAATACTGTATTAGCAACAGAATAACACGAACAAAAACCTCGAAAAGTTTGCAGACTACTCAATTATTGAGAAACTACTTTTAAATATTGCTTACATTTTCTAGGTTTTTCTGCGGAGAATACAGCTGACTACCTCACAGTTCGCATCTTTACCATGTTTGTCATTAACCAGTATGAGGTGGAGTATTGTCTTAATTATATTAATACATTGGTTGCCGTTGACGCGATATCGCGTCCTAACTATATGGAAGATTTGTGCCTCGGGATAGAAGGTCTACACTACATCGACTCTTTATTAAACAATTTAGTAGGTAGTTTCGCTAAGTTGAAGTATAAAACTACTATAATATTAAAACTACAGTCAAAGTAATTAATTTATATTCCCTGAGAAATCAATAAATCTCTATAGAACGTTAATAGATATTTATTGATATCTGACTTTAACGATGCTGTTATATCCCATTTATAGTTATGATTAAGCTGTGTAGCGATTACAATGTACCTACTTGTTCTCCTAAAAGATAGATAGTAAACTTCAAAAGAGTCAGGTGAAATATAGTTGAGACAGCAATAGCTAAGAGTCTTTAAAACCACAACAAACAACATAAAAACAAAGTTTATATTTGTAGACAGCCACTACCTATCTCTCTCTCTCTAGGCTAGGTGCTTTTTCAGGCCACACGATGTGCACAGTGACAACAACAAACAAAAATACGAACTAACTGTCAAATATATTGTAAATAACTAAAATAAGTATCTACATAATTTGATTCGTGATCGTGAATCTGGCTTGCGTGTCACATCAGTGCTCGAACGAACGTCGTTCAAATATGCAAAACTCAGCAGATAATAGGAAGCCTCGCTCAAAGCTACTAGTAACTGCATGCACAATTAAATAGAGATAGTTCGTCCGCAATACGAAGCTTAGCTTCATTATTGAAAGAAGATAAAGCTAATGCTCGTAATAAGGCTTTCGTGCTATCACGGCAATGCCAGTGTTTTATGAGGAGAGATTGCCCGGACATGTCCCATGTCCTAGTGCGTTTCCCGTTACCCGATATTATCCCTATTTGCATAATCGGTGCGCGCCGGGGAAGTGCAAATTGCATTGTTGCATTTCTATAAGAACAAGGATTTAATGTCTATTGAAGCTACTGCGAAAACTGTTGCTGTGTTGTGTGAGGTCGTTCGTGTAAGCGATGTGATTGGGTACAGTCGAACTCGGAAGTAGCTCATAACCTCGATAACTTGTCGCTTTCATGCGTGTGACAACTTCGTGCGATACCGTACCGTACCTAGGCGTACAGCCCCTTGTGAGGTCCAGCGTACATGATATATGTGGCTATCCAGCGGGCGTAGCACGGTTGCCATTTTATCACTTATCGTTGTGGATAAGGCATCCGTCACTCTCGCACTCGCATACTTGTCAGAGCGTGATGGGCGTCTTTACCACAACGATAAGTTATAAAATGGCAACCAAACTACGCCCACAGATTAAATTGCACTTCTCTCATATAGAAACTATAATTACCTGTCTGCTAAGTGAGACTTCGGCACTACAGCAATCTAAGTAAGTACAATCAAGGTCACATGTCTCTGTCTGTTTGTCTGTCTGTCTGTCTATTTGTCTGTTACCTCCTGACTCTTAACTGAACCGATTGAGATGAAATTTGGTATGGAGATAGTTTGAATCCCGGGGAAGGACATAGGATAGTTTTTGTCCCGGAAATGATCACCTAAGGAGGTGATATGGGGATTGAAAGTTTAATATAAAGCTACAATATAAGCGAGTTCCACGCGGACGGAGTCGCGGGCAGCAGGTAGTTTTATATATTTATTCAAATTACGAGCGACTGTAGAAACCAAATAATCTACCGGTGTTTTGGCAGCTGTGGTCATAGAATAAATAGACATATCTATTTAATGTAAAACGATACTAAGTAATAAAGCAATAAAATTTTAGACATTTAACATTGCCATTTAAGCTGGTTAATTAAACCGTATTTAACGAAGGATATTAATTTCAGATTCAAATTAACAACCTAACGATAACATAACCGATAATTAAACGTAATGAAAATCCACGGTACCGATAAGAAATACAAATATGAAACCCTTGATTGGACTGTTGCAATTTCTATTATTGGCATTTGCATACCTACATGCCACTGCGAAACACCTAATTAGAATTTCTCTAGCCAGTTTTCTAGGACGACATCACAACTGAATCCGCAATTCACCTGTAATCAACGTACCTACTGGAAACTCTAAATGGAAATTCATCTCTATACCAATAGCTGCTGCAGGCATGTCTTCGAAAAAACTAGATGGTTTATGGTTTATACTAGATTTGGTATTTACCAAATCTAAGGTTACGTTGCAGGCTAGTCCAGTTAATGAACTGACTACTTGTATGGAGTTTTTTTAAAATTTTGGATATAATTTATAACAGCTTATTTTTTATGTGTAGCGAATATATTATCAATTAAATAGTTACCCAGCGACAGAATCCGACAAAATATTATATATATATATTATATATATTTTTGTCTTTATTTTGGTTCATTTACATTTGCTCTATAATATTCAAGATAAATCATAGAAAAAAAGACAATGCATGCTTCATAAATACTTCAGGGTGGAAAGTTTGTCGGATTCTTGAATAAAGCATCTTAGAATAATATTTTAAAATGAAATCAACAAAAAAAAAAACGCTATTATAAAATAATGTTTTTCAAAGCCGTATTTTTCCTGGAATAACTTCAAAGCTGTCAATGCCACAAGGCTTGTCTCTCACATAATAATAATATCGTTTTATACTTCTTAACGAAAAAAATATTCAAATATTTTTTTGTTTCGTGTTAGTTTAACGTGGAAGTCACGATCAAATGTCCTGTCTAGGGCGGCTACAGACGATGATGGTTCATTTTTCCATTATATTCGTTTCTCTGTATATCGTTTAATCCCGTTTTACCTATGTTTAGTGGTGCAAAAAACCTCTACAGATAATAGAGGTAGGAGACTGTAAAGTAAGTTTGTAAGAAATAAGTTTGTAAATAAAAGAAGTTATTTCACCAAAACTGCTCAAACGATAAAAAAAAAATACCAGTAGGTATAGTATAGAACTTCGGAATGGCTATATTTTATACCGTGCCTCCGCCTGGGTTCTTTCTAATACGCAGCGGAGCCGCGGGGGCAGCTAGTCCTCACTTTCACTGCCATCAGGAACCCGCCTGGCGGATGCCTACGCCATAGTCGCTTTCCGCTACATACCGCGAAACACTGTCCAGAATCGCTACGCGCTCCGGTCGTAGCCGATCCCGTGGGTTTCCGCTAGGCGGTTTCCTGGCAGTGAACGTGTTAATGCTGTTATTGGATTGCCACATTTCGTGCATGCAACTCTTAGAAACATGCATATTTCCTTCAAGTCTGCGTTTACACTTTTCAAAATCACATTACATTTCTACTTAATGGCCAGTCTACAGACGTGTACAGAAAGTGTTACATAATTAGAGTTGGATATTCTAACGGGTGATAAAGTGCTGGGCAGGATTCGGAATGGTTTGATTAGGAACAAATATGGCTGTGGAATGTGACGGCTTCATTTATATGCGCTTTGCGTTCGTCCTTAAATTAACTCGTTACGATGCATCTAATTGGCTTCCGTTGACATGCACTTATCACTTGATAAATAGTGCTTATTAGTACTAGTATAGTATTAATAAGCTAAGGGTTGCACAAACCTATGATTAGATGATTACAGCCGGTTCAACGTTAAATATGGTGCCGGCAGCTGTCATTCCACAGAGACTTGTCAAACTTTCCATACATACCGAGTTTAACGAACACCGCTGGCGATTACAGACGGTTTGGTGCGAACCACCCTAAGTTTATATTAATTAAGTATTAATATCATCTCCGTATCTGCCAGATTGTGCACATTCTCAGCCGTCTCTGCTGCCGGCAAACGGCAGTTTTTCGTCGCTGTGTGAACACGATAAAGATAAGCATGCAAAAGCAACATTCTAATCTTCGTGTTCTTTGTTCTTGACAAAAAAAGTGCAAAATAGGTAAAGCAATTTGTACTTCCTCCTTCATTTTTTTAAAATCGAATTTTCGTTTACTTTCTTTAGTAGGTTCACCAATTTTCAACTTCACGCAGCATATTTACAGAATGAGCGAGCGAAGCGGACGAAGTTCTCCATTTCAGCTTGGGCCAAAATTCTTTCGTATGCCCGGATGTCCGGCTGTTCTCCTCTACTGGTCGCATTTCTCAACCGATTCTCGTGAAATATTCTCAACCGATTCTCGTGAAATTTTGTGAGCAGGTAAGTACCTTAAGTACAATAAATTTTGACAATATTTTTTTTTTTAAATTTCGTTTTTTTTTTTTAAAAGATAACCCCGCGAGTTCTACAGCTCAGATCCATGCACTAGTAATATTAGGCACAGCGATTTTCGATTATGCAGCTTTACCTTTTTTCGATATTTTATTGGCCCTGTAAACATCGCATCACCTCATTACGCGATATTAATCACGTCATTTGAACGCCTTAAAGCACCCAATCGATTCGAGCGTTTCATCGATTTAATCAAAGAATCGACACCCGCCGCGCAGAAGACCCACGTCTGATACCCTGGGGTGTCCACGGGGGGCTATTAAGAGAACACAGTATAATGGTGCTTGCGGATTGGACTGTACTTGAAAAACGATAAAGGAAAGCGCTGGCTTTGGTGACTGAACTTGATAAATGTTTGTCGAATATTGAATAAGTAAAATGATCAGCAGGGATATTCGAGATTATTTGAAATAGTCAAATTGCATCAAAGAAGTCCATTCAAAAAGCAACTCTAACGTCCAACGTAGAAGATTCCAATTGCAATGTCAATTTTATAAAAACTCGGCCACACTCAATAATCTCAACCATAACTGTATAACTTTCAACACGACTTTCAAAGTAACTATGCTATAAAAAACTTCTTCAAGTCACAATATCAAACGATACTTTTAACCACTCTCACCGATCGAAATATAAACAGAAACAGCATATTGAAGGTACATGCATCACAACTTAAAAAAGATGATGTGGCCTCGTTTCCAAGTCATCTATTAAAGTTACCAGTTCTCGGTATATCGAATAAACCTCTCAATAGGTATAAGTAAAGTAGGCAATAAACAAGCCCATCTAGCTCGGACCTGCTAGCCTAATACTCATTAGCTGTCTAGACGCATCTCACCTTATATCATGACCCTCAGACTCGTAACAGCAACGCGAAATCGAGGTTAGACTTACACTGGTTCGCCCCAAGTTGTCGCTAAACATCGTGAATCTCAGCTTGCTAGCGTAGGCGTCAAGACTGGTTTACTTTTTTTAAACAACATGTTTTTGCTAATAATGTGCGTAAACGCATCTCGAGAACGCAAACAACTAAGACGCGAAAGGTCCTATTGGTTGTTAATATAATATGCACTTAAAGCGGTGCAGAGTGCAGTGTGGATCGCGGTTTTGTAGCCATTTTCGTTCATTTTTATTGCCATTGAGATCTAGATTGAAATGTAATGTAATGGCTGAAGAGTTTGCACTATATTGCCACTGGCGTTGGTATTTAATACGTATAGTTAGCAATAGCGATTTGCAATTAGTATTTAAGAAGACTAAATTCTTAGTTCATGAGCTTCGTTTTTGCAGTTCTAAAAGTACTTGGTACAAGAATAAGTTTTTACCAATTTGTACTTAGTAAAAGCCTTCAAACGAAATATGTTTTACTTGAGGTTTTAACCAACCACTTGCCGTTGAAAGGTTTGGCTCCATCATTTTCAATTTGATATGAAACCGAAGTACCTAAGTAAAAACAGACTTAAAGATTTGGATACAATTGTTACAATCCATACTTAATATTATAAATGCGAAAGTGTCTGTCAGTCTGTTTTTCTGTCTGTCTGTCCGTTACCTCTTCACGCTTAAACCGCTGAACCGATTTGTATGAAATTTGCTATAGAGAGATAGTTAAGAGTCCCGGGAAGGACATAGTATGGTTTTGATCCCCTAAGGGAGCGAAACGGGGGGTGAAAGTTTGTATTGGAGCTACGATATAAACGAGTTCCACGCGGACGGAGTCGCGGGCAGCAGCTAGTACAAACTTTAACAGGCCAAGTTAATATTATGGCCTGTAGGATTGGGAAAACGATCGGAGTCAAACTTATAATGTTATGTTTTGGTCATTTCGTGGTCATAAAATGCAACTCACTATATCTGTGTCAAGTGTCATATCATATTCAATTGATTATTCCTATTTCTATCAGTTATACGTACGACAGTAGGAATTCCCTAACATAAAAGGTCACAATTTACCGATCGATAAATAACAATAGTTATTTATATAAATTAATGGGCTGGTATTTTAATTTATAGGAATCTCGAAGGTGCTCCCAGCGGGTGAACATTCTCTAGTCATAATAACCACGCCTTCAGTGTTAACGTGCTTTATTTAATTTCTAATAATGATGATTATGGAGAGGTGTGTAAAGTGGAACGAATTTGATTTAGAAATTATACTTTACACATAAATTGATAGTCATAAGAAACGAGGCGAGCAACGTATAATTAGGGACCCCTATTGGGTTAGTGGGGACTTCAATTATAGTGATACTATGTGTATGGAACGGTTATTGAATGTTGTTTTCAAATTAGCACTTAAAGTTGAGTCGAAAAGTAGGTGGGTACTTAATTTGCACTAACGCTCGCCTCAAAACTTTAGGCCTGGAGGTGAGTAAGGTTTCCAAAGCTCCCGAGGAGGAGGAGGAGATCTGGGATTTGTTTCTACCCGTCGACCCAACGGATCCTCAAATTAATAAAGTCGGCAACGAGTTTCTGACATCGCTGCGTGCAGCCACCATGAGACAGGATGTGTGCTCGTTGGCCACAGTCGGTGTATATACGAATTTAGTTTTACTTTTCTTCATCAGATCTACGACCCTGCCTGTTTATAAACCGTTAAAATACCAAACGTGTAGTCTCATTAGAATATTGCCTATATTAGCAGTTCAACACTTAGTACTGCAGTTTAACCCATATAGATCCGTGTCAAAGCCGCGAACACCAATTAGGCCATATACGGAACACATATAAATTAATATCGCGCGAGTGTAGGTTACATAATGAGACTTGGCTTGATTTACGAGAACGTGTTCTATTTTCACGGTTATTTGATGTGGAAAAAGTCTCTTAAAGTTAGTAGAGTATATATGGGTCATATTTCTTTTAACCTCAGGAAGGGCAGAGTATACTGTTTGGGTGTGCGATTATGATTATACATAGCTAAGAGACTGAAAAATTCAAACTTCTGTTTAGCACTATTTCTGTTTATTTTGACTAACTTTGAGGAGTCCAGTTGCTATTCTGATAATAGACCAAGCCGAAAGGTGGCTCTTGGGACAATACAATATCAACCCCGCCCCGTTTTAGTTCGATGGAACAGTACGTGATTAGTTGATAACTGTATGCACGTATAAAGTACAATTGGCAAAAAACTTATTTAATATTTTTTCTGTCAATTTTATTTATGTCTAACAGAGTCGGAGCGCCCATCCTTACTTATATTATAAATGCGAAAGTGTGTGTGTGTGTGTGTTTGTTTGTCCTTCTTTCACGTGGCAACGGAGCGTCGTATTTATGTGTTTTTTTGTATGGTGATAGTTTAGAGGCTGGAGAGTGACATAGGCTACTTTTTCCAGCGGGAAAACATCTAATTCCCACAAGAATTCAATATGACACATTTTCCTATAACCAGCGGGCGAAGCCGCGGGCATCAGCTAGTATACTATACAAGCCGATTCCCACCGGCCTTCCTTCAATTACTTTTAGGCAAGCCTATAGTTATAGTATACTCTAAATTATTTCATAACTTTATCTGTTCCAGGTTGCCCATCGAAAAATGTCATGCGCCGCCATTATGGTTTTTCCAGGACTAATAAAACTGTACTGTTGTTATCAAGTAATCACAAACTTTACAGGAATACAGAGGATGGCTCTGCTCTACAAAATCGATAAGGTATCAGTGTAATTGCGTATTTCAAGTGGTCTGGCGATGCTTTACTGCACGCCGGGCGTTAGGGTGGATATTATCAGTAGCGTGGCCATGCATATTGCATGTTCACAGAATCCAGTTAGAACCAGTTATGGAAAACTTGGGCAGCGTAATGGCAGGATAATTGGACAGATTATTTGATTGACAGGGATACTATACTGGCGCCGAGTAGCGGCGGCATGCCAAAATAATTCTAAAGAGGCGTTTTTGAAGATTTCAACGCCCGCGGGTTACAACAACACAATAAAATATAGCCTATATCCATTGTATATACCAGCGAAATATTTTTTGTAATCAGATTAGAAGTTGCGGAGATTACCCCCTACACACAAGCTCATAACGGCTCTAATCTATACTAAAATATTAAATATTAGAAAGAGGAAAAGTCTGTGAAGTAGTAAGCTTTGCAAAATCCTACTAATATTATAAATGCGAAAGTTTAGATGTTTGGATGTTTGGATGTTTGTTACTCAATCACGCTAAAACGGCTGAACCGATTTAAATGAAATTTTGCACGAAGATAGATTAAAATATAGGATAGTTTTTATCCCGGGTCCACGCGGACGAAGTCGCGGGCGGAAGCTAGTTATATATAATGGGTAATCTCCGAAACCGCTCATCCGATTTATACAATTCTTTCACTTGCGTTTAGAATATACTTTCTGGATGGTTATAGGCTATTTTATACTTAATGCGTATGCGCCTGCGTTCTTTGCAATACAGGGGCGAAGCCGCGCGTGCAGTTAGTATTATAATAAAGTTCTTCATAAGCACAGTGGATGGAGTAGTGGACATTACAAGTGATAAAAAATTTCAATTTCCTACACTGACTGTTAAGGCTGGACATTCATTAATGCAGACAGCAACATAAAGTAATTAGAGAGGGAATCCGCAGCGAAACCATCAGATAGTTATGAAATTAGCTGATGTTATCTTTAACGATACTATACGTTTATGGGCGGCCTAATCTCGTGGAAATGTTCAATGTTTGCCTTAATTCTTTAAACAGTGCCGCCGCATGCTCCGCTTAGAACTATAAATGATTTTACGTATACATTCACGCCCGTATTCCCAGAAGACATTCATTGGCAGACTACATCCAGTGCCATTTCTAACAGGGTTTAAAAACGGAGAAAATCTGATATTGCGTTCCTGGAAAGAAAAAGTTGACGCTATTCTAACCCTGCTTTAGCTGAACAAAGCTTTGCACGAATCTTTCAGCTGTGTTCACTGTAAGGAAGCTTATGCCTACCTATTTCAGTTGTATAAAAATCATTTTCAAAGATTCTATAGGCGTTAGATACATCCTTTCAATCGGTTATAATTCTTTTGAAAATATAAAAATTATATGTAAATCCATAAACTCTCGCCCTTTCAAAAAATAATCTAATAATCCGTTAAAATAATAAACTCCCTCTGCGCACAAGTTTCTTATTATACGTCTAAAAGCCATGCCTTTACCAAATATTCGGAAACATTTAAAGTTCATCTAAAGAGCGCCATTTACATGGTGCAACAAATCGTATGCAATTTTTATCACATTGCTGGGTTTGATTGAACTCGTCGTATTTCGGTAGCCCGCAGCCCCGCAATGTACCTAATCAAATTTCGCTTACGAGTTATTGCACCATGTAGATGGCCCTTAAGAATCTTTCTCAACCAACACAACATTACCATTCTCACCACTTAGGTGGTTGGCAGGCCTCAACTGTGCGCTTCTCCAGAAACTTCCTGCCTCGCACAGCTAATCTGTGGAATGGATTGTCGCCTGCGTTATTTCCGGACCGATACGACCTTCAAACCTTCAAGAAAAGAGCGTACTCCCATCTGGCCGGCAACTCACTCACAACACCTCTGGTGTTGCAGATGTCCATGGGCGGCGGTAATCGCTTACCATCAGGTGATCCGTCTGCTCGTTTGCCTCCTACGACATTAAAAAAAACCGGCGTAGTTTTCAAGATGACAGAGTAGTATATGTAGACACTTGAACACGGTACTAAGTGGAATACACCTCTGGTCACCGGAAGATCTCCAAGTGACATAAAGAGAGCTGATTACTTTATTATAGCTGATGTTAAACTAAACACAGGAAGGAGTAAATCTTTTCACGCATGTCCTTAATGCCGTCAACGTTTTAAATGAAATTAAAGTTTAACGACTTGAAGGATTGTTATGGGCGTGCAGTGGAAATTTTTGCTAGTTATAGGTACTTTGTACCAACAAGAAGACAAAAATAAATAATTTAAAGAACCAAACGTTCCAGTTATTTGAAACGTTGAACAACCCTATTTTAGCTCACATGCCGTTAAAATTCGTTTGTCTTTATCTGTCACTTTGACATTCGTGTTCGTAAGAAAGGGACACAACGCATTTTATTTATCAGAGGCATTTTAAAAGGATAAGGGGGATAATATGCAAGTAGTTCACAGGCGAGCCCTTCAAACGTACTAATAGAAATTGAATTTTGTAGAAAAACACTAAGTGTCATGACTTATGACTGAATATATTGTTACACCTTCCTTTGACTGTCTCAAGGTTACCATGATACAGGCAATAATTATAAACTACGTGCTTACAGGTTTCCCTGTGAGCTAATAATGCTTATCAACGTAAAAGGAAGCCATAAATTATTGAAGTGAACGTTAAGATCGCTATCGAAGATCAATCTTTTAAATAAGACCATTTATTACACGTAATTATTACACAAGATTATGTTTTTTATACCTCCGTCATCAAAGTTTTACTTCTATATCTATAAACTATAGGTAAGTCAACGCGATAAATTGCCATCCCGATTCGCGGTAAGGTTATATCCTTTGGTAGTACGTATAAACCATTTAATTACTTAGGAATGATTATAAAATTCATAAAAACACGAGCAAGATAAAAGTTTCTGTTTTAATTAACTTGATACTCGGTATAATCAAGTTTTTAGTGCTAAATGTGTTATCTAGAGTCAAGTAGAAACACCATTAAGATAAATAAAAGAAGATTAACTTTAACTACTTACCTATAGTTTTAACTTGTATTTATGATAAATCGTTGAAACTTTCCGCGTACGGCCGCTTTTGCTCTGGCCAGTAATAGCGTCTGCTTCCTAACCTTCGTTCTTCAAACCATTGTAATATTACAAGTTTTTACCGATGTGATAATTTATATAATCAGTGGTTGGCTCACTGGCCAATCGAATATAGTTCTTATCAGATGGACTTAAGGTCTTCCACGGGTATTATGGAGCAGGTATATCTAATTAAATCCAGGAGTGGTCGGAGCACGTAGCTACTTGCGCGACATCAGGACATTATGTGATCTCGAAAGGCACGGCTAAAAAAATGTACAGAGGACAACACAAATTCAACCATATCAATACCGCAATGGGAACTAAACTTGTGCTAATTCGTACAGTCCCGCGAACTCAGATCTGGTTTTGCGGCAGCAAGAAACTTGAGACGTGAGATGGTAACGTGGTTAGATACCGTGTCCACTGCGCTACTTTACTTCTCGCGTCGTTCAGGCTTTATCAAAGTGTTCGTTTTGGTTCTAGTGTTTGCTTTAATACGCAAACAGCTCTATATACAACACGTAATAGTTTGCCCGATAAATATTGCACCAAGCCGTCGTGCCTTCGCGGCGTGCAAACAACTCACAAAGACGTGCACAACTAGTTGGCACTCATTCATAAATAAAACATGCTTTTTTCTGCATCGGCAATGATCCAACATCAAATAGCCTTAGTAAACAAAGCCGCCATTCACGTTGCGACACGAAACCCAAATTAAGATCCGAATGACAGTGATTCGATGACAGATTACATCTTAATTAACGCGAAATTCAGTTTCCAGGACCTAATTGGATTCTGGCCTCTATGTTGGCTCTGAATTGAATTTAGCTCGGATTCCCGGGTCGGTTCATTACGTTATTGTTTGCCAAGATGGCGGCTAGGCGTTAAATTTAGAATGAATATTCATAAAAAGGTAATGCTGTAAATTAGCTGCAGCACAAAACTGACCACGTAACATGGCTAATGATTATGGTGTTGCCGTTAAAAAGTTTAATCACCGTGTTAGTCTGAAACGGTTGTAAGTTTAATGTGAACAACGGTGCTATAAAGATGTAAAATTAAGATGAAACCTCTGATATGTTTTGGGGAAATCGAGTCATTTATAAGAATATGCTTCGAAAACACTCGTTGCGCTGCATGTGGTGCGTCCAAGATAAAGCTGCAACAAATCGCATGTCATGATCGACCCATACATGGCACGCACCGTTATGCATTTCTATAATGCAGCGGTTACAGTGCCAGTTCTTCTAAAATAATCTTTATTCTCGTACTAGTAGACACTGCATCGTTGTAACGTGGGTGTAAAGTTATAGTGGTATAGGTTTTGCGCGGCGACAAATTGGGTACGAAGGAACGGCCTCGAACTAATGGGGGCTATTTAGTAAACTCTTACGCATTAATTGTGGGCAGAATTTTGAGACCTGGGCGTTTGCTAATGCGTTAAGGTCATTGATTAAGTGTCTCCAATCTGAACAACTCCGTACTTTGGATCTTTGTTGAAACGTGCTTTATATACTGTTGTTAGGTTAATGTAATGATTCACATCCGTCATAATAATGTTAGTACCTATACTTGATTATTCATCTACACCTTTGCGATGATTTGATGATTTAGTAGCACAACAATATACCTTTAACTTCTCAGAAATATGAACCTGCGACAGGATTAATATTTTAAGCCACTTTAGTAAAATCTACTACCTATGTACTTTTATTTACTATCTGTAGACTATGGTACAGGATGTAATATGGATAAGGGATTGAAATGTAATATGTATTCAAAAATATCTACTTATACGGTTAAGAAATAGTAAGTATGGACCACCTTAACACGATGACATTCGTATTAAAACTACCATACAACTGCAATCGTAACTTATTACGCTTGCAGTTGTATGGGAACCTTAGTTCTGCAGCGAGAATAATTCAATGTGTTTAATCGCACATCATTGATACGGTCGTTAATATCGTTATACCAAAGAATTAGCCGGGAATATAAATTGTATAATTACCGAAGTAATTAATAATGAAAATATCTGTTGATGGATGGCACAATTCGAAGTTGTCGCTGAAACTTGACGGCCTTTGTAATTGAATTGAATCTGAAATCCGTTTCAGGGCTAGTGCGCCTTGCTGCAAAACAGGACTTTTCTCACTAGAACGTTGATGTTTCTTACGACATTACCATCTCGTTACGAACGTTATTCGAGTGTGAAATTCTGGCCATTAATATTGTTGAAACGGGACTGTTCATTTATTAAATTTAATACGAAACTAGAGCTTGCTTCTCTACTATGTAAAATACTTCGCTTATCTCAATGGCATTAGAGATCTGAAGAAGTTGGAGAGAGAGTTGGTCTGGAGAATGGAAACATTGAGTAATCTTTCCATATAGGTAATAAATAAATAGCAACTTTGAGAGATAGAAACTTGAATAAGAAATATGTTTTAAGATTGGAAGTAGAAGACATAACATGTGTAAGTAATCATTATTCGCATTCGGGGCATTGACTGGTGTTATGACAAGGATATGTGCCTTGTTCATGTGTTCCAAGTCCAAAACCAATTATAAATCAACTAAGGTGTAGTGTAACTCCCTGAGATAGGCAACATAAATTTAACAAAATGGCAGTTAAACCCCCAAGGAAGAATTTCTTTCAATTTCAAATGGCAAACTTTCTGCACAAGAGCACATTAGCGGCGAAAAGCTATTAGAAAATTACTCTCACGTACAATGACTCATATTTCTTTAAGCAATTTCTTATAAAATACAACAAGTTTTTACACTAACAATATATGTATAAACTATTTGAAGTATCTAAAATGTGTTTTGGAACTTGTAGCTTAGAGATAAGATTCAAAATGGTGCATTTTAAGTTTGACATCAACCTAAGGGGGATAAATCATTCTTTCTGCCCTAGCGCGTCTAGACTAAAGGACAATATGCGGCGCCTCACGTACGACTCGCACCGCTTACCCGTAAGTGTTATTGCCTTTTTTCAAACATGTATTTGCAAAAAGGGTAGAGAACCATTCTGAGAACTGATTGCTAGATAGGAAAGAGAAATATTAGAAATACAATTTTATGATGGAGATATAGTGCCGGATGTACGAGAGTTTTTCATGTTTGAGATAGATAGTACCGGGTTTGTGAGAAATGCATCAAGTTAGCAAAACTACTAGATCTGGGGGCATGGTAGTGCCCCCGCCAAGACGAGCCAAGCGAAGCGCACTACCTACCTTTTCTCGAACCGGTTCGTCGTTTTTATGAACCCTTTAATATTTACAGTATCTTTCCCCCTTTTAACTAAATGTATCAACGACGAAACCGCAAAAAAGTCCATTATTAAACCGGTTTTACCTTCATAGCCTCGTTGTCATCCTGAATCCTGATATAAAGGAAAAAATTACAACGTAAGGCCAACCTTTTGGTTTACAATCGAAACGACTGTCTAAAACGGGTGTCTAGTATATATATCCAGTCCAACCAACATATAGGTATTTCACAGTCGTCTAAAAACAGCGTTACTTTCACGTTTTTTCTATTAATTGAAGAAGGATGTCGACTCGCAAATGGCCGTGCAATCCATTCGACTCGGCTCCTTAAACGCCGCGACCGACGAATGTGACGGCTAAGTTTGTTTAGCGAATAACTATGGTTCTGGGAACCACTTTCCTATGAGTATTTGCATAAACTAAATCACTATGCACTAACTAAAAACAGTAAAATTACCACTCAAAGCGTAAAATCAGTTTGTAATAACCGGATAATTCGCAGATTGGAAAACTTAAGACGAATTCTGTTTCTGAAAGTTGAAGAAACTGATGACTATATTTACAGCGAACTACTTATACTTATTCATACATAGCTCATCCGTAGACTACCTATCTGGCTGTCAGCACAAGAAATCCTGAAATCAATAAAAGGTCAGCAACGTGACACTTCTGGTATCGCGATCGCCCGTGGGTTACGGAAACTGCTTACCAACCGGCAGTTTGTAGGTATGCGTATATGCCAAAAAATTACAGAACAGGAAAGAATAGTTAGAACCCCAATATGTCTAGCTGTGACATAATCCATCACTCAAACTCCTCTGAGTAATTACTGCTTCGTTTAATCTTTTCTCCCAGTCTTCCACTACCAATGAAGATGCTAAAAACAGTACTATAATACATATATTATCGCTGTTACACTTCTCGACAACTCCCTATAACTATAACTAAGCGCTTCCATAACTATGAATCGCATCGACAGTTACGGGTGTTCATGGTAGAAAGTTCATGGTACAGATTTATTGTTTAAACTGGTACTATTAATTGCCACGTAACCGGTATACCGGTGTTCCGCTACCGGTTTGCGTAAGGGATATCTTTGCGGATAGCCCATATCTTGTAATCAGCATTGCAAGGACGGTGCGGGCTCAGCACAAGCTGCCAATCAAGGGGCAATAATGTGTGATAGGATAATAACTTTCCTTCCTAATTATGAAATCAGGATATCAATTTATTTGACTCTAAATTGATATCCTGATTCAAAGACAAAAAGTCAAAACAAACAAAACTAGAAAAAAAAGGTATTTTATGGTGTACCTATTCCAAAGTCGATTTTGCGATTGATTTTTTCGGTGTAAAGTGGACTGAAAAATACGTTTTAATGCGAGGAATTGGTTGTTAACAAGGTAGCTTGAAGCTTTATCCGATATTCATTTGGCCAACGGTCCACTAAGAAAAAAAGCGTTTTCGGGTTATCGTATTCTAGTCTTTGTTAGCATTAATAAGTTGCAAGTCAACTTTCCAAATGAAGTAGTGCTGGTTCTCAACTTTTTTACATCACATTGTTCTGTAAATTTTGCGCACTTACTCATAATTAATCGCAAACCAGTCACATTATAACGAAAACATGCCTTGACAATTGACACGATAAGTTCAATAGAGCTCCCATTACAGTATTATTGGCAAGCGACGACAGGTCAGGTAATAATGGTCGTGATTACAGATGTTGCGATGGCGTCACGGGCGAGCGGTCAAACCGATAATATGTCGGAGCAATCTGCCGCAATTAGGTATGACGCGAGCGGCAGTCAAGCTGGAGCGGTATTCACAACAATTATCGACAACCTACCCGACGCGGGTTGCATCGACGCTCAGCGTAAGGCCTGAGTGGACGCCCCGCTCAGAGCGGGGGCGTGCAGCGTCCATATAAAACAAATGCAATTTATAAGGTCGCTCCGTGGCGCTCTTGAGCGGGGCGTCCACTCAGGCCTTTACACTTAAAGTAAAGACATCTACAAAGGACCTATGGTAATAATAATACCAACACCTTGCGAGATGGTAGTATACAAATCTGAATAAGTGTGACAGATAGGGATATATTATTCGTTGTCCTTGTCGTAGTTCCACTTTTTGTTTCCGCAACTGTGTTAGATATGACGTTGCGGCTAATAAACCAAGCCCAAATTAAATAGGTTGTGTATGATAAGCCGTCAGCCATTTCAAGAGCACTTCTTAATTTCTTCTGTCTTTCCGTCCCTTATGGTGGCACTCGTATAGATCCTATACTACACTACTATAGTAGTATAGGATCTAGGTCGATGCTTAGAGTATAACTATATATACTATACTTTAAGCATCGACCACACTGCTGATCAGTATATAAACGTTAAATATGGCACTGACAGCTCATGGCATACTATCGAACTTCCTATACAAACAACCGAGCCTAACTCGGACTTTGAAAAAGTAGGGCACCGCGGAATGCCATCTTGCAGCCTAACTGAGGTACCTTACAAAATACCAAGGCTATAAGAGCACTACTACTTGATCTATGCTGGGTATGAGGTATGAAGTTCCTGATGTTGAATAAAGTCGCCAGAGCCGAAGAGGAGCTGTTGAGAGTGAAGGATGCATTTGTCTCTTGCTGGCAATGTAGCGAATCCTCAAATCATTACAAGGCTAAACAGTAGCTGCTTAGGTACCATCAGGCGGACCGTATGTTTGTTCGCCACTGACGTCGTATTTAGAAAAAGTATGCACATTTGTTACGAATCTCTGGATCAGGTCAGTGGTGAGGTATCCAATCATTTCGTGAATTGCATAGCCGGTGCAAGGCTGTGTATTGGCACTAATATTACTGCCATACTATTATTAACTGTAAATATCTGTATTAACTCCTGGGCTGTGTAAATCTGTCTAATCCTGGGACAGCTGACAGGACTGAGTTGGAGTCTTGTTTGGTACTAAATCATTTGATAAGTTTAATGTTTAATTACTAAACACGACAGTTGTAATTGAGATGGTAGTCGGTCGGGGTTAGATTCTCTGTCTGAATGACGTCAACAAGAATTAGCATAACTCAACTATAACAAACGAAAGAAGTGTAGCAGAAAACAAACTTAAATTGTATAATGTACATACTAGCAATGTGTTAGTTTCAGTAGCATTTTATTATTTGGTATATGTTAGGTAAACTATACTTTATACTATTCATAATAATATTATTAATGTGAGTGTTTCTGTCCGTCTGTCTGCCGTGAGCGTGAAGAGGTAACACTTCACGCTCACGCTTCACCAGTTAATCTTAGAGTTAGTTAACCTTTAGATGAAATTTGGTAAGGAGATAGATAAAGATAGTTTTTATCCCGGAAATCACCCCCCTAAGGGAGTGAAATGGGGGGTGAAAGTTTGCATGGAACCACGATATAAACGAGTTCCAAGCGGACGGCATCGCGGGCAGATGCTAGTATATATATATTTAGTTGCTACGGACTACGGGGTAGCGCCAAGAAGCGTAGCTTGACGGTGAATGTGGAGAGATAACCTTACACAAATCAAGCTAGCCAAACAGTAACAATAAATCTTGTGTTATGACTCCTAGGCGACGATACCTTCAATACATATAAATACTTAAATTCATAGAAAAACCTCACACACACTCAGAAATAAGTATTCATACTCATTATACAAATATTTGCCCTTAACGAGATATATTACTGGCACTCCCCCTCACGAGAACTATAAGGTAATTATATTGTAGCTAAAACTGAAAAAAATCCTTAATAAGTTATAAGCAATATTAACTTTAAAACCCCAACCGGATGGAAGTGTACATGCACGGAGTACTTTTGTTTCCCGACAGTTAAATACTGCCATCATATATTATATTATGCTAGATATCACGTCCCTGATGTACAGTTCCACCCAAATGTGTTTCTACTTTTCTTGTTGTTTACATACCCCAGGTCCGTTGCAACGTACTATAATGTACCATATTTTTCGGTACTTTTTTGTCGACATTAAATGTAATGCTATGCATAAAATGTTATTCTTCGTAATGACTGTTTGTACCAAAATAAAGAGAAAAAATTAATAAAAATAAAAATCGAACCTAGGATCACCAGCTTCGTCAAATTAGGAACTGCAGACTAGTAATGTCGATAATATTATCTTTATTTGTACGCAGCAATTAAAATGATATTTATCTTCAAAGTGCCAGACGTTACTAAAGGTCAACTATTACAGCTATCATATACAAATTGCATGATCTGATCAAAATGGAGATAAGTTACAGTCGTCTATTAAATAAACAAGTTAATTCGAGTTTTACGTTCACGGTAACAGTATGCGAAGTGAAACCAGAATGGTCTTAATTACAGCTCTACAAGCCCGCTAGCCACTTACTGCCTTAAGAGCACGGCGGGACACAGTCTAAGTATTTAGCACTTTGACTTTATACCAACAGCACGAGGTCCCGAGGAGTGTGAGCATGGGTATGTCATAACAACGAATCCTGAAATTAATATACAAAATAAGGGGACGGCATCGCGCTTGCGTTCTTCGGAGGTCTCAAGAGTCCATAGGTTATCATCACGCAGATCGTATGCTTATTATTTTATGAAAAAAAAACCATTGCTTATTTGACACCATCATCCTCCATTAGAATGGTGATGGTGTCAAACACTAGTTCTTCACAGTTTTACAAAAGGGCACTAGTTTTACGAAACCAACTGACATCTGACTTTCCAACCGAGAGGGTAAACTAGAACTTATTGGGATTACACCGGTTTCTTCAAGATCTTCTATAATTTGTCAAACGAGGTAACTGCATATCTTCTTTTGGCAAGACGCAAGCAAAAGGCAGTCCAACATTTCACCGCCCAAAATTCTGGAATTTCATTAGCAGCAGGCCTCTGCTGATCTGTACGGAATAATTATTTAATAAATAATTTACTGGTTTTTCGCAATATTTCTGACACACATAATAAGTCGAGACCCTATGAAGATACAATAAGTCAACATTTTAAATGTCCTCTGTAACTACGTCACCGTGAAAATTTGCAGGGAAGATACTCGCTGAAATAATTTAGCCGTGCAATAACTGTAACTTAATTGTTGCTTTCAAAGCTATATTATGTTCGTGTGGTTCGCGACCAGTTTTTCAACGTTTACGAAGATTGCTCACAAGGTCGCTGTTTTTTCACATAATTACGGATGAGTATACTATCTGCTTGTTTTTCTGTTCTTCGCACGCTTATTTCTCCACCTTAATCCTCTTGGTGAGTTTTTTACTTTTGGTTAAGGAGCAAATTTACATAATTATAGGCAGGCAAAGCCCATTGTATCGTTTTTTTTCGTTAAAATTTCGACGCGTTCGCTAATCAATCAAAGGATTCAAGAAATAGCAATCGCTAGAACAGCCGTGAGAGATTCAAGTTCAAGAATAAGTAGCAACAAGTGCGTGTCGGGCCATGCGCAGTGTAGGGTTCCGTTGTTACCTGTCTGTCTTGGTTACATCGACGTGCGGTGCGGTTGCGTCGGCCGAATTTGTACGAAAATTGGCCTTTCCAAGTACGCATTAAGTTGGTCGACTATTATTCGGTAACTACTTAAGCCTACTTGTCCGTGATAGTTCTCCTTTTAAATTCATTATATGTACTACTACGACGAATTTTTTTACATCCCCAGTAGTAGCCATTTAGCCAGCAGGGTGGGGGGGGGACACATTACTCAAACAAAAAATTAGGGCTTCAACGCCCAATATCTCGCGAACGAATCACCCGCTTTAGGTGTAGTCCCCTACACCTAAAGCGGGGATGGTACCAGATTTTTTTGAGTTTTACCGCATGCTACGCGTACGGTAAAACTCGCATAATGGCCAGATGAAGACGTAAAATTGTGTACTCACCCACGGGCAGTAAAAAAGAAAGCCATCGCATATTTACATGTACCTGCGATTTCGGGCTTTCTTTCTTTTACAGTCCTTGGTAAGTAATGTACTATTATTGTACTGTTTTGTCGGCGTGATTGATTTATATACCCATGCCGAATCACAGTTTTCTAGTAGTAATGGTTACTGAGCTAAGCCGAGGTCGGAGTTTGGACGGACAGACGGACATGGCGAAACTATATAGAGTTCCTTGTTGACTATAGAACCCTAAAAAGGACATGCTACATGCACTACAAGGACTGCAAATATTCATAGTGGGGATATCCCTAATATGCCTTGGATGTAATATTTGTCATGTAGTTTAATGTCTTTGTCTTTCAAAACGAGAAAGAAAGAGAAATAAAAGTGTGGATATGGCATTTTCTGACAATTTACTCCAATGTATACACAGTTTGCTTACGATTATAAACCGTGAGATCAATCACATCACTGAAATTTGCACCTTTTATTATAATACTAGCTGATGCCCGCGGCTTCGCTCGCGTGGTTATAGGAAAATGTAACATATTGAATTTTCCCGTGGGAATTACATGTTTTCCCGCTGGAAAAAGTAGCCTATGTCACTCTCCAGCTTCTAAACTATCACATCAATACGACGCTCCGTTGCGACGTGAAAGAAGGACAAACAAACACACACACACACTTTCGCATTTATAATATTAGTATGGATAGTGATGATATCATTGGTATTGTAACATGCTAATGATGCTCAGTACATCAAAAACTAGTTAAGTTAATCAAACACCAATTATAAATCTAATTCCGATTCCCCCATTGTGTTCGTACTTACTCAATTGTAGAAAAAACGGGGCAAGGTCGACTTACCTGCAAAAGATAAAATTGTAATTAATGTGCGTTCTTTAGAGTTAGCGAGGTTACATCAACATGTGGGCATAAGGTTATTAAAAACAATTCAGACACTTATTGGTTAGCATTAACACATTCTCATATTAGGCTCCGAATAATACATATTACACGAACGAAAACTATACATATATTTACATACCTACGTAGTATACATGCAGAAGCGTGTAGGTGAAGGTATGTCTGTAAGCTTGTCACGCTTAATTCGAGGTAGTCTGATTATTTTTGAACAAGCGAGCGAAGCGAACGAAGTACTCCGTTTGAGCTTGGTCAAGTAATGTCCGGCTGTTCTCCTCTATATGTCGCATTTATCAACCGATTCTCGTGCAATTTTGTCAGCAGGTTCAATTTTTTTTAATACGACTGTGGCAAACAAGCGTACGACCCGCCTGATGGTAAGCGGACACCGCAGTCTATAGACGCATGCAACTCCAAAGGAGTAAACTGGGCGTTGCCGACCCTTGATATTTTTTCGCCGTGTTGACAGCTGCAGGAACAAATTCCCTCGCTCTCAACACAACGCATCCTCGGAAGTTCTTGCGCCAACTGCGTAAAAACCTAGAATCCGACCCGATCGGATTAACCCATCCAGCTAATCACGACATATATAGACAGAGGGCTATAGCGCTTTTCGCTACCGACTAGCTTAGCAGTGATTTTTGATCGTTAAATACACACCTTATACCACTTACTTACTTATACCACTAAACTTTTCTTCTCCCGGAGCACAGTTTACTTTTTTTATTACTCAAATTATCACGTAAAGAGATGAACTGGGGTTTAAAAGTTTGCACCACACTGTGAAACACTTTCACTGGCAGGAACCCGCTTAGCGGGCGCCTACGCCGTAGTCGCTTTCCGCTACATACGAGGAAAACCACGGGATCGGCTACGAGCGTAGCGATTCTTGGCAGTGAATGTGTTAACGCGTTCCACGCGGAAGTCGCAAACAAAAGCGAGTTCCTTGTATCAAAGGAAAGGATGCTTGAGATTCAGATCGATTGCAACGGCGAAGGTCAGTTTAATCGATCTTATACCGATTTATGAAAAGAATCGAATCGCCTGAATCGAGTGTTGAAATCTTGACAGCGATGGAGTTAACTGCCAACAGATGATGTCAACATGTGGTTCATATGAAATCGCTTTTAACGATAAGATGAATGGAATGTTAATGTACTGCGCATGTTTGAATTATGTGACATATTGGGGGAACGGGGGCGTGTTGGCATACTGCGTAGATTTTTTATTGTCTTTTACAAGATTTAACTACTGATGCCGTAATGTTTGTTGGTATTAACTGTCTTTTCGTTCCAGTCTAGTTGCCGAATTTTACTATTGGGGTACTTATACTTAGCTAACTGGTTGGGTTCATTTTTTACTTGTGAACTTGTAAAATGTGTTGTGTTTGTGATAATAGGAATGGCTTTGACATATTTAATCATATGAATAGGTAGATAAGGTCCCATACAGACTTATATACATCGTCATCTCAACCGAAAGACGTTTAATTGGACATAGGCCTCCCCCAAAGAGTGCCAAAGTGATCTCTACAAACAATCTACAGTTTATATTAGTTTAAAATGCACTCTGATAACACAACTAAAATTCTGTACTGTCATAAAATACGTGAAATACTTAGTTTTAATTTAATTAAGTAAATGTTAATTATCATCTTGTATATTCTAAAAATAAATATTTTTACTTAAAAGGTTACTTTCGCCGAAAACGCAAGCTTAAGTCGCATGCAAGCTTATCTAAATCCTGGGTCAAAATAAAAACCGGTAATGTCGCGGAGGCATCGGTAAAACCGGTAATTGAAGAGGATGTAGTCACTTGGGGCGTTTTTGGCTAAGCACAGGGTAATTAGTTGGAATTTTAAAGTTGGGCCTTGGGCCCTATCTTGGCATCGTGGCGGCTGCTTTAGTCCAATCACCGGCTATTGGAGACATCAACCGACTAATTCATAAAGCTTTTAATTTAAAATTAAATGCCTCTTCTAAATAAAATGTTTAGTCCCTTTCTTATCAACACAAATGCCAAAGTGACAGATAAAGACTTGCGAATTTTAACGGTAATTTAGCTAAAATATGTGTGTTGAACGTTTATGAATACGGCCATAAGCAACGCGTGTTGAACCTAATTCTTTGCGGAATGTCAAATTTCAGCTCTATTGACTGGAGTATCAACCGATAGAATCAAACAAAGCCGTGTTTTGTTTTTCAGGAATCCCAAGAACGTGTGGGCATAGTAAATGTTAATTACAGTTACACAAGAAAATAAAGCAAAGTTGTATTTTTCCTTGCTTTGCAATTACAAAAATTGTTAGTACTCTTTGGACCGTATCGCCAACAATGTTATCCAATTGGATCAAAGTTGTTAATTTTTTTGCGCCACGTCAAAAATGCAATGTAGAATATCAAAAGCAAAGAAGAGAGAAGTCACATTGGAAATAATAACAAAATTAATAGCATAATCAATAAGTCAGTCAGACGTCGGTTTCATTTGCGAATATCATGCCAGCAAAGTAAAGGTCCTTACCCAAGGGGGTATGGCTTCTCAGAATCAAAGGAAGCTCTCAAAAGTCCATGCAAGCCAAGGGCATCATTTTTTTTTTTTTTTAAGATCGCAAATCAAAGATGGGTTGCCCCAATACCACAAAACACCAAGCCACGGTGCGGTGGCAGAAAGCGGTAGTCCGTACACCTTTTGTTTCTCTTCTGTAATTTGTTTAGAAAACAATTGCGTCTCCGTAGACTTGGACCCCTTGAACCGTATCCGCGCCGGCATCGCCTTATCCGATCGGACCGAACAAAGACGTTTTGTTTTTATTCGGAATCTAGAGAATGCAAGTAAAAGTGTTATAACTGGCTACAATGTTCGTTTTTTGACGTTTTGCAAAATGGAACAAAAGAAAGTTGTTTGTATCGAACGTGCATTGGTTTTCAACTTAACGCTTCGTTACATATGACGGTTTTGTTTTGTGAACAAAATAAAAACTTGTACAAATTGTTTTGTTACGGTATTGTAGCTTCGTGTATCGTCTAGACGTTGTTATCGTCAATTATCGTTAAGACAATTAGTGTTTTAGATGAGGTTGGTAGACAAAATAATGTAAGGTGTAGTCATGCTATAAAATTAGTTTTACGGTCGACAATTGAATTGTGGCCAATGGTGGAGCTACGGTAGCCTAGTGGTTCAGGCATGCGGCTGTCAAGCGGCGGTCGTGGGTTCGAATCCCGGCTCGCACCAATGAGTTTTTTGGAACTGTACGGAATATTTACCGTTAGCTTTTCGGTGAAGGAAAACATCGTGAGGAAACCGGTCTAATTCCCAATAAGGTCTAGTTTTCCCTCTGGGTTGGAAGGTCAGATGGCAGTCGCTTTTGTAAAACTAGTGCCTTAGCCAAATCTTGGGGGATAGGTGTCAAAGCGGACCCCGGGCTCCTTTCGGGGCACAACCGGGATTAACCCTAGGAGGATGATGATGAATTGAATTATGGTCAACTTCAAACCTTGTCACATTAACGATCATAAGAACTCCCTCACGATAGTCGTATTCATTTTCAATGTCACAAGGTTGAAATTAGTTCATAATTGAATTTATTCGATCGCATCTAATTGAAATTTCAACGCCTTTTTAATAACACACTTCATTAACCTCGTCAAAACAATGGCATCACCAAGGCGATCACTAGCACCAACTGACAGATATAGTGGTCCAATCGGGCCGGGCGGTAAAGCACGCTTTCTCCACAAGGAAGTCGGGCATAAATACGTTTCGACACAACCTCTGTACAGATGTCAATTCACCCACGGAGATCGGAATGTGCGGCCTACGCGACAGTATTAGGGCGACGACGTCAGAGAATTAGGTGCGAGGTGAGCTGATGGTAACATTGCTAACAAGATGTTGTTTACTTTACGTCACCTTGGGACGTAAATAGGGATTATTGACCGATGCGCGAAGAAAACCCTGCTCCGTGCAGACATTGAATATAGTGTGAGACTGCTAAAGGTTAACTATAAAGGTTTGCTTATGTAATGTCTTCGGCTCGTATAAATAGACCAGCACGGGTAACACGGTTATCAAAAGACGGCTCACGAGCTGTCAGAGCAGTTAAGTGCAGTATTAGCTTCGCTTATCTACATGTTTCTAGCATTTACGTGTATCAAAGACAGGAGGAGAACATCAAAAGTATTTTCGAATACAAAACAAAAGAAACGTTTATTTTGAGCAACGCTCGTAAAACTTTAACTTCTTAATACAAGGACGCTAGGTTCGACTCACCGGCAAAAAATCGTAATTGAAATACCCATTCACCATGCAAAATTTTACGAGCCCATACAAATGGTTAATGCCATAGGTTTTTGTGGAATGACGAAACAGTGCACACAAGTAAAACGCGTGTTACTGCACGATTATCGGAGGCAAACGCGCGCGTTACGCGTTTTTCGGCGACGCTTCATAAAATGCCTCGGGTGTCACGTAATGTTCCAGGTGCTACTCCGTTTTGATGGCTGTAAACCATGCATAGGGTTGTCAAAAAGCAAAAACGAAAATGAACCTCAACTATATACGAAAAAATCCATGTACGAAGCTCGAAACTAAAATGAACGTCGACAAAACTTCTTTCGTGAATTCCCTTGCTTGAAAACGAAATAACCATGTGTTTTTTATCAGGGTGATGGTAGCCCTTAGTACAGTGCGTAATAGGGCACCATTCGTTATGTGAGGTGATTCGAAAGCAATATAAACGCGAACTATCATCCCACACTCGGAGTATTGGACGAAAATCACTTAAGAAACACGAGCATATACCCCGTCCAGGTGCAGTAAAAACTGTTTTATTGGCACCGAAATGTTTTAGTGAGACAGTAAAATAAAAACGGTGTAAAATACAAGGCATTGTCTGCCCGTTTACGAGTTTGCGTGAAATTATCTATTTTAAAATGTCGCCGACATCCTGTCGACGTGTCGCAGGCTACCATACTTTCGACCATTAAAAGTCGTCCAACGACCGGCTACTATTAGTAAAACCTGACACTTTTATGATTGCGCTGTTAACTATTCGCTCATAAAACCCTCCAAGAAAAGGAACTATATCGTAACACAAGAATGTGAAGTTTTGATACACATAAAACGAAACTACTCAACCGCCTGGGATGGGAGTTGTATCCACAGTTTGCAAAACTAGGACCAACTAAAGCAGCTTTATCGCACGGAAATGATTCGGTTACTAACAAAAGAATAAAAGGGCCGTTAAAGTCGATTTTTTACGTTCGAGGGCGAGCCTTGAGGGATAATGTCAGCATGTTTTCGATCCGTTTATGGTAATTTATTGCGAGTGATCTGTCTCCCTACATTTCACGAGATGAAGCGACGTTAAAATTGGTAGGTTTGGAAAAAACGCGCCGGGCGAAGGAAAAATACGCAGCAGTTATATCGCTGTATACGCTTCATTACTTTTGTAATTTACTTACGTAAATTGGCCGAAATAAGTGTTCCGAATCGTGCGCCATGTGAAATAAAGACCTTAAAGTCACTCTTCGCCAAAAAGTAGCAATTACCGCTAAGCATGCGGAAAACCAATTTTCCTGGACAAGATCGCAACAGAAAACTCTTTCATTTTACAAGTACTCTCTACAACATGTATATATTATCAATTTCTACATAAGTATTTTGCACCAAGGCCGCGAAATGACGTTTTTCACCTAAAGAGATTGTAGTAACATAACAAAAACTACATAAACAACAGCTAACGGTTACTTAATTACTAGACCAACCATGCAGCCAGATAAAGATCACTGCTAAATTATAATCTATCCGTGTACAACAAGGCGTTTTATAAAATACATTATTATTATTCAAATTAAGTACTACTTGATTGTTTACACCGTCTAGTCGCGATCTAGAGGCAGATATTATTGAAAAAGGGCAATTAATAGGCTCCAACGCATGTAGGCGCCATGGCAGGTCAGTGCTGCGTTTGCGCATACGTGAAGGGGCATAAGTGCCACGAAATTGATGTGACACATGACAGATAGGATTTTTGATTCGGAAGCACTTACTGCATTGGTCTCAAGTTCAACACAACGTATCCTCAAATCAATAAGGGGTCGGCAACGTGGTATCGCTTCTTCAGGAGTCGCTACGGTGTCTTTAACCATCTTAACGCTTAACCATCAGGCAGGCAGTGCGCTAGTTTGCCACCGTCGTAGTAAAAATACCGACTACCTATGCTTTTCCATAATAAAATTTTAAAACGAAGAGGCACCCTATCTACCAGCACCTGTTGCTACGTCCATTGGAAGTCATAGGTTTTTACATCTGTTGTAAGAGCGATTACACACAGCGAATTATTGCAGCGATACAAACGCGCAACTATCGCTGCACAAGCCATATAGGTAATACAGTAACCTTGTCGCCTGAAATCGGGATACTTTCGGGATACTTTCGGGTAGTTCTGTTTTTTTACAAACTTTGAAAGGCTTTATCTCGGAAACTATTGGGTCTACAGAGACAATTCTAGTCTGATATAGTAGCAAATGTAAGCTACTTGAGGGTATTTTCGATTTTTGACACAGATGCGTTCGGCGCTCGAGCTCACTAACTTGGATTATTTGAATTTGGATTATTCATTGTATCATCCAAGTGCGTAACCCAGTAACCTGGTCGCCTGAAAGTACGGGGTACCTACTTGCATCAAATCCGATAGTTCTGATTTTTTGCAGACGTGTTTATAATGCTGGTATTTTCGTTATTTGACAAAGTTTGCATGCCGCGCTCGAGGTGACAAACTTGGATTATTCGGGCCAACATCATAAACAAGTGTGCAAAAAATCAGAACTACCGGATTTGACGCAATCTCTGGATGTTTAAAGTTACTGGACTATATATATAAAAAAAAAATTAACCACTCGTATTTTTGAGGCAATTCCAACTGTCACTTACAACCTTGTTCTCCGCAGTCGCAGGCGCCGAACGAGTGCGTCGCTGATTGACAGCCGGCGCCCGCGCATAGCGCGACGCGACGGTAACTACCCATAAACCTATTACCTGCCACTACGTCTTACACATAATTTAGTGCGATACTAGTATGTTACTTCGACGTTCAAATTTAGAATTGGAACGACCTAGAATGGTTCTTCGAACCTAACCTTGGTGTGTCGGTGCATGTTGGCTGAAACCGATTCACGCCTACTCTCATGCCTGACTAGACACAGTGCGTACTATTTAAGTATAGCAAGTAGGTACCTTTCTAAATTACATATTTGAACAAATAAAACTTCGGATTTCGGAACACAATTTTTAATTACATGTTAGTTTAATTTATATTAGGTTCTCATGGATCTAAAAAAGTACCTAATAGTACACAATGTCCAAATTTATAATTTAAATATCGTTTGAGATAAAATCTGTGGAATCTATTGGTATCAAGTTTTCATTCATATACATAGATCATTTCCCAACGTGTAATAAAAAAACGGATAAGTAAACTAGTTGTTATCCGATATAGAATAAATTCACTGAGATCCAATTCTTTTTTACACACATTAGTAACCATTTTTTGCACCCATCCAGTATCGACTCACTTCTACTCTCTCTCTTTGCATAAAATATGCCATAAAGATTAGTCATCTTTACGTAAACCGACTGTCACTAGTAAATGGCGACTATGGCGCCGACCGGCCGCCTGAGTGGGATGGCTACCTGCGCCTGCGCCCGAGTGGAATATTTAACGAGAATAACCAGAAAGTAATTTAACTTGGCATAGCTTGATCTATTGGCAGGCCATTTGTCTTCCGACGCCAGATTTGGATCAATTTTAATTTAGACGTGTTTGAGACGGTTACACCGTTAGAATACTGTGCAAATAAACTGACATTTACGAGCATATAGTTTCTTAACAGCAGATACGACCTCTGTAGCCTAGTTGGTAGTGACCCTGCCTACGAAGCCGGATGTCCCGGGTTCGAATCCCGGTAAAGGCATTTATTTGTGTTATGAGCACGAATATTTGTTTCCGAGTCATGAATTTTTTCTATGTATTTAAGTATTTAATCATCTATAAAAGTATGTATATCGTCGTCTATGACCCATAGTACAAGCTTTGCTTAGTTTGGGACTAGGTCGATTTGTGTAAGATTGTCCCGAAATATTTATTTATTTATTTATAGATGACTTCTACCTAGCGTTACTCCGCCCTTTGCATGGGTCCGCTTTTCTTCACATTGCACGATCCTGTGCCGAGTAACAGCAATTCAATTATAAGATTTATGTGATGTTCCCGACCCGTACAGGGCCAACCTGAGCACTGCATCAACAGCCATGGATCAGAAGAGGCGAAGTCTGGTGCTCAACTTATTTACTACTGCTGCTGAATACTCGTCAGATTCAACAAAAACCTATATTGCTCACAACAGATCTACAACGAGCTTCTTCTATAATTCTGTCAACTTGCCATGACTGATTTCTCAAGCGCTGCACAAACATTCCATGTATCCGATCCAAAATATAGATGACATTTGTGTCACTGCATTAGTTCAGTTCTAGTCAGTTCAGCAAGAACAAAGTTACGGTTGAATTTCGTTCACGAACAACCTCCGTGTCTTAAGAAACCTGCAATTTTGTACAAAGCATAATGTTACCATTAAAGGAGCAATTTACACAACAACAATTATCTCAGGGTTACTTCACACATGGCACCAAATCCGGTCGCCATTCACACACATTGTCATTTGTCAACCACGAAGTTTTAAGCGTAGAATCATTTATCAACAACTGCCTTGGACCATTATACACTTGTCAACACAAACAATCTGTTACAGTTGTCAATATATCAAAATTGACATATTTAAATGCAATTTGAATAAAGAATCTTGGTCGAAGTCGGAATGAAAAATGTTTTTAAAGAGCGTCCAAATCGGACCCGGCGTTCGTTCTCGTATCGCCAGGTTTTGTTTGGTACTATTTTGGTATGCGATGTGTTGCGCGCTCTCGTTGCCTTTGGTACGATATGACAATACGCTCGGCGCAGATACAAATAATAATGGCAATCCAAATCGACCCCCAGACTTAGAATATCTTTCCAAAAAGAGAAGTTTCTCAATTCCTCTGTATTATTATGTGTAATTTATTTTTGTTATGTAGGTATAGAATAACCCCCTTATTCATAAAACTTAAAATGCCTCGACTATATAAAATGTGCTCTGTACCTTTCTGATGAACACAAATGTCAGCATGACAGATAAAGACAAGCGAATTTTAACGCCATTTTAGTTAAAATAGGCTTGTAGAACGTTTATGAATACGGCCGTAAGTATTTATTCAACAGTTACAACAGTACCAGATAAAAATGACCCAAATTATCAGTCGTGTTTCAATTTAATAGTTACTTAAACCTTAGTCACTATTCATTTATGTATAAAACTTATCTTATAATATCTAAGATGAAAATTTAGAAATCAAAAGACGTACAAAACTCAAAGGGTATTATTTGAGCCGTCACATGCAACCTGTACGATATCTAATTCGTTAAAATAATCCATGTCTGTTCACGACAGCTGGCCATTGCTTGCGAAACGTCGGTATCGGTGCAGTGACTCGTAAAATAAAGATTTTGTCAATAAAACCGTCGCATACACCACATTTGGCGACGGTAGGCGTCGCTTATTGAAGCAGCCGCACATTCCGACAGTCAATTGTTTTAAGAATGTGACCTCCGAGACTCCGAAATACGCCTCCATAATTATAATACGGTTCCTTCTCGTACCAACTTAATAAACATAACATATAGGAGGACACCCATTGAATTTGCATAATAAGGTTTGTTTTGTGTTTCATTTTTAAATGAATGCACCTGGCCTTAATAATGCAAGGTCAGAAAGTAGTGAAAAAATATTGTTTTAGATTATTGTGCAGTAAAGTTTAGACTCCCTAGCGTAATCGTTGCGATTACGATTTCCACATTTCCTTTATTAAAACCGATTGAATTTATTAAGAATCGCGCATTAAACCCTGGAGTAGGCTATATTTCATCCTTATCGTTTGAACAACTCGACAAGCATGACAATCCAACACAAAGCCACTTTAACCGATCAGAATTCCTGGTAAGTTAATCCAACAACTATATTTACAGCTCGAATGTAATCCCAACCCTCATTTAATATAAACCTGCAACACCGACTCGAATACAAAGCTGGCAACACCGAACACTCTCAGCCGCTATTCATTTATTGCCAGCCGAAAATAATACCGCGATCGAACTCAACATTTGAGGCACGTCCCCCGTTTACACCACCCTGTTTATTTTAAATAAGGTTTTCGTTAAGTAAAAGTAAACCCAAGGGTACAACGTTGAATGAAAAATTAAGGAAAAATATTCCGATTATTCCGTTGTCTGGAATACCTGATAATTTTTCACGGCTGCCTTTTGGGGTTGTTATGATTGTGGGAATTGGGGGTTCACTTGTATAGGAATGTTTCAAAAATACTATGTAGATACTTAGATAGCATTAATAAGATATTTTAAGTAGTTAGGTATCTACCGAATTCATGATGACGAAGTAGAGTTACAGACTACAAATTACCATTAAAAATGATTTACACACCCCAATCGAAATTATTATTTGATACCTATATCATTATTGAACGTATGTAAATAAAAGGAATAATCGAGCGCCTATTTAGACCCATCTATTAAAATGTAGGCTACAAATATAAGCAAAATTATAAAAAAATATCGTCCGAAAATGACATTTATTGAACGAGCGTGCGAAGCGAACGAAATTCTCTGTTTTAGCTTGGGAAAAACATCTTTCGTATGTCCGGCTGTCCGGTTGTTCTCCTCTACAGGTCGCATTTTACAACGGATTCTCGGGAAATGTTGTGAGCAAGTTCAATATTTATATAGAATGTCGAGGAGTCTTTCGATTTTTTTTTCTTTTTTAAAGACAGGGGCGCGAGTTCTACTGCTCACACAGCCACTAGAAATACTGTTTCAAAAAACTTATTATTTTTGCGCACGAGTTAATTATGAAGTAAAATTGTATAACTTTACTACGATCGCCAAAGTCAACGCGATCGTTAACCTCGATTAGAGTCGATAAAAACTACGACCTTCCTTCCGAAATAGTCGTATCGGATTACCATCCGGTTCTTATCTGCATTTAACTCCAACATTATAATATTATCCTGCTTACTTTATCTAAATCAAATCTTGGAAAGGGAAGTTAGTTGTAAAATACACTATAAATAAATAATTATAACTAATGTGACGAGTTCGAAGAGCTACTTTGTTCAGCAGCGGGATTACGGACTAAAAATTATAATTTAAAAATGTATCATCAGTTCCTAATTATCTTCACTTCTCACGGGATCATTAACTATTATTGTGCCAATAAGCTATTTTTCCATTTGCTTGTAATACAACGCGTAGGCTTATGAATAAAAAATAATAAAAGCGTAAGATACTCATTCCCTTACTTGTACTCGCTTACTTTAACTGCATCTGTGAGTACTTCTCTCACTTCAGGCACAATCCTTGAATCATATAAGCGTACGTAAAAAGCTTCGACAGTCTCAAACTGACGGGACACGATTGTTATATGCAATAATAAACCTTCATTCACTGGAAACACGGAAGTTATTAGACTCCAATCTATTCCAAAGAAGTTTGGAAAAGTAAACTACAGTCAGAAATCGAAGCAAATATTGATAGAAGGTGCCCAGACGGCACCCCCCGAACATAATTCAATGAGGGGTGAACAATACCTATCGATTCCTTTGTGCCACGATACAACGGATGACTAATTATGGTAAACTGATTTGTGACTAAATAACGATTTAACTGGTGAAATGTTTGCTAAAATTATATAAAAAAATAAAATAAAAATTGAACTGTTTATTTCAATTAAAAAGAAGTTATTATATGTTTCATCACAAACTTAACTGCTAATCTTGATTATAAAAGATTTTTGAGTTACGGAGCCTGCCTTATAACTAGTTAATCCTAATTAAGTGTAATAATTTAACTAACTTAATTAATTAGTTTAATTTGACTTTCTTGTGCTGGCCTAACATGTGTCGTTTAAACAGTTGTGAGAACATCAAACAAGTACACGTCAAGGTGATGTCGCTTTTTATAATTTGGAAGAATGATTTGTGCGAGAATTTAAACAAATTCGAATTATATTTTAAGAATAAATTAATCCTCTTATTGATACAATCAGCCAAGCCAAGTGGTTAACCATTTTTCGATTATATTATATTATATACGTATTAAAAAGAGGTGGAGCACTTTCTTGGCTAACTGTACAGTAATAACTACAACTTAGAAAAGTTGAAAAGCCCCCGACATTTTCATTTCAAAGTCCAATATCTCAAAAACGGCAGAACAGATTTTCATGAAAGATGGCTAAAAACACTCGGGATACAATTACCTATGACACAAAAAAACCGCATTTAAATCGGTAAATCCGTTTGGGAGTTACGATACCACAGACAGATACACAGACAGACACGTTAAACTTATGACATCCCTCTCTTTGCGTCGGCGGGGGTTAAAAACTAAGTAACAAGTGATACCGGTTTGTCTAATATTTTGTGTTTAAAATTCTCTCTTTTAGCGTCGTATTATTGTCAACACAATGTTTACTAACCTATATAATAATCAATAATTAATTATATTTTCTACAGACAGACGGTAAATAATACAAATGAATATGTATATCGAAGATGCTGTAAGGAAAGCTAGGTAATAAAATAACCACAAGCAATTGTACGCGATGCATAATTTCTACTTTCTAGTTCTGCTGATACTTGCAAGCTAATAAAATGCTACGTAAATTACGGAATGAGTTCTCTGTTCCACTTTCCGTAAATACGATCACAATTCACATGTCCATATCTCGAACGACCGAGGGATATTGCAAGTGGCTTCCTGGATGTGGTCGCATAGTCAAGAGGTTATGAAGAACACGCAGAAAGTGTGCCAAGCCAAGTTTGTTCTTTAGGATGTCTTAAAAAGTTTTCTTGTATATCGTCTCGGTATGTTAGGAATATATACCCAATATACAGAGTGTTTTTTTAATGGGACGGTATGGGGAAATCCGAATCTAAAGGAGATAGAGGAAAAGTGTCCAAGGAGACATTACGTGTTTTTTTATGTAAACAAATTTGGCTCATGAGATTAGTTTTCATTAAATTTGACCAACTTCTGCTGTTCAGATTTTTTCTTTCCATACAATGAAATAATCCTTACATAAAACAGAGACGAACCGCGTCAAAAAAAAAATTGACCAACTTTATAATTTTTTAAGAACAACTCACGCTTGTCCAAAAATTTTAACGAGCCAAATTTGTTTACATAAAAAAACACCTAATGTCTCCTTGGACACTTTTCCTCTATCTCCTTTAGATTCGGATTTCCCCATACTGTCCCATTTAAAAAAAACACTCTGTATACCCCTATATACAAATATATACCCTTACAGTGAAAACGTGTATTCTCATAGTATTTTTCTGTGTTGTGCGTGCGCGCGTGAGTGTGAGTGTTTGTGTGCGTGCGCGCGTGAGTGTGTGTGTGTGTGTGTGTGTGTGTGTGTGTGTGTGTGTGTGTGTGTGTGTGTGTGTGTGTGTGTGTGTGTGTGTGTGTGTGTGTTTGTGTGTGTGTGTGTGTTGTTTGTGAGTATTTTTCATATAGTTACTGTAATAGAGCTCTGCAGGGTTGCGTAATAAAGTAAGCTCCTTGAAATTAACCTCTTAATCTTCTCTGATCGCATTCATTAATTATCCTTTTCAGTGCTATGAGCGAAGTCCTCGGTTTGCAAGCAACATGATCACAATCACCTAAGCTATCTCTTAAACCTCAAAAGCACAATTGTACTGTGCAATACAAATGTAAATGTACCAGAACGTTAATGAATCCGGCCGCTTGCCATCATCACGCCGCACGCAACCTCATTGTTCTGACCCCATCATAACTCTAATTTCGGAACGAAATTGTACCAACTCGCAGTTGAGACAATCCAGTAGACCCATGAGATTTTCTGTTCGGCAGGAAAATGAAAAGACTAGAAGAACGCGACAAACGATCGACAGCCCTCCTGCCCCGCTATTCTGAGGCTCTAGTATAAGTTATACCGAAACAAAACGTTACGACCGCGTTTGCGTTTAGCTGTCAAATCCCATACAAATTGAGGATAAAACGCAAACGCGATCGTAACGTTTTGTTTCGGTAAAACTTATACTAGAGCCTCTGTAACTTGATTTACGTACGGTACCGCTCACCGTCGGCAGTGCATTCAACATCACACCTTATGACTTAAATGGTCAGTCATGGTAATGGGTAAGTAGTAAGTACGCTCCGGTTGTGGAATGAGCCGATGTTTTCCCAAATGACTACAGTATGCGGTTCTTCAAGAAAGGCGTGTATACATTTTTTAAACGTGCATGTAACGTTCCTGGAGATGCAAGCGTACGTAGGTATGTTGCGGCTAGGCTATACCACGACGGTAGCAAAACAAGCATTTTACCTGCCCGATACGAAGCAGACACCGATAATGTACCTAGATGTTCCAGCTGGCCTGCTGTAACATCTGGGTACATTGCTCTCTCCGCACCGGGTCTCAAGGAATTGATGTTGAATAATTAATGTGTTTAGGGAAGAAACGCTAACTGATTGTTCACTCGAATGCTATTCAATGTTGCGATGAAAGCTTATTCATTTCGAGTCGTGTTCCATTTACGAATTCACCTGTATCTAGCTAGTGTTTACTTGTTTCTTATGTATTTATTTAGAATCTCTTGTTTCTATTCTATTGTGTCTAAATCGCATCGTAAATCATTCTGTAACTAAATAGTTATTGTCGATACACTAACAAAAACGATCACAGATATCTTTCTGATTTTGCATTCTATATATCATCAATTGAACTGTCAATTATATACACAGTAAACAAAATACTATCAACACACACTTGACAAAGATAGAAGAAGAAACATGTTTTAGAACCTGTCCTTTGGCAGAAGCCGGAAATGGTAGGAGTCTCGCCCAGCGTCGGCGAGACTATATATAGATACAGCCTTTAAGAGTCCCGCAGTAAGCTCGATTTTCCATACAAACGTAGTTACGCTCTCATTTTAAAACTACGTATTGGATTGTAAAGAAACTTTGCATGTACAATGACATGAGGTATATCTATGTCTGTAATTAGTTTATGCAGCTTCAGATACCATAGTAAAAAAAATACAGCGAATTTAAGTTTTTCATACAAAACTTGTTTTTGCTGTATTTCGTTTGTTTTATAAACTGAAACCATATAAACTAATTACAGACAACTAATTGCATATACAATGACATGAGGTTATATCTATATATACTTCATGTCATTGTATATGCAAAGTTTCATCACAATCCAACACGTAGTTTTAAAATGAGAGCGTAACTACATTTGTATGGGAAGGTGAAATTCGGCCGAGCTTAATACGGACTCTTAATATTAACTTTATAAATCGATCACATATTTCCATACGGTAATTGCTATAAATGAAGCGACGTGAAATATTTCGCCAGCCGTCGATAAAAAAGCAATTATGTCTCATATTTCTTAACTCAAACAACATAAATATAGCTTTATGTAATTTACATTAAAATCGAAGGATATCGGCAAGATCATGGGTAATTTAATGTTTTGTAATATCTCAATAAAGTGAGCTATCAAATCATGAAATGTCAAGCAATCTTGTAATGTAAGTGGCAGTCAACTTTATATCACCACCAAATTTAACAGACACAGTATATATAAGTAGTTAAACAGACAAAGTCAATAGTCATCTTCCCAGTTTAAATCGCTGAACCGGTTTAGATGGAATTTGAATTGGAGATAGTTTGAGTCCCGGAAAGGGAAATGGGATACTTTGTATCCCGGAAGGTATAATATCCTTCCATTTCGTAGGCAAACGATTCTTAGAAAGTTACATTAAGAATTATTTTCGGATAGTGGAAGTTTGTATAGGAGTACCTTAAGTTTAATCATTTTTAAGCAGGCAAGGTCGTGGGCAGAACCATCTCTTGTTATTTAGTAATGGGTGTCCTTTGTCTCAATAGCAATATAATACTTTATATGTGAAAACTCGTGTTTTGCAGTTAGTATAGTCGTTCGTACCTCGTTAATCAAATAAACTGATCAAACAAAATGATCGCCCCAATACTCATAAAACTCTGACAGATGTTATGACAGCTTATAATTTAACCAACATTATTGACTCAACCGCACGTTTTTTGCAAAACTTAACATATTCATTTATGAGATAAGAAATTTAATTAAGTTAAGAGCTTAAAAACACTTGTGAGGAAAACATAAGTTTTTCCAATTAATTTTGGTCAGAAGGCGTGGCGACTGTTTACTTTATCTCAGAGCTATATTAGCATAAGCGATGCATACATAAACATAAAGGTATTACTTATTTTAATCCATTCTTGGGCTTGAAACTGTTATTTGTGCCAGATTAACAAAAGTTTTATAAGTCGAAACAATTGAAGTCTTATGCATATATTGCATTTATTTTATTCTCAGTAACCCTCCCTTCTCCTGACGATTTAGATACGGCAGTAGGTTAAGAAGGTGTACAACCATCATGTCACCTTGATATTTTCATGCAAACATCTGAATTTATTTTACTGCACCGGTGGCAAATTGGCAATAGTCATCGCTCATATTAGCTCCCCACCTGGGTAGTCCAACTGAAGAGATACTCCACTTCAGACAAGTCAGCTTCTAATAACTCTTCAACATGTCATTCTTATATGTATGTCATATACTAAAAACGAAAATCAAAGCATTGCCAAAACTAAACATCGACAAAACAAGTTTAATAACTGATAATTAAAGACGAAAATCCTGTCTTAATTCCTTATACGCCATGTCAGACCCGTCGCTTCGCTCTCCTCGCGAATTCCTTTTCCTTAAGGGTGCTGACGTCACCACGGACGCGACATTAATCTCCTTGACAATGGGTAGCGAACGATGACGTCATCATAAAAGAGAACCTGACGTAATAGAACAACTTCCACGGTGTCCGACGCAATTTAAAGGGCTCTCGGCTCCGTATGGCCATTGACAATCGCATTGTCGCGTTAAGGAAACATTCCTTTTATTTACTGTGAAGTTAATGAGATTATGGTTTGATTTCGTCATTAGTGTCAAGTAAAACGCTGTCATACCGATGGTACATAACTTCATTTTAATTGATTTACCATAGACAACGCCATACACATAAAATGTCTATCTGTCGCGTACTTCCCTGATGTCAGAAAGAAAAAGAAGATATTTTAGCTATAACCGACATCTTAGGCCCGACATGAACTGTACAAACGACAACACTGTTAACTGACCATCCTGTGTTTATATAGAACCTTATTACAATGCACTTGAGGTGCACCGATGGTCAGTTAGCTGTGTTGTCGATAGTACCACACCACAGCCAACTAAATAGACAAAGCGGACCCGCAGCCGTAAATGCGACCTGACAAGTTGTTAATTTTGCAAATGACAGTCGGTATGCTCTAACGCTCATCCGAAATGTTAACCTTCTATTACAGCGGTCCCTGTAGGACCGCGCTACTGTAATAGAAGGGCAGAGCAGTCACAAAAAGGAAAAGACGATCATATTCATACACGGTATGAATATGATCGACTTTCTGAAATGTCCGCTTCATTTCTTTTTCATAGAAACCGAAGGAAACTTAATACGAGAAAAAAAATTGCGGGCCGATAAACAAGAATTCCGTACGTTAATCATCCCGGCGAGAAGCTATTTTCTCGCAGTGTTCGGTCTTGCCCGAGTTCCATACATAACGAGTAGATTACGTTTTAGATCGCTTCTTTTGTAAGAGATTGCTCGGGATTAGGTACCCCGGCCCGAACAAAAGTGACTAATAGGCAGTTATTGTTGGCTGCGCTGTGATATTCTTGGTTTAACTGTCTCGATTCTAATATGCCACCCCCCCGGGTAAGAGACACGGTTATGTCTTCCGCTTTTTTGGACATACATGTATATACATATGTCGATAAATAGCAAAGTCGATGTCGATTCGGTTCAATGAGATTTACAAGCATTGATTGTATGAGATTTTAGATGAGGTAAATTACCGTTATAGTAAATTTATTTGTTCATTTAATAATGAACTGTGTTTGTGTTGGTTGACATAAAAAAGGAAAGTAAAGAAATAACATTAGAATACTTTTGTTTTGAGATTTTTTTAAGCTATCTTGTTTTAGCTTCTGACAAAAATCAATATGTATTACCAATAGGTATTATAAAAAGCGACACAGTAACGATGTCTCACTTTTTTTTTCACATCTATCTACTGAACTACTGAATCAATTGTGATTCAATTTAGCATATAGAATAGAAAGCTTAATTCGAGATGGACAACTAACCTACTTAATTTTTTGAAACCCTGACAGGAATGGGAATTAATACAGAACCCGCGGGCGGAGCCACAGACACATCTTGTATTGAATAGATTATCACAATCTTACCATAACATCTTTATATTATCCTTCTTCAATATGGAAATAACAACATTATACCCCTTAAACCTACAAGGATAGCATCTCCAGAAAGATAATGGTTAGTCAACGTCAAACCTGACATTCTAATATGGGAATGACTGATTTATCGAACACATTTCATCGGTACTTTAATAATGGTATATCTTTGAAAGTCGCAGTTAATAGCTAGCTTTCGGTACTAGCGTGTAAAATAAGGCTTAGTCGTTTTGTTATGAAACGTCGTCTAAGTTATGAACGGTCTAATCGCAAATTGCATCCTTCAAAACATTACGTATTGTCAATTTATGCCATAAGGTAAGAGCGGTATAGGTGAAAAACTTAAGTAAGTCACCTGTTGTATGTGTGAGTAATGTTTGCGAATAGACATTTGTTTTGTTTGTGTTCTAATTTTAAACATGTATTGTCTATTCGAATACGCCACTACTACATACAACAGGTGACTTACTTAAGTTTTTCACCTATATTCTAATTCAAAGCATATCACTATTTATTTAACCTAATATTTTTGACTTCTGTGAGCAAAGGGTATAGCCGTGTTTGGATGACGAAACTGCCTTTGACGAGAAAATGGTTTTCCTTTTGCTCGGATAATTATCATTATATACGTTGTAATTTTACCAAATATCAGTCCCAAAATATTCGTGATTTATTTATAACTATATATTAAGGAAAACCATTTTCTCGTCAAAGGCAGTTTCGCCATCCAAACACGGCTATACCCTTTGTTTGCATCTCGTGCCTTTGAATCCCTCGCTTCGGTCAAGATCCTAATTTTTTTAAATTAGGTATAGTATCTCTTGCTTGCTAGGGACTCAAAATCAGCTGTCGCAGCAACAAACAAGTTTGCTGTCTTGTTGCACATCACCATAAATTTAAAAGCCGAGCTCATGTCGGTGGGGTGATTGTCATTCCATTCTTTTCTCTGCCATTTCTTGTTGGACAAATAAACTTTATGTAATTGTGTGCAACACCCTGGATCGGCTTGCAAATGTTATGCCAGTTTTAGTTTAGATGTCTGTCTTTAAAACCTGCATCTGACACAGATTGTCAAACATCTATATACTCGTATACTAATATAATAAAGAGGAAAAGTCAGTGAGATCGTAAGTTCATAATCATAATCTCCGGAACTACTCATCCGATTTCTAAAATTCTTTCACCTGCGTGTAGAATAGACTTTCTGGATGAACATAGGCTATTTCATCCTTCACATTTGCTTGAGTTCTTTGCAATACGCGGGCTAAGCCGCGCGGGCAGCTAGTATTGTATAATAGAATTTAAGGAACCTTCGATACGCCAGTTAGTCGTTCTTATCCAGTTTTTAATTTGCTCGTCGCTCGTTGCCTGCTCTTTTATGCTAACTCACTCGGATAAAGATAGCTCTGGCACCCGCCTGTCACCGCCCTTTCGCCCCGGGCGTTTCTGCCAATTGCTTACACATTCTGCCCCGCTATTCATAACCTGTTTCAACCTCACTTCAGTGCCCACCCACAAATATATTTCGACGCCGCGAGTGGTAGTAACTAAGCGTAGGTAGAGTTCTAGTTTCGTTACACGTGACGGGTGCGGGTGGTGTGAGGCGCAAGAGCGCGAAGAGACTAACAGCCCTGCCCTGGGCCTGTCACGTTCTGCACATGCTAAACGCCTCTTCGCACTTATATAACTGCTTATTAAGTGAAAAATAAATTAAATTATTACGGATGACATAATAATTATACGTACGTCCAGGCAACGAGAATTTCATTCGCAAAAAATTGTAAGTAAACGTACCTATTTATATAGTCTTCGTGAGATAAGAGTTAGAATCTTCATCGTCATTATTCAATAGTATTTGGTTTTGATAGGTCATCACGAATTTTTAAAATATTTATCATAATTTGCAGTCTCAAAATGAAATGTTAAAACCTTTGGTCTGGATAAGATAAAAACAAATAATTGCGTCCTTTTAAATTGTCCTTAAGTATCTTTAAGGTATTGATTTAGCTGAGAGAGCCTTAATTATACAGAGATAATTAATCTTTCACACGATTTATTAAAATAGCGATTTATAGCAAGACAGTACTTAAATGACAAATGAAATAGAAATCCGATAGATGATAAGATAAGTAAACAGAGAAACTGGCATTTATTTCCGTACATGTTTACATGGTTGTATACTTTCTAACTGTCACTTACGTATACCCAATCCGTGTAAGGCTTAATAATATCATCCTTGGTCCAACAACGATGCAACTCCAAATAAAATCCAATCCCTTGCATCTTATGTCTACTGAGAAGGGTTATCTAGCGCCATCTAACATTACCATAAGATGGCCGATAAGTATGTTCTTTCACAGTGTACAAGTATTTACAATAATTATGCGATTGGTATCGGGGGTCAGGTGATCGGTGCGACAGCAATGACCTAGATAGGCTAGACTAGAATAGCTAGCTTCAACGTATAATATGATAGCTGCGAGGCTGCTGCAGTGATATGCAAAGTTTCAGACGTTTTAGACAGCGAAATGATCCCGATCACATCAGTCCGTTTAGATTTTAGGCGTTGATTCCGAGAGTCTGAATTTGGGTTTGCCTGCCAAACCTGAATTTGTTTTGTTTAAGTATACCACGAGGACGCGACATTGGAAAACAAGCATATGGACTGACTGATGAAAGCCATTACCTTAGCCTATGGACGCTTGAGGCTCCAGACGAATCATAAGCTCGTTGCAGATCCTATATTTATTCGAGGATTCGGTGCGTTAGAACAGGCGGCAGATGTAGGTCTGTCACTCTCATCAAATCCCCATCATTGCATCCTCGTCGGGTGCTCGGAATGTAAAAGAAAAGTGTCAATATCACTTTGTTTCTCAATCTGGTTCGGGTGTACGAGTAAGCGAGAGAGAAATACAGACCCGAACCTTATTCTAACAGCTCACGGACTGTATGTGTTCATGTTCGTATCCGCCATATGATATAGTTAATACATGTAGGTATAACTTACGTCAATAAATGCGCAGGAATCTTGAGATGCTTCCGACTAGAAAAAGTTATGACACTTACCTGAAAAAAAAAAACATGCCATTAGTGAAACCATTGGTATACCTGAAATGAAATGAATCATTCGAAATGATAGGTAGTGAAATAAACAATTCTATCAAAGCCATGTTATTACAGAAATAATGGGCTTCCTCTCTTTTAGACCAAAATCATAATAATACTATAGTCAATTTCTATAGGCCTCAAAAGGCCTCCACCCCAGAAACAGAACGACATATGCTCCCACAAAATTACAACTGTTTACGCTCTTTCAAATTGAAAGGATAGACCCCATTGTAATCTCATGCACGTGTGTAGCTCAACTCGGATTAACGCTAATCTATTACACAAATTAGAACCATATTGCTAACAACACTAAGTCCAAATTGGCGCGAGCGGTTAGTAAACAAATGATATCAAGTTTCCATGTAAGGAAAGCTGCAATACGGTAGTAAGTAGGTATTTAGACGTTGGAGATAGACGTAAGTTAGCATTTAATACATAATTCAATAACTGACTGATGTTTATGCCACTTCTAGAATGCTCCGGTCGCGGAACAAAGAACTTGCGTGAACAGTCTTTTTGGGACGGTATACTTTTATACATTTTAGTAGATATGTTGAACTATTTTAACGATCTTTTTTATTTCCTACCACCTGTTAATCATATCAAAATCATTCGATCATGTGTAATCAAGCAAGCTGAAGAATCGAAATTTTGTACACGAATTGAAGTGACATTGCTATAGTATGGTACCACTGCGCTGGTCTGATGGAGATGGAAGGTAGCCGTTTGAATGGATCACTCGTCACAAAAACATCGCGTCAGAGCTCGTTAGAATCGTCTTGACGAGTACTATTACTTATTCTATGGTTCTATCTAATATTAGTTCGATGCGCTCGCATAAAATAAAGATACGTGTACAAGACACAATGTCAAGTCTTCGCAACATATCCAAGAGGGCTTGAGTCCAAAAAACCTCTCAACAATTTAGAGAAACGCAGCGCACCGGGACGGGACACAAAGGGCCAAGGGCTAACAATGGAGCCGGGCACATGTGCCGGATAATGGCGTTTTTTACGTTTTGTCGCCAACAAAAGATTAACTGTGAAGATCGGGGGTTTTTGTTTCTGAAGATTGTACAGAACACGGTTAAACGTTAGTTACATTTCAAGTAAAACAACAAGCAACGCGTCAGTCAAAGGTTTTCAATGCGACAGGATTGTTTGACCTGTCTTTGTTAAAACAATAGAAAAGGAGAGATGTGCAAAGCTGCGTTTTCATATATTTAACGCCTAGCTGTCAATCATGCGAGGTGTCAAACATGTAAACATACTCGTAGCTACGCACATCTCTTGAGGGTGGATTGCATTTATTTAACACATAGCGTCGATAACTATTATTCCAAACAGAACTCAAATCAAATTCTTCATGCAAAAACTACATAGCTTACAATTGTCAATTGTTTGAACCATTTGCTAGCTTTATTATTTTTAATTATTTCTCCAACACAGTACGGACAACAAGTACAATAAGTCCAAATATAATTGCAGACAACTGCCGAGGCTGCCAAGACAAACGCGTGACCGCCGGCATCCCCGCCGCCATTATTATACTTATCTATAAACCTCCCAAGTTCCTACACCAACAAATAAACTCCCAAGGTATATATTAAATGCAAATCACCTAGTAGTACCGTAAAGGGGACAATCGGCAACGCTCGGAGACACTCGGGAATCCTCGGGACGCTTAACTTTTTATAAATGTTTGTCTGAATCTTTTGTGCTACGTTCTAAATCACAACAAGAAAACGGAGGGACAATAGCTATTCGGAATTCAAATATCTCCTTTGAAAAAGTTGGATAAAGTGGGAATCTGAATGGGATAAAGTTAAGTTGTCGACAAAGGCACGGTCAATATTATACCACGAGCCGAGCGATGGAGCTGATTCAGGAACATAAAACTGGTTATATTTCTATCATAGAGTTTTATACCACGAATTAAAAGTAGACCCTCAGAAGCAAATAACCGAGTATGCAACCGGCATCAACGCTATGATGAGACAGAGGATATAAAAAATTGTGTTTGCTTACTTGTCTTTGCCTTTTAAGCAATGTCTTTAATGACTGGTGTAGGTACTCACAATAAAACATCATGGTCATAACATAAGTGTCTTAACTTAACATTATGATTGCCGAACGCAAACCGCGTATGTAAGTAGTAGGTAAGTCAAGCACAGAATAAAATTTTCGTAATAAGTGACATAACCATTTTGTAAAAGTATCTTTGAATCACCATTAATTTCAACTCAGCCCAATTTAACCCGAATAAAAGATTTATGAAACTTTCGAAACCATAATCCCCAATAATTCAATAATCATAACGGGAGTAGGTGTCAATTATATTAAATTATATGTGGACAATGAAGCAAGTTTCGTCGTGATATACGGAGATATATTGAACTTCAGAAGTAAAAGGGCCTAAATGCCTGCATTTTCTTATTGACGTAAGACATTTTGGGTTGAGTATGTTAGTGTAAAAGTAGGGGGCAAATAAATATCGGGAAACAATGGTCAGTTAAAATAAAATGACAATGCGGTGTGACGCCACGAAAGCCTCGTTTTCTTCACTGTTTAAGTAGAGGACTGTACTCTGTAATATTGTACGGTAAAGTTGAATATGGTTTCAATTATGATAGTAAAGGAAACTTTATGCGGTAAAGTTTAGTTTTCTCGTTCTAAAAGTTTTATAATTATCATATTTAGCTTAAAAAACTGTCAATTATGTAATATAGGAGTGTACAATCCATGTTAAACATACTAAAGAGATCGGAATCGCTCGCGAAAGCAATGTATTTAAATCGTAGGTTCCTAATCATTACTGTAACTGTATATATGACAACCTGACTTCTAGCGTTTTATTAGTTTTGAGTTGGTCGTAGGAGCTCAAGGTAGTATCGTTGTCGTATCATCAGCGAAGAACCGAACCTAGTTCTTCCAAAGCTCTAAAGTCTACTTACCAGTGATATATCCCGAAAGAACCAACTGTTGTTGTGCATTTTCTAGTAGACTATAAACACAGTGAAAGCCGTAAATCAGCACCACGCGGACGTTTTAATATTCACTTCATTATTCCACAATAGCGAAGATTAAATGCAGTCGCAAAATTTAAGGGCGAAATTACCAATTCTGCAATTGTAAATCAACTGTGACGGCCAATAATAAACGCGTTTCTGCCCGGTTTTATTTTATGCACTGATTTTCGTTGGAAATGTGCGCATGGCTATTGGAAACGTAATAAATAATTAGAGGTATATTTTTGTTCGTTGCTTCGATAAGTATATTTTGTATTTCAATGTGATCCACACGGCCATTCTATATAGTATCAAACAACATGATCGTAGATTGAAATGTGACAGATACGAAAACGATGAACCGAAGCCCCGAAATCACTTTTTTTATGATACACTGAAAACCACCAACGAATTATGTAGGATATTAATGGATGACAAACAAAAAACACAAAGCAATATAACTACAAAACGTTGGCTGAATGCGCCAAGAGCGCGATGCCATACAAAAATACAATATTTATGAATAAATATTTGACATGACACGAATAAGGGATTAAAAGTCATCAAACATTGAAACGTCAAAGCGAAGCTCAAAGCAATTTCGGTAAGAGTGGCCGCAGGCGACGCACTGTGAATCGAGTAGAACATGCAAATGGGACAAAAACCCTTATCAAATATCCAAAAACTCATTATGGTAGGTCATTACTAATGAGTATACATTAAGAGTCCCACGTGTTATTTTTTCCTGCAACCCCCCCTTACATGAGTAATTAAGGTGACTATATAGGATGAGTGCAAATTTACTATGCATTCATTTGCGTAATTGCTCTTGGCTTAAAAATAATTGTGTGCATTTCCAAGTTATTTGTGTTTATTTCATTATTATGGATTCCAATTTGGAGGGTAAGTAGTATTTTTAGACATATATTGATTATAAAAATATTCATTGTATTTTGTAAAACATCAACATGTTTCCGAATAATCATTGGAATTTTACCCTAACTTTGACTTTCAAGGTCAAGAAATTACATGTCGGCATCTGTCTACTCTGTGAAATTTATATATAATATACTTATAACTATAAACCGTCATATTTAATAAACTCCCTATCCAACTTTTGAGTACAACTATTTTTTTTATTTTTTCTTTCAGAATTCGATTTTTGCATTTCAAAAGTCAATTTCTTCGATGTATGGCAGAGACATTTGAAGGAAGCGAGAAACAACGAAATATATACATTTATATCATCTGAGCATGATTTAAGTGGAATAACCGAGGACTCCCAGAGACAAATTAAGGTAAAGATATCCCAATTTTCATCCAGGATAGCTCAGAAGTGGGATGCTGCTGGTAAATGTAGACAGCGATTTCTCGAGAAGAACTCTGACTGGCTTCATGGTGAACCTATCAAGTTTGAAGTTCATAGACGTACGACGATGCCGTCATCATCCACTGAAGCTGTAGCAGGCCCTGGAAGGCCCCAGAAGGAATTCTCGGACTCTAGCCTGAAGACTAAACGACGACGAGTAGAGAATTTAGTTCAATCTACAAGTTCCGAGGAGTTATTGTTTGCAGCAGAAATTTCGTCACGTCAATCGGGCTCCAAGGAAGTGGCTAGAAGAATGAAGAACATAATTGAAGATAACAAGAGCGGCGACACCTCAGGCAACAAAGAAAACACCAAGTCATGCAAAGAAAACGCTAGATGTTTGACGAATGAAGAAGCTTTGGCGTGCTATATAGATAGCAAATTGACTACATGCACATACAACATCATAAGGCAGTCGACTAGTAAGGTAGGGCATACCGTATTTCCATCATTGTATTGTTTAAAAAAGACTAAAGTTGCATGTTATCCTCCTGAAGATAGCTTTTTGATTAATGAAACGCGTGCTGAAATCAACGTTCAGGCAGTTTTAGATAAAACCGCTGAACGTTTGGTTTTATCACTGGAAGATGTTTTAGATAATTTAGTGTCCCCTTGTTCATCATTCAAACTAATTAGTAAATGGGGTTGCGATGGAAGTTCCGGTCATAGTACATACAAACAAAAGTTTACGAATAGTAATGACACTGATGAATTTTTGTTTGTATATTCGTTCGTTCCGCTTCAATTACGGGATGATGCTGATAATGTCGTTTGGCAGAATCCACGCCCGTCATCTACTGCATATTGTCGTCCAATAAAGTTTATTTTTTCCGAGGAAACAAAAGAATTGACTATTGCCGAAACAAATCGAGTCTTGGAAGAGATAAACGCTTTATTGCCAACATTATGCAAGGTGATGGGAAGGGAAGTTTCTGTTGAACACATTATGCTTTTTACCATGGTTGACGGAAAAATTTGCAATACTATGACCGAAACTTCTTCTGCTCAAAAATGTTTCATTTGTGGAGCTACTTCAAAAGTTATGAATGATGAATCTAGGGAATATATTGCAAATAATGATAATCTTAGTTTTGGTTTATCAACTCTCCATGCTTGGATTAGATGTTTTGAGTGTTTACTTCACATAAGCTATCGCCTTGAAGTAAAAAAGTGGCAACTTAGAGGAGAAGCCGATAAAGCGAATGTAAAGAAACGCTCACTAGAAATTCAAACTAGATTTAAAACGGAAATGGGACTGATCGTTGATAAACCAAAACCAGGCTTTGGTAATACTAATGATGGAAATACAGCTAGAAGATTTTTTGAAAACCCGGAGCTTAGTGCTGCAATTACAGGGTTAGATGTATCACTCATTAAAAAATTTGATATAATACTTCGAGTTCTATCATCGGGCTATGAAATAAATTTAGAAGCGTTTGAAAATTTGACACGGGATATAAGAAAACATTATTTAACTCTCTATTCGTGGTATTACATGCCTGTTACAGTACACAAATTATTGATTCACAGTAGCGACATTATCCGATCAGCACTATTGCCGATTGGACAGTTATCCGAGGAAGCACAAGAAGCTCGAAACAAAGATTGCAGACGATTTAGGGAACATCACACACAAAAACGATCTCGTCAAGCCACGAATAGAGATTTAATGAATATGCTGTTGATTACATCTGACCCTTTAATTAATAGTTTTAGAAATGTACCAAGGCAAAGAGTAAACTCGTTGTCTTCTGATGTTTTAGCATTGTTGAAACCCCCTAGAGTTAATGAAACTAAGTAATAAGTGTCTAGTTTGTTTAGTGTAGATGATCATGACACGTCAATTAATGATTCGCAGGATGAAGATGATGACGGTGAAAGTAATTAATAAAATGACCGCTGTAATTAACTCTAATTGATTTATATGTACCTACTTAAGAATCCTATGTAAATGTAGTTCCTAATTAGTTTTACTTTTCCTTGTAATGGCATGATAATGTTAAAAATGATGTTGATTAAAAGATTACTGCAACAGTAGATTTAGTATTTTATGTGTACATGTAATAAAATATATAATTCATTATTGTACATTCACTTTTATAATATTGTTTTTTCTGAACCCCCACCCTACCCCTCTAAGTCACGAACCAAAGTACATAAACTATACGTATATGTATATTCATACATAATGAGCTCGTATAAGCTCAAAAAACTACTAAAATAATTTTGTCCCATATGCTTGTTCTACTCGATTCACTGTGCGACGATCGAGCGGAACACCCCGATGGCGATGGTAATGTATTATTTCCGTAACAAATGTGTCGAATGCGTTTGACTTCATTATGTTACGTACTATACAGTAAATGAAGCAATGTTTGTGTTATTTGCGCATGTACCTTTGATGCCGTACCGGGAAAAGACAGACGTATAATTAATCTACACTTTTGCTAGGTAATATTGTATTTCTTACAAAGCTTTAAACAAGATCTCGTCTATATAGTGCACGAGAAATGTTATAAATATCATACAAATCAATACGTTTCATGTCAACTTTAATTTACCCACGTTAGTACAAATTGAATGAGTCATGGCAAACTTAAAACATTAATTTGCAAAGCAGGACAAAATACTGGTAAAACGAACATAGCCTAAGGGCTGCTTTTCTTATCAGCGAGGCCGAACACGTTCCCATAGAAACACGACATATGGTTTCGTGGCTTAGCCAGCCGTGGAAAAGCAGTCTATAACATATTTTAGTTCGGAAATGCTAGGTACTTACGATATATAACAATACCTACTGTAGTCGGTTCTATAAGTAAATCCATTAAAATAAAACACAATAAAACAGTGTGCCAGCTGTCGCAAGAAATAATAACCGTCTAAGCCTGCCTCTAAGTCCAGTCGCAGCTAGGGGTAGACCGCTAACCCAGTTTCTTTTTAAATCCACTTTTTCTGCGTTTCAAAGTTTATAGAGTGCCACTGCCAGTGCCAGCACCATTAACTGCGTCCGAAGAGCGTTCGAACTATAGAGTGCGGTGTAACGGAAAATTAAAAGGGGCTATTTTCTTTAAGGGGCTCCTATCTCCCTATGACCTTCGATCTGTAACTGTCGGTTTATTTGTGTGTTTTATGACTTATCGTATTAACAACAACGAGGTTTACCGAAATAGTATCCCATATTTACTTCAAACCTCACAGTTTTCGGGATAAATGGTACCAAACTTTGGCAATTTCAGGCCAAAAAATCAGTTTTTTGGACGTAAATTTTGTGAAAATGAGTTTAAAATAAAAATCTCTCGTGGGTTGTTAAAGACGTCAATAAGGAACAGTTATATGTAGACTTCATATATAAAAGTGCATGAACGACATACTAATATCGAAAACAGAGCTTTTTTGGACCATGTTTGAATAAATCATACAAAAATAAATATTAATTATTTTCAAAAAAACTCTCGTGCAAGTGTAGATAAAGAACTAAAGAACCGATAGGTGTTTGTTCCATAAATATATCTATAGTTTTGACGGAGGAACATCCACTCAAAACTTGTCAAAACTAGCCAAAAAGCGCGTGGAGCCCCTTAACGAGTTCTGTTGCTTGTCTTTGTAGTTCATATGGCGAAGTTCATTTCTTACAAATATTGAAATGTGTTTGAAAGGCCCATCAAATAGCGAAGCAAAGAATCGAGTTTTTTACTCGGGGCTTTTTATCCGGAAAATGCACTATTCTCAAGGTTTATGCTAGGTACATAACATAACTATGTATATCGAAGTCACGTGGTCAAAGAGACTGTAAGAAAAAATAAGTATTTTTTTCTAGACTGCCGAGTGTTCCACCGCTGCCAAGGATTCTTCACTTTTTGTTTGAGAATGAAGTAGGTACTATTAGAATGTTAATTTTATTACAGCAGTATTGAACAAGCTTTACGAAAATGAACACTTCCAAAGTTTAAGTTTGTGTATCTGACTTACCAAATAATGTAGTTCCACATTTTGGATTATGCAGGTAAGTTAAATAGGTCATTAGATTAGGTTACCATAACCGACAAGGTAGACTGGCTACATTAGAGTAATTTTATGCTAAAAAGACTACATAATAAAAATATATGCCAGCTCTAAAACCAAGATGTCATCACAGATAGCGTCAATATACGCAATGTTCCATTACTAAAATCTTGCGCAAAAAGTTACTTAAACGTGCGTGGTCTTTAGGTATATAAAGCTGTAACTTCCTTAAAATCCTAACATTTTTGCTTTAATTTGGAAATATCAACGCTTTTGGAACGCAATAAGGTTCAGATTGTAGCAACGCGGTTCGTAAAGATACGAGTTTTTTAATTAAATTAGGTGATACGGAGGCAGCTTCATAATACGCGGTAATCAGAGGTGATATTAGCACATTTGTATGGTAATAGCGATCTGCGTGGTACCGGGTATACAGGGTTCAAGGATGAACGGTTTATAGGAAAAGTTTTGCTCATTCTAGTGAGCTGCATCTCTTGAAGTACTTAAGTAAGTATATACAGGGTGAAACGTAAGTTGAAAACAGTCATTTTGTTTCTATCGCAGTATTTAAAGGCAAATTCATTGCATTGCATTGCATTAACTCTAGAATCAAGCAATTAAATTATATTGGTACGAGTAATAATTTTAAATAGCAAAAACACCAACCTTATGGTCACCCTATTCGACTTGACCTGTAGCTTAAAGTGACAGTTTAACGTAGCAATTAGTGACCATGAGACTCAGTAATTTTTTTTTTTAATCAACAAATTATTAAACAACGTTTACATATTATTGCCTGTTGTCACGTCCACATGCTTAAACTAAAGTTAAACAGTAAGAAACACATGTTTCTGTTGACGACTTAGAATTCACCCTGTATAATTAGTAAACACATTTAGTACACTCCATGATCGTAAATAATCTAAACTAAACTACTCTATCTACCTATAAAATGTACAGCCCAGTAATAAATTCATTTTGATTGACGCTCGGTGCGGGTAACCGTTGCCTTCTCTTTACTTTTAATTATAAAGTCTGATAAAAAACATATCACAAGCTTTTAAGGTGGTTTTCCACCGGCGAGGCGAGGCGGGGCGTGGATGGGCGAGAATTGAAATTAGTATGGGACTTACTACCTATTTCCACCGCGCGCGCGCGCGCTCAGTGCAAATAGGTAGTCCCATACGAATTTCAATTCTCGCCCATCCACGCCCCGCCTCGCCTCGCCGGTGGAAAACCACCTTCATTGACTGTGTTTTTGGGACAGTCTTCAAATACTCCTTCAGGCTCTCCCAAATAGCCTCAATAGCGCAGGTTTTTCGCATGTACCTAATTTAGGAGTTGATTCTGTCTCCATCGTCAGAACAGCAAGGTGGTGATATAATAAAGCGTTCTAAATTCAGCTCAATTTGTTGAGGAGCTATAAAATTCAAATACAAGATTTGACCCCAGCAAACGTTAATAGTGCATGCTTTACTCGTCATTCTTATTGCTTCGATTGGTGAGGAACAGTCATGTTGTTTTTATATTCGGATTGACTCATGACCAAGGTACATACTCAGGTCGGAATGCTGTTTGCAATTATGTGCATACATACAGCATAAGGAAGATAACTAATTACCTATGAGACAGATGACAGTTAAAGTACTTATAGATGAGAGAAATATATGTACAAATGGTGCTCGTTTAATAGTATAGACTGTAGGATGAAGGATAATTAAAACCTTGCGGCCTTGTAAGTAAATACCTTAGATTGATTTATGATCCAAGGTCTTCCTAGTGTCAACAATGTGAATTTTAATCTCCCCAATTAGCACGCTTGTCACATGACAAATTACTATATGTATATTTTATTAACTTGATATTGATTAACAAAATATATGTATATTCATTTGTAACAGAATCAATATGTCAATATGATTAAGGCAAACGATTAAATAATAATGTAACCCATCAATTCCGCCAGCCAAAATTAAACATAATTAATAGGCGTATTCTCAAATATCGTTCCGTAAATATATCGCCTACAAACAATTGGTTAATTTACATAAAAGAAAGCGTTTAATTCGGTTAAGCTCTGCGGTTAATCAGCTTTAAGTAGAAGCTTTCTGGTCATTTGTTCCCGTCGTCCAATAATTAAGTCGGACCGCAGTAAACGTTTAACTGCGTTTTAAATAACAATAATGAGAAGCCGGATTTCCAAAGGTTAGAATGAGTTTGCGCACGGCGCTCTTCTTTAGTTAATAAATGAGGTAACTTGTTAAAAACACATCAGGGGTGATAACTCTTGACTCACATAGTAGTAGATTCTTCCAGCTACCGCCGAGGGCGCGGAGGCAGCGGTGGAGGCGCGGGGCAGGCGGCGGCGCGCGCGCCGGCACCGGCCTCACGTCCCCCTCGGAAGAACTCCTCGCCAGCAAGGACTCTCCGCGGTCGCGCGACAACGACCGACGCCTCCCGAACGGGGCCCCTCTGACCGTCGCGAAATTATCCTCTTGGTGACTAAACGTGTCCAATGGAATCCCTTCCGGCTCATCTCGTCTGCTTCGCACTGAGAACGTTCTCCTAAAACCGTTTGCGAAACCTTCTATAGTCTTTCTCTTCGGCTTGGGAACCTCTTCGGAGCTGAGGACGGTTATATCATCAAAGTCTTGTGTATTGTATGTTCTGTAGGTTCTGGAGTGCTCCAAGCCTGTGAGGTCTTCGATGCCTCCGTGGCGATAGCGGAGCGGTCTTCCGCGGTCGATGATGCCGAGTTCATCGTAGCTCCTGTAGGTGGAGGAGGCCCGCCGCGGCGCAGGCGGCCTGCCGGCTCGATCTACGGTCATTGTGACTGAGCTCTTGCCCAATTAGCTTGAACCTGACGAGAGAATGGTCAGTTTTAGATCGGATAACTTACACTGGATGTTTGGAGCCAGTGTTTTCCAAGACGCACATCCTTTTAGCATTCGAGGTTTGCAGTCATGTTTCCGTTCATCGCAGTCCCGTTAAATTAATCGAAATTGATCCTTAAACTTAATAAAACATGTTTATGTGTGTTAATTAAAGGCGAAGTGTTTAATTTCCTGTAACCTTGGCACGGGTCGCTTTCTAGCCGTTTGTTCAGTTCCTAGACGGTTATTACTTATTCTTCTGGACACGAATGTCAGGGCTGGTTGCGTGCACGCGCGTCATTTGGTGGCGATACCGTAACTCGTCTAACTTCTGCGTAACATAGTATAATAAAAATTGTTTACATGCCCAACAAACAGCGATAGAGGCATTTTTTCGAACAAATCTAGCGATGTCACGCCACGCTTTTAGGAATTCCCTCTACAGGGCTACATTCACCACGATTATCAACTACCCACGACGAAACCAGTTTAAATTTAACTACGCATAGGTACGGATCGGTGTCAATTACGAGTACCTACACATGGGACGAGTGGTGAAACGAGTAGAAGTATGGTGTGAATTGCATAGCTGAGCTTTGCGTTGGAAAAATGCGACCGCGCTATCGCTTGCCATCTGGACTATTATATACTTTAATTTGTTTATAGATACAGTATATACGCCTTCGCTTGCCGTAGAATATTCCAAACTGTTCGGCGGATAAGTTAAGAATCCATGTTTATTGTTTGTGCTTGTTTAACTAAATTTGCTAAAGAACACTGCATCTAAGTATTATCCCACACACACACACAGTTATAATAAACTTTTCAATTAAATTTGTCAATTAAGAATCTTCAAAGCACAGTGTAGTAATAATACCTACCACATACGCACGTTAGGACAGCAATAATAAACAACAGTTAACACGACTTATTAAACAACAGCTAGAGCACTCAGCACTAATGTTCTAAGTAGCTATTTAGTCTCTAGCCGCACTCGACTCGAGTAGCCGATCTCGGACATGCAATTAACTGGCAATTGCAACTTCTGCCTCAAATCGATGCGACAAAGACTAGTAGAACAGTAACTCTATATTGATGATTCTATGGGTTATTTCAGAAATAATACATCGTGCTTTGCAATTATTATAGGAATCAGTTAATTAAGTATGAGGTTTTTACAGTTCATTATAAATACTTACACTTCATTAAAAAGCTTTGAGCAAGATTTTAGCCTTTATATTTGAACAAAACCTCACATTCTGGACTTCCACTAACCCTAGGTATACTTATAATATGTATGTAAATGTACCTACTTTCAACAATCTATTGTCCAAATATAATTCCATCGTTTATCCAACAATGAACAAATACGAATGTTTACACTCATTTCTGAAAACTGAACACTTGTTAATTTCACGGATGGTCTACTGCTAAAGCGAACGGCATTGTGCAACGTCGATCCATTAGCCGGCGCAACGGATTTCAAACAATTATCGAATTAGGAACTGTATCCTGCCAGTTAGCGGCATCCGCGGACTTGTCTTATCTGCTCGAAATTTCGAGAACATCCCTCTATTAATTACCAATTAGAATGACCGCTGTGTTATTGTTTTCCGTGTTTGCTTTTGTTGGAAGAAGAAGTACATTTCACAAGAATAATTCTATGTCACGTCACGTGGTCACAGGCTACAGTCCAAGGAGTTTGATAGATTTTTAACAGTTTGTACAGCCAATTTATAAATCGATATTTTTAATAATTCTATCATATTATGATTTTACATTTACATTACTTTAGGATTGGGAATTGCTTGCATTAGGAATGTGAATAAGAGAGATTATTTGATCAAATTATTTGAAAATGGCTTATTTTATATATCGCACATCAAAACAGGGGTTAAATTCGACGTGGCAAACTGGCAAATATCGTGCTAATAGCCGAGAGATAGGCAATGCAGCCGTCCAGTGTCCTTACCGTGTGAAAACGTCATAAATATCCATACTCATACTACCCATTAAGTCCATAAAATAATAAAAAAATACAACCGAATTGAGAACCTCCTCCTTATTTTTGAAGTCGGTTAATTAAACCATTAGAAACAACAATACGCAATAAACCATCGTGAGCGCTAAAAAGTTGAAACTGATCGTCGTACACATTGGTTCACACCATCAATTTAGCAAACAGCTTCGTTAGCCTCGCGATTTGTTACGCACTTGTCTAGAGAGTGACGTGGGACGACAAAAACCACCACCGAGTGAAAATTTACGCCTGCAAGCGTTTTTGTTCAATTAACTTTGGCTCGCGTTTTGTTACTTTCTAAACAAGGGTCGACCATCACTTGCGTTTTGCAGAATGCGATTCGCGTGCTCAATTCTACCCGCGCCGCGCTGAGCTGTCAGCAAGACCACGTGGAATTATTCATATGAATAGGATATGTAAAACGTAGTCTGGCATCGATTCCCTGACGCCTTGTTTTAATTTAAAGTAATGTCAAACGTGATGGCCGGTAATTTGAAAATGCAATTCAGATATTTTCACCAAGTTTTCGATTCGAAACGTGTGTACGCGTTGAATGTTCATTTTACTTTACAACGCACTTTCAGTTGTTTTCGTATTCAATTTAAGAGAAGACTGGCCGTAAAGTGTAGTGTATTTGCTTTGCTAATATGAAAGGCTCTCTTGGGAATTGGAAATGATTTAAAACTCTTTGTTCCCTTGGTCACGCTTTCCACAGTTTCGGTTAACAAGTATTTGTGTGGTTGTACTCATATTCGAGCCAGAAAAACGTCAACTTCAGTACATAATTATTTGAGCAACACTTACAAAGCATACATTGTTGAAGGCTTACTTTCTTTGAAACACTCAGCCTCTTAATTCCCCTATGTCGTAACTGGTAAGTACCTGCTGACTGTACAGAGAGTAAGCCCACAAGTAGGTGCAAGTCACACAATACATGTTACTCGGACCTCGTATTTCTGTGCCTTGCGGTTGCCTCAAAAATAAAATCCATACTTAGTCGGTTCAAAGAAAACCCCATCTCAAATACAAAGTGACGCATTAGGTACATGGAAATACCTTGGCGCTTACGTCCTATTGCAGTGGCAACGAAGTACAAGGCGTTTGGCTTGCGGGCCCTTATAATGAAGGGCGAAATTTTGCTGCCTCGTGCGTAAAATTAGCGCCTCGGCTTTTTAAAGAATAATGGCCGGTTGTGCGGTTATGTAAACAAGCTGCTGGGAAACTTTCGAGCTCCAGATATTGGTACCTAAAGAGAACTTAATGAACTGGTTTGATTCTAGCCAAAAGTGTATTGGCTAATCGTAAATGTACTTATGATTAAAATTCAAATTTAAAAACAGAACTTTTTGGCTCGATTTAAGTCAGAGCATTAAATATTTACATTATTTGTAAATAAAAATATTGGTGGCAAATTTTTGAAAATGAATTATTTAATTAGATACAAATAAATATTATAGAACTAAAACAAGAATAAACAAAGAAGTAAAACCAAACTAAATAATAACGAACTTAAATGCATATTATAAAAAGAGCACCCCGCCGAGGCCCTCTTGTGGCCTTGTCCCGGGACGCTGGCTGCGTTACCTCTTTGTATAGAGAGCGATTCTTTTAGCGAGATAAGCGCCAGCTCTGGGCGACCATTATTTCATTTATTTATTTAATCTGTAAAGCATTAAAGAATAACTCTGGACAGAAGTTGTTAAATTGTGGGCGGTGCAATTTCATTTTAGGCCAAAATTATTTTAAAAATGACACGAAGGATATAATAAATAAGAATACAAATCAGATAGACATCTTTTCAAAAGGGTGTGCACATATAGGTGTTACACAATTGCAAATGAAAGATATTATAATTACCGTATCTATTTTATCTCTGTAATGTTTATAGGTTTATTCAATAAATATTATTAACACATTACAAACAGCATTGCGCAATAAACCAATAGGTACATTTTATAGTGTAAGGGTTAGACCTTGATATTGTAGTTCACGGAGTACAAAGCGATAAGACGGAGTCCTCTATATTCTCGAGTATAACACATTATCGATGCCTACCGATAACATAACAAACTTCTCCAGTGAGGTAATTCCTTCTAAACGTCCTCATGTTATCAAACGCACAATACCCTTTTTGTGGGCGGGTAATTCCCGTAATAGTTAGGTATTTAAACTTAACACAATTGGGTTATGTATTACAATTGTTTCTCCACACCACAGTAGAGCTCAGGTAGAAAATATCGGCACCAGAGTTTGCGCAGTGACGCAATCGAGTTCTAAGAATGCTTATTCTAACGGTTTTTGTCATTAACGAAGTAAACAATGAAAAAAAAACAATAGCGGAAGAATTGAAAGTGGTGTACGGTGAGGAACCTATGATTTGATTCACTTTTCAGATGCTCGAAAAAGCAGTTCCAGTGGTTTCCCAAAAGGAATTGAAAGCAATCGTAAGGACACCTAAGACGATGACATTGACTGTAACGTTCAAAGAATCATCACTAAACACTAAAGCTCTTAACGTTCTAAAATCAGTCTCCAGCACCACATTAGACTAAACAGCTCGACATGACGGACATGGACAAACAAACATACCGGAAACACTGATCGAATCAAACGGCGTATGTTCAGTAGAAACTAATGTTTCTACGACGTTTTTGACGCGTCTGAAACGCAAAGGCATATTGAAATGCCCACTCAATGCCGTTAAAAGCTAAGTGGGAATTATTATTGGCCGGATATTTTTAATTTTGATCGGTGCAAGAATGGGAGCACGTGTGTTCTTCATTCAGAAATGCTTTAGTACGTGACTGTGTGGCCCTCGATAAATTCGCGATGAACGAAACCGTTGCACAGACAAATAAGCATTATCTTTGAATACATAGGTGGATGTCACACTGCGCCGCATCTCCGGACGGAGGTGCGGCGCTGCATACAAATTTCGCCGGACGTAGGTGCGGTGCCTGAGGAACCTGAGGTACCTGCATACAACGAGCTCCGCATCTCCGTCCGGACATGCGGCGCAGTGTGACTTCCACCTTAGAAACAAGGTGGACTGATGACATGGTAAAGGTCGCGGGAGTCCGCTGGATGCGGGTGGCGCTGGACCGGTCATTGTGGCAATCTTCGGAAGAGGCCTATGTGCAGCAGTGGACGTCTTTTGGCTGATATGATGATGATGAAGTAAAATAAAGTAAAAACAACAGGTTTTTAAAAGTGAGTTCCGTGAATAAGAGGAATCTATCGACGGCATCGACGCCTCGCATGTTAACTTCCTCAAGCAGTGTAAGCTGCGGAACGTACCAAAGACATAAATATGCTTATCTACATACACTCGAAAACCAAAACCCTTCTGGCGCAGTCGGGTAAAAATGGAGTACGCATTAAGTCTAATAAAATCTAGCATACCTAATACTTTAGTTACTTAATCAAAATTTTAGTATATCTTATACATTCAACTCGGCGATCACGAGACGGCGCGCGAGCTCTCTCGATTTTTTCTCACTATCCGTCTCTCTCTTATTAGAACACTTACAACAACAGGTATAGTGCTCTCATGATAGCCGTGCTGAATAGGATTGGTCTCCACTCAGCATGCTCGGAGGGCCCTTCAAAAGATCTAATTTTATCACTATATTTCAACACTCATAATTATTTATCACTTTCCCTCCTTCCTCGAGACATTATATTTCCCATTATTCTTCCGCTTTGTTGAGTGGTAATTTATAGCCAAAATAACTCGAGATGGTTGGCGGATAATTTCGAAATCAGTCCAGTAGTTCCGAGTCGAAACGGTAGCTTTACGGGCGTCCATTTTGGTTTATATCTTTTCTGAGGGTTTTATGACTCTTCGAAGTGCCAACTCGTGCTTAAAGGCAACAGACAAGAATGTTTAGACGGTGAATTCAAGGATCTTTCATTATAATCAACCAAAGTGTAAATGTATCAATGGCCAAGTCAGCACGCTATCATGCGACGGCACGCGAGCTCTCTCGATTTTTCTTGCACTATCCGTCTCTTTCTTATAGAACACTTAGAATAAGAGATATAGTGCGAGAAAATCGAGAGTATGTCGCGGCCGTCGCATGATAGACGTGCTGATGCTAAAAAAACATTAGGGCTTTGTCTTTTTTTTATACCACGTCGTTTGCAAACTAGCGTACTGCCCGGTAAGCTGTTACCGTAGCTCCCGGACGCTGACAATTCTGTGAGATTCGCATACGCGTTGCTACTCTAATGTGTTGTGTTGTCTCATTTGCAAGGTTTCGCAATTATTGTGGTTCTATGATTTTATTTGTAGCAAAATTCGGTTTCTCGTGCTATAAATTCCCCATTAACATCACCCACATCCTGAGCCCGCGTTACGACGTAGATGCATGCAGAACGGTTGCGCAATACTCCTGATATGGGCACGACCAAATTACACTGGGAGTCGGGGAAACGTGTCTTATTAAATCGATATTATGGACTTGCTATAATATATTTTATAACAAACACTGAGTATAGTTGGGTTGACGGGTCCTTGAACCATTTATTTGTCACATATAATAATAATAATAATAAATACTCTTTATTGCAACTTTCACCCCCACTTCATCCCCTTGGGGGCTATTTCCGGGATAAAAGCTATCCTATGTCCTTCCCCAGGACTCAAACTATCTCTATACCAAATTTCATTCAAATCGGTTCAGCGGTTTAAGCGTGAAGAGGTTACAGACAGACAGACAGACAGACACATTTTCGCATTTATAATATTAGTATGGATAAATAAACATTTGCGCTATCTTACACAAATCGACCTAGACAAACTATGCAAAACTTGTACTATGACGACGATAACCATACTTTTAAATGTAAATATAAAGAATTCATCCATGCCGCGGGAACAAATATTTTTTTATATTATTCGTGATCATCACACAAATAAATGCCTTTACCGGGATTAGCACCCCTCTTCCCAACTACCAACTAGGCTAAAGCGGTCGTCATAAATAAATTTTATTTCGGCACTTTTGACTCTCACCTTCTGAGTTGACGCTCCGTCCACGTATTACAGCAGATGGGAAATACCAGCTCACCAGCCGGTCGATCACGTAACGTTGTACGAGCGTCAGAGATCTAATTGTCACTATGTATATGGAAAAAAGACAGTTTGATTGTTCTAACGCGCGTTCCGAACGTTACGTGATTACCGCCCTGGGAACAAAGGCGGAGCATTTCCTTTCTAAAGGTTCATTCTATGCATTGGTGACAGTTTTTTTTTTATCGGATGAGGAGTTCCGGAGATTAGCATACATATAAAATTACAACCTTACCGACTTTTCCTCTTTAACTTCATTTTAACGATGTACCCACTTACAGACAATTTTAACACATAAACAGTAAATATAACGCCTCGTCTATTCCGAAGCTTTATGCTATTCTCTTTTTTCAAATATAACTTCTGTATCGGTTGTACACCTTTACTAGTCTCGTAAACGCGCATCGCTCACCTGGTCGTTAATATTAATTTTATTGTACGATGCACAATGACTCAGCTTATTTTAGAATTGCTAATTTTGCTCACCACGCTTAAATTCTGTTCGAGCAACGTGAAGACTATTAGGCACACTACAATAGAAACACTTTTTGGTGCGATTATGATTCGTAGCAAAATGTATATAAGGACGAGATCGGATTGGGGGTGGGGTACAATTACACGGTTCGTATTTCATTGTTTGATAGTTCGATCAGATAGATTCGATTTCCTGAGTACGATGTTAGCAAAGATATTTACGATACTTAACGGTTAAAAAAATAAAGATCTAGTTATCCTACTAATATTATAAATGCGAAAGTTTACATGTTTGGATGTTTGGATGTTTGTTACTCAATCACGCTTAAACGGCTGAACCGATTTGAATGAAATTTGCACGAAGATAGTTTATAGCCTGGATTAAAATAAAGGATAGTTTTTATCCCGGGTCCACGCGGACGAAGTCGCGGGCGGAACCTAGTCTAATATAATATGTATTGTCATTGCCATGTCCTAGCAGGGCCCATGTTGCAATAAAAATGATTATGATTATGATAAACAAATAATTAAACGCTGCTGTATTATTTTCGTCTGCATAAGATGACATACAGGGAATGCTATTTTTATTATTATTCACGGCACCTCAATAGTGCGCATGAGCACAATACGAGTAATAAATTTGTAGAAAGTGATACGCAACGGCGACCAACAAAGGGAGCAAGAGCATTTATATTAGTGTCACTATTAACCCTGTTGTGAACTAATATAGTATACTAATCACTGATAGTTCATGCAAAGGAATGTAGCAATAATGATAGAGGTACAAAAACAAATAGAAATCATACCATTCTGGAAAATGCTAATTTGTAAGTAATTGACATCAAACACCAAATCAATGTCGTACCTATGATATAAACGTTTACTTTTATAAATCATGACATCATAGTATCAATTGACATACTGATAGACATCGCTAATTGAAAAACATTAGATCTCTATTTGTACAAATATAATCACTAATCAGAATCATGTGGGCGATAAATTCTTTGGAGTTGTGAATTAAACTATGTCGCGTGATCGCAGTGACACGTATATGGCAATTACGGAGGCCGACACGCCATCCGACCACGCCGCGATGACATATGTGGGAAAACAAACAAGCTACGAGTCTTAAGTCACAAAGTTCACCAATAAAGGACGCTATTAAAACATAGGTAATAGATAAAGGTTAATTACTAGGAAGACAAAGGAAAGTTCAAGAGACAAAAAATCTCACGAAGATTGAGCACAGAACCTTGCTAACGAGACAGGGGCAGCGGCGCAGGCCATCCATCAGCCGCGGAGAAATCTGCCCGACTGATAGCACCAAATTACCTGCTTGTAGGGTGACCACCGCTCCAGCCACCGTACAATAACCTGACCCCGGAGAAAGTGATGCAAGTGATTAATAAGCTACAGCTACACATACCCCCCGGCCATCCAATAAAAGACGACCAGTAATAACAGATCATATCGACGCGTGATTGTAAATTGTTAATAAGAAAAATCAACTGACAGAGCAATTGGCGGTTGCGAAAACAACATTGATTTTACTGAGAACAGTGGAATAAATTCGTATCCAGAGCGTCCTTGTCGACGCGTTGATTGTTGCGGCGCTGACACTTTAACGAGAGCCTTGTAAATGAAACTTCACGTAAACAAGACAGCGAAAGCGTTGAAAGGGGAACGATTTGTGACGCGCCCGGTGTCACGAGGTGTGAAGGCAGACGAGGGTCCTCGGGTCATTCATAAGCAGTGAAAGCGAACCCCAATGATAGTCCTAAATTACCCCAGGGCATGGCCACTGTCTGTCACCCACTCGAACCTTTTACAGATTTGCAAGTAATCCGTCAAAAAATGACCGTAAATACAGAAGCGACATTGAGGTCCGCTTGAATGTAGATAGACTAGATAGGTCAAGCTAGACACTGCCAGTCATCCGTTATAAACTGTATTGTATCTCCCGGCCTCGGACGGCAGTTTAATAACGTATTGTTTTACATTTTGCGAATAAGGTACAGCGAGACAACGGCCCGCTTTCAAGCGTTGCCCATATTGAGCAGCGGAATGGTTGCGAAGTTTTGGCAATCTCTCCACTCGTTTGCATTTCGAGTGCACGATGAGCCTTTGTTTTATCTTGACGCCGGACAGATGTTTAATGAAAGTCAGTTTTTGTGCATTCCTCTCACATTTAACGAGATTCTCTGACAAAAACACGATGGCTTTGACAGTTATTTAAACATTATGTTGTTCTTTGTTTAGAGGGACGTTTTGTTGTATTTTCGGGGCTTAAGCGAAGTCGAGCAGCGCTTGATAAAAAAAGTTCATAAAGGTTTTGAGTAGTTTTGTCGACTTCTTATTTCCGGGTTTCTTTGGGAATTCGTCGGCGACGTAACGTTAACGCGGAGGTGGCAAGTTCGCGTTGCGATTAGTAGCGAAGACCTGAGCTTGTTAACAGTCGTTAGCATGTTACTCACCGCCGGTTATCGGTTCAGTAACGGGACATAACGCGCGCCTGACTTTTAGAAGCATCCAGGCCGTCGAGATCCAAAATTTCAACTAGCCTTTGAATTATATGTATTAGAAGCCTTCTCCCAACTTAACCTACATAAGTCTATCTTAAAAAGACTAAAAAGATAGTGTTGTAGTCTTACGTCGTCGATATAAGTGCTTGTTCAAACTGCTTCTCGGCATGACTTTGCAATTTTTTAATCGCCCCAAAGCCACGCGTGACATGTCCATAATTATTGAACCGATAATCAGACAGTCCGTGCATCGATCAAACAGGTACTTTCAAAATCACAAAGCTCGTATTAGAAAGTCGAATGCCAATAACGTTGAAATGCGTCTGGAGCTAGTTGAGAGAGATTGTTCGCAAATGTGTGTAGCATTAGCCGACCGTAATTGCGTATCATGCAAAAACGAGCCGCTCGTGCAAAAAACCTCGCTCCACAGAATCGATTGTGCTACGAGGTGATTAATATAATTTTTATTTGCTTTGATTGCATGTATCTCCGGCGTCAATCTATTCCACTCCTTCCTCGGCCGTTGACATCGTAAAAACACCCGAGCCGGCTTAACAGTACTCGTAGTACTATACGCGTGATGGATCGCTCTGTCACGCCGTTCCTCCACATTCCTCTGTATCGCCCAATTTCGGAAAGTTAATATTTATAATGGGCAAACCAGATTATTTTTATTGACAAGCGAAATGATCGAAAGCTTTAGGAGAGTTAATTATTAAAATCGATTATGTTCGGTAGTCGAAATTGGATTGAAGATTTACAACGCTCGCGAATTAAATGCTAGTTTGCGGAATTTGTAGATGAACATAATTTGTAGACAAACGGGTTGGTAGAGACAGTATCGGGAGGTGGAATATTTCAGCAGGCTTGTCAGGTTTTATATCGCCGTATCTCTCTATCGGTAACAGATCGAGAGGGACGGCGTGTTCTTGCATGCACCGACGGACCGGGATCGATGGTAATCATTAGTTAGCGGTTGACACTATCGTAAGAAATAAATTGAGTGCCCGCGTTGATGTACAAGGGGTTATTCGAGTCGCACATAAATTGTTGGAGGCACACGGTGATTAGGGCGTCATTGTTGACGTTCCACAGCTCAAAGGGCTTACGGGCTCTGTGGCGACTAACTTTGACGATTTGGATTATGAGATTAACTGATATAATGACGATGCGGAGCTAAAGGGTGACTGTGGGAAGTGACAGCGAAAGCAATATTATCAACTTCAAAAATTAAAGCTCTAAATTCATAACACAGATAAAACTAAGCTGGAACGAGTTTAAAGGAGTATGTTTGAAGTGTTTCCGGCCTGAACAGTCATGTACAAATTATGTGATTAACATACCAAAGAACCGGAATGTGCCTGCTTGTCGTCATAACTCAACTTTTTACCCACCTGGGTCTTTGTGTACGAAATGTGAAATAAAGGCGAGGATAACTCACGGTGATTCTGATTTATTTAAATTTAGATGTTACTTTTGTTCGTACCTAAATAAATATACCTACATTTTAAATAGGTACGATTTTAAAATAAAGCAGATAAAAGGAAAGTTAACAATAATTGACTAATAATTTTAAATAGGTACACTATCTTAGACTTCTTAACAAAATACTCCAAGCCAATGACCTAAATTAATCGAAATCATTAATCAAGCAAAGATAAAAACAAACCAAAATTTCACCTACCTTGACATTTAAAAGTAATCATACCATGCAGGTTACTGACCCGTGTAAGCACATCTAAGCTATTAATTACAGAGCAACAAACATTGAATACGAAAGAGCTAATGAAGAAAGAGTTTCCAAACATGCAGTTAAACATATGTTGCTTAAAGAACAAAGGGTACAATTAAAAAATCAAAGCAACAAAGAAGATAGTGATGACATAGGCGTAAATGGTGTTGAGATTACAAAGTGTTGGAGCACCGCCGGATAAGGCATGCACCGAAATGGGAACCTTGACTAATCGGACCACGGGCGGACGAAACGGGCACGAGGATGACGGGGAAAAACTCACCAAAAAGTTGCCCGAACTTTCTAGTAACGAACATTGTTTACTGGAACACGGAGTTGTTGGTCAAGTTGCCAAAGACACTTCCAAACTTTATTTGGTGACGTTGGTGAAATCGTGACTTGAAAACTTTTGGACTTGGCTTCCTTAATGGTGCGCCTTTCGAACCTAGAAAACTTGGTTATGTGCAACGGAGCAGATGTTCTGTTCAATGGAGATGACTTTTAAGTTAAGGTAAATTATGCCAGAGTAATTAGTAAATTATGTACAAATAAGACGAAACCGCGTCATCTCATCCTCGACTAACTGTATATTTCCTTCACTTAATCTACCTAATCAAAATAAATATATATCTTCCAATTTAGAACATTAATTTAACTCAGGTACACATCATCAACATATCGAGCAAAAACTGCATCCGTTCATGCAACTAATCTAATAATCTTTTAATAAGATCCCACATCGTTCAAGTAAACCGTAGCTCTTAAGAGAGTTGTTTAAGCCTGGCTAGATGCCAGCACGTTAATCGCCGGGGCCACCTGCGACTCGGATGAATCTCCGAGATTTAGATACCTCTGTCTGTATTGATAATGTGTAGGGAATACAGCCTGAAGTGGCGCTCTAGCCTGTAGTAGTGTTTAGCGATAAACTTGTTTAAGAACCGCCCTGTAATTATTTCGTTTCAGATTCAAATAATGATGATCATACTGCAACGGACTATCACGCACGCAGCAACAACTTGACCAAAATAGTATTTTTATAATTTAATTTTTCTGTTGAAGGTTGTGTAACTTTTCTAAAGTAACGACGACGGTATAATTGATAAGAATGTCCTTTTTTATTACGTCTACCAGTGAATTATGGGCTCCACATATAACCCTACTCGAAAGGCTTATTCCAAAAAGAACAAAAATGTTAAAGACCCTAAAAACTTTTTAACTCGCCCCAACAAAGTAAACAAATAGAGGAAATTAAAAAAGTCACAGCTGTGACTCGACTCAATCCTGAAACTAATTTATTCCAAACAAACAGGATAACAAAAACGGCGCGAAGCTGTGAGAAAGTTCTGGAAATTTAAAAAATGATCCGCTTCCGGGATACGGATGGAATCAGTCACAGGTAGAGTTACAAAATGTATCAATTATTTCAAGGGTTATGACTTATGTGTTGAACATAATGTGAGTTAATGAGATTTATATAAACGATCGTAATCACATTTTATCACGTAATGATTTCACAAAGCGTAAATAAATATACTCCAGCTGACGGTCTAACGATCGATCTGGAGATCATTGTTATGATTCAACGGAGTTAACATTCTTCAGATCTATAGTATATATATTATTCCGTACATATATCTTAAAACGCAGCAAATATTAACGTGAATTGGGACCTTGAGCCAGACTCTGACATCTGTTTAGCCAACAGACCTGCACGTCTAGCACACGACGGCCGCGACATACTCTCGATTTTTATCGCACTATACCTCTTCTTCTAAGTGTTCTAATAAGAGAGAGACGGATAGTGCGAGAAAAATCGAGAGAGCTCGCGCACCGTCGCGTGCTCGCCGTGCTGTAATTGTAAAGCGTTTACAAAACAGTAGTTTCGTGCACTTTCTCAGCTACGAATTTAGGATGTCTCCCAGTATTACCACAGGAGGGCCCACGCCGGGAAGTAGGTCTTGATTCGGTCAAATCAACTCGCACTGCTATCGGAAACTTTTAATTAACTCCTGTCATTCATCGGATTTGTTAATCCTAGTAAGCATTCAGATTGAAAATCAAAACTCTTTCAAAGAATGGAAGTGATTAACGACATGTCACCGTCCCTCGTCATGGAAGTACAAGTCATGCAATATAATAGCAATGTTGTAACGATACGGCGCGAAGTAAATTACCCACGGCAAATTAACTGGGTGTAACTACGGTAATGTGAGTTTTAATTAACGTTGTGATACAAATAAAGGCATTATGCTGTTCTGAATAATGACTAATATTAGGGCGTCTAATTACTATTGACAAACTCGACGCGTGACATACAGTAAAAACCAATTCATTGGATATTGATCAAAATATCGTTTTACATGAAGAAAAACTGCATATAGGTATAATGATAAACAAAACATGTATGTTTTAACCGTACCTCTTGTTCCGGTTCATCATTAAATAAATATACCAATTGTGATTCCGTACACAAGAGTAAATAAAACGATCATTATATCTACTAAGAAGCAATATTCGATAGCAACGGAAGCGCACTCCGGCACAGGATATGGTAATAGCAAAGAAATTGAAGGAGCACAGAACGCCAGTCTATTTCAGAATGCCCGTGTAAGGGCGATTTATTTTCAGTCCTATTTCCTCTACAGCCGTGTTGCCGGTGATGGAGTACTATTGGATACATTAGGCGGACTTATGAGGCAAGTAATAGACAGGTCAACCAAATTTAAGGGAGGGAAACTAATTCGGATGTAGTTAAATAAACAAAAAAGTAACTCGGTACCGACGAAAATAAGAAATAGACAATTCGGTTGGCATGTCGAAAAACATAATATGGACTTACATTTGTTAAGTATAATTTCTCGAGAGGAAAATGAAAGATAAGGGGTGGGATGAGACAAATTATATTAGAAACGGCCTCGTTCCGGACACTGAAAGGTCTCTGGTAACGTTTTAAGGAATTAATTTAGACGTAATAAGTGAATTCGTCCAGATTCGTCGAGTAAATTAATTTAGAACGAAAATTCAGTCAGGCGCCCTAATGGAGAGTTCTTTGTTAATTACTCGCGTAAAACCAGGTCAGATATTAAGTTCTTAGCCGGAATTAAGTTTCCTGTTTATAAAATAATTACTTCGTTGAACTATAAACTTGCAACTATGTAAAAGGAAATGCAATCCGTACCGAGTACGAATCCTGATATATAAACATAAGAGTAATTCAGCAACAATGTCTGAATCTAAATCGTTCTTAACTGTGCAGTAAACGTTCTGACAATATACAACCAGATTGTAAGATACAATTACATCATCAATCATGATTGTAACTTACATTTTGAAAGATATGCATCAAAAACACCTGGAACGAAAACGCGTGTTTAAACATCTGCGTCCTTGTGTGGTTTTGGGGGAGTGCGGGACTTGGGCGATTTTGAACGCCTGTTGTAAACCGGGCAGCTGCTCGACAGGTGGCGTGGTACGTGCGCTTCCATTACAAGGATTCGCGTTAATTTTTCTTCCTTGTGTACAATTTTTAAATTAGAAGAGTTGGGTTAAAAAAATTAAAACTAATTTTGTGCATCAGTCATTTGATGTAAATGTGCGTTTTAAGTGTGGGAATTTTACACCAGGTCCTCTAATAGGTAAGCTTATAATAATAGAATGTGGAGTATCTAAAGAATATGTCTTTGGTTTCTGTTAGAAGAAAAGTTGTTTTTATTGTTAGGACAGCACACAGAAGTTAATGATGAATAATACGCGGAATATGGCAATGTTTTACATGGTCTATGTGATGTCATTGTCAGATAATTTATAATCAATACCGGTTTCTAAGGATTTTGATATCATATAAACGAAGATAATGGTTCCAAGCACCTTATAAGGATAGCTTAGTGCATAATGTAATTTCTATAGGCTAATCGGGGGTAATTTAACTTCTTTCTCGAAATAATTAAGCCGATAGGAATCGCGTTCTGTGGACACCGCGCCGCGAAATTGGTGAACCACCTTTTCTGGTTAAGATTAGACCTGTGTGACCTTGATGTCAAAAGCTAGGGAAATATTAACGATACAAGTTCCATTGCAAGTACAGGATTATGTACAGTAATATTAAAATATGTAAAGTTAACAGTTAAAACTGTAGAGTAAGCGATATTATTGTACCTGGTCTTTTGATTTTCCAAGCGCTCAGCAGAATTAATATTCATAAAGCGTTCTTGCCGATTACTCAAACTCGCTACACGTGTCGCTAAGGACTGTTTGTTGGAGTTTACAGTGTGTTTGCTACGCTGGCTTACTGCAAATGTTGGCAATGTTCGCAGAGAAGTAGGTATTGTTCTGATTCCATTCCGAATTCATTTGTACTACGTAGGTGTTCTTAATTAAGATTCAAATCCAACTTTGTTACTTTTTAACAATCTACGAAATAAGAATGGTTCGATAAATTGTTATCATCGTCAATATAATCTTGGTGTGATTCAGAATCGTCGGGGAGCGACCTAAATACCGTACACATATTGACATTCAATTGATTCCATATCTTCGTGAACCATTCATCCATTCCAAACAAATTCCGAAACGGTGTTCACACACTATGCGCTCAATTACATCGAATAGGGATAGAGAAATTATGAAAACACCTAGAGAGTAGATAGCTATCGGGCCGTCGTCGATCCCACAGTTGCCAATAGCGACCAGCACAGGCTGCCGTACAAGGCAGTGACCGTAGAGACTCGATCATAATCGGTGGAAAAACTCCCCGAGCCGGACTTGACCTCTTTCGGATCTAGACGGCCATTTGCGCAAATTCTGGTGTAGTTTATGGCTGTCATTTTGGATTAAGCTACACAGATAACCTGATCTGATTTCTCTAAAAGATTTCTGTTTCCCTGGATCCGCTTTCACTTCCTAAACGTTCTTGCTACCGTAACTTTACGATCTAAAGTAGCTTTAGCGAAGCAACCATATTCGTTTTTATTAAAGTTGCCAAAACTCTTCACTAGTCAAATAAAAATCTCTGCAAGATGTATTAAATTTATACGCAAACTGCACACCCCTAAGAAGGGACTTTTGAAAGCTTTGTTCCGCTTTAACTGCAACATAATGGGGCTTAATCCTCAGCTGCAGTTAGTCACGAGATAAAGGATAGTGGATGCGCGAGAGCATCTGGCGTCCCACGTGCCGCCCGCGCAGGTCTCTCCAACTTTTTTCCCTTCACATTCATCATACATCTATAATAACAAGGCAACCTAAGGTAATTCAATCTTTAATTAAATTTCATTCTCTCCGTCGGATTTGTTATTTCAGATGCGTGGGCATACGTTTATTATCTTTACTATCACTATTTGGTTCTTTTGTGGCCGCTATAAATATTGCTTGTGCTCGAGCCGAACCTACATCAACAATTTTATAAGTTTCTTTGTCAAACACACTATCGACGCGCAATGTGCAACGTAATCAAACAAAATTATTGCAAGTTTTCTGTCCAATGTTTTCTGAAAATTTGTCCAAATATTAGGCACCCTAATGGTGTCATCTTCGCGTCGCCCTGAATTCGTCTGCACATGTGGGGCAATGTTTTTTGTCCATCGACATCTGAGGTCTGTTCCGCAACATGTGCGAATTGTTTGGCTACACTCGAGTTTGTACGGATTCAGCCCCTTCAGAGGCTTTTAGCCAAACAATAATTATTTTTACATGTGGAAACGTTTAAATTCACATGTAACATTTTAGGTCATAACAACATCAAATGGTATTTGTAATCTATCAGAGTTGGTTCGGCAATCAAGACCGGCGTAAAGATAAGTCAAACAAAGCTAACGTTATTGCAACTATAAAGTAATCAGCAGTCATGTTTGGCAGACTAGTCAGGGATTAGTAAATACGTCTATGCTACAAGCACGTTCCTAGTTTACTGTGTTAGTCTATAGGAAACGATTATTTCCAGTTTTCTACGATTAAACAAGAGGCATGCTGGCTTTGTTGTGTAACCTCCATGGTGGTGATTAAATCTCACCATTATTATTAACTGGCTCCATTCAAACACCCACTGCTGCGCTAGGCGATGGAGCTATGCCGTCCACCCACAGTCTGGTCCCGTAGGCGCGACAGGGTCACACACACAAGCCTTTATTCAAAATACATCCACTTCTAAACACACCATTATGTTCATGCTAACTCAAATTTACATTCGGAGAGTCAATGTCGTCTGTGACCAAGGTCTGCCATTGTTTTGGCTGTTTCGGTGGTCTCGGAAGCGCCGTGTTCACTTAAACATGTTTTTTTTACTAAGCCTCGTCTCCCAATGTCCCGGTGTGCAAACCTCGAATGATCCGTGCGTCGTGCAAACCAATCAGATCCAGATATCCAGCATAAAAACATAGAACACGCACATCATGCATAAACTTAGGGGACTTTACCATTTATTTTCATGTTACTATTCAAGAGGACCATCGGCTTAAGTTTCCAGAAACTCAGGAACGTAATTAGTTTCAGCACATAAAGCACACATTCATAATGGAACGTCACTGACACTGCAACATAATGGGATCCACTTAAGACTCGCGTCCGTGCACTAAGTTTTGTCACAAGTTTAAATTGGATACACGTATCGTTCTCCGATCGGAACACACGTGCATCCACGGCAAGCGCGAGCGAAAAACTGAGAGCACGGCGCGACCCGTGCAAGCGACGCGACTCGCGCGGTAGCCGTTCCCCCTTGCTCTTCCCGCCCGAACATTGCACCCAACAAGTCCAGCGACTGCTCCGGACCTTTGTGCGTTTCTCGTAGTTTTTTCTTCTGATTTGACAGGGCTCGCGTGGGCCGCGATCTGCCGCTCGATAATGTAATAACCCACGATTGTAGTTTATTTACGCGATGCCGTTATCTGCATTCGACGACGAGTGCATCGATAAAGTTGCGACATTCTGCACGTCGCCACCGACCGTCTCAATAGGTGCTTAGCGCGACTGCTGTTTATCAACGTGTCCAGTTCCTAGAAGGTGTCTTTCATAGACGACAATCTATCGTCTATACTTAGACTGACATGTCGATGTGTCCATTTCAAGAAAAACTTGAAGAATCTTAATTTATACGAGAAGACTGGACGGCAATAATTGTACAAGTTTTATGGACTCAATTAAAAGCACAGTTTAAAAACCTCTCTTTAAGCAGAAAGTTTCAATATGAAAATGCAAAATTCACTGCAAAAATTAGTTAATACATTAAAAACCGCACATCAGATCAGATTCAGAGCAAGCGTGGAACATGGCCGGCGAAATATTTCATCGAAACGAATTAAAATTTAGCCATTTCTCACCCACAAATTGTGATGGTGAAAAAAATAATGTACTATAATGAGAGCACGGAAGGATTAAGAAAAAAGTATTTCTGTACAGCTATAATAGTCCTAAACGCCCAAACTAGAATGAATAAGTTTAAGAATAAACTTCCAAAATATAAAGATAATCTTGAAACCAATTTCGGTAGGTCGAATTGACGCTTATGTTCATAAATACCGAAACTGTAATTGTTTTGTGGAGAAGGAGAAGTCGAGAATAATGACATTAATGATGTAATCATGATCCTCCTAGCGTTATTCCCGGTTGTGCCCCTAAAGGAGCCCGGGGTCCGCTTTGACACCTAATCCCAAGATTTGGCATAGGCACTAGTTTTTACGAAAGCGGACTGACTTTCCAACCCAGAGGTAGTTAATGATGTACTGATGTATTAAAATAGAATGAAGCGGATTATTCCCGTCTCATTATATTGTAATATGTCTGAGACTTACGGGAGTTTTCTATGACTTCCGTATACATACAAGGTGTAACAAAAATGGGGTATGAACCGATCAAGGGCTTGACAGGTATCGTGTTCTGATAAGAATAAAGAGAAAAAAAAATTTTAACGCGATTTTTTTTTACATTTGTATGGAGCTCGTCGCTCCAGTCGGCCAACGCTCCATACAAAGGTAAAAAAAAAATCGCGTCAAAAAAAAATTGTTTATCTGGAAAATGTGACGTACTAGCGCTCAATAATCCCCCTCTTGCGGGAAAGTCCATCGTTCCGTTCCACGCAGTATAAGTATCACTTCTCGAATTAGTTATAACATTCTACATTGATATATAACACCACTGATGCATTGTAGATTGTAGACCTCAAAATCTTTCGACTAATCGTGTGGTTAGTTGTCGGGATGTCTGAAGCTCCTTAGGTTTTGGTTGTTTTCTGGCTGCTCGGGGAAGGTCGGCCCGCAAGGTCGACCGGTTGTAACAAAAGGGCCATGTGTTATTGTTATTATCATCGAATCATAATCCGGATGAAATTCTGTTGGTTTTAAGTTACTTTAGTTATTTAAACTGACGTAATTTCAAACATGTGATTATAAGGCTGATGATGAAAGGATAACCCTTTGCTAAGGGCTTATTCTTCAATTACCTAATTTTTGGACTTGAATTTTGTAAGGTAACTAAAGTGATTGCTTATAATTATCATGTGGCGAAGAATAGACAGCGGTCTTTCTTTATTACACATTACACTGCTGATGCTTGGACAATATGACAGCAAGTTGCAAAGACTTTTATCGCATTTGATGATTAAGGGGTCTGGCCGAATTAAATCAAATAAGTCCATTCAAAAAGAAACTCTACGGTCCAAGATAGTGAATTCCAATTCCAGTGACAGCTTTATGAAGAGTCGGCCACATTAAATCATCTTAACTATCCGTCACTTTCATGTCAGTCGTAGTGATCAGAACGACGCAGCAAATCTTTCAGTTTTAATAAAAAATAGTGTGTAGTGTGTAGGTTAACTATATTTAAGAAAGGCACTTAATTTGATAGTAACTAAATTAAATTAAAACCAAGTTAAATCTAAAAAAGGCAATGCTGATGCGTTGCGCGAGAAACCCGAAAGCTCTTCGGTCACCACTCACCAGTTACGTCAACCAGACGTTTCGCGATGTCCGCAAATAACTTTTGCGCACTGGGACACATTTGATAGTAAGTAGGTATGCCTTTCCAACAGAACATCTATCGACCAATCACTAAGGAAGAATTTTGGCCGAAGCGAGTCAAGTTCCGACGTTTTCGCGGTTGGTTACCTGATATCAAGAAATTTCACAATACGTCGCAGTTATTGTGTGTTTTTGTAGTTATTAATAAGTTTATATTGATATGTATGTTAGTCTTTAAGGTATTTGTAAAATGATCCTTGTTGCCTGATTTTAATAAATAAATAAAATAATTTTACAAAAAATGGAACTATAGATATCGAGTAACAAGTTTCCTAAAAGTTTAATGGCGTCTTATAACAAGGGCATTTCCTTCCAGTGTGACCATTTGCGGCAGAATTCTGCCATTTTGGCAGATTTTGCTCATATTTTTTGTCTCTGGCAGATCATGCTGACGATTTACAAAAGCGGCAGATTTTGGCAGATTCGAAAGATTCCAAGAAAAATTACAGTATTATTGCAGTATATTGGATCAGAAGCGCAACATGCCCCCAGACGATAGCAATTTAGTCAGCTTCTGATAAATTGGGGCTGACAAATCACTACATGTATTTTTTGACAATAAGGCCTGCATAACACTGGCGCGGCCTGCGGTGGCGGTCAAAAGTAAATTTGACAGCTAATGACAAGTTTACTATTAACCGCCGCGGCCATGTCGCGTCAGTCTGTGAGAGGCTTAAGGTGTGGCAGATTTTGGCAGATTTACACAGTCTGTGGCACATTCGCCACTTTTCAGATGGTCACACTGTTTCCTTCGATTACGTTAATGTATTTGCAAGAATCGCATCAGCACTGCTGATTGTTAATTAACTAAGGGACCGGTAGCCCGCAGGTCGTTGCACTGCGACTCGATTGAAAGGCTACCGTTCCGAATTTAATTTGAGGTTTCTTTTACATTCTGAATTATATATTTAATGTACGAGTACAACAATTTTTGAAGTGAAAACTTCTTTAGCGGCGCTGTGCACTTTTTGTGATGGGAAAAAAATGTTAAACTCGCGACAGGTAACGTGACCGACAGATTCGTCAGATTGAAAATTCGTAAGACGGACACGTGACCTGATTAAAAAACTGTTACAATGTCATTGAAGCCAGCATTAAATTTTTAATGTAATATAAATTGTCATGTTTGTGTACGATAGCGCAATAAATGAATATTGTATTTTACCACATAAATGATAGTACTTTTATACTGATAATTGAAGCAATTCGTACAAAATTATTTCCTAACCATTCCAAAATATCAAACGGCTGATCAGGTCATGGTTACCTCACCATATAATTTCAATGTCATTAAAGTAACACTGTACCAAATTTCAAATCGATCGGACATAAGGAAGTTAGTCAGATACCCTCATCAATTAGCAAAGAGCTGATGATCTTCAAACGGCTGAACAGATTTTCATGAAACATGGCTAAGAACACTCGGGTTAAAATTATCTATGACATAAAAAACCGCTTTCAAATCGGTCCATCCGTCTGGGAGCTACGATACCACAGACAGATACACAGATACACTGACACGTTAAACTTATAACTCCCCTCTCTTTGCGTCGGGGGTTAAAAATGCACAACGTTAATATTCAAGTTTTCACATCTGCCGGCACTCCCGGAGTGCAACCCGTTGTTTTTTAAATTACGTTAGGATACGCAGAGAGCTGCATCCCTGGTGCGTCGGGTGCGCGCCAGCCCAACGCTTCGGGAGTACTTCAGGACGAGTGTTTTCGCGGCGGTGTCGCTTCAAGCACACTTACGTTATGATAAGCAGAGAGCTGCATCCCTGGTGCGTCGGGTGCGCGCCAGCCCCAACACCTTCTTCAGGATGATAGGGGACAGACTGGACTGCCCCTCCTTGCTTCATTGGAGTCGGTTACAAGCGCCGTACTCAATTAACTAAGTCAAATGTCTAATTTTCTTAGTTTTTATTTATTAATTTGATATTTTAAGTACTGACATAGTCTTTTTAAGGATAATACTAACAAATAATGGATCTTGTTATCAGATTTAATAAATGAATTGAATTGAATTGAATTGATAAGTTGTGTCTGGCTAGCGAGTCTTGGTCTTGACATGACAAAAGCATTTGCTCAATTTTTTTATGCCACAACAAGCTGTCGGTTATAAGCAAACACCGGATTGACGGGGGCAAAAATTTACCAGTGCTAGTGATTAATTAAAAATCGACTAAGTTTATCGACATCGATAAAAATCAATTTTTAACCATAATTATCATAACTAATGGCTAAGTTTGAATACTTTTAATTATGTGGAAACCTCTTTCATTTATACTTATCGCAACTATAAACAACCGATATCTGATCTGTGTCAAGTCACTTTTGACAAACTTTGAAATTATATTGAATAATTCATCCAGTACAACAATATTATTGAGCATTCCGACCAAATTAGCCTACCTTTTTGTTTTTTAAAGTCGGTTAAAATGCCTCGCAAGAAAAAAGATCGTTCATCTTCACGAAAAGGTGACCTGAAGTTAATTCCCAAAAAAGTTTATTTTTGTGTACATCTGTCGTTTCGTTCTTAATTCAAATTCTTAAAATTACACAACGGTTGTACGCCATTTTTATCGATATCAACTTAGGTAGTAAAATTAGTTAAATGTGTCCTCGCACTATTAAACGTCAGTACAGATTTGCCCCCGTCAATCCGGTGTTTGGTTATAAGTGAGCCTGCATCACCGCAGCGGACAATAGTAAACTTGTCATTAGCTGTCAAATTTACTACTGACCGCCACCGCAGGCCGCGAGTGCAATTAATTCAGGCCTTACACCGCCTTACACCGCCATACATTTCGTGTTACCAGCATGCGTGTTTTTCAAATTAGACGTATTTTTCTTGTGACACTACTTGGTGGTCAGACTCTAGTAGGGTGCCAATTATTTTCGCACATTACAATTAATTGGCCATATATACAACTAGCGTCTAAGTTTGTACGACCACAGGCGGGGTAATTTCGTAACTCTTCGAACGCGTGTCCATTTTTAAAGGTGAAATTAACTGTTGATAAATGCTCATTTGAAATGCTACGCAACTTTACCCTGCGGACTTACTGTGGTAGAGAGGTTGATATTGGCCGCCCGAAGGCGGAATGAGAAGTACAAAATTCAATAGGGTATTTGACAACAGCGAAAATTAATTGTTTTTTCATAAGTAGCAATGTTAAAAATACTTCGAAAATACTCGGAAAGCATCAATCTTTCATTTATTTTTGCTATTTTAAGATTTTTAAATTCATGAAACTAACAATAAGGACGTGGATTTGATTGTGTCACAAGCAAGTAAACCTTGCAAATTCCGTACTAACGGAGCGTTTTTGACGTTACATAAAAATAAGCTGATTTGACTTTTGTCAAAAACCGTATTCCCGGTATGTTATGTTGAGGACCGCGTATTTTGATTCATAATTCGGATTATTAGTTAATCCAAAAACATTAGTGAAAAACGATAGGGAGTAATTAATCTTATATCGACGTGCTAAATTTGTTTACGTAGTTTGTTACATTGTTACTGCTACTGAGCTACAAGGTGAATCAATACAAGGCTTGGAGAAACCCATCACTCATACAAATAACAAATTTCAGAGCCGGATGTTTCAAATCAGCATGAATGTTTCCATTTCCGTGAGTTTATAAATAAAGGAAAACAATAGGAAAACAAGAGGTACACAGGATGAATGCTAATATTATTGTAAGCAATTGATATCTTGTATCGGTTGTATCTATCTTGGTACTTAAACTGAACAATCGTATTGCGGGTTCAGAGTCAAGCATGACTCCTACGCCTAACATGGTCAAAAGCCAATTAGGAGCAGCCTATGCATTTGAACGTAAGCGCGCGTTATTCATGCAGATTGATTTATACAAGTTTCGCTAACAACCTTAAAACTGGAACTTACATAAAAAGACAGTTGAAATAAAATTGCTTGAGTATTCAGATTCACCCATAGGCAACATACATTGAAAACCACACGATGTTTTTTTTTTATTCTAAATAAAATTCCAAACGTAAAAAGACACTGAGGTAGTGCACGATGTACTAAAAAGTGGTAGTAAACAATAGCAAACGAATTCCCTTCGTAGTCAAGCCACGAATCATTTCAATGCCAATAAAGCTACAATCGTACCTCAGGCCTAGTTACTTTCTCAGGGGATATAGTGGTCAAGTCACGTAAGCAAAAAAGTTCCTAATCTACTCTCCATTTACACAAATAGACAGAAATAAATTAAGATTCCCGACTACAAATGATAAGCTTCTATAACATACTATAGAAGCTTAACATCAACAGGCGGATGAACAGAGGTTTTGAGTTTTGTTGGTAAAATATACGGAACGCTAGTCTTCTCGATAGTTTAGAATTTACTAAAATTGATTACGTGAGTAGCACAAAGCTTAAATACTTATACAGCGTGGAACGGAACGATGGACTTTCCCGCATGAGGGGGATTATTGAGCGCTAGTACGTCACATTTTCCAGATAAACTATTTTTTTTGACGCGTTTTTTTTTTACGTTTGTATGGAGCTCGTCGCTCCAGTCGGCCAACGCTCCATACAAAGGTAACAAAAAAAATCGCGTCAAAAAAAATAGTTTATCTGGAAAATGTGACGTACTAGCGCTCAATAATCCCCCTCTTGCGGGAAAGTCCATCGTTCCGTTCCACGCAGTACATATAAGATTTTAGTGAGTAGCTGTCACTGAATAGGAAGGTATGTATTTCCAAACTATGTTGTTCCATGCACTTATTAAATTCTTTTTGCATTATATTGATTAAACTGTCACGATTCTCACACATTATTTTGACAAAAATTAAAAGCGTGTTCGCGTATAATTAACTTATTTATTTACCTCCCAGACGCTTCCCGACGTTTCGGATGTGTGACAACATCCTTGGTCAGGTAACAACTTTTTACATTGGGGCCTTTTCACATTGTCGTTTTAATTAACGCGCCTGCTTACCGCAAGCTGAACCGGCTCTTCATCGCTTCGCCGACACAGGCCCTGTCAAGAGTAAGCCTCGGTTTAGACTTCCTACGTTGTCGTGTGTTTCGTTTTGTCCGTCCATGTCCAGGTTGTTAGGTTAGGACCAGTTTGTTCCAAGTCCTTTTGGAACCATTTGATAAGTCACCGTATTGACTGATTCTAAATTAATATCTAAGTACGCTGTGCCTGCTTGGTAAAAGGAAACAAGTACATTTGTATCCCTTACAGTAATTATAACTATAATCAATATATATAACTAGAGTGATAAAGGTAATTAAGTTTAAATTTCCTTCATCGTAGGTATACGTGGTGGCACGCAAAAAGAGCGCCGGTTGCCATATAAAGTGTATGGCCACCGGCGTTCTCTCTACGTGCAATGACGTTTACCTCATAAATTCGAACTGCGTATTATAAAATTTGGGTTAGTAATTGGAACTGCATTGACTAATATCTCAAAATAACCTATTTAAATACTACATAACCGTACTAGATCTGAAAACTGAACGAATTTTGTAGGTGCATTTGCTTTATCACATTACGTACGGGTACTATTGTCGGTGTTATACTATTATTTGTCTGTAGAAAATCAAGGTATCCTACTAATATTATAAATGCGAAAGTTTAGATGTTTGGATGTTTGTTACTCAATCACGCTTAACAGCTGAACCGATTTGAATGAAATTTTGCACGAAGATAGTTTATAGCCTGGATTAAAATATAGGATACTTTTTATCCCAGGTCCACGCGGACGAAGTCGCGGGCGGAAGCTAGTATCATTATAATTGAACATTACGCGACAGGTTCTTGAACGAGCGTCGTTATGCGAAAGAAGTCCGTTTCAGCTTGTGCAAAAAATATTTCGTATGTCCGGCGTTTGTTCGGCTGTTCCAATCTACATGTCGCTTTTCTAAACCGAATCTCGTGAGTAGGTTCAATAATTATAAACTTTTTTTTGTCGATTCAGTTTTTTCAAAAAAAAAGCTATTACTATACTCACAGAGCTCGGAATATCCTAATACTAGTGTATAAGGGTATTCCGTTCTCTTCTCGGCTATAGTGGAGTTAATCAGGATCCTGGACTGTGTTAAGGATTCCGTGGATTCCGTTTTTATTTTGTCTGCAGGTTGTCAGTCTGCGAACCTTTTTAATTCGGAGTCTAATTAAAAAACGTGGCGCCACGTGACAACGAAATGGCTGAAAACAAATTCAATTAATTCAGTTTCTCTGCGTGCTTTTTCTTATTATAACGATGATATCGCATGAAAAACATTGATTAGGTTATAATATTGTCCTTCTATTAAAATACAAACTTAAAAATGTATTTAATAGAATATTAAGAGACTATGTACAGATTATAAATTGAGGCTCAAGATTTGACTTGGCTAGTTTTTACATACAAGATATCTGATATTTGTCTAATCAAGTTATCATCTTTATATTATACGTAAGTTACTGTTTATATATTTTAAGGTAATATCTTACTCTTCGAAAAATTTGGCTTGCTAGTAAAAACTAGTCAAGTCAAGTCTTTAGCATCTATTTATCCTAAGTTATCTATCTGCTTGCGTAAATAATTCGACTGTTCAAATTTAAAAAGTTATACTTTTTATATAGCAAATATTGTTGTAGTAGATAATCGATAAAATAAGAAATTGTATGTTCTTAAGAATACATTTTATTTTAGGATTATCTACTGAACTTGGCACCCATTTAGATCTGTATTCTTTTGTCGGCGAAGTTGACAACCGCGCATATTCTTTATTTTGAATCTGGCTCCCATTTTCACATTTATTTTTTTGGTGGGATCATTTCTACTTGAGATTATTCGAGTTGGCCGAATTGCATCAAAGTAGTGCATTCAAAAAGCAACTCTACCGTCCGAGGTAGAAGATTCTAATTCCAATGACTGTCTCATAATAAATTGGCCACATTAAATACTCGCGACCATAAAATTGCGTTTTTCCTACCACCAGTAATTGCAGGGTCGTTGATCTTATGCTAATTGGGTAACCATATGTCTCTTGTTTATACCATTCCTTTGTTAGCAGGAAACGAGGAAAGTCACTATGTTCGAAAAGGTCCCTTATTTACATGGGCAATTCTTCCTTTTATATGAAAGTATAAAAATGCAAATAATGTTGAATGCTTGCTAGTAATTTAGATTCACCCAGAGATTAATAAGAATACTGAACCAAATCAACTAAATAATGCGATAACAAACAAACTGATTGACAAACTTTGTGGTTGACAAACTTTTTTCCTCTCGACTGCGGCAGAGCCGAAAGTAAGGGATAGCAGTCTATGTACTTACGTGTATACCGCCGTAGCGTTTAATATACTGAACAGATTTTGATAAATGAGGTGCCAATCGATTCGAAATTATGCTGCGGGTGGCATGGCTACCTTTGGTATAGAAAAACAGTTCTTTTCAGTTCGTTTACCGCAGTCGGGTCACAGTTTGTTATTCCGTCCCGGGGTAAGCCGAGTATATATATTGTTTCCATTGCCCTTGAGTGTTATATGTCTAACATAGCTTATGAGTAGTATATGACTATGGTGTGAAAGGGTCAAAAAAATATTAAGGGCATCTTGGAAATTATGAGACGATTCAAAACTGCCTGAACCATGAAACAAAATGAATGCATTTTTGGATATACATATGTAACTTGAGTATATGTTGACACAAACCGAAACGCTTCACAGATTTTGATATGAATGACATTTGTCTAAAAAAATTATTCACGAAGGGTGTTGCATCTCGTTTTCGCTCTTACATGGAGGCGTAGCCACAGTATAGGAACAGTAGATAAACTTCGAACAAAGGTACATCGCACGGCTGTTCGGTACGCACACACACATAGCCTTCGGGAATGATGGAGAATGCTTTAATCGGGGCCGCGCCGTTGCGGTGTTCGCTCGTTCTCACTCGCTACGTCAAAGGAAACCGCCTCGTAGGTATGAAGACAGCGAGCCGCCAGTGCCAAGATATCACAAGGAGCCGAATAGGCTTGTAACTAAGCACCTACCAACCTAGTGCAGTTTAGCAACTATTATACTTACTAGGAAATATTTTGGGCATAGTATAGTGGTATTAAAATATTCGATGAAGTGGGAAACTAAAAACACATACCTAACTATCTATAATATTATTACTTTGTGTATACAATATTGTCTATTAAACTGTAACAGAAATACTTTGCATACTTAAAAGCAAAATTAGTATTATAGGTATGCCAAGCCACAAACTTGACACAGCCCTGCGCATCGAGCGAAAGTAGGTAACGAACGCTCCTAAACGGCCTCAGATTACCTACTGTATTATTCTTCTATACTGTGGCGTAGGTTACCAGAATAAGGAATTCACTAAAAGTGATGTATACCTACTAAAAACCGGCCAAGTGCCGAGTCGGACTCGCGCACGAAGCGTTCTGTACCACTATTTATAAAAACCCTCCAACCCATTATTTATAAAGAGCCTCTTTAAATTTATTATAGCAGCAACAGAAATACATCATCTGACAAAATTTCAACTGTCTAACTATCACAGTTCATGAGATACAGCCTGGTGACAGACGGACAGAGAAACAGACGGACGGACAGCGGAGTCTTAGTAATAGAGTCCCGTTTTACCCTTTGGGTACGGAACCCTAAAAAACTGTCTATGTATCACCTATTGAATGCCAATTTAATTCATCGACCGTCAATCTAAGCAGACCTCAATACAAAAAAAAAACAGCGACATCGTAAATATTCCACAGCGCCACAGGACATGCCAATATTATCTACGCTTGCCATTTTTGGTCACACAAAACGATTTTCCAGTTTCTATAACTGATAAGAGCGGTGCCAACAAGTCTGTCCTCCTCCTGCGTCATTCTCTCTATGAGCGCATGATTGATTAATTGATTATCGTTATCGTGCTGTACTTGTTTTACAGTTTAATCGGGTACTTTGGAACGGATTCAGCGATATTCGAATATTAGGACAGGTTAAGGCGGTGCATTGGAAATTATCGCGTGCTTTGAAACGCCGTTCTGACTAGATTAAGAAAAAAGAAGATCTGATTTTGAGATATATGATTCTTGACTAAGTATATGATTGTTTTTCTGAGTTTACCGATAAATGATTGCTTAAAATTTCCTCGATATAAATAAATTCCAAAGTTGGGTCTGTATTTTCCTTTTTTTACTCAGCCTACTCAAATGATACATTATTTTACGACACAATCAAGTTAATACTATATATTTCATCTCGTCTAAAATCTCACTTTATGAAATTTCAATAAAACGTCTCTAAGTTAGGTATTTATCGAAATTTGTCCTGAAAAGCCATTCCCGAAGAGTGTTACATCTCTTTTTCTCGTGCACGGAAGGCATATGCGTGTCTTTGTCTAGGGGGCGTGTTCGACTCGTATCAAGGCATCCCCTTAAGCGGATTAAACATGGATATTCTATTATAATCTAAGTGTGCTTCAATGCCAACGCGCGATACACAAAATACATCTAAGTCATTTATTCTTCAATGTATGCATATTGATTGTACTGAATGTTAATAAACTCCCACCGGTTCTGAAAAATTAAACTCTTCCACGAGAAAAACGGCGTAAGAAATTTTGTCGACGCAGACCAGCTGAGCTGGAGGTCAGTCTGTCTTGACATATCGGATACCAATAAGTTTTGTAGCACATCGGTTCTACATTTCACGTAGAACCTATGGCCGTTGGGGTGGAAAGGTTCTCGAGTGGATCACGTACCGGTAGGCGCAGCGTGATTAGACCCCCCACAAGGTGGACTGATGACCTGGTAAGGGTCGCGGGGGTCCGCTGGATGCGGGTCGCCCAGCCCGGTCATTGTGGCACTCTGTGGGGGAGGCCTATGTCCAGCAGTGGATGTCTTTCGGCTGATATGATGCTGATGATGATGAGGTTTTATAGCGTGTATGCAGTCGCTTCCAGTCACCTCTAGTATTTTATTTAAGTCAAATTGTCCTCCCAGACTGTTGTCATTTTGACGCACCCCAATGTTCCTATATTTTAACATACATTCGATACACTATTGTCGGTCTGTCTGCGACAAAACTGTCTGTAACCGAACCCGGCCGCGTCGGTAATTGCCATCGCTCCGGAATAGGGTTACGGAAGTGGGGGTTTCGGCAATTAATATACGTGAATGTAGTTTAAAATGGGTTGGTTTTTCAATAGTCATTGATTAACAAGGCATACTTATGTGGACTAATTTAATGTATTAGAGTCAGCGTTGAGTGTAAGCCAGCTCAAGTAATTTGCAGTTTTCATAGAGCTTTCATCAATCTTTACATTGACAAATGGTATTGAAAAATGTCTGTTTCGTTCGTGTCTCCTGAGGGGTGACCACGTAACTTTTCGAACGCACTTTAGGACAACTCAACTGTAATATTCCCATTTAAAAAGTGACATTTAGATCTACCTGATTCACGTACAATGCGTTTCGACCTGCTGGAGGATCATTACCGTGCCCCATAAAGCACATTTACAAGTTCTAGCACTTAACAGACTTCTATAAGAACTCAAAATTTGATGGAAAACTGTTCAAAACTGCTGTAAGTCCTCGGGGAAATTCAGATATAGATGGTATCATCTGTGGTTTTTTATACAGATTGCATGTGTCCGATCCATTTGGATATTGTTCATTTCACGAATGGCGCTTTTATACATCTTGCGAAATATTTACCTATCTATGTAGGTATTTAAATAACGCAATACCTTTCAAGCTTATTGATTTAAAAGTGGAATTTGCAACCGGTAATCATAGTACCATCAAAATAACTGTCATTCAATTTCTACAGTCAAACACGTAAATACAAACATTTGTATACTGTTCAATTCATCACCCTTCGGGTAACAATGTATTCCCAAGATAATTTATTATCAGTATTATCACAGAATTTCCTCCATGTGTGGGATACACAGAGGAAATTCTGTGATAATAAATTATGGAGCTAATCATTCGTCATTTCAAATATTATTTCACCTGTATATTGAATGGACATAGGCTATATTTGATCCCGCGGTTCCGCTTGCATTATATATGTATAATACGTAGGCAGCTATATAGTATAAGTTAAAGGAATAACTTTGTTATAACCAATGTTAGGGTAAGTTGTAGAAAACATCCTCCATGTGAAGAAGTTTAGCAATGCTATTGGTGGACTTTTTCCTCGCTTCCACAGCTTTGGTGGACACTCACCCTTACTTTCGACGAGCCCCACCCGTTATTTTCGTCGAAGTTATTTACATATTTAACGCTCGATTGATAGGGGTTGATCAATTTGGGCCCGCTTCGGTAATTATAATCAATTATCTGACTATTTGAAAACGAAGGGCCTAATTGGTCGGGCTATAATAATAAATAGTACCTACCTACACAATACTCGTAAGCCAGCAGCGTTTCTGTTTAAAGCCCACTTTGATTCACACCCAACCATTTAATAACCAATAATTTTGCCAACTCCTATGCTATTCACAACCTTCTCGATTCAATCTTGGCTCGCCTCACAGCGGTGCCTTGTATATATACAAGGTGGAACGGAACGATGGACTTTCCCGCAAGAGGGGGCTTATTGAGCGCTAGTACGTCACATTTTCCAGATAAACTATTTTTTTTGACGCGATTTTTTTTTACCTTTTTATGGAGCGTTGGCCGACTGGAGCGACGAGCTCCATACAAATGTAAAAAAAAAATCGCGTCAAAAAAAGTAGTTTATCTGGAAAATGTGACGTACTAGCGCTCAATAATCCCCCTCTTGCGGGAAAGTCCATCGTTCCGTTTCACGCAGTATATACTGATCTCGAGAAGAACAACTAAGTATACATTCAGAGGTCAGACTTTATACTGGTTCCCCTAAGGTGAGTAGTCAAGCGTTATGAGTACCAGCCATGAAGATTATTATTAAGCGAATGTGTTTTTCATATAAATCCGTAATTAATCTCACTGGTTCGAGGTAGTCGCTAATTGTGCCATATTATTTATGGCAACATTCAATTAAACTAATTTGTGTTTTATGATTTTACTGCCTAACAGCCGCCTTGTGGTTTACACTTCCAATCCATCGGAGGGTTAATTTAACACTTTCATTGAGCATTTCAATTTGATATTACCGTGTTTCGCGCGCTCGCTCTGTCACGTTAGATCGACGCCTGTGTAAGCGAGCGCGCGAAACACATTTGATATTTTATGAAATGCGAAACTGGATATAATGAATTGCGAACCAGATTGACTCCCAGATGGAAATTAGCTGAGGGCTACTGATGATATACCGTTTCATTTTTAAGAAATGGGATTCTGTTATCTAAAAAACTTTGAACTGCCAGAGATGTTTAGGTATATGAAATACACTCGCGGGCAAAGATTACGGGTCGGTAAAATACCGTCATATTTCCTAAAATAGTGCGTAAGAGGTTGTACAGTTAATCCTGTCATGACATTTATTTAATTTTACATATAAACTGCTAATAACAGTAAAAAATATAACGTTACCAGGTTTAAATCGGACTCGTAAAACCCAAGAAAAAAACAACGTTAACGGAGCGAGATATCGCAAAAATCGTGATTTTTGGATATCGATATTTTTATGATAGGGTCCAGGAAATTTTTAATACAGTTGGTTATTGTAAAGAATAGCATATTATGTAAATAAAACAAGTATTAAATATTTTAAAAAACCTATTACAGTTATTTAATTTAGGGTGACCCGTATTCTTTGCCCGCGTGTGTATGAACAAGTCAGGAATAATAAAACCGTAATATCAACGCTCAAAATTGTTAGATAGGACCTTTCAGCTGGCGTCCTACGCAATCATATATGTAACAGTTTCTGCAGGATCTTGACAGTTAAATTGATAATTTGCTGTCGGCATTTATAATTTTAACAAATCTAAAGATCACTTAGCTTAAAAAAGCTATTTAATATTTCATTTCACTACGGGGTGTTTTACGGAGTAAGACGTTTGAAGTATGTTTTGGGCGATGGGCTAGCAACCACTCACTGCAATATTAGAAAATGAACTGGCACATGAATGGTCCTGAAAATTTGTGGTCTGCCTACTCCTGGGAACACAAGTGAGTTTGCATGTATTAGTTACGCTCTCATTTTAAAACGACGTGTTGGAGTGTAACGAAACTTTGCATGTACAATGAAATGAGGTATATCTATATCCGTAATTAGTTTATGTAGTATAAAAATACAGCGAATTTAAGTTTTTAATACAAAACTTGTTTTTGCTGTATTTCGTTTGTTTTATAAACTGGAACCATATAAACTAATGACAGACGTAGACATACCTCATATCAATGTATATGCAAAGTTTCGTCAGAATCCAACACGTAGTTTTAAAATGATAGCGTAACTACGTTTGTATGGGAAGGTGAAATTCGGCCGAGCAAAGAGTTTTATTGTGTAAAAGTAATCCCATAAAAAACATTCCATGTAAAAAAGACGCTTAAACTACTGGCTCAAATTGAATGAAATTTAAAAATTATGGTGTTCATACAATGCGTGCTTGATTATTGAAAATTCAGGTTTCTAGTTTTAACAACGAAGTTATGGCACTGGTCCCACCGCCGCCGGCTAGTAAGCTAGAAAAGTTGGGCGAGTAACGGTTCATTGCGTGCTGACCAGGCACAGTGTGATCAATCGACCTTTACAGATCCGCAATGTAGTGCTACTCGTCCAACTTTTCTAGCTTACTAGCCGGCGGTGGAACCAGTGCCTATAGGGGGGTCGAAATGGCCTGAACTGCTTCGAGAAGATGGTACGGCCGTGCCGCAGTTTTGCTCGACAGATATTGAGTTTTATCGTGTAAAAGTAATATTGTGTTTTATTGTGGTCGCGAGCCTCCATTGGCTGGAGTGTCTGCATACCATTAGATAGAGCGTATGCTTGTTTGCCACCGTCGTACTATTAAATGTACTTAGTAAAGTTATCATCTTTTTTGGTAGTAAGTTCCTCCAGTTGTCCCAAGAAGTGAAAAACTCTCTCTCTCTGTTAAGACAAAACTTCTCAAGGAAACAAAATCGTATGCGGCCCGTTTTGTGCCGCTGCAGCTGTATAGTCCTTTTAAATTATCCCAAATGCATACATTTAAATACCTTAAGTAAATCCCATTAGGGAGTAAAAACACAACACGTGTGGCCCAATTATAATAATGGATATTATTTTTACGACGCATCCGACCACGCGGACATTCCTTCGATAGGAAGGAAATAATACCTTTGTCAAGAGAAAAAGATTGCTTACGGTGGTAGTTCGTCGCTACAATAAACGACATGTTTGACATGTTTATGTTTATGATTCGATTTTATTGACATATATATCGATGGAATAGAGTTACGGTAACGTAAATGCGACTGACTGGGAGGAAAGTAATGTTACTTCTAGTGGGTTCTAAAGAATGTTGATACTATAGGTAAGTAGTTATGTTTAGTTATGTGTAGGCAATCCTTAACCAATGCAAGTAACTTACTATGTGTCTACGTCACACCAGGCTGTAAAGGGGTGATTAATGCCAGCCTGAGGAAAGGAAAAACCCACTTACTGGCCAGGGGGAAACGTAAAATTTTGTACTCACCACGGTCGGTGATAAAGAAATTATCAGATCACTGGGGGCTAATATGTGTGATAAACAATTAAACATGCTGCCTTGCTGTTTGTTATACCGTTGCTTTACTTTTAACTTTTCCCGGCGACTGCGTGTGCGTATGAATTGTATGTACGTTATTATGGTATATTTTACTAGAGAACTTCGCAAAAACTGTTTAAGTAGTTTTTGCATACATTTGTAACAAGCATCCAAACATCCTCACACGTCTAAAAACCCTTAATCAATGACACAATAACACCTTATTCTAACTATAAGCCAACCGTAATAATAAAACGTCAGAGGCTCTAGTATAAGTTTCACCGAAACAAAACGTTACGACCGCGTTCGCGTTTAGCTGTCAAATCCCATACAAATTGAGGGTAAAACGCAAACGCGATCGTAAAGTTTTGTTTCGGTAAAACTTATACTAGAGCCTCAGTTGTTCAAAACTCCCGTAAATTACGAAACAATTTAGATTCAGATATCCTTGAATATTGCTTGACAAAACATCTGGGATCTGACTCCTTTTAATGGAGCCTGAGAAATATATTAAAGTTTTAATCCAGAGAAAACTTGGGCAATATTAGGTTTCTCGTGGGTGAACGGAGAGAATTAGTTTAGCTTTAGTAATATTGTAATTAGGATTTTCTTAACATTTCTGTTTTATACTTGCTTTTCTTCTACCGTTGTATAATTTCGTACGAAGGTATTTTTAAATCCAAAACCGGAGAGAGATAATGTTAAAAATAATTATCCTTACAGTAAATCCTAATCTATTTACATTTGTTAATTAAACCAAATATAAAGTCTCTTACGAAATCATATTTGCATAAATAAATTTCTACGCCGCTAATAAAGTTCCCATACAAAAAATATATTTTATTTAAAATCTATCTCACATCACATGTAAAACACACCAACTAAAATGTTTTGCGAATAAAAAATATCCCAAAAATTACAAGCGTTACGTATTATAAAATAAACAATTAAACATGTGTTACTAAGGAGCGATTGACAAAGTCGTCCACGAGAGCGCTCTTAAACCAGTATAATCTCCGAATACGACAATGAATTTTTCTTTCGGACCCACGGGTCAAGCTATTATAGAAAGTAGAAGGGAGACGAGTCGATGCATGTGTTTGAGACTATTTGACAACATCTGGAATTAACATTGGGCAGTGATTGCTGTTCTCACGATATTTTAATAATAAAGGCCGTCCTAGCATGTGCCTGTGAGTTATGATAGACATACCCAACTGCTTAATGCATCATAGCTAAATGAATATGTTTTTAGGGTTCCGTAGTCAACAAGGACCCTTATAGTTTCGCCATGTCCGTCCGTTCGCAGCATAGCTACTAACCATTATTACTACTATAGAAAACTGTTATTCGGCATGGGTATATAAATCAATCACGCTGACAAAACAGTAGAAAAAAATCTTGAAATATTTTTTTTACCTAAATTGGGGGTGTCGGTGGTCGTTAAATCAATAGTGTGGTGTATCGGACAGCTTGTTCATAAATATTACGGGTTTTTCAACTCAGTGATTCGTTTGCGAGATATTGGGCTTAAGCCCTAATTTTTGTTCGAGTCATGCCCCCCTCCCTGCCGGCTAAATGGCTACTACTGAGGATGTGAAACAATTCGTGGCAGTAGTACATATTTATAATGAATTTAAAAGGAAAACCATCAGGGCTTAGTAGGCATAACTAGTTATTGAGTAATAGTCGACCAACTTAAACTGTACTTAGAAAGGCTAACTTTCATAAAAGTTCGGATCGACGCAACCGCGCACCATTTAGTTGGCGCGCGCGTGTTGATTTAACTAAGACAGACGCGTGGCCCGACACGCATTTGGCCGATTTTTTAATTTATTTTGATATCATACTGCTTATGCTTGCTAATTTGAGTCCTAAGTTTGACATTGAAACGTATTCAAACGCACCTATTATTTATTTAAAAGGACATATTCTACTAAATTATGCGAAGCACGAGGCGGGTCGCTAAAGTCATTTTCAAAAGTAGTAAATGGACGGCGACTGTGTCGGCTAGTACACGGCGCACCATCGAAGTCATCCTTAAATAGTCTGTAATTGACTGAAAGGCTTTTTAACGATTGTCAACGTCCGACTCGGCCTGTGTCCATTAGTTAAAATGACAAAGTACTTTAACAAGTCCAACCACCAACCATATCTGATCAGTGCCTTATTTTTTTATGGTGAAAAAGCCACCGTTACGCTGACGTGTCGTATCGTGTCTCGGTTGTGAACACAGAACAATATTTGTTTGTTTGTATGTATTCGGACTAAATGGTACGAGTATTAATGGGCGCGGGACGTGACGACCACTCGGTTATGTACGAGACGTAAAGAGCGTATTTCCATAGCTTAAACCAACACACAGTCGAGTAGGATAGCCAACTATTCGGAAGTACCTACACCAGTCACCAGCATTATGCCGTAACATAGTTAGGTGGCACAAATATCTGACACAGCCCTCGAAATAGTCTCGCCATATAGGTTTTTTGTTGAGGCAGATATTAAAGCTGACCCCGTATCATGGTCGGCCTTATCACGCGATAAGTGATATTATAGGAGCGTCGTCTCATTCTATCGTACGGTGTTAGCCAGTGACGGACGCTCTATCCTGTCACTTATCGTGTGATAAGGCCGTCCGTGCTACGGGGTCTGGTGACGGTACAATAGTTTAAGGTTTTTCGTAGGGTCGGTCGGGCGTAGCTATCGCTGTACAGGGCATAGGCCACTTCAATCTCTCTGTAATGCTAATAACTCAGTATTCTAAACTCAAGAGCAAAAGTAACACGAAATGTATGGCGGCGTAATAGGTAGATTTACACATAACTGACAGCTTATTTCATAGGTAAGTAAAGTCCCCGTGTGGTGTCGGGTTAGAATTTCATATTCCCCTCCCTTCCGGTGGGTGTCGTAAAAGTTGACTAAGCAGGGTTAAAGTGTGTGGTTCGCGGTGGGCTAGCCACCTATCACTGCGATATCACATGGTGTCGATCTTTTATACCCACATTTATGCTAAAAGTGACACTGGAACATAAGTTTCATGTGCTCTGCCTATCCCTTTTGGGAATAAAGGCGTGAATCTATGAATCTGTCTATGAAGTAAAGTTGTTGCCATATAAAGAACTTGAAATTAATGCTTTTGTCACATGCTTTTCAAAGCTGCTACAGCACTGTGTCACGTAAATAATGTGTTTCCTCAGCTTAGTGTGGCACGCACTATACCAATTCTTTGTATTCGGCTGCAGCTGACTGATACAAGGCGTCGCCGTTTGCATACACAATGTTAGCATATAACTAGCATGTAGCACAGAACCAAAAAGACATATATCCCTTGGAGCGGCGAACAAACATAAGCTGTTTTGCTAAGGAGATAATTCATTACCGAAGCGTCTAAGCGACTCAAACTCTGACAATAGTGACGCTATTATAGGATTTAGGTGACTAGCAATTAGTGCGAGAATCGTGTGTATACAAAATGGACTTCGTCCGCTCTGCCTGTGAAATGCTAGTTAAGGAATAGTTACCGTGAGAGAAAACTCTTTTACTGCTGCTTAGCGTTAATGGTTAATTTAAAGCTAAATATATTACTGTTTAAGTCAGAACGTATTATGTATGTTTGTGTTACTAAAGTTTATATGACTTTTTAAATCAGCGGTGTTTTATATTTGGAAATGTAAAGCGTGAGAAAACTACTTTAAGGACCGCAGATTAAGCGTCTAAAGTAATTTAACTATAGATATGCGTATGTATATAACGACTAGTCGCCTTAACCTTACAACTTAATACATAAGAGGTCCGTAAGGTCCCGTACAAACAATTCTAACCAGATTCAAATCCTATAAGCGGCCAAGGGTTCGTGAGAAAACATATTTAGTGCAAGGCCTGAGTGGACGCGCCGCGCGCCGCTCGGAGCGGCGCGTCGAGCGTCCATATAAATTAATTGCATTTGTTTTATATGGACGCTGCACGCCCCGCTCCGAGCGGGGCGTCCACTCAGGCCTTACACTTAGGAATAGTTTTTAGAAGGTGTTTCAATATATTTTAACAATATAGTTCTAAGTCTGGTCCTCCATAAGGTGGACTGATAACCTGGTAAAGGTTGCTGGAGTCCGCTGGATGCGGCTGGAGCAGGACCGGTCACTTTGGCACTCTTTGGGGGAGGCATATGTCCAGCAGTGGACGTCTTTCAGCTGATATGATGATGACGATGAGTTCTAAGTCTATACATTCCCTTATAAATATACGTCTGTACATCGAATAGAATAATGTAGGGGATTAATACACTGACCTGAGATTCACAGCTACGAATTTTGTAAAAGCTACTGTATTTCATACAGCGTTAAATTGAAATTGCAAGTATTGCAACTACTCAATTCCCCATTCTCAGACTAGTTTATGTGCACCCTACCCCTATCAGTGCCCAGCTCAGTTTCAACCGAGGTGCATATTGAATAGAGTAATTTAATGGGAATTTTCCAATTGCTAAAGTACGAAAAAGTAGTTTATCTGGAAAATGTGACGTACTAGCGCTCAATAATCCCCCTCTTGCGGGAAAGTCCATCGTTCCGTTTCACGCAGTATATACTGATCTCGAGAAGAACAACTAAGTATACATTCAGAGGTCAGACTTTATACTGGTTCCCCTAAGGTGAGTAGTCAAGCGTTATGAGTACCAGCCATGAAGATTATTATTAAGCGAATGTGTTTTTCATATAAATCCGTAATTAATCTCACTGGTTCGAGGTAGTCGCTAATTGTGCCATATTATTTATGGCAACATTCAATTAAACTAATTTGTGTTTTATGATTTTACTGCCTAACAGCCGCCTTGTGGTTTACACTTCCAATCCATCGGAGGGTTAATTTAACACTTTCATTGAGCATTTCAATTTGATATTACCGTGTTTCGCGCGCTCGCTCTGTCACGTTAGATCGACGCCTGTGTAAGCGAGCGCGCGAAACACATTTGATATTTTATGAAATGCGAAACTGGATATAATGAATTGCGAACCAGATTGACTCCCAGATGGAAATTAGCTGAGGGCTACTGATGATATACCGTTTCATTTTTAAGAAATGGGATTCTGTTATCTAAAAAACTTTGAACTGCCAGAGATGTTTAGGTATATGAAATACACTCGCGGGCAAAGATTACGGGTCGGTAAAATACCGTCATATTTCCTAAAATAGTGCGTAAGAGGTTGTACAGTTAATCCTGTCATGACATTTATTTAATTTTACATATAAACTGCTAATAACAGTAAAAAATATAACGTTACCAGGTTTAAATCGGACTCGTAAAACCCAAGAAAAAAACAACGTTAACGGAGCGAGATATCGCAAAAATCGTGATTTTTGGATATCGATATTTTTATGATAGGGTCCAGGAAATTTTTAATACAGTTGGTTATTGTAAAGAATAGCATATTATGTAAATAAAACAAGTATTAAATATTTTAAAAAACCTATTACAGTTATTTAATTTAGGGTGACCCGTATTCTTTGCCCGCGTGTGTATGAACAAGTCAGGAATAATAAAACCGTAATATCAACGCTCAAAATTGTTAGATAGGACCTTTCAGCTGGCGTCCTACGCAATCATATATGTAACAGTTTCTGCAGGATCTTGACAGTTAAATTGATAATTTGCTGTCGGCATTTATAATTTTAACAAATCTAAAGATCACTTAGCTTAAAAAAGCTATTTAATATTTCATTTCACTACGGGGTGTTTTACGGAGTAAGACGTTTGAAGTATGTTTTGGGCGATGGGCTAGCAACCACTCACTGCAATATTAGAAAATGAACTGGCACATGAATGGTCCTGAAAATTTGTGGTCTGCCTACTCCTGGGAACACAAGTGAGTTTGCATGTATTAGTTACGCTCTCATTTTAAAACGACGTGTTGGAGTGTAACGAAACTTTGCATGTACAATGAAATGAGGTATATCTATATCCGTAATTAGTTTATGTAGTATAAAAATACAGCGAATTTAAGTTTTTAATACAAAACTTGTTTTTGCTGTATTTCGTTTGTTTTATAAACTGGAACCATATAAACTAATGACAGACGTAGACATACCTCATATCAATGTATATGCAAAGTTTCGTCAGAATCCAACACGTAGTTTTAAAATGATAGCGTAACTACGTTTGTATGGGAAGGTGAAATTCGGCCGAGCAAAGAGTTTTATTGTGTAAAAGTAATCCCATAAAAAACATTCCATGTAAAAAAGACGCTTAAACTACTGGCTCAAATTGAATGAAATTTAAAAATTATGGTGTTCATACAATGCGTGCTTGATTATTGAAAATTCAGGTTTCTAGTTTTAACAACGAAGTTATGGCACTGGTCCCACCGCCGCCGGCTAGTAAGCTAGAAAAGTTGGGCGAGTAACGGTTCATTGCGTGCTGACCAGGCACAGTGTGATCAATCGACCTTTACAGATCCGCAATGTAGTGCTACTCGTCCAACTTTTCTAGCTTACTAGCCGGCGGTGGAACCAGTGCCTATAGGGGGGTCGAAATGGCCTGAACTGCTTCGAGAAGATGGTACGGCCGTGCCGCAGTTTTGCTCGACAGATATTGAGTTTTATCGTGTAAAAGTAATATTGTGTTTTATTGTGGTCGCGAGCCTCCATTGGCTGGAGTGTCTGCATACCATTAGATAGAGCGTATGCTTGTTTGCCACCGTCGTACTATTAAATGTACTTAGTAAAGTTATCATCTTTTTTGGTAGTAAGTTCCTCCAGTTGTCCCAAGAAGTGAAAAACTCTCTCTCTCTGTTAAGACAAAACTTCTCAAGGAAACAAAATCGTATGCGGCCCGTTTTGTGCCGCTGCAGCTGTATAGTCCTTTTAAATTATCCCAAATGCATACATTTAAATACCTTAAGTAAATCCCATTAGGGAGTAAAAACACAACACGTGTGGCCCAATTATAATAATGGATATTATTTTTACGACGCATCCGACCACGCGGACATTCCTTCGATAGGAAGGAAATAATACCTTTGTCAAGAGAAAAAGATTGCTTACGGTGGTAGTTCGTCGCTACAATAAACGACATGTTTGACATGTTTATGTTTATGATTCGATTTTATTGACATATATATCGATGGAATAGAGTTACGGTAACGTAAATGCGACTGACTGGGAGGAAAGTAATGTTACTTCTAGTGGGTTCTAAAGAATGTTGATACTATAGGTAAGTAGTTATGTTTAGTTATGTGTAGGCAATCCTTAACCAATGCAAGTAACTTACTATGTGTCTACGTCACACCAGGCTGTAAAGGGGTGATTAATGCCAGCCTGAGGAAAGGAAAAACCCACTTACTGGCCAGGGGGAAACGTAAAATTTTGTACTCACCACGGTCGGTGATAAAGAAATTATCAGATCACTGGGGGCTAATATGTGTGATAAACAATTAAACATGCTGCCTTGCTGTTTGTTATACCGTTGCTTTACTTTTAACTTTTCCCGGCGACTGCGTGTGCGTATGAATTGTATGTACGTTATTATGGTATATTTTACTAGAGAACTTCGCAAAAACTGTTTAAGTAGTTTTTGCATACATTTGTAACAAGCATCCAAACATCCTCACACGTCTAAAAACCCTTAATCAATGACACAATAACACCTTATTCTAACTATAAGCCAACCGTAATAATAAAACGTCAGAGGCTCTAGTATAAGTTTCACCGAAACAAAACGTTACGACCGCGTTCGCGTTTAGCTGTCAAATCCCATACAAATTGAGGGTAAAACGCAAACGCGATCGTAAAGTTTTGTTTCGGTAAAACTTATACTAGAGCCTCAGTTGTTCAAAACTCCCGTAAATTACGAAACAATTTAGATTCAGATATCCTTGAATATTGCTTGACAAAACATCTGGGATCTGACTCCTTTTAATGGAGCCTGAGAAATATATTAAAGTTTTAATCCAGAGAAAACTTGGGCAATATTAGGTTTCTCGTGGGTGAACGGAGAGAATTAGTTTAGCTTTAGTAATATTGTAATTAGGATTTTCTTAACATTTCTGTTTTATACTTGCTTTTCTTCTACCGTTGTATAATTTCGTACGAAGGTATTTTTAAATCCAAAACCGGAGAGAGATAATGTTAAAAATAATTATCCTTACAGTAAATCCTAATCTATTTACATTTGTTAATTAAACCAAATATAAAGTCTCTTACGAAATCATATTTGCATAAATAAATTTCTACGCCGCTAATAAAGTTCCCATACAAAAAATATATTTTATTTAAAATCTATCTCACATCACATGTAAAACACACCAACTAAAATGTTTTGCGAATAAAAAATATCCCAAAAATTACAAGCGTTACGTATTATAAAATAAACAATTAAACATGTGTTACTAAGGAGCGATTGACAAAGTCGTCCACGAGAGCGCTCTTAAACCAGTATAATCTCCGAATACGACAATGAATTTTTCTTTCGGACCCACGGGTCAAGCTATTATAGAAAGTAGAAGGGAGACGAGTCGATGCATGTGTTTGAGACTATTTGACAACATCTGGAATTAACATTGGGCAGTGATTGCTGTTCTCACGATATTTTAATAATAAAGGCCGTCCTAGCATGTGCCTGTGAGTTATGATAGACATACCCAACTGCTTAATGCATCATAGCTAAATGAATATGTTTTTAGGGTTCCGTAGTCAACAAGGACCCTTATAGTTTCGCCATGTCCGTCCGTTCGCAGCATAGCTACTAACCATTATTACTACTATAGAAAACTGTTATTCGGCATGGGTATATAAATCAATCACGCTGACAAAACAGTAGAAAAAAATCTTGAAATATTTTTTTTACCTAAATTGGGGGTGTCGGTGGTCGTTAAATCAATAGTGTGGTGTATCGGACAGCTTGTTCATAAATATTACGGGTTTTTCAACTCAGTGATTCGTTTGCGAGATATTGGGCTTAAGCCCTAATTTTTGTTCGAGTCATGCCCCCCTCCCTGCCGGCTAAATGGCTACTACTGAGGATGTGAAACAATTCGTGGCAGTAGTACATATTTATAATGAATTTAAAAGGAAAACCATCAGGGCTTAGTAGGCATAACTAGTTATTGAGTAATAGTCGACCAACTTAAACTGTACTTAGAAAGGCTAACTTTCATAAAAGTTCGGATCGACGCAACCGCGCACCATTTAGTTGGCGCGCGCGTGTTGATTTAACTAAGACAGACGCGTGGCCCGACACGCATTTGGCCGATTTTTTAATTTATTTTGATATCATACTGCTTATGCTTGCTAATTTGAGTCCTAAGTTTGACATTGAAACGTATTCAAACGCACCTATTATTTATTTAAAAGGACATATTCTACTAAATTATGCGAAGCACGAGGCGGGTCGCTAAAGTCATTTTCAAAAGTAGTAAATGGACGGCGACTGTGTCGGCTAGTACACGGCGCACCATCGAAGTCATCCTTAAATAGTCTGTAATTGACTGAAAGGCTTTTTAACGATTGTCAACGTCCGACTCGGCCTGTGTCCATTAGTTAAAATGACAAAGTACTTTAACAAGTCCAACCACCAACCATATCTGATCAGTGCCTTATTTTTTTATGGTGAAAAAGCCACCGTTACGCTGACGTGTCGTATCGTGTCTCGGTTGTGAACACAGAACAATATTTGTTTGTTTGTATGTATTCGGACTAAATGGTACGAGTATTAATGGGCGCGGGACGTGACGACCACTCGGTTATGTACGAGACGTAAAGAGCGTATTTCCATAGCTTAAACCAACACACAGTCGAGTAGGATAGCCAACTATTCGGAAGTACCTACACCAGTCACCAGCATTATGCCGTAACATAGTTAGGTGGCACAAATATCTGACACAGCCCTCGAAATAGTCTCGCCATATAGGTTTTTTGTTGAGGCAGATATTAAAGCTGACCCCGTATCATGGTCGGCCTTATCACGCGATAAGTGATATTATAGGAGCGTCGTCTCATTCTATCGTACGGTGTTAGCCAGTGACGGACGCTCTATCCTGTCACTTATCGTGTGATAAGGCCGTCCGTGCTACGGGGTCTGGTGACGGTACAATAGTTTAAGGTTTTTCGTAGGGTCGGTCGGGCGTAGCTATCGCTGTACAGGGCATAGGCCACTTCAATCTCTCTGTAATGCTAATAACTCAGTATTCTAAACTCAAGAGCAAAAGTAACACGAAATGTATGGCGGCGTAATAGGTAGATTTACACATAACTGACAGCTTATTTCATAGGTAAGTAAAGTCCCCGTGTGGTGTCGGGTTAGAATTTCATATTCCCCTCCCTTCCGGTGGGTGTCGTAAAAGTTGACTAAGCAGGGTTAAAGTGTGTGGTTCGCGGTGGGCTAGCCACCTATCACTGCGATATCACATGGTGTCGATCTTTTATACCCACATTTATGCTAAAAGTGACACTGGAACATAAGTTTCATGTGCTCTGCCTATCCCTTTTGGGAATAAAGGCGTGAATCTATGAATCTGTCTATGAAGTAAAGTTGTTGCCATATAAAGAACTTGAAATTAATGCTTTTGTCACATGCTTTTCAAAGCTGCTACAGCACTGTGTCACGTAAATAATGTGTTTCCTCAGCTTAGTGTGGCACGCACTATACCAATTCTTTGTATTCGGCTGCAGCTGACTGATACAAGGCGTCGCCGTTTGCATACACAATGTTAGCATATAACTAGCATGTAGCACAGAACCAAAAAGACATATATCCCTTGGAGCGGCGAACAAACATAAGCTGTTTTGCTAAGGAGATAATTCATTACCGAAGCGTCTAAGCGACTCAAACTCTGACAATAGTGACGCTATTATAGGATTTAGGTGACTAGCAATTAGTGCGAGAATCGTGTGTATACAAAATGGACTTCGTCCGCTCTGCCTGTGAAATGCTAGTTAAGGAATAGTTACCGTGAGAGAAAACTCTTTTACTGCTGCTTAGCGTTAATGGTTAATTTAAAGCTAAATATATTACTGTTTAAGTCAGAACGTATTATGTATGTTTGTGTTACTAAAGTTTATATGACTTTTTAAATCAGCGGTGTTTTATATTTGGAAATGTAAAGCGTGAGAAAACTACTTTAAGGACCGCAGATTAAGCGTCTAAAGTAATTTAACTATAGATATGCGTATGTATATAACGACTAGTCGCCTTAACCTTACAACTTAATACATAAGAGGTCCGTAAGGTCCCGTACAAACAATTCTAACCAGATTCAAATCCTATAAGCGGCCAAGGGTTCGTGAGAAAACATATTTAGTGCAAGGCCTGAGTGGACGCGCCGCGCGCCGCTCGGAGCGGCGCGTCGAGCGTCCATATAAATTAATTGCATTTGTTTTATATGGACGCTGCACGCCCCGCTCCGAGCGGGGCGTCCACTCAGGCCTTACACTTAGGAATAGTTTTTAGAAGGTGTTTCAATATATTTTAACAATATAGTTCTAAGTCTGGTCCTCCATAAGGTGGACTGATAACCTGGTAAAGGTTGCTGGAGTCCGCTGGATGCGGCTGGAGCAGGACCGGTCACTTTGGCACTCTTTGGGGGAGGCATATGTCCAGCAGTGGACGTCTTTCAGCTGATATGATGATGACGATGAGTTCTAAGTCTATACATTCCCTTATAAATATACGTCTGTACATCGAATAGAATAATGTAGGGGATTAATACACTGACCTGAGATTCACAGCTACGAATTTTGTAAAAGCTACTGTATTTCATACAGCGTTAAATTGAAATTGCAAGTATTGCAACTACTCAATTCCCCATTCTCAGACTAGTTTATGTGCACCCTACCCCTATCAGTGCCCAGCTCAGTTTCAACCGAGGTGCATATTGAATAGAGTAATTTAATGGGAATTTTCCAATTGCTAAAGTACGATTCACACTGCTCACTATAGTAAAGAAAATATATTACCTAACAATCTATGCTATGGGATCCTGCCGTTTTGCCAGTTATTTTGGTAAAATTTCATTACCCAACCAAATTTTGGCAACCGTTGTGTTTGGTAATGCAATTTTGAATTAATTTTAGTAAACACATTTTCAATTGGACAAATTTTCACTCGGCATAATATTACCACGGAAAATAACGGTCAGGCATTTGGTCTTTTGTCAAATAGCAGAAACTCTTTAGTTTAAGTACAATTTGCAAAGCGTTTTTTTTATGCGCCTTGATAAATCTTGCTTGGTTGCTTGCTTGAAAACTGACGATACAAAACATTTGCCTTATTATATTTGGCGTAAAATATGTTTTTCCAACGGAAACATTTGAATACATGAAATTTGGTCAAAGTACCAGTTGGTTGTTAAACTTTCACTTGCCAAAGATTGGGTTTGTGCTATAATTTGTGAAGTTTATTTGCCACATAATACTTTGGCACATACATAATAATTTGGCAAATTAAATTATGCGTAAAATTGTTTGTGAAGTGATACTATGTAATGTTTTTTGGTAAAACAATGTACAATAAAGTATTTTACATACATAAAATACAAACATCGGCAAAACAAAAGTTATTTTCATACATACGTCAACTAGAACTACAAAATGCTTCGATGGAGAAAATTGCGGTTTGTAATATTTTGATTCAACGTGCAGCAGTAATACTAAGTAGTGCATAACTTGCAAGAGCTATATATAAGTAACGAAAAACAATAGTAACTGTTCGACGCATACCTATACAAGTCAGACATGCTGAAAGAATTGATAAAATTGTCGAATGGTCCCAATAACCCGATCAATAAGATGGCCGGATTTTCACGAAAATTCTACAGATATTAACATTCACGCTGGTGTATCACGACGCCATCTTAATACAGTAAAAAAACACCCCCCACGCAACGAGCATAGCTAAAAACCGTCTACACAGACAAGACTTTCGTTAAAAAAAATCAGCGCTTTATTCGGTACATTCGTTTGAGAGCTACGATGCCACAGACAGACACACGGATACCACTAAGACTCTTGATATTATATCACCCCTTGTTTTTGTCAGAGGGAAAAAATATGATATTATGATCAAAATCGCTTAACGATCACTAATATACGCCTTGCCTCCGTGTCATGTGTTAACCGTACTTTACTACCCTAGTGCGTAATTTAATATTCGCCGCTCCAGAATCAACACTCGGCGACCAAGAAGCGTGAAACAAAGACACTTAGACGTCGAATTGAAATTCATCCACTCGAGAAACGCAAGCAATGCAGAAATAAAACGCACTCGAGATATGCGTCTTTCTCACACCGTGTTTTAATATTGGTAGCTCGATTTGGTATTGCTTGGTCAACGAGGGGTTTATATTTTCTGGAAAAAAAAGTTTTGTATATTTTAGAACAACAATTGGATTAAGTAAGTATATTGATTTAAACTTTCACGATTTTCACACATAATTGTTACTAAAAGGGACTTAATCGCGCATAATTGATTAACTCATTTATTTACCTCTCTGAGACTTCCGGTCGTTTCGTTCGGATGTGTCACAACAGTGTCAGTCGTCACGTGAACATGGATGTCGTGCCACATCCGAAACGTCAGGGAACCCTCAAAGAGGTGAATTAATTAATTAATTATACTCGCTTAAGCCACTTTTAGTAACAACAGTAATCGGATTTTTGTTCTAAAACTAAATATTTTGCGTTACGTCAATTAAGTGCCTTGAATTCGTTTCTGAATGGGCTGAAAGTCTAATAACATGTCTTTCAATGTGCACAAATATTACACATATAAAAAAAAGTGAATCGAGAACTTGCTCCTTTTTGACGTAGGTTTAAAATACTCAAGTTCATGCTCACTCAGGTTATTTCACAACTAAGGGTTTTTTTTCTCTTATTTTACCGACAACCGTTTCACCGAATGTTCCGCCGAATTTTCATTTGATCGAAAAAACGATACTCGGAAACGGTTAACTTTTTAGGAACAGTTGGCATTCTGTCTGTCTGAACCCATACGAGGTTAGGTTAGGTTTTTTTATAACAGTCCTGAAAGTTTTACGCGATGTGAAGTTTTTTCGTACGTTTTGAATGGACCGTCACATAAAGCAGGTAAGTACTATTAGAAAAAGCATTCGTCTTCTGAGAACAAGAATTGCTGACAGTTTCAACTAGTTCATATTTCTTATTTCTAGTTTTCATTCTGTATCTGTATTACGTGTTAATTTGGCCTAGCTCAGATTTCCATCTATGCAAGATTGATTTTATCCACAGATTTGGATCAGTTCGACTTTGCCTTTTGATGGTTTTTCCCTTATTTCGTAAAAAAGGTAACATATTATTAATAAATGGTTATCAATGAAATGAAAATTCTACGAAACATACTATCGATGAAACGTTTGTCTGTAACACAAGGGTAAGCCCCCTTATTGATTGGACTAACATTAAAGAATTGTTTGTTTGTAGAACTTTGCAGGTGAAGTTTGCATAGTCCTTGAAGCATTGTGAAGCAAAAATAGTACCTTTGGGTGACGTTGGATTTATGCCCGCAAATACTGCAGTACCTGGAAATAAATATAAAATGTTACTTCAATATTATATTCTTTTTACATCACCGAACAATTAATTATTTGTTAGAAAATTACTGAACAATAAAAGAATAAAAAGGCGGTTTGATGCCAATAATGCATTCTGTACCAGTCAACCAAATGGAAATAATTTAGTAATCTAATACCCAGTAGGTACAAGGTCACAAAATTATAACAGTAGGATTTACATCAAGTCGTTACCTAAGACATGAAAAGAAAATTTGTGTTTAAACTACATAGATCAATCTTACAATAACTGTAAGAGACTTCCCGAAGGCAATAAGACTAAGATAAATAACTAAATAAAAACAAACAAAAAATACAAAAAGAATTTGACAGCGGTGGGATTCGAACCCACGCCCTTTCGGACTGGTGCCTAAAACCAGCGCCTTAGACCACTCGGCCACGCTGCCTACATGCCGCTATGCCGAAATTACAAGAATGATTCCATAAGTCGATTTTCATGTACATATTACATATTTCCAGTGGAAATTTTCCACTTGTAATAATATTTATTCAGTCTTGCGTAACTTAAACACCATTCGACGTCACCTCTGACGTAATATTGTGATAATGATAATTTACCTGGGCGAACGAGCTGTGCTCGGTTGAAAAAAGAGATACGGAGAATACGAATTTTCCCATAAGTATATGAAACTTAACTGGATCGATTTTTCGCCCCCGTAAACCCCTATATTCTAAATTAAATGGAATTTTTCAGAGCCTAATTAACTTTTCTCCAATATGCTCGGAAATGTGCGCCTTACTGTAGCAAAAATAGTACGTGAAGTTCCTCGTTACTGACAAGCGCAAATTTAAAATGTTAAAAGCCATTACTGTACAGTTTTAGCGGCCAGGAAAATGTATGAAATTCCATTACTGTATACTTTTTTACCTTTTAACCATATGTTTTGACTAAGAAAAATTACTACAAACAGCCAAATGCTCGTACGTTTGAAGGACTAACAATTTGTCACAACAACTTGCTTTAGTTAGCCTGGTTAGTAATAGTAATGTATGGCTGTCTCTTTCGAACTATTGCAAGTTGTTGTGACAAATTGGGCCCGTTTGTAGTGGGCATAAAGTTTTCCCGAGTTTTCATTTTTTTAATTGTCATAGACAAAACGCTTACTTTTATAAGTGATCGAAGTGACGTTTTAAATAGTTTTAAATATGTTTCATATAGTTTTAAATTACGAAACTAATTAAATTTCAATCCCGTTTACTCTTTAATAATTATAAAAGAAAAATTTAAAATTGTGATCGCTTTTGAGGTTTTATTTATTTTTATTTATGTCAATTGAAACTGGCACAAAGAGTCATGCCGTGTACCTACTTTAAAAAATAAGTTGGGCGGGACCTTGATAGGTTGTTGACATACACGCTGTTTGAAAACATTATTGTTGATTGAAAATATTATTTGATTTCCTCGCATTTTTGGAGAAAAGCACTGCCTCGACGAGAATGGCAATTCGTGGATTCGTATCTATTGTCGGATTCAGCTTAGCTTCATCCGACAACATCAACTCATCCACATCTATTTCCCGGCCTCGCAGTAATGTACTATAATTAGGATGTTGACCGAGCAAATCAGCAATTAATTTTGATTATGAAACTTCAAAAATGCTCTGTTAGTATGAATTTTGCAGGGAAATGGAACAAATGACGTCACAATTTTCTACGGTCAAACAGCGTAATTTTTTTGATCTTATGTGTTATATTGGTATTTCAAAATCTTACGACTTCCTGCCTTGTAAACCAATAATACCATTTAAATACGTACCTATTGCGGCTCTAATGGATCAAGGTTCGTCGTGATAAGAACTATCAAACATTTTGAAGCTAAGTCGAACATCTTTTGTTCTTACGTGTTCCATTTTTGAATCCTCACAAAAAATCTATCGTCTAGTCGGTATACTGACCAGTGCTCCCATTAGTGTGAGTATGTCATTTAATCCCGAAACATATTAGAAACACATTAGTCTTTTTTTAAACGTATCATTTGCTTGAATTTATGCCAGTTTGAAAACTATATGCTATGCAGAACTAATGTCCCCAGCGGGTGGCATTTTTTCGGGTGAACAATCCATCTTAGAAGAGTCGGAATTACTCCCGCTGTTTTCGAGGAAATTCGCATTGGTTTTAATTAATATAAGATACTTGACACGAGATATTCAAGCCCCCCTTGAGATTATTCGAGTTGGCCGAACTGCATCAAAGTAGTCCATTCTAAAAGCAACTCTATACCGTCCGAGGGTGAAGATTCCAATTACAACAATAGTTTTATAAAAAGTCGGCACCGTCAATAATCTGGACCATAACCTCAAAGGAGTGAAGCTTATAACACAAATCTTATTGAGTTTACGGTCGGGGCTAGCTCGATTTGTGTAAGATTGTAATTGTTTTACATATTAACTATATTATAGGCTTTTTTTTATCCAAAAGAATACTTACTACCCGTTGACACTATACTATACTGCAGTGATGCCGAAATCTATCAAATGTCATTAGATTTAAGAGATTTTAGAGTAGTTATTAAAATCGTCTCAAGAATGTAAACGAAATCGAGCTTTATGACGGAAATAAAATCGAAATAGCTCTAAATACCGAAGAGTTTAGTATAAAGATTAGTAGCCATCAAATCAAAGTATACCATCATATTGGGTCATCTTATGATGTCATCGATGCATTATATGTGGGCCGCGATTCCATTTGTCTTTATTGAAAAATCGGGACACGCCTAAGATATAGTTTCATGTCTGTCTTTCTGAGGATTCGAGATAAAAAAATGGGTTTGGTTAGCTAAAATTAGTTATTATTCCAAAAGACTTTCATGAAAGTCATATAGTGTGGATATCTGAGCTCACGTTAATAGTAGTAAATGGATTAAAGGAGTGTCAAGTTTCCGTGGGATACATGTGAAATATTACAAAAGGGTAACGATCATTCAATATCATCGAAAGGTAACAGTTCTGTTCATGACATTGGGGTATCAGGATTGTTTCAGAAAGATGAAATAATTCTGGGATTGATGACAGGCTGAGCAGTTCATCAAATCCATCTAAAGTATCTTATTGTCATGAGTGGATATTCTCCGTCCAAGGCTACTTATTGCTGTAAGTGAACACTCTTCACTTAAGGTACGATTAGGTAAAATATTTCACATGTAATGTACGGTTCACATTGGCATTACCCTCTATGGTTATCGGTATAGGATGGTCTTAGGATTTTGGCCATATAAGTCATAAACATAAGCATTTAATGATACTAAAAGATGTCAGTCGAGTTTGTCTCGGTGTATCTTCTCGAAACTGACCGCTAGGTTTGAGACACTGGTAGTTTCATTCGCTGAGTCTTAAACTCGTAGATAGCTAGGAAGGTAACTTGGCTAGGACGCTCATTCCTCATCCTAGACATGAGAAGTAGCATGTGTGAGTAAAAGATTACCGCACGACCCGTCGATAGAACTTTGTTCCAAAATACAAGTATTTAGGGCAGTCTTTTAGCTCATCATAGGTTTAAATAAATAATCATGTTGTTTTATGAATTATAAAAGCTACTTCCATGTCCAACCGAGCGTGTAATAGGTGGTAGGGGATTTTCTACCCAAAAAATAAATGCCGGCCAACTTTCATAGGGATATTCTAAATTTGATACATCTGTCATTGTTACCTGATGCACCGAACCGCTGCTTGTTCCTGTTTTGCATCGCGATATCGAAGTTTCTTAAATCAGTTGCATAAATATAACATCCAAACTCGAAACAGCTCTCAATGGACGTCTATCCCTGAGAGATCTCTATTGCCGTGTCTCCTATCTATTGTATATTTGTATATAATATGTACATCACTCTCTCCTATATTACAGCTTTGTACATTATTTCCTACACAATCTAAGTGCTGGAATGATATCCCTCCCCTTATCCAAGGGGCGCTTACTTAGCCGATACACCTTTAAGCGTATGCTTAAGGGTTATTTGTTGACGCTCCAGAAGTAGACTGTAAAAAAAGGATGATTGCCTGATTTTGAAAGGTGTTAAAGTGGGGATATGATGAACCCATCCCATGACATGACAGGGATCATCTTGTCTCATTTTGTCATCTCGAATCGGACCCCTGAGCAGTTATAAGTGGGTGATATTGCACGTTTGTTCTCGTAAATCTGAATACATACAAGATTTATTGTTATAGAGTTCTGGAGCCACAAATAAAGTCCGACGATCTGACCAAACGACTTTTGCGATTGCTTTTGCGAATTTTCAACATGTGAATAGATGAAAGTCGTAAATTATCCAAGTGTCCATAGTTGGGCGGTGGACCTTATTACCTGGGCGATAAATTACATTTTGCTTTATGCGGGTCTGTATGTCAAACCCCAACTATATTAACTGGGGAATTAAAATGGCTTCATTGTGTTTCGAATAGAGAACAGGGTTGTTGTTTTCAAAATGAAAATGAAAATTTGTTTATTTTTTCACTTCTGCTGGCACTCCCGGAGTGCAACCCGGTCTTTTTTTGTAGATTCAGTTTTGAACAGGTCACATCTACATTCAAGACAGGCTTTTTACTTAATAGTAATAAGAAACCATAAACATGGGATCGTGTTAAGCACGTAGGAAGGATGCAATTTTAGCAAATCGTTCTTAGCTGAGTCACTGCCTAGGAATTAACCCACACCTAACTGTACTGTGTGTGTGGGTATGTAATTGCACTAGGGATGCCCGAGTTAATCAGAACGTTTTATTTCATGTTTATAATTATATTTTTTATAAAATACTAGCACATACAAATGCAATAAAACATACATAGGTATTCGAGGTATATGCTTGCTTTGCTTGAAACAAGAAATTATGTAATTACCAAGAAGTTCAGATTATCTCGAATTTATTTTAAGCCAGCAAAAAAAAATAGTACTAGAGAATTATCTTAATTCAAGATGACACCTGTTTATGCAAGATATTGGGGGTCTTCCTAATTTATTTCCTGACTCAATTTTTTTAGTGTAAGTAACTTTTGTTTAAACCGAAGGCGGCTATTACTCGTAGCAGCCCCTAATCCCAAAGTCTCATCGAATTCCTTCTTGGCCAGGCCTTTGCAAGGGTTCTGTCAAAAAACCCAACCCGCTAGGAACAAGTTATGGGTCAGACGTATAATTTCATTAGCGACATTTCATTAGGTTGACGCTCTCGCTAATGCCTTAATGTATGAAAAAGCGCACAAACCATATGATTGCAATATAATATCGATACGTCGGTAGCCGTGAAGAATGTGACCCCGATGCATTTGGGGCAAACTTCAACAAATAGGAAAAAACAAAATGACCGTGCAGCTTTGCAGCTCCATGATATTTTTATATTCAAAAAGGAGGCCATAATAGTTTCAGAACCGCAGTTTTAGTGCACAATCATAATCATAACCTATAATTTTTCATTCCTGCACGCAATGGCTGTAATTGCATGAAAACGCCACGTTTCATTGATAATTAGGCATAAACAGACGCTTGTACTGAAATAGAGTAGGTTATTATAGTTATTGGAAAAAACATTGGCGAAGTAACCTCTGAAGTAAGTGTAACTTAGGTGGGCGGAATGCTCGGATCGACGGAGACTTGCAAAATTGATGAACACGCGTTGTAGAAAAGTTTGATATCATTTTGGCCCGCACTGACCGATTGCAAATCTTGTCTCTCGATGTCGTGTCGTGTCAAATATGTTGTCAAGCGAGTAGAACTCTTTTGTTTAAGATAGGTATACCACGTTACCGAAGGGAATTAGTAATATTTTTGTGAAGGATAGGGGGATAAAGGCAGTAATATTTTTGCTGAGATGAAATAATGTTTGTAGTTAACTACAAGTGACATTGCGGTGATATTCAAACTATATTTTTTGAGTTGTAACACGCCTCACTCTCACCAATACAACGTCAGGTGCAATGCAAACCACGTGAATGTCGCTTGTGTAACGCTGAAACTGCTAATAGAATGACAAGTTTTCTCTGATTACGTTAGACTTAGGTTAAAAGTTGAAGGTGAATTCTAGATCTCCATATTTTATTAAGGTAGTTGTCTTCTATGGTAGAAAAATAACGAATCTTAATAAGGCGTACTGCGTAATAGCTCAGTGATTATTGGTATACTGCAAGATTCTGTTGGAATGCTGCTGATGAGCAACAGGACCTAAACATCTAGTCCATACGCTGAGCCTCACTGACCATTCTTGGATCGAGTTATTATCGTGCATAAATCCATAATGATCGTCTGTCCCGCGAGATAAGTGGCCATTACCGCTGATCGGTGCAAATGAGGTGCGTCGCGATTTAGACCCTCGTGTAGGGCTCGTTCGGGATGCGTTGGCTGTAAGTGCTGAAGGGCCGTTGAACTTTAGTCTATCGGAGGAGTAGATAAGAAGCTCAGAAATATCTGAGGAGTTAAGCTTACAGATATGTCTATAATCAGCAGAGGCCGGAATTCTCGTGGCACTTCGAGCTGTCATAGGGACTTCTCATTTATCGACTTCCGATATTCATATTATATCGATACATTATATAACACAACATATTAAAGAAGATTGAAAGTAGAGGTAAACAACAGGCGCTCTTATCGCTAAATATATATGCAACCAAACGAAATGAATGAAAAGTTAACATTGTCACATTTAATCAATTCAGTCCAACGTTTTATCAATTTCATGTTCAAAGTCTATTTTAGTGCTAACAAGTGTTTCAACATTAGTTTATCTGTAAAATAAATAGATACTCATATTTTTTTTTAAATTATCTGGTTTTAAATTACTTCTTTAACAGTTAAATGTATCGATATAATATGAATATCGGAATTCGATAAATGAGAAGTCCCTATGACAGCTCGAAGTGCCACGAGAATTCCGGCCTCTGATAATCAGCCTCACGTCTATGTATGTTTGTGATCTCTGTCGCAGTTTTTAACGTAGATATTCTCATTTATTTATTTACGGTGGCATATTGTTTTTTCTTTTACGATGATGTAAAAATATTAAATAATTAGCCATGTGTGCGTGGTTTACTTAAATACATTACAGTAGGTAAGTATATATAGTATTAAGGTTGACATAACATCTAGGGGTATGTTATGTATAGGCTCATTAAATAATAAATAAAATAAATAAGTATTATGTAACAGTCTTACACACATCAAACTAGCCCCATAGTAAGCTCAATAAGACTTGTGTTATGGGTACAGTGTAATAAAATTATTCACGACCATAATTTATTAAGAAAAATATAAAGTTGCAATAGAAATTACAACATAAAATGTATGTACTTGCAACTAAAACTAAAACAATAATAATACTAATATAGTACTTCTAATGGATCCCCGGTACGGCATGTACAGTCAAGTGCAAATATATGTATCGATAACATCCTCTCATAAATAAGTGGCAAAACCTTAATCCACTGACATAAGAGTTATGGGACATATTTATGAGTAAGTTGTATGCACCCATGTTTTTACACTTGACTGTACGTCTGGTGCAAATGTGCCCAATAAGCTGGCGGCATTACCCCCGTGCACTGTCAATGATACAATTTATCGTTTACTATTGAATAGTATGGACCTAATTACCTTTTAACATATTCAGTGACAAATCACGACACATATACATCAAAGCGCTACGCACTTTTCGCTGCAATGGAAAACGCTGCGAGCGTAGCCGTAGCCGATGCCCTGATTTTCCCGATAAGCAGCGGAAATCACCTAAGAACAAAGCGCCCGCTAGGCAGTGAAAGTGTTAAGGAAAATCCATCAAGTCGCGCTTTTCAAGTATCCCGTAAATTTAAAATCAGCAGACAGAAAAGAAGAGGCATGAAGCACGTTAGAAGTGTTTTACTAAAACACCCTACAATGCTAGCAAACAAGCGAATTATTAATCTGTCTACTAAATAATGCTAGAACAAAAACAGCTTTAAAAAAACGGGAATCCTATATAAAAACTTAACCAAACAAGTCTGAAAGATATAAAAGCACCCTGAACAATATCATTCTATTATGACGGACGGGGTCAACGACCGCAGGGCGCGTCCCGCGGACCGCGCGGTAATCCTGCCAGCGTAGGGCTGCCACACAAATGGTTTACTGATGGCTCCTCTACATGATGGCCCATCCTATGGCCCAGCGCTATGGCCATGCGATGGTTGAACGTCACTACACGATGGCGGCATTCAGTTGTGATCGAATCGTTTTGCGAGATGGACGTCGAAGCGTTAGCCGCTGCAGCAATTTACCTATTTTCATATTACGCTTTCTCCCCGATATAATCCCTAAACTTTATTGTTTCGTGTTCGACATCTAAGCATACATAGGGACAGACAGCGGGAAGCGACTTTGTTTTATACTATGTAGTGATGTACGCGACGCGAGTATAGTCTCCGAATATGAACCCATTAGCAATTTAGGAGAATAGGTACCTTATAAACATTCGCCGCAATCCACATTAATTTCCAATTGCTTTCAAAATCTATATCTATATGGATCTGACTAAAACTGAAAATGGTCGTAATTTAGTTTTTTTATCTTGCTGTACAACCGATATCTGAGGATCCGCATGGACCTTAAAAAGGACTTTGTTATCAAATCTGACACAAATTGCTGAGACAAATTGCATCAACACAGTGCATTCTCGAGAACTAAAAAGATATCTAGTAGAAAAAAAAATACAATTACCAAGTGTCGGTGATATATCAATAAGTAGTTTTTTTTTATACGAGTGTATTAAATAACGCTATGGCCGAAACCGATAACTAACCGATAGACTATGGACTAGAAGCCATCCGACACCACTACCCTCTCTACACGCTGGCCCATCCTAGTGGCCCAGCACCAGCAATCCTGCTGGTGCTGGGCCACTAGGATGGGCCCATCCGGGCCATCACGTAGAGGAGCCATGAAACATTGTCTATAGAGGTACAGTGTGCAGTAGTACCACTAATATAAGTTACATTGGCAATCTTCGTCCACGCCGACGAGTGCTAACAAGTACCGAATGAAATCGAACGTATGACCATTTCAATAAAGACCTTGTTGCACTATACGTAAGGTACAATATGCAGTGACAGGTGAACTCGTGCTTTCCCGCTCAAGGCGCCAGACAACATGGATGGCGGGCGCCGGAGCTGCCGGCGTCACGCGCAAAATTTTGGCCAATGGGCGTTGAAGATTTTACCCGCGCAAACGCGCTGCCTTATGATTGGTTAAAATGTTTTCAAAAAATACTTTCCGCGCGGGTACATCGTTGTAACTTATATTTGCGGTACTACTGTAAAGTTGTGAGTTTTTAGCTTTGTAAATTTGCAAGTAATCTACAGAACTCATCCGATAGAAGAGTCTCAGACTTTGTCAAGTGAATGGGCTAAATGTCGGTTTGAGCAACTTGTCTTCTATACGTTGTATATTCGAAAGTCGCTTTACCGATTAGCCTAAATAGTGTACTTACCTACTACTGCGAAACTGACAGTCCTGCGTTCAAATCCCGGTACCTAAGGGCTTTTCCTAAGGTACCGGGATTTGTGTGATGGGATATTTGTTCCTGGTTCTTGGATGTTCTCTACGTATTTTAATTTTTTATCTATTAAATGTATCGTCGCATTTAATGGCCAATCATCATAATCATCATCATATCAGCCGAATAACGTCCACTGCTGGACATTTATATTTAATCATAATCCATTATAAAGCAAGATTCTTCCCTATCATTTATTTATTTATTATATATATATACTTCCTGAAACAAGTGTGTCAACCCTACGCAGCCACTCGTAATCGCCGTAGATACATTCTAATTTATCGGCTGTCAAACGCACGCGCACTCGTCCGCGTTGCGTTTCGCGACTACAATGGCTGCACTAGGGCTGTTGTTCGCTACGCACTAATGCGGCTCACCCCGCCGGTTACCCGAAACTAGACCTCTACCTGCGCTTAGTTACTACGCATCGCGGTGTCAAGGTATATTTGTGGGTGAGCGTTGAGGTGAGCTTAAAACAAGTTACAGAATAGGGGGGCAGGGTCGTATACGCTTTGCGCAAAAACGAGGTAAACTAGGAGTACCTACATAAGGGTGATATCCACTTGAGACGCGCGAAGCTGTGTTTATGAAAAGCTTGACAAATATTATGAATAATTGACACTTAGTTGGCAAGCAGGTGTCAAATATCTGAAAGCACAACTTCGCATTCGCACATCGATGGTGTATATTCACCCTTACCTACCTCACAGGTAACAGCGGAATGCCATCTTGGTCATTTTGAGGTTACGGTATACTTAGCAACAAGCGGGCTTGCTTGCTTGTTTTTTTTTTATTTTTTTTTATTTTTTTATTTATTAACAACTAAAATTAGACATGAATGGTAAGATATATTGCTCCACAAAACTACATCAATAGTTTGACTGTGTAGTCAAAATTACACCATTACCACCGTCGTGGTATAAAACAACGGTGTAAACTAACCAGCTTATGTAAGTTGGGAGTACAGTAGAGTTCAAATATATGTTTACACTTTTGCACCTTATTGCCTTGTAATAAGGTGCCAAAGTGTAAACATATTTTTGACCTCGACCGTACATAACATGTGAAGATATTAATGGGTGCTGCATACGGTACAGTCGATACGGTTATTTTTATTGAAACCACCTATGTGACCGTGCCAATTAAGAAAAAAGAATTACATTGCCTAGGGTATCTTATGTATAGGTAGTAGGTACAGTCAGCATCATATAGTTAGTAGCAGCCACAGTAACTAAATATATCGCAACACAGCCTTACGCCTCAGGTACCGTAAAATGGGGTGAGTAGGGTGAAAACTGACATTCAAACCTCGATAACATTTTATTTTTACTTATACAAACTGAATGGTGTATATAATAAGTATTCCGGACGTTTTTATTTTAGTTTTTATTTTATTTTGGGTAGTTCCATTTCATAACTTTGACGTTAAACAGGAAAACCCACCTCACCCCGTAGTCCCTCGTAATTGGGGTGAGATGGGTTTTCATACAAAGGTGATTTTGGAGGATTGTTGGATCGTTTTTTTTATTATGAGTATAACTATAGCTCTAAATTGGAATACATAAGTTTTGTAGCAGTAGCCTTAAAAACCATCTCACCCCCCTTTCATACCTTCTCTCCCCATTCATAACCCAACTCTCCCCGCGAACCCTACTCACCCCATTTTACGGTAACAAAGACGTGTTGCGATATATTTGGCAACTTTAGCTGCTACTAACTATATGATGCTGACTGTACCGTGGTAGGGTCCATATTCGTCCTGGTTAAATTTCATTAATACCTTGTAATTACCATTATTACAACGAATAAATGATTATGATTATTACCTTTAGGTACTTAAGATTATTTGAGTATACGGCTACGTACTGCATCAAAGCTGTCCACTCAAAAAGCAACTCTACCGCCAAAGGTAGAAGATTCTAATTCCAAGGACAGTTTTATAAAAAGTCAGCCACATTCAATAAGAATGTCAATCATACCTCCTGTCCATAGTCGACTGACCGCCTGCACCCACGCCGCCGAACGCCCAGCCCCCCTATTCTGTAACTTGTTTTAAGCTAACCTCAACGATCACCCACAAATATATCTTGACACCGCGATACGTAGTAACTAAGCGTAGGTAGAGGTCTAGTTTCGTGACGGTACCGGCGGGGTGAGCCGCATTAGCGCGTAGCGAATAATAGCCCTGATTGTGTACGAACACGACTCAACGAAAGTTATGCTCACTACATTAGTTACTAGTCTGGCAGGTGAATAAGTCCACTTTTTTTTTGGATAATATAAAGTAAGGCAGCGACATGCCAGTCTTTATGTCAAGATAAGATTCGCTTTCGCGTAAGTATGTAAAACACTTTTACCCAAAAAATTCGACTGTACTCGTATACTAAAGGCGTATACACGAGCTCGTAAGTCCCGTATAGGGCCGCGAATGACAAAGACAAAACACGTCATATAAGGCTAAATAGAGCCGCAATTCGATTGAGTGCGCCATCAAAAACACGCACGGAACACGCTCACGGATTACTTACGCGGAATCGCTATCGGTATCGCTTTAAGTTGAGTTGAGTATCCACCAGCCCAGCTAGCACGATGTACATTTCAGTACTATCGACAACACAGCTAACTGACCATTCAGACACTTTATGTGTTCTATATAAATACAGGATGGTCAGTTAACTGTGTTGGCGTTTGTACATTTTCGCCGAAAAACGTGACGATAAATCCTATGCTAGGGCCTCAGAGCTGTTCGCATAGCAGAGTGTGACGCTGTGGTGTGTGAGGAAAAGACGACCATTAGCATTGTTAGCCTAGATCACGCATCTCTTCCCCTTTATATTGGTGAGAATTTCCCTCGCACTTCGCTCCGCTGCCTCGCACAGCTCTGGTGGGTACTTTCCGGCTTTTGCCGGGATCCGGTACTAGTTTCCTCTGGGTAGGAAAATAGAACGCATGCGCAAAAATAAAATGCCTACGCTAATTCTGCGATTAAATAACAACGAGATGAGGGGGACAAGCTCCTTTAGGATACAAATAGGATTGGGATAATAAGATGAGGAGTTAAAGCGCACAAACGTATGCATTACTCATCAGACTTGGTTCAATTGGGTGCTGGTTACAACACTAGCACATTCAGTGCCAACGGTTTCGTAGTCGATAACATGCGAAAAACCGTTTGAAGAGGAAAGCGCCTAACGAGTGCGCCCACCTAGCGGGTTCTTGGAACTGAAAGTGTTAAAGCAGTTTAAAATTAAACATCACGGGAATGCCGATGGTAACATCCAACATCGCCATCGGATTTTATATATTAAGGAACTTAAGGTGCATGAAACAGCAATGTCCTCTATTTGAAGAAAGACACAAGCGACACAACAGTCGAGGTTTTACAACATTAGTTCCCGTCATTTAGTCTTGCAGGGGAAACTAATTAAAGTGCGTTTCGGGCGCGGCGACACGCCCCGTCAAACACATTACAGCGGGAACAACGAACACTACCGTCACCGATGCCTTGGATAAAACCGTCATAAAGTTTCCCTACGTACCTTTGTGTCTCTAAAGCCGGGGTAAGATTGAATAAATTAGCGTCTTTGCATTTAATGCATGCTTTATCTGCCTTAACAGAATCACTCTCGCTCGATCGACTCATCGACTACCGGGTGCCTACGCCCAGTTTTGTGTTTTGTAATCACAATTTCGTTTTTTTTTAATACAGGCTGGCGTGTTCTACATCTCACAGAGCCACTAGTAATTCAGAGTCAAAGTGAAAGGTTAGCCCACTACAGGTAGTGTAATAGTACTGAATATTTTGATAATCCTTGTCGCGAACTGTTGTAGGTAAGTATAGGGATTTCGTTTTGTACCATACGATATATTTTTGATGACCATGCCTAACTCAGTTACATCAAAGTGTGGCTTGAATGTATAAGAATTCGTTGATCGAGAATACAGCTTGTGCCCAGGTGTTCTCATTGACGTTCATAGTACTCAAGTCCAGTTTTATTTCTAAACTATGTATAGGTACACCCTCTAGCAATTAAACCAGTCACCGTATTACTTAATGTTGTCTATGACCACAGCAGCTAACGTCCGTGCCTAATTAGCCAATCGATTAATTTTCTTAATAAATCAGTTACAAATCGTTCCGCCATTTCATTGTCTTAACTGCTCGCAAATCATTCCTCACTAAACAGGCATGCGATCAGTTACGTGCGATTTGCCGCTGCAACTTACACGACCAGCTTAAGAATACCCCTGGCAACAAAGAGCCTTATACGTTTAAGATGTCTACGTAAATCGGTCGAAGCAGCCCTATCGATAACCATCCATTTAGTCCTGATCTTCACTCGCGTGGGTTAGAAGAAGGTTTACGGATCTAGTCACGCTGGCGAGGTGCCGTGGACAGCCGTTTGAGCTGTAATGATGACGGATGGCGGCCCGCGGCGGTCGGTCGTGACCCTGAATAATGTCAATGGAGTTTAAACAAGGTGCATTGGCGCTGATCCAGTAGCCCCGTGCCAGCACCATCGGGTTCAACGCAGATTCAATAAATTTGAGTTACGTACCATATTGTGTTCGGGCCTTGGGCCGTTCTTCGATTACTGACGTTGTACGATAGTCCCAGGCTCTTAAGGCGATATATGGCCTGCTCGATTGGTGGTATTTGCGCTAGGGCGGAACGACACGTTTTTATTCAAAAATGTAATTTTACTTTCTTTAGAATATATATTTTATAGTATTGATTCTGATGTAGAAAAAAATTGACCACAAATACCCATATTTTTTTTTAGGTTTCCGGTAAATGTTACGGTCCGTATATTGTATGAAAAACATCACAATAGTGGAATAACAGCATTGGAGACAGTTAATTTATTTATCAGGAAACAAGTGATTGAATCGGTGTTACAAAAACCAAAACTTTCCGAATTCCGAGTGAACAAGTCCGATTCCATTTCCTATCGAGCGACTTTTAAGCCATGCAGCAGCAGGTCGATAGCGTTACGCATTAATGTACGCGCGTGAGGTAAATCTAAACGTCTAGTATGGACAAATTATAGTTGAGTTGTCCTAATCCTAACGTACCTACATTCGGAACGTTACGTAATTACCACTCTGGTCGATCACGTAACGCATTGTACGCGCGTCAGTCAGGTAGATCTAAATGTCACCTTTTATATGGAAAAATGACAGTTAAATTGTCCTAACGCGCGTTCGGAACGGTACGTAATTACTCCTCCAGACACAGCATCTTACATGAGAGGGAACAAGATGTAATCAAACCACTGCGCACTGTCCGACGCGACTTTGATATATTAATCTTATGGAGGCACAGTCAATACGCTCTCGGGGCTGAGCTTTAGCCTGTTACGGACTATGTACATGAGCCTAAAAGGCAAATTGGCAGGCAATTAAGATGTAATCCGGACTAGACAGGGACACTCGTGTAACGTGAGTTAGGTACAATCAGTATTAGGTATAGATTGTGAGAGACGGTTAGTGCGCTCTTTAATAAGATAATAAACTTACTAGCTGCCCGTGCGGTTCCGGCCGCGTATTAAAAGAATCCAGGCGAAGCCACGGGATAAAATATAGCTTATGTCCATCCTGAAAGCCTAACCTACATACTGGTAAGAGAATTTTTGAAATCGGATGAGCACTTCCGGAGATTACACCTTACTACACCCATAAAAAACTAAACTACAGACAGGTTACAACGTCACTAGAAGAAGTACTAAGATAATAAAGTATTCTCTAATACCTATGTGCATTCGTGTAGATTTGGTACAGTCGATACCAAATAGATATGCAGTCGTCCTCGCATTCGGGTTGTAATGTGCTCACATATTATCTGTGTACATACGTAAGCTCGAGAGCGCTATATATCTCGCTAAATAAGTACGACAGTACGAATAGCCTGGCTACGTAAGATTGGTAGGTACATTCACAACAGCATAGGTAAACATTTACTTTTTAAGAAAAATTAGTATTAAACGATCGCAAGAAAAATTGAGTAATAACCCAAAATCCCTAATAAATTAACTGTACGAAAAATGATCTACGAACTCAACCCCACCTTCACCGGCAGAACTAGGCTATTTATCTACGATCTCCATACGGTAGCAAAAACAATATGGGGCAATCAAGACGAATCGCCGCTCCGCCGATATCTGCCTACAGGGGGCGTCATTAATCACGTTCGGTTATACCCCGCCGCGAGCCGATCCTGGCCACTTCACTCTGGGGAACTAGGGATTAAATGCGGTACATCCATCTTAATAGTGCGGTGTTTCGAACGGTTGAACTTACAAGTCATTTTTGAACTAGTGAGCGAAACGAACTTGTTCTCCGTTTCAGCATGTGCGAAAGTTCTTTCGTATGTCCGGCTGTTCTCCTCAGCAGGTCGCATTTCTCAACCGATTCTCGTGGATTTTTGTAAGAATTATAATTATATAGAAGTCTTATCGACTCAGTTTCCCGAAAAAAAATGAGAGTTCTACAACTCACAGAGCCGCTACTTTTCATATTTGCGTCAAATCAACAAATATCACGTTATATCCTCGTGAGCAATGTTTAAAAATGTGAATAAAGCGCAAGAGTTTAAGGTTTTAGTTTCAGGAAATAATGGTTTCAGAAACACACTAAATTCATAGACCTCATCAGCAACTAACGAAAATCGTCATAGTCACCCAGTTAGTATTTTGCAGTATAATATTTGGCTCCGCCAAATGCTAGGACTAGGTGCCAAACCGGACCCCGGGCTCCTTTAGGCCGAACCCCCGACGCGACGGCGACCTTCATACTTATATCAAGTCGCCCATTTTGTACCTACTGAAATCGCAGTCGCGTCGCCAATCGCCACCAGAGGGGCTAGCACAATTGCCGAGAAAGATCTACCCTCCTTTTTCTAATTTGCACGGTGAGAGTGAGACAGGAGACGCTCAGTCGAGCGCGCAGCGACTGAGCAGCAAGTTGTGCTAGACGTACAGTGCGGCCCCGGCCAAGGGTACAACCGGGATAACGCTAGGAGGGTAATGACGTAGGTTTGACTCCGCTTAGATTCGGCACCGCTCATTGAAATAGATTCTATTTGCCGAGTTTTTTTTTGCGTTTTATTATTACCACTTTAGCCTAAGTTGATCCCCGGCCTACGAAGCCCGAAGGTCCTGTGTAATAAGCACGAATATTTGTTCCTTAGTGTTTTTACTGGATGATTTCGTTGTAAGTATTTCAGTATAAAATCTATATAAATATGTACCTATATCGATTATTGAGCTTACTGTGGGGCTAGATCGATTTGAGTAAGATCGTCCCCTAATATGTATTTATTTATAAATGGCACAATTAATGACGGGGCGAGGGTTCAAATTGGTCATGGGCCAGTTAAAGAACGATGATATCATCATCATTATCATCATTTTGCATTGAAATATTAGAAATTCAGTATTGACTAGGAAAAAGTTTGTGAAATTCGTTAACAATTTTATTTCTAAGTTAACGGTATATAACGGTAATCTGTTTTATGATCCTCCGGTACATTGACCTTTACTAAAGTAAGTTTTTACCTTCGTGGGCGATATTTAATATCCCGGCCATTTTCCTAATGAACCTCTCACACAAAAAAACAATGTAGGTTTACGACGTGTTATTAAAACTACCTCGAATTTCACAACTTTTGTGGAGCCGTAGGCATCAAATTTCATCAAGCATAATGTAATTAACAGTTTTAGGTATATCCATAGTAATTAGAGGTTGTTTCTTTAGAGATGCTTGAAAATATATAATAAAAAAATCTTGATAGACAAGAGGGTAGTTAAAGTTATAAACAGTCGCTTACATATTATTTATTTACATCAGCACTTTAAACGTTGACCCTCTTTCAGGCCGGCGGTTGAAAAACTGATTCCGGTTAAGGGGATGCCTTGATTCGAGTCGACCACGCCTCATTGACAGAGACACGCTTATGCCTTCCGCGCACGAGAAAAATAGATGCAACACTCTTCGGGAATGGCTTTTTTACAAATTTCGATAAATACCTAACTTAGTGAAGTTTTATTTATATTTCATTAAGTGAGATTTTAGATGGGATAAAATACTATAGTTTTAACTTGATTCTGTCGTAAAATAATGTAGTGTTTTATAAGTATGGCGATCTTGTTAACTGTAAGTTCCTAAACCAATTACGGAGGTAGAGTTAGGTCATACAAAGCACATTAATTAGTAAGCAGACTTCCATCTGTGGATGCGAGATATGGAACATCCACCTTCGCACACGCGTGTACACATGTACAACCGACATTCGACCGAAATCCTCACAGGTTAAGACCCATTTTCGCCAAAGCCTGACTATATGTAAATAAGGGGGGAAGTAAGTATCCTAAACAAATATACAGCGTGTCGCGGCAGCTTCCTTTGTGATTGTACCGTCATGTTTAACAATGTTTACACAATTTGGACCGTATGTCTAGCCAGTAAGGTATAAAACTGAATACATATTTTAAGATTTTGACCGTACCAGGTCCAGTCTACTTGGACCCCCCTCATTCGTACCAATCTGTTGAAAACAGACGAATACACGGTTCGAGGTGAAACGGTGAATTAAACAATGCTTTCGGTATTTTGGGCTCCTCTAAGCTTTTAAATTTTCATTTGTTTTTTGTTATTTTATTCGGGAGCCAAAACAAGTTTGCGGCATATTTGTGTATCTGGTTACGGAAGGTCGCCATAAAGGAAGGATGAAAAACTACATTCTATAGGTATATAATATATGATTTAACACGGTATCATGACCTCATGACCTAATTGAAGGCATTGTTCGAATATCAGCATATAAATATACTACATATTTACATATGAAAATAAATTCAAACAAAATCGACGTACTTATGTAAAACAAGTTTCTGTCAAAAAAATATTTTTGGTACAAGCTTTTATTGCCGACTGTACTTTTCTGTATACCGTCATCAACTACTCATTTAGATGATTCTAACGAGCCCAAACTCGATGGGGTTATGTGGTTTTATTACGGAGTTCCCATGGCCACCTTCCAGCTCCATCATCAGATCAGCTCGAAGTCATCATAATATTGCATTGTCACGTGATTTTCATATTCGTACAAAATTTCAACTCAATCGGAAACCGGAAAGGGGATCAAATTTAACTTGCAAGATTTGATTACAGATAGACAGACAGGTGAAACTAAATAAAAGCTTGTAAAAAATTGCCAAGTGGCTACTTAATGGGTCTTTATTCGTGAAATTCCCTCTCCTTCGTGAGAAGAGGCTTTCCCTCAGCAGCGAGCAGTAGCATATTCGTAATATTGATTTATATGACGGTCCAGACCTATCAGTAATAATGACATTATTATCTAGTAATGAAATTACTACTGACAGTGATCAAACAGCATATGCAATATAATATAATAGTAAGAATAATTATTTACTGTTCAAAGACATTACTGATACAATTGAAGCTCTGCGGACTGCGTTAGTTTTCACTGTGTTGCACTCACCAGTGGTTGCCCGTAATCATGAACAGGTATATATGCATACGATAATCGATTTCTTTATTCCATACTAATATTATAAATGCGAAAGTGTGTCTGTCTGTCACCCCTTCGCGCTTAAACCGCTGAACCGATTTGGATGAAATTTGGTATACCTAGAGATAGTTTGAGTCCCGGGGAAGGACAGATAGTTTTTATCTCGGAAATCATCCCCTAAGGCCCGCTATATAAACGAGTTCCACGCGAACGGAGTCGCGGGCAGAAGCTAGTAGAAAATTATTGAATTCTAGTCTAGTTAGGTATAATCCATTTCCATAGTGCCAGGATTTGCCATTTTTTTATAAAGACTGCAACATCTCTAGCCAATCCGTACAGTCTCAGATTTGCGGCTGGAATCCACATCCATGTTTATGCATGTCTGTGGAGCCCCCGTCTTGGGTTAATTTGCATAGCTGAGGCAAATCAAAGGTGAAACGGCAATTGAATATGCACATACACCGTGGGGTTGCCTCGAATGAACCTTTGAAGTCTTATAGCTATCGTTTTGAATTGATTGAAATCCTTGAACTGTTAGCTGACGTTGGGAACTATTCTGAACTAGCATTTCCCATCGTCTATTTGAACTCTCGTGTACCTTTCATGCATTCGGGGTAGAGTTTTGGTATATAATAATATAAAGTATTCTTATCATATGAACTTTAAAATGAGTCGCACCATACAGAGATCTGTATGGTGCGACTCATTTTAAATCCATTCCGCGTTTAGCCGTGTTTGCGTGATTTAATAAAGAGCATTCAAATTTTCACATTTATGTATACTACTATACTAATTTAACTTTTGTACATTTGTACGTGGTTCCGGAGATTAGCCCTTACTGCAAACTTTATCTCTCTCTTATAAAATTAGTATTACTATTAGTCTGCTGGATGCGGGTGGCGCAGGACCGGTCACTTTGGCACTCTTTGGGGGAGGCCTATGTCCAGCATTGGACGTCTTTCGGCTGATATGATGATGATCATGATGATTAGATTAAGTAAATGACCTCTCTGACTTTTGCATACACCTATGTAATTACATACATATGTATCAATTCTGAAACTACCTCAACATACTAACTTGAAATAGTATCAGGAATGTTTCATGCACCTCATTAAAACAAGCGAATCCACCAAACCTCAATCATTTAAACTGTAGCTCCAAAATATCCAAATTACTTACACCGCAAGCACCAAACATTTCAAACGGAAAATGTTTACCCTTTCCCTATACCTGCGCCACACACCCGTACCCTGGATAACAGATTGTATCTGCCAGATTCTAAACACACGTAAACCACGCCACACATGCGCGACTAAGTAAATATATGCCACATACGATATTTATAGGCCATGTTTAGGCATTTCGGGCCAGCTCGATATAAAACCAACTTAAACTGATTGCAAAACGTTCGAATACCAACCTTAGTTGATCGTATTTAAGAGTGACGGCGCGCGGTAAGGTTAGCTTGGCAGTGTTCTATCGCCGTTGGAGCATAAAGGGCCCCATTCATGCGCCGTGAAAGCCTGTCTCATAGACAAGAGAGCACACTCGCCGTAAAAATGATTTATATCGCCTAGATGGCTTATCGAATGTTGTCGAACTTGGAAAAGGTAGATCGTGTTCGGATAAAGAATACGGTGCCGTTGACTTATCGATTTATTTGGACATCTGTACTGAGATGACAAACGCGCGGATGGGGAATTTCGACGAATGACTGCTCGAACATTACGAGCATTCACGCTTCCCTAATCGAAATATCTGTCAAATTCTTTACTCAGTTATACTATGATGACGCCTTCGAAGATCCTACACCTCTAGACTAACAAGAACATACTACATATATGATTTATCAATAAATTATAGCTAGTGATGGAGTGAAATGGGTCGAACAATTCGGTCTTATTATAATGTCATGTAATCAAGGAGACAGTAGTGACTCAAATTCTTACAAGAATGTTTACCGTAGATATTTTTATTTATAAATACATGGAGATAACCTATAAGAAAGCATAAAAAGTACAAAAATGTGTGTCCCGATCCTACGAAAAAACTAATTGAAAAAAACTTTTTTTAGCCTATGTCTCCCGAAGCATAATTTCGAATCGATGGATACCTTTTTCATCAAAATCGGTTCAGTATCTTAAACGCTACGGTGGAACACACGTAAATACAAACCTACACTGCTAAAATCATATATCCCTTCCTTCCCGCCCTGCCGTAGTCGGGCAAAGATAGTGTTCAAATATCTCTTCATAATCTTCTGTCTAGTAACCTGGATGCCAATGTCATAAAGGCTTTGCCAATGACATTTTTTAGTGAGTGTATCTATTAGCCTTTAAAATCACATTTGTAAAGAGTGACCGAGGAAATGCAACAAAAAATATATATAACTACAACTTAGAAAAGTTGAAAAATAATTTCAAAGTCCAATATCTCAAAAACGGCTGAACAGATTTTCATGAAACATGGCTAAGAACACTCGGGATAAAATTATCTAAGACAAAAAAACCTAAACGAAAATCGGTTCATCCCTTTGGATGGTACGATACCACAGACAGATACACAGACAGACACGTTAACCTTATAATATAACACCGCTCTCTTTGCGTCGTCGGGGGTTAAAAAAAGAGTTGTGTGACCCGTGTGTGTTGTGTATAATGTACCCAGAAGAAATTCTGACTTCAATGGTTCTTGTTCTTAAGTGCCCTCAACATATTCCATAATGGAACGATTGAAATGTATGCCATGGTAAATTATTCTCTCCCTCAGTTCAAGCCCAACTTTGCTCGTAAGTCACGAAGTGTTTTGATTCTAAGTACGGGTAACAGGGTTTTGAGTTCTTTCAAAACTTTTTAACGTTCTCACTTCTTAAGTTGATCTTAAGTGCGTCTTTACTTTAATCGTGATTGCATTTTGTTTTTAGTGGCATTCTTAAATACCTCAAATCTGGCGGTTTTGGTTTTATTTTTGGTTTGACCGCGATGTCCGGGAATTAGAGTTCTATCTGATAAAGGACTCAAGTTTTATGGTAGGTAGTAGTACTAAACAAAACTAAACTAAAAAACTGTCCCTCTTCGTACTAATACCTCAAAATGATGATGAAATCTTGTAATTTAACGCTTGTTCCATGAAATCTTGTAATTTAACGCTTGTTCCATGAAATCTTGTAATTTAACTCTTGTGTTGGTAATCCTTTTAGGCAGGCAGTCCCCAGACGGTGCGTCGCTTTGATAATTTGATGCACCATATTAATTTTCGATGCAATGATATTGAAGCCTATCAAGTAAATTAATAAAAGAACTGGACCCTAAGGGACTGATAAAGATGCCTGTCTTTGTTTACAGAAACAGAAGAACAATTTTATAAGATTAAGAGAGCCGAGGTTAGTAGCCGTACAACTTTAAAGAATGAAAGAGAGAATGTTGGTCATCATCAGCTACGCTACCATTACGGCTATCTCTCTCTAATTAGAACGCCTAATAAAGAGACAGACAGTTTATGTCGCCGCGACGCAGCCCTGCAGAGAAGTAGGCAACTTTTCACTTCGTTACAGCTGAGGATGTCCACCTAGGTTTCTCTTACGCATAGCGCTAATACGCTAAATAAAAAAGATGTCAGTATAACTTCTTCTCCACTGCCACGCCACGATCGGATCAGCCAATACTCAGGTTTCAATGCGTACCACGATGCGTGTAATTATTTTAAGCGCCATCTTTTATGATGCAAATGTGAGCCTCAAGCGACCTATGGACGTGAGAGGGTAATTTATATTTAGGTACACGAGGTTACGTTTCATTGTTCGAATATAATAATCTTAAAAGGAAACAAAATACATTGTATATTTATGACAAGCGTTTTAAAGAAAGTGGTGAAACGAAAATGAAAATTGGGAAGTGTTTTGACGTACACAAAGGCCACCTTTATAAGTATAATTTAGTTTAAGAAAGCTTAGCCGACTTCAATTCAGTACTTCGCCAAGACAGATAATGAACATTTCCACTGTACCACAAGAACTGCTTTTCGAGTGCAAATACGTTGCATAATATAGGAAAAAAAACCTTAATAGCTTCAAGTGTGCCTATAAAATTTGAAGAATTCCCTCGATTTCTCCAGCCTCCCCTCATCAGATCTGGACCATGGGACCAGGCAACTAAACGTACCTCCGAGGGAGATATTTATTCTACCCGTCTGTGATAATGATAACAGACAGTGTGTACGACAAAATGCCAATATGTCGACGTTGCTTACAAAGTTGTAGCCACTTTTAACATTTTCAGATTTATAACTTACTAACAAGGGTCTACAATTCCTAATAATCTTTTACCAAATTAAGAAGGTTCAGCGGATTATTATCATCGACCTTAACTTGAGCGTCCTCCAGACTGTATTCAAGAACTTTCTGATAAATGATTAATCTTTCTAGTAAGTTCCAAATCTTCTTGACATAAAATTATTAAGCAAATATTTCCATCATTATTCAATATTTCTTTTTAAACTAGGAGTTCGCTTAGAAGAACGGCTTAGATCTTGCAAGGTTAACTATGAAATATAAAAATTGTAATGGAATGTCTCATGATAATACGATTTTCTAAGCATTACGAGTAGGTACTTTAGAGTAAAGACGGCTAAAAAACATATATGCCTATTTACTATAGAAAGTATAATGACTACATTTTGCGATATTTTACTAAACTATACCGTATTCCAGAGGGGTCATCAGGTCATCGCGAACTTTCCGAACGCACGTTAGGACACTGTCATTTTCCTAAACAATACGTGACATTTAGATCTAACCGACTTACGTACAATGCGTTAAGTGATCGAGCTGCTATTTCCAGGAAAATCATTTTGAAATGAGAAATCATTCACTATTGTTAATGTTTGAAAAGCACTTAATGATCGTAATAAGGGAAACTAATACAAAATTTCCCTTTGATATCCTAGATAACCGAAGAAACGTTGACGAATTAATCCGTTAAAATTCTAATGTTATATGGAATGAGGTACGAATAGGTTACATACCGAAAAAAATCTTCAAAAAGGGTAAAGAAATCTTCAAGCGTTCCATAAAATGTCACAAATTAAAAAGTAAAGATCATATTTATTCCTTCAAACAGACACTGTTGTACAATTAAGGGTCCTACGAGAAATGTTCCTTTGTCACGGAACAAGACAAAGGCCGTATTAGTCATTTTAAGGCGCAGTTTTTTCATTAATAGTTACAAAGAAAATTAGTTTTATGATGTATTGCTACCAGCATATTGTCCTGTAAGTATGATTGATGGTGGTCCGATGGGAACCAGGAGAAGAATAATTAGGGGTTTTAAACAATAACAGAGATTGATTCAGGACAGGCGTTACAAGGACCTGTTTTGAACAAAACTTTTTGTAACCTTTATGATTTATCTATTAAGCTACCTTTAAACAAATATTATGTCATTTTGATGGATGTAGAGCGTTCAATTGGGAGATTTGTTTAATTAAATATAAACACTGACTATTATCTGAATAACTTTGAATGCAATATCTGGCTGTATACCTAGTTAAAGAATGAAGTGTAGCGAGAATGTGTTTAATACTTATTGAACGAACGGACGAAGTTTTCCCTTTCAGCTTGGGCAAAAAATATTTCGTATGGCCGGATGTCCCGCTGTCCCGCTGTCCGGTCGTTCTCCTCTACAGACCCCGTGGCAGTGGGCGGGGCACATAGCACGTAGAACCGATGGCCGTAGGGGCGGAAACGTTCTCGAGTGGCGACCACGTACCGGAAGGCGCGGCGTGGGTAGGCCCACAAGGTGGACTGATGACCTGGTAAAGGTTGCTGGAGTCCGCTGGATGCGGGTGGCGCAGGACCGGTCACTTTGGCACTCTTTGGGGGAGATGATGATGATGATGATGATGACGGACCCAGTATCATGGTCGGCCTTATCACACGATGAGTGACAAGATAGAGCGTCCGTCACTGGCTGACACCGTTCCATAGAACGAGACGGACGCTCTATCTTGTCACTTATCGCGTGATAAGGCCGACCATGATACGGGGTCTGGTCGCATTGTTCAACCGATTCTCTTGAATTTTTGCAGGCTTGATAGAACGTTTTGTCGTTTCAGTTTTCGGGGAAATTAAAAAATACAACTTCTTTAGCTCACCAGAGCCCTTCGTTTTATTTCTACGTTTTAAAATCAAGTATTGCTGTAAAGACGATAGGATTCAAAACAGTTTTGCCGAATCAATAGCCAGTCTTTTCTAGGACTTGCCCCATTTATTTACAGAGGAAGTTGTAACATTTTGCGCTAAGTGCTTTTTCTGTTCAGTCGAATCAACTTCACCGCGACCACGATGAGCGAAATAGTTGCGCATTCTAAGAGGCGTTTTATCAGCAGGGTAGTCAGTAATAACTTCTACTACTACTGACGCTTGTCCGAAAAGTTACGCATTTATGTGAAGTTACAGTTCGCAGATTGAATATCTACTTGTTAACAGTCAAAGGCTCGAACCGAAAAAAAAATAAGGGTAAATTAAATTGACGAATATTATAAATGCGAGAGTGAGTCTGTCTGTCTGTCACCTCTTCACGCTTAAACCGCTGAACCGATTTAGATGACATGGTATAGAGATAGGTTGAGTGCCAGGGAGGGACATAGAACAGTTTTTATCCCGGAAATCATTCCCTAAGGGGGTGAAATAGGGGGTGGTAATTTGGAGCTAAGCGGACGGAGTCCCGGGCAGAAGCTAGTACCTACTTCTATAAAATTACTGCTCTCAAATTTTCACGAGAATCGGTTGAGAAACTGCGACCGGTAGTGGAGAACAGCCGGATATCCGGAAATTTGAATTTTGGCCCAAGCTGAAGCAAAGAACTACGTTCGCTTCGCTCGCTCGTTCGATTAAAATTGCCTCGATAGAAAAAGCTAACCAAAGCAAGTCTTATTTTTATCAAATTTCAATTGTGTGACGTAAATTAATCGTCGTATCTGATATCTCCATACCATTTCCAAAGTGACTTACGACTTTGCTAAGGTCTCTATTGTCAATGTCATAAAGGCGTGTACAGATATTTATGCTCTTATTTATGTACGTATTAATACCCCTGACTGTACATATTGCAAGTATTCATTTAGTTAGAAGCACAGTATAACGCGTAAAGCTAAAACGTCGTATCTACATACCAAGTCCGCAGTGACATACGACTTTGTTAAAGCTACATTATACATACAGGGTGGACCGGCGCCGGTGCCCGCCTGCATCCGGCCCGACGCGCCGTGTTGCACTTCCTCCGACACGGTTCTAATCTGGAACCGTTTTATTTTCATAATGCCAGCCAGTACCTATATTTGCAGCTTCCTTTTTTAAATCCTCGAAATTCTATGCGAGTGAAATATGGATTGCTTCTGTCCGTGACTTTGTCTGTGTACAAGAGTCAGAATAAGGAAGAAAATATAGGCAGGCGACTTGCTAGTGGACAAACCAATAGGGAAGTTTAGATAGCAGTGGCAAGACTTGTTATTTTAATACTAAGTCGGTGGCAAACATACATGCGACCTGTCTGATGATAAGCAAACATCGTAGCCTATGGACGCGGACGCCTTAGTCGAAAGTTTAGATAGAAGTGGGACTTCCATGAAACTTGTTTTTTTTTATAATAGGTGGCCAGCAAGCATATGACTGCAAAAAAAAATTAGCGCCACATAAAATTTTCTTTGAATAATGAACTATCTTCTTTTCAATAGATTCCAAATTACCATAGCGCCTTGTACCTGGCTCGCTGGGAGCGGGTTTTTGTTATCTTTTAGTCCATTTTGAATCTATTGAATTAGACGATAGAGTTCATTATCATTATACAATGAACACTTTATGCGGCGCTAATTTTTTTTTGCAAATTTAGTACGCGCGCGTCATGAATAGCTTTTGTTCGGACCGCAAACAAAGTCATTCATGAGCTCAGTGCAATGGCCATTCATGCGCTTAGTTTACAAAATTGCAACTATAGGTACCTTTTCCTCAACACAGCGCATGCTCAGGAGTCAGGAGTACTCAGGAACTCTACCTGACTCACTACCAGGAGCACAATATTAATACAATTAGCACAATGTGTAGTTATTCGCGGCTCCGGAAAATATTTATTTATTGAAACTTTATTGCACAAAACCCAACCTTGTAACTACATCTGTATGAGGCCATACCATAGATAAAGCGGGTGATAGCCTGATATGAGCCTATGGAGAAGTCTGGTCAACAAGAATATGACACGATGTCACGATCCTCAACATTGACGGAACGACTGATGACCATTGCACAAATCAAATAAGCACAAAAGGCGTATTTAATACCTTAAGGAATTCTCTACCAGGCAATCATAAGTCCAAACAGAGACTTTCAAAAGGTAAAATAATGTCTATTTATAATATAACATTGAATAGGGTGCCCTCACAACCTGTCCGTATGTACCACGTATTGACACTTTTGACCCGCAAATTCACAGTTCAGTTGAATTAAACCGGCATTGTGCGACCAATATTGGCGGTTCCATTAAATTTAACTCACAATGCACCTTGTTGCATTACAGGAAGGTCGCTATTAGCCTGCAGAAAATACTTGAATGTATAAAATCACGAAGCCAAAATGACTAGGTCCATTTCTCTCCGAGCATACGAATATACTGCATATGGTTAGGACCGTAAAGTCTAGAATCGCGTGGAATTAAACGAAGGCTTTCGACATTTTCGGTCCGTGGTACAAAGATGTATTAGGGCACTATATTGTGTAGTAAGAAGGGTGTTTTCAGAATGCACAGCGGATGTTCGAATGCAATGAGTAAACGGGTGCGTCGTATTGACGGTTAATGACTAATTGTTGCCATTCAGTGTTTTTTAAATTTGGATGTTGGCAATACAATTAAATTTGATTAAAACGCGTGCCTATAGGGAGCAAAACACATGTAGCGTCACATACTGCAATGTTGTTTGGAATATTTTATTTGGGCGACGCGAATATCGTTACATTTCCCGGTACATAAGATGAATATCCATCACAGAGACCTTCGAGGAGCCAAATGCATGATCATTTGTAATCTAAATTGTAAGTTACTATTAAGTACATTTCTTTCTCTGTTTGTTCTCCAAATGAAAATAAATAAATAAATAAAGCTTATTATATGGAGTCTTACGAGGGATAGTGACGGACAAAAGTCGAATATTTACCGTAATCCGAGTATAACGCGTGTCGGCGCGTGTAACACGTAAAGTGGCCGTCAATGGAATTTGCCAACTACCTAAACAAACCGCCATATTGAAATTGTCTTTCAATATGGCGGTTTGTTTACTTACATAGTACAAATTCTTTACAAGCTATCATAGATGCCGTTTATTTGTGTGTTGCCGTAGTGTGTCAAAATCCATTCTAATATTATAAATGCGAAAGTGTGTCTGTCTGTTACCTCTTCACGCTTAAACCGCTGAACCGATTGAGATGAAATTTGGTATGGAGATAGTTAGAATCCCGGGAAAGGACATAGGATAGTTTGTATCCCGGAAATCATCCCCCGAGGGGGTGACATGGGGGATGAAAGTTTGTATCGAGCTACGATATAACTAAATGCGTTCCACGCGGACGGAGTCGCGGGCAGAAGCTAGTACGATATAAAAGAGATCAACCGAAGCGCCGATCACACGTTGCGTGTTAAACGCCACGGGTGGAAAGTGTCATTATCAGCGGAAGACCGCATCGGCCCTCGTCAGCGCTCGTCAATAATCGGAAAGCATGCATATCACCCGTCTATCAACATTAGGGTTGCCGGTTCAGGGTTATCAGGAATTTATTTAATACAGCAATGAGTTTTTTAGAACGTATGTAAGAAATATCACTTAAAATTTAGGTTTTCGTTCAAGGAAAACAACGTGACGAAACATAAGTACATCTCGGAAGAAATTCTAAGGCATATTTAAAGTCCGCAACACATTGGACCAGCGTGAGGACTATAAACGTTCCATCTCAAACAAGAAAAGAGATCTTTGCCCTGCAGTGGGACGAATGTATGCTGACGATGATATTTAATATAAGATAAAGAAGTTATATGGCAATATGCTCGTTGTGTTCTAGTAGCGGAAAATAAGGCTAACCCTTTTTATGCTAAGGACGCCTAAAACCGTCGCGGGTATTCGTGCCCTTAGTGTAAAGATCTACCTTGGATATTACATGTCTCATTTTAATTCTGACTGGCTCCGACTTCGGGTCCTACTCCAAATCGGGCACCAACTCCAACTCCGACACAGCTTAACTGACTCCGATAAATATAATTAAAAATCTCCGTCTCCGACATCGGATCCGACAAAACGACCTCTGTAATATCCCCCTGCCCCTAGCATCGATAATTGCACATTAAAACACGTAATAAAGATAAGTGTTTACGACTATAGCTATGTTTACACATGTAAATATAAAATAAATTGAATAACTAATATTAACTAAAGCCCAACCCTAATGGAGTCGAGTTATCCCTGCTGTATCGGAAGGTCAGATGGCAGAGCATTGAGTTGGATAGGTAGTTGGTGTCAAGTGAACTTTCTATTTTGACGACATGTTTTTTTATCTTTAGCACTCTAAATTTGTACATATTTAGCTATACTCACGCTTCTAACCTATGACTAGTGGTAGGAAGCCATTAAATAAAAGAATGCCAGACACTTATTACACACTTTATCGCCTCAACCGCACTTAATACAGCTCTTCAAACAGTCTACTGCAGAAGTACGAAGGGGTAAAAGTCATCTAGTCACATGTTTATTATGAGGGCATAAGAGCTTGTTTGGTCATGTTGACAACCAAACCAGCGTAGCTACTTTTGCTGCTAACTGTCCAAAAATAAATGGCACTCGTAATTTGTTAAAATTGTTTTAAGAGTGGCAACCCTACGCAAACGCTCAACACTCGAACTGCGCCCGCGCCGCCGAAAAGCGCAATTACTATAATTGAATCAGGAAACTGTTCCGCGGGAGGAAAAGTATAAATAAAGTGCCCGCGGACACAGTACAAGTTTTATGTGGAATACCTGCACTGCATTTAAATCTGTGCGATTAGAAATAATAATACTGCCGTGTAAGTGTTAGATAAGAAATATTATTTTAGTATATTATCAAACGTTTATGGTATTTTAATAATATAGTATAAGGCAATCATCCAAAGATGATGAATTATTTTGTGTTTTGTTGGTCGTGCTTTTACTTGATCTTACTCTATGATGCCTACCGCACTAATTTAGAGTATTTTTGACGGCTGGCACGGGTTTGTATGTAATTATCGTTAATCTTACTGGCTGGCAATAGGGACTAAAAATTATACAACACCAATAACAGCATAAAATAGTAGTTATCACAGAGCATTATTTTTGCTTGTTTAAATGTGTTTGACTACAATGAAGTCTATATACTGTTGCAACTCTAATTGTGACGAGTCCCTGGTCGGACTCGCCGGCTGACTATTTGTTTATTCTTTTTAAAATGGGAGTGTTTCAGATAATTAAAGGGTTTTAATTAACATAAACTGAACGTACACAAGTCTGTTTGAACTTTAACTGGTTTTGTATAGGTACCTAGTTAGTTTAAAATAATACATGCATGTTATTCGTAAGTATTAACTTTTTCATGGAATTTGAATTGGTACTAATTGAACTTATCTTTCTCATAAGTTTTTTAGTATATTTATCAACGTATGCCTTACGGTAAGGGTTATTTACGCAAAGTTGTTACCAGCCAGCTTCGAACCGCTGACCGTCATTGGCGACAGGCCAGAACTGACCCCCTATTCTTTACCTTGTTTTAAGCTCACCTCAACGCTCACCCACAAATATATCTTGACACCGCGATGCGTAGTAACTAAGCGTAGTTAGAGGTCTAGTTTCGTGACGGGTGACCGACGGGGTTAGCCGCATTAGCGCGTAGCGAATAACAGCCCAGAGCACAGTGGCGTGTCTTAGTGTCGGAGGCCAACATCCACTGGGGGTCACTGATGCAACGTAGTAAGTATTATGCCTGCGGAGTTATAATACTTACTTACGAATACGCTGTGGCATTCAATTGGTGAGGTGAGGTAAGTCTAAAGGCAAATCCGGGATTTTAAGGGGACAAGGAGCCTTTTTTTTTACTTTGGAGAAATTCGTTAACGCATCCCGTCCTAATAAACTACCTAGGTACCTGAAAGTACCAGAACACATAACCACTAGAACACGCAATTTGCTTTTGCCTTAGGTCCGATTCACTGGTAAAGAATGCTTTAAAGCATTAAGTCCGCCTATATTGTATCATACATTTATTTGTGTAATAAAGATTTAATTAATAAATATAAACACATTACCAGGAATTTGTTAATTAACTAAACGGTGACCGCACTGACAGTTAATTGCGCGGTAACTTTCGATACCCGACGCAGAAATATGTATCCGCCCGTCGACCTGTTTCGATAGTAAGCTATTTACCTACTGGGAACCGTGTACAGGAACTTACACAAATATACTGACTATTTACTTACGGCAAGATTTCTAATCAGAATTTCCGCAGCAACGGATGGGATAAAAGTAGGTATTTTACGAAAATTTTATCATGTATGCCACCAAAAAATATGTATAAACCTCTACCTACGTACAGTCAAGGGCACCAATATGTATTCACTCAAAGTTTCATAAGTATGTATACTACAATACAACCTTATAGTTACAGAAATAAGGTACATATTTTTGAGACTTTGTCACGGACACTTAGACACGTCCCTACCACAAAATCGAAATTCCTTTAACTCTGACTCTATCACAGTTATTAAACTCGAGCGCCAGAGAAGGATACCTATATGCGAACTTAGTAAAAGTATCCCTACTGTCCCCCCCCCCCGTGCACTCGTAAATTTGTTTAGGCGGATTTCCTCTTTTTCAGCGATCCCGTGACGTGGCCGCGGGTGAAATAACGATGGCGGGCTCAGGCACAGTATTAGAACTGTGGCTCAGGTGCGGCCGGCGCGAGGTGTGGCGGCGGCGCCGGCAGGGTTGAGAGTTTAATATATGATGATGATAATACAAGTATTTGAAAGACTTTGCACGGGTCTTACGTGTTTCTTTCTCACGGGTTGTCTTTTTAACCGACTTCAAAAAAAAGGAGGAGGTCAATTCGGTTGTATTCTCTTTAAATTATTTTAATCATTTTAAATGTTTGTTACCTCAGAACTCCATCATTGATGAGCCGATTCGTAATTTTTATTCGTAATTTTTTGCTCTCGGAAATCAGTTCATGCGGTAAATTGGAAAATAATAATGAATAATGTGGAAATGTTCTCGTGGCTTGGCGGAGTATTAAATTGAAGTCGGTTAAAGTAAATTATATTATATGAATACAGCGCGAGAAGTTAAAGTGTGTAATAAAAATATTCAAAAACTTGTTTCTCTTGAGGCTTCCCTTGCCTTGTAATCCGCGGGCGGAGTCACGCCGGCAGCTAAGTGGAGCAATAAATTGAAAGTTACAAATAATAACATATTAAGTACCTAATAGTAAACATGTATCAACATTGAATTTATGTCAGTTTTATGAGTTTTATTTTTACACTCAATATTATAATTATGAGACCATGGCACAATTACAATAACATGACAAATACTCTTTATTGCACAATCAATAAAATAACACTGTATATACAGAGAGGTAATCACGTAACGTTTTGAACGCGCGTTAGGACAATATAACTGTCATTCTTCCATATTAAAAGTGTCACTTTGATCTACCTGACGCGCGTACAATACGTTACGTGATTGACCTGCAGGTAGTAGATCGAACTGTCACTTGTATGGAAAAATGACAATTGGATCTACCTAACGCGCGTTCAAAACGTTGCGTGATTACCCCTCTCCAGGGCTGTTATTCGCTACACGCTAAAGCGGCTCACCCCGCCGATCACCCGTCACGAAACTAGACCTCTACCTACGCTTAGTTAGTACGCATTGATGTGTCAAGATATATTTGTGGGTGAGCGATGAGGTGAGCTTAAATCAAGTTACAGAATAGAGGCAAACAACGGGCGGTCTTACGTCAATTACGACTAGTAAGTACTTCTAGCCAGCCTCATTTTTCCTGCTCTGTGTACTAAACAGGAACATTTGGTATGATATTTTTAGCGTAGTCTACGCAAAAAATACTAATTCAGATTTAATTATGATAATATGTACCTAAGACAACATTGAAGCTTTTTACCGTGGTTTTTTTATATTAGCTATAACACAGTTATAATAATAACTACTTACGTACTTACCTAAAAAATTGTATTTAGCATCCTCCAGAACTTAACAAGTCAATTTCATTCATTTGTATGTATGGAATGTCAAGGCCTCGTTGTTATCATACATAACGTGCCGGTAACGCAAAGCTTATCGTCTTACAAGGATTATACAAAGCAGAACCTCATTTGAAAAGGCCTTATCTCACTAAGAACCCTTCTTCAGTTAAGCCCTTTTGTATACAGAGAAATGTACCGCCACAAACTGTATGGTAAGACAAATATAGTAAGTACGTCGAAACAAAACTTCGCCTCAACAACTTTCGCTACGAATAAGGAGCAACGGGTTTTTTACAAAATCGCAAGATCGACGTATCGATTGCACAAGGGCATCTTTTAATTGTATGCACCTAATTACACAGAAACTCGGGGACTTTATGCTACAGATTTAAGGTACAAAGTCGATTGCTTCAGCGACAGGTTAGCTTCATAACTTATCAAAATAAGTGCGGTGTCAAAACCGTAATTGGTCAACGTGTTCTGTCAAAAAATTAGGGCGGGATCTTAATGTGGATTATGTTGCGTTAAGTAGAGATTTTATGGGGGAAATTGACATCTTACATTATGACGAGGTGAATACTTTGAGGTAACACCGAAAGGTTGCTGGAGTCCGCTGGATGCGAGTGACGCAGGCCCGGTCACTTTGGCACTCTTTGGTCCAGCAGTGGACGTCTTTCGGCTGATATGATGATGATGATGATGTTGAACGCCGAAATGACGCAAATGTCTGCCATTCAATTGTGTTGATGCAACGTACCTGTAACAAAAATAAATGGCATTAGGACGACAAACAGTTGGTTGTAGGTCGATAGGATTGTAGTGTAATGTGGGCTATGGACTAGCGATCTATTACTGCGATATCACATTTTGTAAATCTTTTATGTACCTACATTTATGCTTAAAGTGGCACCGGAACATGTTTCATGTGCTCTGCCAGCTCTGCCTACCCCTTTTGGGAATGAAGGCGTGAATCTATGTATGTTTGTAAATAGTTAGTAGAGGGTTCAAAACACAACATTTCAACATGCATGTAATGTTTTCATCTACATGGTAATGGTAGGAAGTTTTTACGGCAGCTGTTAGGTACTTTATTAACTTGCAGTCTTTGTATGTTTCTAAAACATATATCCGCCACAATCATCCACCGTTTTTCAGCAAGTTGCCGATCCCATTTAGATTTATTTATTTTAAAGTTTGGATGTAAAGATGTTTGGATGTTTGTTACTCAATCACGCCTAAACGGCTTAACCGATTTGGATGAAATTTTGCACGAAGATAGTGTATAGCCTGGATTAAAATATAGGATAGTTTTTATCCCGGGCCCACGCAGACGAAGTCGCGGGCGGAAGCTAGTAATAATATACATTAAAGCTAGATCTGAATTTAAATCATACTTATGTAAATTTGCGTTATGGTATAATTCTTTAACGGAGTAAACATTTTCGATAGGCAACCCGGAGCAAAAAACGTTATGAAAGAGTAAGGTATTTCATTATTATGAAAATAAAGTTAGGCAAGGTGGTGGAACTCGGCTTGTTTGGGCGCTCGGCCACTGCTATATCTAGAAATAGTAATTAGTAGCGACTCAATGTTTACTTGATACTTGAAATAATAAACTCACGCAACTTAAGACTGACTTACAAGCTATATTTATCCATATTCCTAATTGCATTTCCTCTTCAACTCTGCCAGTTCGAACTCCATATATCCCCGATGATTTACCGCTGTAACTAACATCTCAAGGCATGCAGATGTCTTAAATATAAATCTGCTGAACGTATAGACAGCTCATAAAGATTTATGAGTAACGTTCGATGTGTAAATATTTTAGCATGGGCTTTCTATACGCCTCCATACTTGTTTGTTCGATTGTTACATGCAATGAATCGGGGTATTTGTTGGATTGAAATTATGGAACTGGGAAAAGGTCCCCTTAGGTCATAGACAGAGCTATACCCTAATACATATAACACAGTGGCTCTGAGCTGTAGAACTCGCGAGCCCTTCTTATTAAAAAAAAGCTTTAAAAAAATGTTCGAATTAACGAGCATGCTCACAAATGTCACGGGAATCGGTTAAGAAATGCGACCTGACCCCGTAGCATGGACGGCCTTATCATACGATAAGTGACAAGATAGAGCGTCCGTCACTGGCTGACACCGTTCAATAGAACGAGATGGACGCTCTATCTTATCACTTATCGCGTGATAATGCCGACCATTATACGGGGTCTGTAGAGGAGAACAGTCGGACAGCGCGACATCGGGACAGTGGACACCAGACGAACGATTTTCGGCCCAAGCTGAAGAATAGAACTTCGTTCGCTTCGCTCGCTCGTTAATCATAATCATGCATCAAGGAACACCATTTTGAAACGCAAAAACATTCTTATGACACAAACATATTGCCATGTTTCAAAGCACTTAATGATAGAAATAAGTAAAACTAGTATTATATTTATATATGATAGCCTAGACTAGATTAACGATGAAATGTCAACTAATTCGGTCCATTTAATTTCTAATATATATCGGGGGATAGGGAAGCCGAGCAGGCGTGTGTGAAGGCGGATCCAAGATTACGGACCGTGTGTGCGTGTACTTGCAGGTATTCGCGAAATAAAAGTCACACAATATAACTCAATCACTATACTATTTGATTAAATTCACAAACACCGAAAATATAACAGGATTGCAATAATAAATCTCGATTAAAGAGCCAATGGGGTTGCAAGCGACCATCACGGACGGGGCGCTGTCAACGAATGACTTCCCTCGCCGCCATGACACCTACAACTCCATTCGGGGTTACCCACTCTTAAAATAAATCAACTTGATTCAACAATTTTATCAACTACCCGCTTAAAGAAATAATAAACTTTTCTCCACATTATTCACAAAACATTAGTCAAAAAATGGAACGAGTTGGCATACGGGGCTTATCTCTGCGACTGTTGTGTGACTACTTACAGGGGCGAACACAAAAAGTGAAAATAGGAGACTTCCTAAGCAAGGAACTAGACATAACTTATTGTGCCCCCAGGGTAGCTTTCTAGGGCCCACGTTGTTTCTTATATATATAAATGACTTGACGAATCTCAAACTACAACGTGGGAACATCGGCTCTTACGCTGACGACACTGCAATAGTGTTTGATGGAGAATCCTGGGAGTCAGCGTTCAGAAATGCAGAATCAGGCCTCTGTAAAGTCACTGCATGGCTTAGAAATAACCTCCTCACGCTTAATGTCAGCAAAACGAATCATATCTGCTTCTCTAAGTATGATAGTACGCAACCTAATGTTAACCTAAAGCTTAAAATACATACACAGGTATATATTTTAAGCTTTAGGTTTAGTAGATTTCTCGGTAGTATTTAGTAGATTTAACCCTTTCTACTGGGGAAGTATCATGTTGGTTCTGGAACCAACATGATCCTTCCCCTTGTAAATATATGGAAGTAGAAAGGGTTAAATCTACTAAATACTTGGGTGTACTCCTGGATCAACGACTGTCATGGTAAATGCAACTTGAAAACGTGAACAACAGAATCAGAAAACTTAACTGGATTTTTAAGATGTTTAGATATATTACCACTAAGGAACTAATTAATCAACTTTATATAACATTAGCTCAACCTTTTATGAGCTATTGCTTCACTGTATGGGGTGGAGCAGCCAAAACCAAATTCTTGGCGGCTGAGAGGGGGCAGCGCTGCTTGCTCAAGGTGATGTACTCAAAACGATACAGGTTTCCCACAAAGGAACTATATGAAATCAGTGACCAGCTAACTATGAGAAAGCTGTATGTTTTGAATACAACACTCAGGCTACACAAAACCCTAGATTTTAACCCTCCTTTAGAAACACGTCGGCGTAAAAAACCCGTCGCCCCCGTATCTAACTGTAAACCCATGTTCGCTAAAAGGCAGTACAAAGCGCAATCGATATACATCAATATCCAAAAACGACTACTAAATAAGTGTAAGAATGAACTAACTACATTACAATTATTAACTGAACCTAAATGTACACACACACACACACACACACACACACACACACACAAACACACACACACACACACACACACACACACACACACACACACACACACACGCACGGGCGCGCGCGCGCGCACACACCATTAATATACTATAGTAATTATAGTATTAGTATTACTTAAATTAAGCTAAAACCCAAAGTAATCATACGCACCTAAAACCATTGTTAAAAATGTATTAAGCTAGTTAATATTTTCCTACCTACTTACCGGTTATGGAAGAGCGGGGCATCCTAACACAGGTTTATTTACCTTAAGGCACTGGTCCCACCGCCAGCTAGTAAGCTAGAAAAGTTGGGCGAGTAGCATTACATTGCGGATCTGTAAAGGTCGATTGATCACACTGTGCCTGGTCACTACGCAATGAACCGTTACTCGCCCAACTTTTCTAGCTTACTAGCCGGCGGTGGGACCAGTGCCTAAAGGAAGTCCTAATCACTGCAGGCACTGTACATGTTAATCAAGGAAAAATAAACAATTTTCATTTCATTTTTTCATTCACAATTACTCGATTAATTGAATTCCAATACAAATTATCGAAATAATAAATCGCGCGCCGTTATATATATAGAATGAGGTATAGGCAGCGAACGAAAACCATAGCATGCGAGCTCCTTACCTACTCAAACACGTGCCCGGTATGCGCATGTTCGAACTAGGCTGCCTGGCATCGTTTAGCCCCCATCCCCGCATAACAGCAACTTTAGCAATAGCACCCATTCTGCGGGGCCATTTTGCGGCGCTCGGTGCATAGGCTTCTGTAGTTTTTTCGTAGGTTCGAATCTGTCGGTATATGTATTTTCTTCAAAAAGGATTAAGAATGCAATGCAAAAGGTTAAATAATCACAAAGTAATAAGGGAAGCGACCACACCGGTGCTTAACGCTGCGTATACGCGTTGACCTGTCGTATGCGTCACGTATTCTTCATAAATTTTGCTGCGCTTTACGGTGCGTTAGCGTATTTTGAGCAGCGGTGTGGTCGCACCTTAAGGGTCCAAAGTCTTAAAAGGGGGTATGTTCTGTCCCTTTTCCACAAAACGCAAGGTGCGCATATGAAACGATCATCATTTACTATGACGCTCGACGATCGTGACGTGACGATCTGCTAGCGTTTTCTCTCTCTAACAAGCAGCATTAAAACGGTAGGAGCTTCGTAATTTGGTGAGATATTTGAATGGGATTTTCGTCAAAGGCATATTTTTTGCCTTCTTTCTTTTGAAGTAATAATAAATTTTAGTCAACACCCCTATAAGTTACGTGATCGACCTGCGTAATTTAATTGTTAATTCGATCTTTGGTTAACGAACAATCACATCAGGATGAAAGTCGCCGCTGCCGTAATTGATATTATGTACCTATTATACCTATACAATATGTTTCTTATCTATTCGCATGAAATAAATCACTCTTTACGCGCCTGAGTAACGACCCGTATCGTAATCAAGTAATCATAGTTACTATATGTGACAACTCCGATAACCGCAAATGTAGCCAGCGAAATAAGTAATAAATAAAATAATAAAAGGAACATTTTAACTCAAACACATGAACCATAAACCGATTAGTGCAGCCGTCACAGCCAGTGCGGTAGGTCCGCACAAAATAAAACTACAAATACTTACAAAATACTGAAACAAAACTTTATCTACAGGCGACAAAGATGAAAATCGCATGGTTGAGTCAAAACAAAAGCATACAAAATATTATTGCTATAATTGGACTTTATATGAGAGGGTTAGAGGTTAAAATTGGCGAGCAAGTGTAATGTGTCGTAAGTACGAAGTGGGAAATTATAATTTATTTTTAATTCACTTTTGCAAGGTTGCCTGATGGCTGTCGCGATTAAATCTGAGATATTTTTTTCGCTATTGAAGATCTGTTTTTGATGTATGTAGCTACTTATAAATAATAAATACAAACTTAACTGAAGCTGCGGTATGTCACTTGGCGACAGTATACGTAATATCAGTAGGTATAGTTCATAGAATTCGTTTCAAATTAGGCACAAAAGAAGAAATAAAACAGTACAATACGGAAAATTATTAGAAGCTGCACCTACTCGTATCGACGGAAGCAAACGAAGTTGTCCGTCTCAGCTTGGGCTTCTTTCGTATGTCCGGCTGTTCTCCTCTACAGGTCACATTTCTCAACTCATTCTCGTGAAATTTTGTGAGCCGGTTCAATAATTATAAAGAATATTTTTGTCGACTCGTTTTCAATATATTTGTCTTTTGGATGTTTAGATGTTTGTATGTTTGTTATTTAATCACGCTTAAACGGCTCAACCGATTTGGATGAAGGTAGTTTATACCGTGGATTAAAATATAGGATAGTTTTTATCCCGGGTCCACGCAGATGAAGTCGCGGGTGGAAGCTAGTAACATATATTTATCAAAGTACACACCTATATATTACATGCGGTGCTAACATACGTATATAACATCGTATCGCTACATGGCATAAAAAACAACAGATCTTTTAAATGAACTCCGCCCTTTCGCAGTAAGGCAGAGATAAACAACAGAACCGCACGTTTCAATAACAACCCTCCTTTGAACAGGGGTGGGTTTTTTACCCCGACGCCAATGATTCGGAAAAAAATGGCGTGTGGCCAAATAAAGATTGCATACCGACAAAGTCGGTTATAATGCAGGGATAAACAATAGGGTAATACACTCATAATTTGCCCCTGAGTTCCAGCAACTGATTATGACAACCACATACTACTAGCTTCCTTCGTGCACAATTTCATCCTAATCGGTCGAGCCGATTAAGCGTGATTGAGTAACACGCATTTTAAAATTAGTAGAATACATATACAACATTGGTAGCATGATCGCGTTACGTCTGACATAAGAAAGAAAGAAAGAAAGATACATTTATTCACAAACACACATAATGCGATCATGCTAGTTAATTATATGGCACAGATCGCATTTCCACAATTTGTGTTTATAGAGACGGAAATATACGTACCGCTGGTGAACTGTCATTTTAGGGCTGTTGCGGTAGAGCTCAGGTGCATAAAAATGGTTCCGTTAAAAACTTCGAATTATGAGAACAAAATGGAAAGGTATAATGGTCATGAAATATATCGAATTAAACCGGGAAAAGGGTTTTCACACACACAGTTAGTAGAAAATTATTAGTAGTTACTTATTGCTACATAGTCATTATATCGCGTTCACGCACAGATATCTAAGACCGCCCCATATGTCACATTTACATCCAAGCGAACGAACTATAAAAGGGTGAAAATTAACAAAAGCCTTATATAATATTATATGCAGTATATCCTGTATTTATCATCCTAGCCTTTTCCCAGTAGTGCCCTACACGAGCCCCGGTCCAATGTATTATAATATAATAATTGGCCCCAAATAATACTCTAACCCCCATGCTATTGCGCACCCTTAACGCCTCCAAGTGAGAATGATTTACGTACGCGAGCAACTCGGAGCGAATAAATCCGGCACGGCCTAAAAGAGTTATAAGCGAATCACATTTTTCCATTCGCCTCCATTCAGGTTTTAGGGGCACGCAGGTGGAGGAACAAATTTAAATTGTTTACATTACCAGCGCCTTACTATTTTTACTACAATCCCACCACCTCTCTCAAACATTGCTCGGATCATCTAGTGCTTCCTTCCAGCATCCAAAGACATATTGCTCGTATACCTGACTAGTCGCGTTTATATATCTATATACTAATATTACGAGTATAAAAGGATAGAGTAGGAAGTTTTTTTATGTAGGTAATGATCTTCGGAACTAGTCATCTGATTTAAAAATATATTTCACCACTATATGCGTAGTGGACTAGGGACTCACTCGCGTATTATACATATAGCACATAGCCACATTGGCAGCTGAGCTGATATATCTTGTAATAAAATACAACCGGTTGTAGTTAAAGAAACCGATGACAAGCTGTTTTGAGCTACCAAAACTCCTATAGCTGACGAATGGACTGGATTCAGTTCTTACAGCCGTTATAAATAACGTCGAGGACCGGATAGCACGTAACTAAGTAGATACCTAGACGTCACCATGATTGCTGTTCTACGGTCTACGGGTATTAGGACATGTGCAAATTGACACAGTGACGCATGGATGCGGAATCATAGTTGGTTCTGCGAGGCGACACTCCCGGTACAATTGGCCCAGTCAATTGCCATTGCCATTAAATGCTTCCAATTGGACGAGCAAGCTGGTAGTGACGGTGCGGAAAGTTCATCAGCAACTTAACAAGAGTACTTTTTATTGTTGAATCTGTCGAGATAGATATATTTCTTTGATGGTTTTAGCTAGGTTTTCCTTGGATTGAACGGGTAAGCTTTTGAAAAGGAAGTTGTGTTAACGTTTCTGTCAAATAATGCTGATCAATCCAAATATAGTAGATATAAGGAGAAATACTTTCATATATTTATAATAATGCGTTATTTTAATAATGGATACAAAATCTCGAAATTGCGAAGGATCAGTGCGCCAGTCAGCAAAATAGCTGCAGCTAACTAGGTACTTCGCTGACTATACCTATTACCAGACAAGTATAATCATCGCTTTTATAAGCTAGCTTCTAGAATACCTGATGGGTTCGAAACATGTCGCCCGTAGTCACAATAATTACGGGAATTTAACCGTTAATCACCATCATCCTATCGTTATTCCCGGTTGTGCCCTAAAGGAGCCCGGGGTCCGCTTTGGCATCTAATCCCAAGATTTGGCATAGGCACTAGTTTTAGGCGACTCCCACCTCACCTTCCAACCCAGAGGGAAAACTAGACCTTATTGGGATTAGACCGGTTACCTCACGATGTTTTCCTTCGCCGAAAAGTCACTGTTAAAAATCAAACGATATTTCGTAGGAACTAAATTTTTAGAAAAAACCCAGTGGTATACGCGCCGGGGTTCGAACCTGCACCTACAGATTCCAAGTCACATGCCTTATCGCTCGGCTACAGTGGCAGAGTTAACCGTTCATATTAGTTTCGACGACCGCCTCCCGTTTAGCCTAGTTGGAAGACTTGGAAGTGACCCTGCCTACGAAGCAAGAGGTCCTGGGTTCAAATCCCGGTAAGGGCATTTATTTGTATGATTAGCACGAATGTTTGTTCCTGATTCACGGATGTTTTCTATGTATTTAAGTATTTATTTATCTATATAAGTATGTTTATCGTCGTCTAGTACCCATAGTACAATCTTTGCTTAGTTTGGGACTAGGTCGATTTGAGATTGTCCCCTAATTTTTTTTTTGTATAGTATCTACACTATGATCAAAATATACGGAACTCTCCAATAAATCTGTGCACCTCGCATATCAGGAGTGTGGATTTAGAAGCTCCATCGAGTGGGTTCTATTCGCGGCTATACCTATCTCAGTAGAATTGATTAAAGCGGGCAGGATATAATGCGGGCTCTTTCAATATTTCGTGCTTCGGTTAAGCACAGTTATAGTCAAGTGTTAGTGAGCTTTTTCGATTTTAGAAACATTTTTATCGCTGTAAATCAAGAGGATAGTGATATACTAATGATACTGTTATCAGCCTGCGTTCTTTGCAATAAGCTGCCGAAGACGCGCGGGCAGTTCTCTATTTAGCTGATTTTCCACCGGAGGGGCGAGACGACGAGGCGAGGCGAGAATTGAAATTTGTATGGCACTTACTATTTCCACCGAGCGCGCGCGAGGAGAGAATTGAAAATTTGCCATACGAATTTCAATTCTCGCCTAGCCTCGCCTCGTCTCGCTCCTCCGGTGGAAAATCAGCCTTTCACCTTGGACAAAAATGCTTTCGTATTCGCCAGGCTGTCCTGCTCTACAGGTCGCATTTCTCAACCGAATCTCGTGAAATTTCGCGTAGTAAGCATGTGTAGCAACCATTGTATCACTTAACTTGACGAGTGTCTTTTCCACAGCGGTTAGGTTAGATAATTATATGCAACCAGCTTCTGCCCGCGACTCCGTCCGCGTGGAACGCGTTTATATAGTAGCTCCATACAAACTTCACCCCCATTTTCACTCCCTTTGAGATGATTTCCAGGATAAAATCTATCCTAATATCCTTCCCCGGGCTCATACTATCTCAATACCAAATGTCATCAAAATCTGTTCAGGAATTTAAGCGTGAAGAGGTAACAGACAGACACTCTCGTATTTATATTAGTTTCGCATTTATAATAGTACTAGCTTCTGCCCGCGACTACGTCCGCGTGGAACTCGTTTATATCGTAGCTCGATACCAACTTTCATCCCCTCAGGTGATGATATCCGGGATAAAAACTATCCTATGTCCTTCCCTGGGATTCAAACTATTTCCATACCAAATTTCATCTCAATCGGTTCAGCGGTTTCAGCGTGAAGAGGTAACAGACAGACACACTTTCGCATTTATAATATTAGTATCGATGGCTATGGATAGTTTGGATTTCTTGTCACTTCAGTTGTTGCTTCTTAGGGTTCCGTATCCAAAGGGTAAAAACGGGACCCTATTACCTATTACGTATTAAAGGTCCGCTGTCTGTCTGTCTGTCTGTCTGTCTGTCTGTCCGTCTTTCACCAGGCTGTATCTCATGAACCGTGGTAGTGACACGTTGAAATTTTTACAGATGATGTATTTCTCTTGCCGCTATAACAACAAATAGTAAAAAACCGGCCAAGTGCGCGTCGGAGTGGGGCTCCCATACAACAGACATGATTTTTTTGCCGTTTTTATAGATCGCGTCCGACTCGCACTTGGCCGGTTTTATTTTAGACAGTTTCTTTATGTCTACAGCTCCGCTCACAGAGACGCTAGTAATGAATACGAGTATGCCCTAAGTACTGGGAGCGGTTACACACGTAGCCTAGATAAGCCGGGGGTTTGCGCTAACTGATATTAGTTAGGGAAAGTGGTGCGACGAGGCCCTAGAATACCTAATGAGGCTATTTCAGACTTGCATGCAGTGGCTTACATTGTATGTAACCTGCTGTAATGATACTGACATGTAGAGTAGAACGCTGTTGGCTGCGGCAGATGTTATGGGTCTAGATATAAGGGCAAGTCATTTAGGAGTAACAATGTACCTAGTTAGTACCTATTTTTTATTGTTTACCAAAAACACTATACAAGAGAAACAACACTGAATTTAAACACAAACAGTGGTAGACAACAGTCTCGTCACTAAAAAGCATTTCTTCCAGACACCCTTTGGGTAGTGGAAACGATAATCAACCAGGAACCTTGAGTAGGTGAAACAGAAAATATTGGAGAAAAAAAGAAGTAATTGCCTAACTATAAGAACAATGACATAAATACATAGATATATAAACCTACATACACAGACAAATAAATAAGTAAATATCCAAGAAACAATACAAAAGCAGCACACACAACGTAGACACAATGATACAATCATTAGAATTTTATATTAAGACAAGGCGTTGCATTCTTTAATCCGTTTTACATATTTTTAAGCGTTTAAGGCCTCCACCCACCGAACGCGTGTCGTGCGCGGCGCGTGTCGTGCGCGGCGGTTGAAGCGGTATATTCACACCGCAAGCGGGTGGCGTGTAGCAACGCGGGGGTACGTCATGCCTCTCTCACTACCAACACATTTAATATACTGTATCACACTTAGCAGCGCGGCAGCAGCGCGGGCCCGCGCGGGCCCGCGTTCGGACCGCTTTTGGTATGTGTTTGAAGTGTAGTTTCAATGCTTTACAACTTGCGCGGGCCCGCGCAGTACTCGCGCCGCGCACGACACGCGTTCGGTGGGTGGAGGCCTTTAGTCCTAAAAATTTATACGCTGCAAAGGAATCTCTATATTCACACTCTTACAATATTGTACTACAATCCGTACTTTGTCAACTATTCAGAAATATTTATATTCTGAAGCTGAACCCATTTGACTTCTACTTATATTCGACAGCGACCTTTTATATAATCATAAAATATAAATATGACTTTATATATGTATAGGCCATATTGCAGAAACAAGTCACATAAGATCTACTAAGTATCTACTCTATCCTCTTAACTTGATAAGTTTGCTATTTCATCCAACTTTTCAGGGACACCAACAAAGGGGTTTAATAATTTGACCTACTAACTTTTGCCCCAATGTTTCACTAAACCGAATGTATTTTTCTTTTAATATCATCAAATAAAATAATTAAGTTACGTTAGCTTTGTTTTACAAGAATCCTATAAAGTGCATTAGGTCCAATGAAACATTAAGTCAAATGAAACATTTAAGGCTAGTAGTTAGGTATAACAAGGGATAACCCAACTAGAGCCTGTCAGAATATCCACGGAATCTTCTAGATTACAAGTTATACAACTTTACCTATATATCTACCTACGCTCCATAAATATTTCCAGGTTGCCACACTTTCTTTCAGATTGTAATGGCGGCAATGTTTTTAAAGTACAGGGAGCGGTTGTATAAATATTCAAATGCGCTTTCCCTTCATAATTATTACACCGTAGGGGTTTTGAGCTGGGCCGCTCGGTTCATCTCTTTCACACCTCAGCCGCATTCCAATTTGTTAGGCGCGCTCGCTCTAACACGTTATTACCGCGCGCGTGAAAGCGAGCGCGCATCAGTACAGAGGTGCTCCCTCGAAAATCGAATCTCGGAGGTCGTTTATTGTACAGATTATTTTCCTAAAGAACAAAGCAATTATCTTTCATTGTTAAGTGGTAAACAAAGCGATTTTCTTTGATAGTTAAGTGTAACCGCTAATTGATGTTATAAAATAAACCTATAAGTCTGTCTTATTAATGTAGACCACATTAATAAAATACTACTCAGCAATGTTAACCTTTTTGTATTTAAAACAATAGACTTGATTTCGGTGGTTATAACTTTGATTGATTGACCTGGTAAAGGTCGCGGGAGTCCGCTGGATGCGATGCGAGTGGCGCAAGATTGATCACTTTGGCACTCTTTGGGGGAGGCCTGTGTCCAGCAGTGGACTTCTTTCGGCTGATATGATGATGATGAACTTTGATGGAATTGCGATTGGATGCGAAGCGACAAAAATAGACCTCCAGACCTAATGGATTAAGGCGAACCCTTAACAGGTACTGCTGTATCAGAAATGAATCAATTTCACGCGTATTGGCCCATAGTGTGAAAGCGGTTAGTAATTAGAAGCCTACTGTTAGATTTTTATGAAATAAAACTTAACAGTAATGGCGTATTTTATGTTTATTGTGGAAGTTGATCAATTACAGGTGATTTCAAATAGATTAAATATTTTGGACGCTCCGTGAGACTGATTAAAATGCGTGCTTTAAACAATAAATAAATACCTACCAGAATTAAAAATTAGTGAAATTAGTCAAAGTGTTCATTTAGTAAGTATACATATCTTGAAGTACAGTAGACGCCAAAGACATGATATATTATATTTTTCGCTTTATTCCAAAAGGCATTAAGCAAGTGCAAGCTTGAAAACATAACTGACGTCGACCGTGTACTTATTCGAGGTGGCCGAATTGCATCAAGGTAGTCCATTTAAAAAACAACGCTACTGTCCAAGGCAGAAGATTCCATTTCCAATGACAGTTTAATAAAAAGTCGACCACATAATATAATCTCAACCATGCACATAGATTTGAAATCAAATAACCGATTATCTCAAGAATCCATTAAATACATCCATATTCAAAGCGAAGCTAAACCTATTCAATGAAAATGCAAATGAGATAAACAATAAAAATTCAGATCAACGTTAAGGGAACGATAAAAAATTATTACAAATACTCAACGAGTAAGTAGTGATTCAATAACCGAAACGAAATGGACCAAATTATAGTAGTAAAAGATAATCACGAGCAAACCCGACTGAACTAGACGTATTGGGGATCTTGCTAATATCAAAATCGATACAGATTTCGTAAACAGCTTAAGGCTTTTAAACGAAGCGTAGGAAACCTTTATAATCCTAAAATCTTGTTTGCCGAGATAATCTTCTTAGAAGTTGAATACTTGTGATTTAAACGGTCGTCGCAGGAATGGTTTTATGTTGCAAATTTGATGATTATAGTCACCTGTAAAAACGTGGTATTTAGTCATCGGCCAAGTGCTTTACGTACTCGTATGTAGTGTTGTGTGTCGTGTTCCTGAGGGGCTACCGCGAAGTGAAAACGAACTTCGTTAGAGTATCTCCCTCTCTGTCTCTCGAACTAGAGTGCCACAGAGAGGGAGATACACGAACGAAATTCGTTTTCGTTTCGCGGTAGGGCCTCTGGTGATTATAACGCCTCGGCCACGACACCGAGCGGCGGCGGCACGGGCAGCGATGCGCCATCCGTCAGAGTGAGAGATCGGAGAGCAGTCTCTCGTTCTCACGCATGGCACACCGCTCGCTGCTGGGCTGTTATTCGTTACCCGCTAATGCGGCTCACCCCGCCGGTCACCCGTCACGGAACTAGACCTCTACCTACGCTTGGTTACTACGCATCGCGGTGTCAAGATATACCTATTTGTGGGTGAGCGTTGAAGTGACTTAAAACAAGTTACAGAATAGGGGCGCTGCTGTGGCTAGTCAGTAGTCACACAAAGTCACAGCTCCTGTAGGCTTGACACTTGTCCATCAAGCTGTTAATCATCGAATGTATGTGTGTTAATGATCACATGTCATACCACTAGTGGCTCTGTGAGCTGTGTAGAACACGCGAGCTTTCAAAAACATTCTTTTTTGAATTTAGAAAAAGTGACTCGACAAAAATAATTATATACGACGTACCTGCTCACAAAAAAATCACGAAAATCGGTTGAGAAATGCCCTACTAGGCCAGGCCTACCATTTTAAGTTGGCACCACGTTGGGCCATTGATCACCGAGTTGGCCCAACGAAATGCCAACGAAAATGCTGCTAGGGTGCGACCTATAGAGGAGAAAAACGGGAAAGTGGGACATGTGGACATGTAAACGATTTTCGGCCCAAGCTGGCATAGAACTTCATTCGCTCCGCTACCTCGTTCGATAAGAGACGAATGAAGTTACAGTCGTCCATAGGCGTCCGAGGGCGACCGCAAGGCCAATAGGCAAGCAAAACGCTTATTTTCCTCCCGATGGTGTTCCGTGATGGTATTAAGAATATTAACCTACCGAGCCACTTACTACTTCAGAGGTCGACAAGCAGTGCATTCGCACGGAAAATTACTTAATCCGAAGCGACAACATAAAATACCATTTTTGAAATGTAAGATTATTAACTGAAATAATATATAGTACAACTAGCTTCCGCCCGCGACTTCGTCTGCGTGGACTCGGGATAAAAACTATCCTATATTTTAATCCAGGCTATAAACTATCTTCGTGCAAAATTTCATTCAAATCGGTTCAGCCGTTTAAGCGTGATTGAGTAACAAACATCCAAACATCTAAACTTTCGCATTTATAATATTAGTAGGATAAACTCAGAAATTTTTCATTACACGGCAGGACTAATTAGCGAGCTAAAGGCTAGTTTGCAATACTAGACAATTGAAACATAGGTACATCTTTTAAAGTATGGGAAATAAACAATCGTAGACTACTCGGGGAGGGAAGTGCCCTCTTTTCTCACCCTTGCAATTTATCACAGCAACAACTGTAGGGCCCTGACAACAGTTGCTGATGACTCAACTCATCGTGTCTTGGAGTAGGTACAAACAGTTACCTACTTGTCTAGGTAATGAAAAGTTAATTGAACGCGCGAGCGAAGCGAACGAAGTTCTCTGTTTCAATTTGGGCCAAAATTCTTTCGTATGTCCGGCTGTTCTCGGGAAATTCGAAAAAATATTTCGAGTTCTACAGCTCACAGTTAGTAACTGAACTTAACAATGAGGTTATTCAAAGTAAGAGATTGCCCTTTCGCGATAATACCACTTGTTTTTTGCCTACTTGCAAGTGTACAATACAGGTTGATGATCGGTAGCGTATTGCGATTCCAAAAATGCATTTGTTTTTTTAAAATTTTTGATTTGTTTTTGTTTACATTACAGTAGCTATTTGTTTTTGTTGACTTGTGCAATGCGCTACCGAATATGCCCTTGCTCGGTTCACACCCCATTTTTGGAACATCCTGTATATTCATTCTAATAGTAGGTATATATACAAGATGATAACTAATATTAACTAAATTAAATTAAAACTAAGTTGAATTAAAAAAGGCCCTCGAGGCATTGTACCGAGGATGCTGGCGGCATTTCCTCGCTGGAGTGTAAGTGAAGTTCAACATCGTGTTCTTTTATTGAGACGTACAATAAATGGTGTACCGAAGTTTGTTTCTTTTTTATATAATAAAGTGAAACTGTAGATCACTGTTGGTTCATATATAGCGACGCAAACTTTTTTCTTTACCAATCCATCAAACGTTTTCCAGCGCATAAGTAAGTAAATACTAGTATATAGACTACGTTGTAATCCACCATTCGTAATTTGCCGTGCGCCGAGATAGCTCTATACTCCAGGCAAAATACGGTTTTGAAAAACATTAATTTATAATAGCGTTTTTTTTGTTGATTTCGTTTTAAAATGTTGTTCTAAGATGAATTATTTAAGAATCCGGCAAACTTTCCACCCGGAAATAATTATGTTGATTCAAATGAAGCATGCATTGTCTTTTTTTGTACGATTTATCTTGAATATTACAGAGCAAATATAAATGAACAAAAATAAAGACAAAAATATTTATTAATATTTTTTCTGACTTTTCAGAAGCTAGTTAATTTATAATTTTTTTGATGTCTGAAATTTTGTCGGATTTTGTTGCTGGGTAACTATTTAATTGATAATATATCAGTTACACATAAAAAAAAGCTATTATAAATTATTTCCAAAATTGCCATTTTTTCCATACAAGTTGTCAGTTCATTGACTGGACTACTACAAATACTCCCGAAACGCTTCAGAACGCTCTCCAAAGCGAAAGCATTAAACAGAAAAGTCCGCATTTGTTACAGCGTTGTATTTCACCCCCGCGACACATGTGCGTAATGATATGTCGCCCTCACAGACGTTAAAATGACGGCACTTCAAACGAATACCCGCCAGTGTTGCCACCCTTGCAAGTGGTGTAAGTAGTAAGTTGTCAGCGAGTAATCGTATAGGGGCCGATATTAGGAAGCTACAATTTACACATTTTACTAGGCTAGAAACTGGTAACACGGGCCGAAAGCTAGTATTTATTGGTCTAAATGGTTAATCCAGAGATTAGACTTGTACCTATACCTAATTTTAATTTTTAGAAAAAAATTTTTCATCATCATCGACAATCATAGAAGACAGAGAGTGCATAAAGCATAATAAAATGATGCGTAGAAGATATTCATATAGAGATGAGAACTGATTTACTTTTACGACCATTGCTGAACGATCTAAATGGATACACTGTTTATTCTACGAAGAAATCTTAATTAGAAATACACCGAACAATTTATTAAATCTTTTAAGGGTTAAATGACGTGACTCTGATAATAACTCAAGCAGCCACTAGAGAAATGTCTTATAAAAAGTATAGACTATCTTTACTAAGGATAGCACTTTTTTTTTTTATTAAATATGCATTGCATGTGACCTTCGTCTAACCTGATGGAACGGCAAGGACAACAAGGCAAGGGTCACCCAGAAAATGCATTTTCACCCTTGCCTTGAAGACATCAAGGTTGTATGATTCCGTATACATACAGATTGAACTGGAACTATTAGAACAAGAACAAGCCCGGCCCATATGTTGACTTATTTAATTTCGTATAATTTGTATTTAATTTATTTTGCTTGCTATATGGACTTGTTCTGGAATAAAATTATTTTAATTTCATTTTCATTTCATTTCATTAGAACTGGGAAAAATGCTAGGAGTATGATGAGTGTAAATGGTCAACCCGTAGCCAAATAAAGCGCGCATGTCGCCCTCCGCTTCCAACTTGCGTCCCCGAACCGAATGCATTTAGGTGCAGGTGCCTACTATTTTTCTTCTCCGACAAATTCGAATGGAGTAGCTCAATCTTACTAACGCGAAACCGTGAGTCGGCGGGAGAGCTTTCATCCACTGCGTTTCAATTATGTGCTTTTGAGGGACGTCTCTATTAGAGTAACTTAATAAACCTGCAATATAAATAGTAGGCGAATCTTTTGACATTTATTTCTCGCACCGAAATGCTCGTGCAATTTCAGAAACTCGTATAATAAGTAAATAGGCAAATGAATATTAAATCTGAGTATAATAGAATATTACTTCGGAAGTGGAAATTACGGTAACCTAGCGTATATGCCTGCGATTTCGTTCGCGTGAACCAACTCCAATCTCATGCTTTTGGGGATGATTTGGGGAAAAAAGTATCCTATGTTTTAGTGGCTGCGCGTGAAAATAGGGTGGGCATCCCGGAATAATAAAAGTAATGAAGAGTTTAGAGTATAAAACTATAGACTCACCTAAAATTCAATTTTACGCAAACCGGTGGGAATGGGCTTGTATGGGCGCTCCGCTACTGCTAATCTCATCTCAATAAATATCTTTATATTAGTATTTACATGATTGAGCAATAACCATCCAAAGTGTTTAAGGCCTGCTATTCCAGCATTGAACACAGTTTAAGAGACAGGGTGAAGAATACAAAGTCTACTTTCAATACTAACTTAAAGAGATCCAAACGCAATCACAACAGTGATTTTTATTTGAGTGTTAAAACACATTAAATTAATGAACCCGCGTGTGATAGCTTCCAAGTTAGTTTCCAACAGTTAAAATATTCATAATGTATAATAACTACAGTCTTGACGACACAACATTTATGTTTATGTCGTCGACTGCCGTCTGTCAAGACGGTTTAAAAGTTCATGTTAACACGGTATGATCACTTTTCATGAATAAATTAAGCTTTATTAATAAACATGAGGGTTTTTTGAGGAAAGCTTAGCGTGTTGTAACAAGAAAATGAGAGCGAGTATGTCTAAAGAACAACGTTTCGGTGCAGACAGCACGGTGGGAAACTTGGCAGTAGTGTTCATTAACTTGGGTTTTATGGATTTACAGTACCTAGGAGACTGACCTTTGCTCTATGAGAACCGGGAAAAGATTTTATAAGGATATGGGAGCTATTGTAAATCTCTTTTAAATCATTAATTGAATTCGGAAACCCATTTACAAAGAAATAAATAAATAGGTGTACAAAACAAATGTTGCTCGTTTAATAATATAAGATTAAGAGCCCTTGATGTGTTAGAATATTCAGAATTACAGTATTTTTCTAAAACTAAAGTAAATATATTTAAAAAAGCAGGAGAATTTGCCTTGATTGATAAGCGATTTACTAAACTCTATTGATAATAAATGAAAGGAGCAGAACATTCGTTTTGTGGTGTTAATGGTAAGTATCTTATGAATCGTGCGTACATACTCATCGACAGTAGCTAAAACCATGTCTTGGATTTTTTCCTTTTGACTTTCGAACTCAGCGGTTATTATTACTCAGATCCTATATAGTCTTTTTTCAGTTTATTTTCACGATGTACAAGAAATATCTATTGCATTGTTGTTCTACTGTTACAGCGGCGAGGTTCTCCCAGACATTCATTAGCATAATGTCTAGGGCTGCGAGCTGTTTGTCTGAATCACCTTCGTGTTAAACTGTTGGCGCTTATTACTATACTATAGCTGATTAATTTCAACTTGCACAACAACCCTTGTTCATAAAATTTTACCAACCTCTGTTATCTAGAATGTGTTTTATCCCTCTTGCAAACATAAATGCCAAAGTAAAGATGACAAAAGACCGAGTTTTAACGTAAATTGAATTGTTCTAATTGTAATGTTATTTTGTATTAAGACAATAGTGATGATAATTTTCAATAGGTACCTACTTCAGTAAGGTACTTTTTATAATAATGTCATGTAAACTCCTTGTATTGTGGGACGATATGACATTCACATGCTTTTCATTAGTTAGGTAATTCGTGATGTGACTTCCTTTTTTCTCCTTCTACCTTTCTGACATTCAAAATGCTAGTGGCTCTGTAAGCTGAAAATTTTTGTCAATTTTTTAATTTTAAATTTCCAAAAACTGAAATGACCAAAAAAACTAACTATATAAGTAACGAACCTGCTCACATAGTTCACCAGAATTGGTAGAGAAATGCGACCTGTAGAGGAAAACAGTCGGACAGCGGGACACCCGGACATACGAAAGAATTTTGGCCCAAGCCAAAGCGGAGAACTTCGTTCGTTTAGCTCGCTCGTTCATCAAAGGAAATTGTTACGTCGCATGAGGTGCTTCATCGAATCGAATTCTAATATTCAAGTTTACATATAAAATATATTCACCGCCTCGCAATTTTATTGCTAAAGTTCGGGAATCAGCACTTCAGTGACCGGCGAGACGATCAGCATAAACGTTGAATATATTCCACAACTCATTTGCCATGCGAGTTCTTCAAGAAACATCTAAAATAAAGAGCAAACCGTGAGACGCATTCCTCTGTGAACGAACATCCACTGCACATTTATTTCGTTACACAATACTTACGTTATACCTGTGTGGGCATAATGTTGCCCAATATACATTTTAATAGTTTTTATGTCGAGTGCAATTTATATAAAATGTAATTAATTATTTATACACAGTTAAATCAATTATTCACTATATATATGTCAAATCAAATTATGTCTTACGTCAATGAATTTAATACCAATTTAATATCTAATTAGGCCAGTTATTAATTACGTAAAGTAATTTTAATTTTTAATTAGGAATGCATGATCTTTATCTTTTAATTTTATTTATACAAAACAATTTAACTTATTATAATTAGTCAAGTTATTTTAAATGTCAATGTTAATATACTTTATATGTACAACGGGACAAGCAGACAAATTTATTAGTAGATATCTGCGGCGGCGCAGCGACAGACTACGTCAGCAGTTTACCGTTAGCCGGCGCACACGACGCGGGCGCACTCGCCCGCGGCCGCGCCCGGCAGTCTCTCAACCACCTAGACGCAAAACGCATGTCGCTGAGCCGCACACGCTACCGCTTGATTTCTGTTCGCTCGGGTTTCTTATAGTGCTACTGCTTGTCCTATTCTCCTTCTGCTATTATGCTTAACGTTATTGGTACGTGTGCTAAGTTTAAGTGCTTAAAAATAAACATTAAGGGACATTAGACTGGGTTGTTTACATTGCTACACCGCTGCGAGTTCCTCCGGCAAGGAAGTGAAGAATAGCCATACCATAACCCAACACACTCACATACCACACCTGCATTAGTTATAGTTACAGAAAATGTTTGAAATTGTATTTAGTAAACATATCGCTCGGAAGCGTCATTTAACGGGATGTAAAATATAAGGAATGGCCGGCGTGATATAAATCTATGGGAAGCGAGGACAGTTTTATGCTTGCGGTTTGCCTTTGAAATGGAATGATGTTACACAGAAGTGGCACGAAACATACAGAAGTTTAACTAAAAAAAATCGGTACCTAGGTATAAGATAATCTGGAAAAGTAATGATAACTACCGTGAATAAGAGTAACACCAGACCGGGGCTTTGTAGAAACATTTTCGAATCCAAGCGCGTATTCTTGTTTCTAATCAACTTATACCTAAAGACGATCTAAAACTAGCTGCAGGACCCTACTGGACAAGAATGGCGAGAGATAGGAAAAATTGGAAGGAGCTGGAGAAGGCCTTTGCCAATGCCAATACCATGCCACACCGAACAGATTTTATAGATAAACAAGAATTGTGGAAGACGAATGTTCGGAATAAAGGGCTATGTAATGTAATGTATTTAATACTCGTATCTACCTACCTTATTTATTTATTTATTATTGACTACATTTATAAATAAACTGCTTTCTTTTGCAACCCCTCTTAATGTGCAATAAGTGTATTATATCACAAAAATGAAACAGTTTTTCTCCCAAGAAAACATTGAATATAATCATTGCATTAATACTCCGGCCATTTTTGATGAGCTCGCTAATCCAGCTCCCTAATCTAAGGAGCCATTGATAATAAAGCGGTATCTCGGCGAAACACTCGGTAGTAAATCATAACTTAATAACACCTTGCTGCGTTGCGATAGCTCGCCCTCGAGGAGATGACCACCTCGTAAACAGGGGTAATATGTGAGAAATCATTCTTAAGAAAAAAAGTGGTAAGAGAGAAACAAAGAATTGCAAAAGTTGGCTGAATCTAAAAATGATTCAATTAATATGCATGGTTAGCCAGCACAAGACGGTGCGCGAGCTGTGCCGCGGCGAGATAGACTATGCGTTTCTTTCTAAACGTTCTCATTAGAGGAGGAAGGGGGCGGGTAGTCTATCTCGCCGCGACACCGATCGCGCACCGTCTTGTGCTAACCGTGCTGGATCGCAAACGTGCAAATCGTTTTGTTGATCTAGAAACTATAACGCCCAAGCTTTTTGCCTTATTACAATGGGATAAAAGTGGTGCAGAAGTGTAAACATATTTTGATGCCAATCTCTCTCAAGATACACATACATACTAGACAAGTAAACGTTACATAAACAGTTCGAAAAACTGTAAGGCGACTAGGGAAAAGTACCTAAGTAAAAACGAACATATCATACGAACACACGTAAATACAAACATATTCCTTCCTTTCGGCTCAGCCGTAGTCGGGAAAAATGTAACGCCATTGATTCAAAGTTGATCATTGAATAAGTTCACTGTCGAGTAGAACCAGGGTATTCTTAACTAGCTCATCCTATCAAGGGGACAGAGGACTCCATTGATCGGGATCAATGACCGGTTATCGTATGGAACACAGGTTGTCAGAGTACTTCATGTTATCTTTAGCAATCGTGCCAGCTAGACTAGCGTAAGCGACTTGCCTAGATTTCCTACTACTTGCGGGAGTCCGCTGGATGCGGGTGGCGCAAGATCGATCACTTTGGCACTCTTTGGGGGAGGTCTATGTCCAGCAGTGGACGTCTTGTCTTTCGGCTGTATGATGAAATAGGTCGGTAAACTCAGTGTTTTTCGTTTTTACTTAAGATTGAATTCTGCAATCTGCACGGTTAGCACAAGACGGCGGGTGAGCTCTCTAGCGAGCAACTATCCGTCATTCTCTTATTAGAAAACTTGGAAAGAGACAGTTACTGCGAGAGAGCTCGCGTGCCGTCTTGTGCTGACTGTGCTGGACTACAATGTTCACGAGTATGAAGTCCTCATACGATAAACATTTACGTTAATACAACAGTGTAATGATGAATTGATTATCGGCAACTGAGTGGAAACATCGGTGCCTCGCCCCGGGCGCAAAGTGCGCGTGACAGGTGACAGCTGTCAGATTCACGTCTGAACATGCGAATACGAATGCTGTTTACCTACTTGTACCTCGTTTCAATACAAAATTCGAGCTAGTTGGGAACATTAATGTTGTTGTAGCGTTAGTCAGCGAGCCTTTGATAGTCGCATTAAAGAAAAATAATTTATTTAAAAATCAATGTTTGATGATAATCAGTGGCGAGTCTAATACTTTTTAGCCAAGATGTAGAATTTGTAGAGCGGGGCGGGTAGATTTACGCTGAAACTGAAAGCTATATGTAGTATTAGTTGATTGAAACAATCAATGGAGGTCTTCAAAGGGTTTATTTTAATGAACTTAATAATAATATTACTCATTACTTTCGCTGTAATATTATAATTCATAAGAATTATAATATTACAGCGAAAGTAATGAGGCCGTGTGTGTGCTTGACGTACGTCATTGCAAGAGAGCGGGCCGGTGTTGCCCACAGAGTACATCAAATATGTTGGGCGTTAGACATTACTTAAGGTGCGTTTAAACTCTATTACAATATGGGTCTAGAAAATCTTGGCAATCACTTTACAGGAAATGTATTTACCCTGTATTTACCTTATCCTGTATAATGTGAAGTTTATTTCTTGTTTATCTATTTATATAAGTGTATAGTCTTTCTTATAGTTAAGTTGGTCTTATATTCTGTTTTTCAAATACTCAAATCATATCTTTTCTTGCATCGCCTCCACCACCCAAAGGTTGTCTGGAAGAGATCTCTCTTTAGCGATAAGACCGCCTGTTGTCTACCATTGTTTATGTTCTTCTCTTTTTTTCTATTATCTACTATATCTGGTGAGCAATAAAGAATATTTGTATTGTATTGAGAGGTTAACAGCATCCACACAGCATGTGTGAATTATGGAATGAAGTCTTAAATAACCGCTTTGTTTGTGTAACGATGTACCTACTTATTTTTAAGAGGTTTTTCAAACATGCCTTTGTAAACAAGGGGTAAATAGGAGTCTTATGAAGCTTGAACATTTTTTGTTTTTGTACAAATCGACGGAAACAGCAATAAAATGTTTTTAATACTTGGATGAGAAATAACCTAATCACTTTCAGTATTATGCCGTCAAAATACTGCAAAAACTTTCCACTGTGTGTGAGACCACAAGTTATGGTATTAGCCAATTTTCACACCATTACTTTCATGATGTATCATTTGAACTAAGTATAATTATGTAGGTATAACAACAAATAACGAGATCAGCGTCCCTCTGATTTCAATTTATTGTCTATGAATTGTAAGATGGCAGTGCAATGTTTTCACATACTCTTTGGTTGTTTAAAGTCATAAGAGTCACTCAAAGAAGACTCTGATCTGACGTTATTGTTCTCAGAGAAATGGTGTTGAGTTTATGACCATTTCTTTATAGACGTATCGAATGGGAGATGGATGTCGATAGTATTTTTAAAGCCGGGTGATAAGCCGTGGCAGGCATGGTAAGGCACGGTGCTGTGAACTTTTTTTAATGGCGATGCTGGCTTTTAAGTTACATAATGTCGCGTGTCCCTGTCATGTCCTGTTTTATAGCTTTTTCATTCTCATTTTGAAATATAGAAAAATGAGAGTGATATCCCAGTACGCTACGGTGGCCTAATGGTATACGGCTGTCAAGCGGCGTTCAGTGGAGTTTTTCGGAATTGATGTACGGAATATTTACCGTGGGCTATTCGGTGAAGGAAAACATCGTGAGGAAACCGGTCTAATCCCAATAAGGTCTAGTTTAATCTTTGGGTTGGAAGGTCAAATGGCAAATCTGGGGATAAGGTGTCACCCAGAATAATTGTTAATGAAATCAACTATAATAGGCAATATAGGTACTTATTTTAAAATCGAACGAAACAAAACAAATGCAACGCTGTTCCAAGTTAAAAAGATATAAATCGCAATGCACGGGAAGATGCGTTTAAGCCTTTAGGTGGCTAGAAGATATTAGTTGTCAGGGCAAACTTACTTGAAACAATGTCGTACCTGTATATATTTTCCCTGAATCAAATGTAGGACGATATAGATATCATAAGAACGCTTCGGTATTATTAACACAGAACTTCTTCAAAAGTTTTTAGACTACGATGGAACATGTCAAATTAATAGGACTGAAAAGACAACCAGCTACGTAAAATCACGCATGCACGGAATCAGGCAAGCGGCCAATGAAAGCATTCGTTTATTTAAATAAACAACCAACAATATCAGCCATACGATTCACAACCGGTGTCAACTAACCAGTAAGTAGTAAAACTGGGTCCTGTCATTCGTAACAAATAATAATCAGAGGTCAGACTTATATTGTCTTTGTGAACACCAGGCCAGGGCGAAATTCAGTTCATGTCTTCGACTTCTCAATCGCCTTTCAATTAGTATTAACGCTCATTCTGACAAGTAAGCTCGCCAAACAACGCAATCTTCAAGGCTACCTAAGCTGCACCGTGGGAACTTAGAGTTATACCTACACTTTGCGCGCCGCTAGCGGGATTCAGCCAGTCGGTTAGCACACGCGATCGCGGCGGGACGCTGCTTACGCGCATAATAAAAGTTGTGACCAATTATTTAAAAAAAAATACTTCATCGTGAATTCTTTACGTTCATCAGATTCAGAATTTACACCACTCTTAAATTTAATAACCGAACCTACATTAAGGTAAAGCAATTGTAGACACCTCATTATAAAACATATTTATTAAGATTATTTCCAAAAATAAACCGTTTTTATTTCACTCAACTATTAATTATAAAAATCATTTCTAAGCAGTGTCAACCCTAGCGTCGATTGACCGGCACGAGCGGGTCCTAGCAGTGAAAGTGTTAAATAAGATTGAGATGCGAAACGACGACAAAAATATACCTCCAGCAATAACATGCCGAGAACGACTCAAACATCCACTGAAATGGCCTATACTGGCCAGAGAATTTGAGGATAAGTACATACGCAGTTTAGCTGCCAAGTCGAATATCAGGCGAACAAAAATATTGAGTACAGCAAATAACATTTATTATAGGAACACAGAAATGTTGTTTACTTGTGAAGATATGTTTCATGTTATTCGAAACCGACGGACAACCACCTAATACATAAAACTGACCAAAACACTGTTAGCTAAATTATGATTTGTTCCTTTCTCTCAAACACAGATGAAGACAGCGGATGGGCGAGTCCCACATACCCCCCACAATGGGTCATCCATCCCTAACCCGGGAAGTGAACGCATCTCTGCGTGAAAAAAAAGATTAGGTTACACTTTGACATTTTAAAGATAAAATCAACGCTAAATGATTAGTTTTTTGCTACATTATCGCATTGGGTTCAGCCTGTAATGATAATTGTATGCGAGAGAAAAAAAAAATTTTTAGACAACCTACCAAATAAACATATACTCCCTAAATTCATAAAACTTTATCGTAACTATAACATTTTAATGCCTCCGCTAAATAAAATGTGCTCTGTCCCTTTCTGACGAACACAAATGTCAACGTGACAGATAAATACAAACGAATTCTAACGTCATTATAGTTAAAATAGGCTCGTAGAACGTTTATGAATACGGCCGTAAAAATTTGAAGTAAATGAAATTCCCATATTTCCTTCAGCAATCCATCGTCTGCTTGGTCTTAAAGTGGTTCAGCAAGCAATCAAGCCAGTGATTTGTGGACGGATGTTAATACATAGGCGCGGGATGCCTACACCTAAGCCTATAAAATTACCATCTTAGCTTACCAACTCGGTAAGACCTTAAGACCACCAATAAGGGCTGTTATTGAATGATCCGACGGCAGCGATACTTTGGCCGGGGTTTAGGATTTCTATCGAAAGTACTGGCGGGACTAGTTGCGTTTACGCACATTTTTGCGTCCAATTTGTTTAAGTTATTGAGTTTTCTCTTAAGGCTGGAGCGAGGTTATTGCTTTATGCGATCGTGTCTCATTATTCTCATTTAAATGAGAGTTATTCGTAACTTAGGCCTTACAATTCCTACAGATATAATAGAATAGAATAGAAAATCATTTGCTAGTGACACACACAAAACGACCACAGGGCCATAACAAAACACGTAACGAAATGGTCCCAACTAAGTATTGTACGCTGGCGATAACCAGCGCTGGTCTTCCGTTGTCCAATGATTTGGTTTTAAGCTAAAATCGATACCGACCATATCGACCCCAAAGAAGATGGCGGACAAATAGCGAGGTGCAATGACTTAAGTGCGTTTATTTCGATATCCTGGAGTCATTCGAATAGAAGCGCAGGGGCAGATTTCATGAAGCTACAATTTACAAATTGACAAAGCAACCCAACCCAGCGTCATAGAGAGAGACTGAACGCATTTGAAATGTGGGCATGGAGAAGAATGGAAGGTATTGGTTGGACGGAAAGAAGAACAGACGAAGAGGTTCTAAATGTGATAGAAGAAAGGAGATGTCTCTGCTAATACTATTGAAAACAGAAAGGGAAATATGTTAGGGCACCCGATACGACATGAGAATTACATTAACAACTATAATTGTAAAAATTGAAGGAAGGAGAGGCAGGGGAAGACCAAGACGTGCGTTTATGGACCAAGCTAAATAGAAAGGTAATGTTATGCCGTATCAAGAGCTCAAAACAGTGGCAGAGAGAAGAACAGAGTGGCGATTACTCCACCGACCAGAGCCCGACTCTTAAGTTTATCATGATGAACGGGCAACACTGGTCAAATGGCCAGTGGTTATCTATTGGTTATGCGCCAGTGTTACCAGTGAAACGGGCCAAAGATGGCGGATAAATACCGCCGCGGAATTCGCCCGCCTGTTTGTGTTAGGGCCTATATTTTGCATGGCGCCGAAGTACGTACGAGTATTATAGAAAGAGTTTCTCAGTAGAGATGGGCCGACTATGGATTTTACCGACTAGCCGACTAATCGTCGCTGAGGCAACCGACTTTTCGCCGACTAATGTGGCCGGATAGTCGGCTTTCCCGACTAGTCGGTGAGAAATCGGTATATCTATAATTATTTTATATGGTGATAATATTCCTATTTCTATATATTTGTTGTATTTAAAGTTACATACTTAAAATATTAGTCGTTTATTTTTTATTTGCATTCTGTCATAAAGTGCCGATAGCGATATTCAGTATCTTTTGCCGACTAGTCACCGATTATTCGCCGACTAATAAATGTGGCCGTATAGTCAGCTTTCCCGACTAGTTGGTTCATCTCTATTTCTCAGTAACCGTAGCATGAGCCCGATACCAATCACAACTAATTAAAACGTGCGTGCAAATATGTGAACAAATAAGATAACAATAGAATTGACCCGGTCATATATCGTAGTCTAGAAAGCGCACTATGACAACTGCCACCCATTTCATTCGGCAACACCCTGTGTACATTCAACTGTTAAAATGTCACTATCACATACTCTATTCCATGGATTTAAGACCCATTTTCCCGTAACAGCTATGTCATGTTACTTTTGACGACACATAGTAAAATTCGACAATGTAATATGCTACCATCTCGTATCACGATCACCGCGTTCGTTGCAAAAACAACCCCATTCTGTGCACGATAGAGTCAAAATAGCGTAGGTTAAAGAAGTGTTTTTTATTGTAACATTGTGACAACGCTTTCGAGTCGTACGTCGCTTTATTGAAGGTAATTGACAATTCTGAACCGGCTAGGTTAAAATCGCGATACTTTGTTGTAGAAATGCATTTACCTCTAGTCGAATACGTTTTTGATTGCGTAGTAAAAATAGGAACAGTTTTAGAGACTATCAATAAACATTTACCTACTCAGAATACTGGCACGATAGCAAAAACCAAGTTTCATTTCCAAAATGGGAAAACTGGAACCTATACTTTCACAAGTTACACTATTTTATTATTATTTATAAAAAACTGGACGCAGAATAATAGGTACACGCCATCATCATATCAGCCGAAAGACGTCCACTGCTGGACATAGGCCTCCCCCAAAGAGTGCCACAATGACCGGTCCTGCGCTACCCGTATCCAGGACCCACGCTGCGCCTCCCAGTACGTGTGTTAATAGGTATTTTAATTTAAAACACATATGATAACATTGCATACATAAACTCAGGCCTGTATTTTCAAAAGGGGAAGGCAGAGCACATGAAATTTAATTTACACAACACACATCAACCCTATTCCCATACTCTTACGACACCACCTCTTGGTAGTCCAACCTGACACCATTTTACCCATTGGAATCAAACCATAATCATAATTCATCAATTTGGCCCGACTACGGCAGAGCAGAAAACAAGGGTGTTAAAACTACACTTTTTAAACTCCACAAATTAATTTATTAATAAACAGCGAATCAAATTATACACGTCATCCACAACAACTATTTTCCATCGTGCGTGTTTTGTTTTCTCTTTTTTCTTTTGCGGCCAGTACGAGTGATATAAACTAACAGGTTAAAAAAAAATGAAAATGAAAAATGAAAAAAATGCGTATTCTCTTTTTTCCTTACATGACTTAAAGCTAGACAGAAATCTGCCAAACCACAGTGCGGTTTGTTGGCAGACAATGCTCCTAATTACTATTACAGGTATTAGCTACTAAGCTGTATGAATGGTAATATATATGTAGGCACGGTATTTACTTATGCTAGAACAAATAATCAGTTAGTTACTTAGGATAGCTGAATTACATTTTTTATTTTTTTTGTTGTGTTGGATATACAATGTTGCATATAATTTAAACAAGGGATATGATTTTACCAGACTATGTATTGTATTTAAGTTTGTTCCATCGTAGCGTAGATACTGAACTGATTTTGATGAATGAGAGCGATTCGAAACTATGCTCCGGCTACCAATTGTATGTAAAAAATATATTTTTCCAGTTACTTTTCCGTATACAGTTTTTGGAACTTATTATCCTTTTTAACCCCCGACGCAAAGAGAGGGGTGTTATAAGTTTAACGTGTCTGTGTGTCTGTGTATCTGTGTATCAGTCTGTGGTATCGTAACTCCCAAACGGATGGACCGATTTGAATGCGATTTTTTTATTCGAAAGCTGATGTGATCGCGAATGTTCTTAGCTATGTTTTATGAAAATCTGTGTAGCCGTTTTTGAGATATTGGACTTTGAAATGAAAATGTCGGGGGTTTTTCAACTTTTTTTAGTTGTACGTATTACTAGTGCCTTTGCAAGTTGAAGTCACGAGAAGACCTTATCATAGCAGAACCGTTAAGTCCTAGATTTTCTAACGCTCTTGACCCGACCCCGGCCGAAGGTTGCTACGTGGCGGACATTTAATGCCACTGAACAATATCGCGGAGATAAACAGTGGCGTGCACTTCATAAAGACAAAAAGATGCAGTGTCTTTTTGTACTACCCTACTATAATTCCGATACCTATCCTTTTAAACTACTTATTAATTTATACTTGATCGTACTATCAGTAATCCATAATTCTGAAAATTAATAAGCACTCCACTCCATCTACCGGTTGATCATTGTCATCGATAGACTCAATAGTCATCATCTATAGTATAGCGACGAAGTTTACACCACGCGGCACTAGCGCCGCTGCGTGCCTTGCACGGCAAAGACATAAAACATTTCCGTCTAAACCTTTCTATGTGTGCGTCTCCGCGAGTCGTAGTGACGCGGTTACACTGTAGTGGGTCTTCCTATAAATACGAGCACACAATGATACAAGTAACGCACACAATTAGACGCAGAAAGGCAGCGTCTTTCGTGCCAATCCGTCCGAAACGATGACGCCCGAAGGTTTCCGAATAGTTCCGATGCGATGATTACGTGACTATTTTAAAAAGTAGCATTTTTTTATGGTAATTTAGTTCAAATACGAGACTATTCTTTTATGCGTTTACTGTATTTGGGTAAGTCTATTTACATTCTTTATTCGGCCGCCATTATTTGTTTGTTTTGGTGAGATAACAGTTGCCGGCCGGCAAATAATTGTAATTAGTGAAAAAATGGATATTTTAAATTGTGAAAGTTGTACGGTGTGTGTGTGTGTGTGTACAGACTATTAAAAATTATGCTTTTTCAAAGCTTTCTTTTAGCAAGAAAACATAAGTGATCGAAAAGGGCCGATGTACACCGGAATTGCAGTTAACACAAACAAGTGGTAAAGTAAATCGCAAATTCAATCCGAAACAAAATGATTCGTCTTATTGGCTTACGGGTTGCGCCCATAGCAATCGCTTGTTCTATTTCGCGTGTTTATTGTTTTCAAACATTAAAACAGTATGGAATGACGCCGGCTACGTCGACATTCATATTTTTTTGCCTACCCAGTCTCAAATCTCTGTGCACGCCACTGGAGATAAACATACTTAATCTTCTTTTTGCAGTTGCGTCTGTAGAATATTTTCGTTATATCGATTTGGTGGTAGACGGAGCTACGGTAGCCTAGTGGTTCAGACATGCGGCTGTCAAGCGGCGATCGTGGGTTCGAATCCCGGCTCGTACCAATGAGTTTTTCGGAACTTATGTACGGAATATTTACCGTTAGCTTTTCGGTGAAGAAAAACATCGTGAGGAAACCGGTCTAATCCCAATAAGGTCTAGTTTTCCCTCTGGGTTGGAAGGTCAGATGGCAGTCGCTTTCATAAAACTAGTGCCTATGCCAAATCTTGGGATGAGGTGTCAAAGCGGACCCCGGGCTCCTCTAGGACACAACCGGGAATAACGCTACGAGGATGATGATAATCGATTTGGTGATATTATTTTTTACCCCCAGCGCATTTGGGAGGTGACATTTTTATCAACATCGCATCGTAGATGGGAGATCAAACACGGTTTAACCGATTTTAGTGCGTTTTTAGGGTTCCGTACTCGTACCAAACGTCCGTCTGTCCGTCTGGCTGTCACAACGTTAAATATCTGTAGAACTACTTATGCTATCAATTTGAAATTTGGAACAATTGTAAAGAAGGCAGGCACGTGTATAGAATGGATTTTCTATACTAATATTATAAAAAGGAAAGATTGAATTGTTTGTTTGTTTGTATTGAATAGGCTCCGAAACTACTGGACCGATTTGAAATAATATTTTACCATTAGAAGCCGCCATTATCTCTGATGGCTACTACTACATAGGCTACTTTTTACCGGGAAAATGCTTCATTCCTACGCACTAACCGTGCGAAGCCGGGGCCGGGCAGCTAGTATTTAATAAGGCAATACGAAAGTTATATAACAGCCGTAAAAATAGCCTCCAGCACTCCTGAAACAACTAACTACTCGTACATAAATTAATATTTTCCAGTAATAAATCTTCAAAAGCAGCATAACAGCGTTATGAGGCACTAGACTGCTATGGTTTGTTAAAATGGCGTATGTTTGTAACGGTTCAAACGAAACACACGCCCTTTTAAAAATTTGTCTGTTTAGCCATAAGGAAACCCTTACCCCATTTAGGAACTTGACCTAGACATTTTATTAAACACATAAATCCTACACGTAGGTTATTCTTACTAGGAAACAATATAAGTTGGGAGTGTGTTTTTATAAAGACCTTCGTTGTTTGTGCTTGATTTGTTTTCGTGAAGGTCACACACATTTATACGCAGATTCAAAAATCATAATAGCTAAGTATTTTAATAATATTATTTTCTGTGAAAGCTCTTGATTTTCCAACATAATTGTGAAAATTAGCTACCCCTTAAGTAGGAAATTATTTGGGGTAAACGCAGCATGCCTTTTTTTACAACCATCTCACCTCGTGGATCACATGCTTCCTATTCCATCTCTCTCGGTGTCCATCCACCTAAAAATCATTGACAATATTCGGCGTTCGGCAAACTGGCATGCAACACAAAACCGCGACATCCGAAAAAACAAAATCATATTTCGAACCCCGAACATCCTGTTCACACCAAAGATGTTATTATAAACCCGTCTCATTCCCGCAAATTAAAAGTAAAAGCGTGTCCAGGGATTTGTGTGCGGCCAGTCCGACTTTTACTCTAATTAATCCAAGGGGTGTTGCCAGACGAGAGGAGTAATTACCCCGCCAATCGATACTTGCTTGCGGCTTAAATTGTTGCAAACGAGGGAATTTAATAGGCATTCGAATACTGTTCTCTTAATAAGGTGAAATTAATCGGTATGTGAAAAGTTTTAGTAACAAGCGTGGTTACTTGATCACTTGATCTTGTATTTTACCCCGTGTGGTGTTGGGTTAGAATTTCACCACCCCCTTTCTTTCCGTGTGTGTTGTAAAAGTCGACTAAGGGACCAGGGTTGAAGTGTGTTGTGGGCGATGGGCTGGCAACCTATCACTGCAATATCACATTTTGTCGATATTTTATACCCACATTTATGCTAAAAGTGGCGCTGGAACATACGTTTCATGTGCTCTGCCTACCCCTTTTGGGAATAAAGGCGTGAATGTAAGTATGTATGTATTTTAAGAATTGGTTTAGAATGCTGTTCGAATTGTCTCCAGCAAGAATAGAATGCAGCGAGATACGGAACAACCCCTTCAATCTTTCTGCAGAGTATTCAAGTCTAAATCAGCCTAGAACAACCCAGGAAACACTACTCGTCCCATATTGGTTCTGAGATAAAAGTGCAAGATGTCTTTCAGAAAGCTGCCACTAACTCTACTCTATCCTACTATTACAAACAAGCAGTATCTAAGTGATATATTCCCCTAACTCTAAGTACCTACTCAGTTCCGAGAACGGCTATCAATTTGATTAATTGTCGTTTTTAGTAGGTATTATCGACGACACTGACAACAAATTACGTCTTAAACGTTACATTTATAACTTATAATATGTATATATTATAACTATATACAATCCGTCATTGGCACTGTACAGTCTGCAGAAGAAGTGGCTTCATGTATGGTATAGCCAAAATGAACTGAACAGCCAGGAATGTTATGAATATGGACAACATTAATAAGAGCTTAGTATACAACATTGTAAAGCGAGATATATTATGCTTTGACCAATTGTTTTTTTTTATGGAGTGGTCTTTTATTTAATACTGTAACCATTTAGTAGTATTGCTACTAAAAGTTCCGAACATTAAACGAAAATTAAACTACTCTACTATACTAAAATGGAATTGCAAATACCAGACATCAGCCACGGCAAAATTCGCGTGCGTAGCGGCTATTGATGACATTTACATATAAACAGGACTAGAGTAAGCAAATTAGAACGCGATTCTATATTGACAAACACACAAAAATGTTTTCAGAATTTCAGGGCTTGGCACCATAGATAGCGTGATGCTGCGCTCTGATCTGTCGCTTACACGCAATGATGTAATATAAAAAAGAGGTGGAAACGTTATCTACCTAAACGAAATTCCGTGTTTAAAAATGGCCACCACATCCGACAGCTGAGACACGTTTATACATACGTAAAAAAAAATCAAATTTAAGCTGTTTATTCCATAAAAAAAGCTTAATTCTGCGTTTTCATTGACGACGCGAAACTGAGGCAAGTTAGTGCAAATGACTCAGTTTTAGAGTGCCACTTTTGGAGCGCTTATAACAGTTATAACCTATCTACCTCTTTTTTATATTATATCATTGCTTACACGTATGGCGCACATGCCGCAAGGCTGTGTCGACATCATCATCATCATCATCATCATCATCATCATCATCATCATCATATCAGCCGAAAGACGTCCACTGCTGGACATAGGCCTCCCCCAAAGAGTGCCACAATGACCGGTCCTGCGCCACCCGCATCCAGCGGACTACCGTGACCTTTACCAGGTCATCAGTCCACCTTGTGGGGGGCCTACCCACGCGGCGCCTTCCGGTACGTGGTCGCCACTCGAGAACCTTTGTCGACAGCTAGAAACAAATTCAGGTCCCTCACTTTTAACAGCCCTTTTTTTACGTTTGTTTGGCCTGCAGCGCGGCCATGTACAGATATGGTATGGGATATCCTCCTTGGGGGCCTTCTGGGCCGCCCAGGGGGAAGAACAGCGCATTATAGGTCTGATCAAAAACCTGGCGACCGTACTCACCACTAACACAAAACAAACGTATGGTGCGGATTCTTTTTCTAGACCGAGTTTGCTTATCTTTGTGCCTAGTAAACAAAGCGATTGTCTTTCATTGTTAAGTGGTAAACAAAGCCATTTACTGTTAAGTGTATCCGCTAATTTATACTGTAAAATAGACGTAGTAAACATCAACACTTTTTCAACCAAATAGCGGCTATATGACTAAGGAAAAGAGGTTCACATAAAAAATACTACTTAGCAATTAACCACTTCATATTTAAAACAATATACTACTAACAATAGAGTCGCTATTCGAGTAAAGTATCGTGTGTGACACGTGGCTATAAGACAAGATACGGTCTAGACTAGAATAAGACTCCGCACTATATACCTACAGATCCTGCGGGCGTTTGCAAGTGTGCCATTTCATCGCTTATCATTGTGGATAACGCATCCGTCACTCTCGCACTCGCATACTTGTCAGAACGTGACGGACGTATTATCCACAGCAATAGGTGATAAAATGGCAACCTTGCTACGGCCGCTGTACCCACAGATGTAAATGTGTTCGACTGTACACGCGGTCGATTGACGTATAAATTGGTTATTTGCAGAGATATTACTTACCCGGCTTATGGCCGCATTCAATTTACTCGGGATGCTTGGACACGGTACGGGAGAGGTCTGTTTGCGATATATTGATTGCTACACATCCTTTACTTGTTCGCGTAATGTATTCCGGGATGATGGACTCGATATATTTTGTCATATTAGGATCTGATATATCCCGTAAGTATTTCCGTTTTTCAAAAAAGTGACCACCACCACTCTGACAAGAGTGTACGACTGAGAAGAAATGGACAAGGAGCCGATGCCAAAAATATTATATTGAAATTATTATTGAATTAATCCAACAAATGACAAGAGTATACGACTGAGAAGAATAAGACAAGGAACCTATGCCAGAAATATTATATTTAAATTATTATTGAATTAATCCTCCAAATGACAAGAGTACGACTGAGTAGAATAAGACAAGAAGCCTATGCCTAAAAGATTATATTGAAATTATTGTTACATTAATCTATATCATATCTTTATCATAAACTTCAAATCAGAAGACAATATAACTACAAAGGCTTCGGGGATAGTTTTCACCCTACGGCCGCTACAAAACTGTCAGTTTCTCCCCATAAAACCTCCAAGGCTTCAATAAAAGCTCGGAGATCAAATGAAATTCTCTTCGACAAAAGATTACATTTTAATTCAGCGATAAACTTTCCCAGTGCAGCCTTAAGGGGCTTTACGACGCGGTAAAGTTTAGGGTTAAAAGCTCCTTCTTATATTGTCACGCGAAATTGTTCACAATGTCGGTGAAACCAGGTGAATCTAATTGCAATGTAACGCCACGAACGGTAGATTATTAAATGTGGCCGACTTTTTATAAAACTGTCATTGGAACTGGAATCTTCTACCCAGGGCGGTAGAGTCGCTTTTTTAATGGACTACTTTGATGCAATTCGGCCAACTCAAATAATCTCAAGTGTTTGTATGAACATGAATCCTCCAAAAAAGGCCTCCTCTCATGGATGAGAGGTGTGAAGTGTTTGAATGTAACGGCGTAATTGAAGATTTAGGTAGTCCTGGAGTCCTGGAGGCGTAGGCGGTTATCGTGTGATAGGTGACAAGAAGAAAAGCATCCGTCTCTTTTTATCGAGCTGTGTGAGAAAGAGCTAAGTTATTTAAATTTTCAGTTGTCTTTGTCACGCGATAAATACGAACGCACTATTATGGCTCGATGTGGTCCGGAGTAGAGAGTATAACGCAATCTAAAAAATCTAATCTAGCACCACGCATAGACTAATGGAAATACGACGTTATACGATATTTTAAGACAACATTTGTAAGGGATCAAAACAGAAACAACAAAATATTTGAGAAAGGCGTGAATATTGGTGGGTGGATATTGCATTGGTGTTTGTATTCAAACGTCTTTTTCAACGGTGAAGTTTCTTTGATATAAAATTGTGTATTTTAGAATGACGCTAAAATATCAGATTAGACCTCTAAAATATCAAACCACACAATACACCAAAAAAAAAACCGCTAAATTCATGAGACAATACCGGTATTCGAACCCTGTTGGTGTTAATGTGTCACGACAGAAGACGTCGCCTTAACAAGTTCGGCGAAGGAACTTTGTTTTATTAGCTCAGTTACGATCGCAAAATACAACAATACAATAAACGCTATCATTTTATTATCCTATTCAAGTTGAAAATAAATTAACAAATGTCCTCAAATATTTGTACAATATCAAGGCAAATTAATAAGGTACCTAAGTAATATATATTTATTTTATTTTATTTCTAATGGCAATGTACCTACCTAATCATTGTTCACATCATTATTTCAATGCAAACATTATTATTTTATACATTGTCATTAGGAGTAGTTGTCTAGTGGTTCAGGCATGCGGCTGTCAAGCGGCGGTCGTGGGTTCGAATCCCGGCTCGTAGCAATGAGTTTTTCGGAACTTATGTACGGAATATTTACCGTTACCTTTTCTGAGAGTGTTAAATATCTAATCAGAATAAGGTCTAGTTCTCCGTCTGGGTAGGAAGGTCAATAGGTAGTCGCTTTTGTTAAACTAGTGCCAATGCCAAATCTTGGGATTAGGTGTCAAAGCTGACCCCGGGCTCCTTTGGGGCACATCCGGGAATAACGCTAGGGGAATAACGTTACATTACATGCTTTGGAGATGGCCCATGAAAAAGGGGTTTAAATACCAACAAAACACTACATTTGGTGGGATTCATCATCATCATCATATCAGCCGAAAGACGTCCACTGCTGGACATAGGCCTCCCCCAAAGAGTGCCAAAGTGACCGGTCCTGCGCCACCCGCATCCAGCGGACTCCCGCAACCTTTACCAGGTCATCAGTCCACCTTGTGGGGGCCTACCCACGCCGCGCCTTCCGGTACGTGGTCGCCACCCGAGAACCTTTTCGCCCCAGCGGCCATCGGTTCTACGTGCTATGTGCCCCGCCCACTGCCGCTTAAGTTTAGCGATTCGGGGTATTTTGGTGGGATTATACCCAAAAAATTTAAGTTTTCATAAGTTACCCAGGAGACGTAACCATGGCAACTTCAAAAAGTTGATTAGCCTAGATACCTCCCTCTACGCGGAAGTGGCTTAAAAATAACGACAACTTGATATTATGCCCAAACAAACCAGATTATCGTAAAAGTTCATCATGGAGACATGAATTTTTAAGTCTGCGGCTCCAAGTTTCGCCGTTTTAGCAGGTGGGGACTCTGTTTATGGTTTTGGGGATATTCATGTAAAACTTTAGCCATATCGAGTTGCAAGTCTATGGGAAAATACCAAGTTAAGAGTCATTAGCAGCTGCATACTCCGTATGAAGAAAGTAGGTTATTGAAAGTCAAAGTTTTGTACAAGGTTCGAATAAAATGTTGTGATAAAAATACTGATATGCAACTGGATAGTATTTAAGGGGATGCCTCGATTCGAGTCGAACACGCCCCCTAGACAAAGACACGCTTATGCCTTCCACGCACGAGAAAAGGAGATGGAACACTCTTCGGGAATGGCTTTTTTCGACTAATTTCGATAAATACCTAACTTTGAGAAGTTTTATTAAAATTTCATAAAGTGAGATTTTAGATGAGATAAAATACTATAGTGTTAACTTGATTGTGTCGTAAAATAATGTATCGTTTGAGTAAGCTGAGTAAAAGAAGGAAAATACAGACCCAACTTTGGATTTTTTTCTATCGAGGAAATTTTAAGCATTCATGTATCGGTAAAATCAGAAAAACAATCATATAGTCAAGAATCATATATCTGAAAATCAGACCTTATTGTTTCTTAATCTAGTCAGAACGGCTTTTCAAAGCACGCGATAATTTCCAATGCACCGCCTTAAGAGTCCGCAGTAAGCTCGGCCGAATTTCATCTTCCCATACAAACGTAGTTACGATCTCATTTTAAAACTACGTGTTGTATTGTGACGAAACTTTGCATATACAATGAAATGAGGTATATCTATGTCTGTAAGTAGTTTATATGGTTCCAGTTTATAAAACAAACAAAGTACAGCAAAATAAGTTTTGTATGAAAAACTTAAAATCGCTGTATTTTTTTCTATGGAATTTGAAGCTACATAAACTAATTACAGACATAGATATACTTTATGTCAATGTATATGCAAAATTTAGTTACAATCTAACACGTAGTTTTAAAATGAGAGCGTAACTACGTTTGTATGGAGAATCGACCTTACTGCGGACTCTTAAGATTGGTATACATACATATAAGTTTCTATAAAAATATGGACTTGGTCACACCACTGGTACCTAAGATGCCCAACAGGTCTTGGGAACAGTCCAAAAAGACCTGAACGAACTCCGGGCCGTCAATTGAACATGAACGGTCGCCACTCGAGAACCTTTCCGCCCCAACGGCCATCGGTTCTACGTGCTATGTGCCCCGCCCACTGCCGCTTAAGTTTAGCGATTAGGGGGATTTTGGTGGGATTAAACCCGAAAAATTAAAGTTTTAAAAAGTCAGCCAGGAGACGTAACCATGGCAACTACAGAAAATACTGTCGCTCCCGTATCGGCCTTACAAGCCACGTACAGTGCAGCAGAAGTTGCTAAGCGGTCCTGGTGCTCAAAATGATCTACACACGAACTCTAATGTCAAGGGTAATAAGGATCTGTGTAAGTTTTGAGCGGGTTATTTTGCTCAGCTACTTCTGATGCTGACTGTACGTAAGGCCGCTCCTCTATTATGGACGCGGTTTAAATCATCTTTTGATATAGGTATGTATAAAGGCCAATGCTGATGAATATTCAAATGAAAAACAAGCTTCTGTCAAAAATTTCATTTTTGGTGCAAGCTTTTATTGCCGACTTACTTTTCTGTATACCATCATCAACTACTCATTGAGACGATTCTAACGAGCCCAAACTCAACGGGGTCACGTCGGTTAAGTACTGAATTCCCATGGCCACCATCAGATCTCCATCATCAGATCAGCTCGATGGTACCATAATATTGAAATGTCATCCAAACTATACTTATACCCAAAATTTCAGCTCCATCGGTCACCGGGAAGTGGGTCAAATTTAACTTGCAAGATTTGATTACAGACAGACAGAAAGACAGACAACGGGACAGGTGAAACTAAATAAAAGTTTGTAAAAAAGATACCTGTTAGTGTCTGGCCAGTGAAAGATGACCCTTAGATTTATGTAAAACTTTTTATCAACAGTAATATCATTGTCAAACGTGTCAAACGTCTTTAAATAATGTGATGTCCTAATTTTGTTACTTGCGATATGCTAACTAAGAAAGTAACTGTTCCACAATAAATTTGACGGTTTTTACGTTTGAAGAGAATTCAAGTGTTTTACACAGAAATGTACAAATGGCGACCTTAATGCCATTAGGCATTCACTACCAGCTAACCTTTATTGTTCAGTAAAAAGTTCAATTAAGGTAACGGCGCCTATTACCGTGGTATTTAGGTAGTTTTCAAATGATTATAAAAAATGATGGGTATGAAAGCTCCTTAACATCCTAGTTTTTTATTTTTATTTAAGGGTGTTTATTGAACTTTCAGAATCGTAACTTTTTGAACCAATTTTAGTTTATTATATTTGATTAAATTATTATTGAAACCAGGAAAGGAGATTCTTCTATTACCGAGGTAATGGATAGGATGTGATTCTATTACCGCGAATTTAGCTTTTATTACCGAGGGTACAAAAAGCAGCAATTTTCTACCATCGGTAATAGTAACCTAATACACAATTCGGTACCCAATATCGAGGATTAAAATAATATTTCTGACTTTGGTAATAACATAAAAATAGGAGAGACCTTTGCCCATCAGTGGGACACCAAACTGGCAGGGGTGTAGGCGTATGTGTATATAAAAAAAAAACATAAATCTACAAATGATGTCAACTGATTATAAGAATAACTACTACTTACATACATAGCAGGTAAAGCCTACCTTTTATTAAATCACTGTTACATTACATATAGTATGGATTCGGTATTTTGTATACAAAGAAAAAAAAAATGTAAAAAGTTTTATCGAATTTAACCAAGCCTATGTCTATAAGATGTTGAACGCGTACTAGTTTAACTCAGAGGTAAGGACTATGAATGCAAATACACATTATAATCGGATGATAAGATTTATTATACTATAATTACAGCAGTACAGTTTAAATTGTCTAACCAACAGCAATACAAACAAGTGGTTATCACGGCTGCTAAGAAACGAATGCCCGGCATGGCACTGCAATGCCCGCTGATTAATTCTAATCCCCACTACTATGCTTGCTTGTGATTGGTCGTCGACAACTGTCAATATCACGACCAATCACAACAAAGTCAATACAAGTACTTTAAATCGTTCAACTTTACAGAAATATATATACATATTTAGAGGTACAATTTAAATATTTATAACAGCTCGGCCATCCGCTTCCCAACGAGTCCCTCGTTGTTATTTGTAATGAATAAAGTAAGGTTAAAACACATTCTAAATATTTTATCAACTAAATTAAATAAATGTGTTTAAGTATACTTCCTGTCGTGATGATTAATATGATCAATTATCTTAATTATCAGTCATCACAGCAGTACATTTTATTTTACTATCTAAACAAATACAATTACTGCATAGTAGATTTACTTTAAAATTTATTTATTAATCCATGACCTTGATTAACAAAAGTATCTTTTTTTTTTTTTTTGTCCTTTATGAGTGTCGGTTACCTGACACTTCTATTATATCAGCAGTATATGTATTGGTCCATGACGTTGACCACTAGATATACTGATTCACCACTTGCCAAAATGCGAGGCATCCGTTACCTGATACCCCACACCAATTCATCAGTACATAAATTGGTATTTACTGGTCCATGACGTTGACCAGCAAATATTTCAGCTATGGCTTGATTTCGATGATACATGACATTAATCATCGACACTTAAAGTAATATTAACATTACTTTTTCCTTAATTGTACATATTACAAATACACAATGTAGGTGATTGACGGTAAACATTATGGCTTTTTAAATGCCTGCTTAAGTTACTGCGACAGTACAACATTCATCCTCATTAATGTGAATAAATTAACTATATGTTCACAAATCTCCACATTCAGAGTCGCTATCATTATGCTCGGGTTCACAATCGGCTGATACGGGTTCGTTAAAGCAGATCCATGGAAATATTTTATCTATAGCTACTATAGCTTCGTACCTTTTACTAGTCTTTGTAAGGGGGGTGTCCTCGACCACGAACCTATCGTTGGGGAGCACCTTCTTAATCCTATAGGGCCCTTTACATTTAGGTTCTAGTTTTTTTTTGACTGTCCCTCTATTCCTGTTGCGGCTCTTACTACTCTAACCAAGTCACCTTCTTTGAAACGCGTCCCTATTTTTCTGTACCTATCATACCGTTCCTTATCCTTTTCCTGTTGTGTCCTAATAAGCTCACCAGCCCTAGCCCTAACATCTTCCAGACTCTCTCCGACCTCAGACGCGACTTCATTTATTACGTCATTTAACAAACCTTCAGATGGGTTAGTTAATTTCCGTCCGAAAAGAAGCTCCGCTGGAGACCTTTTTGTAGTAGCATGTACTGTGGTGTTGATACCCAATTGTATGTCTGGCAAATGTTCATCCCATAAACCATTAGGTCTGTCGTGATTCATTGCCCCGAGCGCCGCCAAAATGGTACGGTTGTACCGTTCCACCTGACCGTTCGCTCGGGGTGTGGCGACAGCATTTAACACGTGCTTAATGCCACATGATTCAGTAAATGTCTTGAATTGTCTACTAGTGAAGCTAGTCCCTTGGTCCGTAATCAAACGGGTTGGCACGCCGAAGTAGCTGAAATGCTCTCTGAATACCCTAATGCTTGTGGCCGACTTTGTATTTCGCACAGCCGTAATGTCAACGAATTTTGTGAACGCATCTATGATAACTAGGATGAATGTATTTCCACGCTTGGTGCGTATAAAAGGACCGAGATGATCCGCATGTATGGTATGGAATGGTATGATAGCTTTAGGGATGGGGTGTAGCTCACCGGGCTTGGCACCACCTGGCAGCTTATGATGTGCACACTGTAGGCACGCTGAGACGTATTTCTTAACCAACCGTCTCATCTTTGGGAACCAATAAGTGGCTTGTAAGCGCGCCAAAGTTTTGTCAAACCCAAAGTGTCCCACGTCATCATGATTGGCTTTCAGTAGTTGCCATCTTGTGCCACTTGGGACAACCCAACGTATAGTATTTTCATCAATTATGCGGTAAACCCGCCCGTTAACGAGTTTATAATTTTTGAATATGTCAAGGGCATCTTTACATTTGGGATCGCCTAAAATCTCCGCGATATGTTTAATGTCTTCGTCTGTCTGTTGCACCGTCGCGAGCCAATCGTCAGTACCTACTGAAAGTATATCTAACACGTGATTCGTGTCCGGACTACCGTCTACAGCACCCCTGCTGAGGGCATCTACGTGTGCCATTTTGTCACCAGGGCGGTACTCTATTGAACAGTCGTATTCTAAGAACTGCAGCCACCAGCGAGCAATTCGTGGAATTAAATCGCGTTTACTTAAAGTGGTTCGCAAAGCGTTGCAGTCTGTCACTATTGTGAATACAATACCCAGTAAGTAGTGTCTAAACCTGTTCAACGAGGCAATAATAGCGAGGGTCTCCAACTCGAAAGAGTGCAGTTTTTGTTCATCCGGACTGGTTTGCCTGCTATAATAGGCAATAGGTTTGAACGCCTCAGACTTGTCCTGTTGCAATAAAATTCCGGCTACCCCGTACTTGCTCGCATCGGTGTGGAGTTGGGTTAGTGCGGTAGGATCATAAAGTCCTAGCACGGGTCTTTGTACTAAAATCTGTCTTAGTTTCTCAAATGATTCCAGTTCCTCACTACCCCAACTCCAAGATGAGTCCTTCTTCAACAGACTGGTTAAGGGACGTGCTATCAAGGCAAACCCCGCAACAAACCTCCTGAAAAAGCTAGCAAGGCCTAAAAACCTTCTAACTTCGTGAACGTTTGTTGGCGTAGGGAATTTGGATATGGCGTCTGTTTTAAGAGACCCTGGCCTAACGCCTTCTGAACTGACTTCATACCCCAAGTAGTCTATTTTGTCATAAAAGAAGTTGCATTTACTCATGTTGAGTGTCAGCCCGCTTTTTGCTAGTAACCGCAACACCTCCTCCAAACGTACCATGGCTTCATCAAAGGACTTGGCAGGAATTAATATATCGTCCATGTATACCAACGCATAAGACGATGCAGGCGAATTGTGGATGATTTTATTCATTGTACGCTGGAATACTGATGGTGCGTTTACTAACCCAAAGGGCATCCTGTTGTACTCGTATTGACCCTGAGGGGTGACAAAGGCGGTTTTCTCTCGAGAGCCTTCCGCTATTGGGATCTGATAATACCCTGACGCCAAGTCAAGGGTAACGAACAGAGAACTACCCGATAATAAGTCTAACTGGTCCTCAATACGAGGGAAAGGGTAATGTTCTTTCTTGGTTTTGCTATTTAAAGCACGATAGTCTACACATAACCTCTTCTCCCCTGACTTTTTGTTGACTAAAACTATGGGGCTCGCGTACGGACTGTTAGATTCTCTTATAATGCCGTTTTCTAACATTTCTTTAATCATATCTTGAACTAGTTGGCGTTCGGTAAAGGACAACCGGTACGGGCGGTAAACGACGGGATCAGGGTCATTTAGTTGGATCACCATTTCAGTTTCTGTTGTAAACCCAAGGTCTTTCAAACTACTCGAAAAGCAATGTTTATACTTGTCCAACAAGACTTTTAAGGACTCTTTTTGCTCCCTTGTAAGGTTTTCCCCACAACTGATTGGTGATTCATCCATGGATGCCTGGTCAATAAAATGTAATATCTGAATTTTTAGGCTCTGATTCAGGACGTGGCTCCTAGTTACGAGACTATCCTTCCTTATAACCAGATCATTGTTACTAATATTCTGAATGAGAATCCTACCCGTGCCTTGTGTTACTTGATATTCACCGGGTAATAAGTAATGTTCATGACCCTCAACATTGCGCACGGTTCCGTTAACGTAATTTTTTCCCGAGAAAGAGTTTCGCGTGCTAACTGGGATTGCTCTCAATTCACCGCATCCTATGCAAGTCTCTTCCACGCACAAAAGCGGACAAATCAAAACTGGGTGTGAATCCTCATTACCCCGCTGAAAAACTACATCCGATTCTGTCTTCACTATTCTGACTGAAGGCCTTTCGGTGAAAGTGTGGCCTAGTAGTACCGGACAATTGATTAAATAGTCATCTACTACCAGTATCTCCACGTGGTTTTCTTCTACGCCCTGCACCTCGATTGTGACGTTAGCTTTGCCAAGAGGGTTATATGGCACGTTGCCTATTCCTCTTAATAATGGCACTTCTCCTACCTTCCAGTCAACCCCTAAACGCTGAATTTCACTAAGACGTACCAAAGTACCCTCGCTTCCCAAGTCAACGAGGCATTCTGAGAACATACCATTTATTTTAATAGGCATTTTATACTTGGCACTTGAATCACCTGTGTTTTCTACCTTCAATACTGTTTTGGGTTTATCGTTTGTACTTTGCCTCGTCCCAGGGCACTCAGTGTCCTTATGTCCTAACAAATTACATTTAGAGCATCGAATCTGCGGTTTTTTGCATCGAAAGAATGGGTGACCGGTTTCTTTACAATTGTAGCAGACCGTGTTGGATCCGGTTGGCTTCTGGGAACTGTAGCCTACTCTATTGCCGGTAAATGTGTTATTTTGTGGTCGCCTATCTCTATCCTTGCACTTTTGCTGCTCGTTCGTGGACCTATCTTGACCTACTTTAACCGTCTTCAAAAATTTAAGTAGCAATTCCGGTTCTGCGAATTCTGCTCCTTGTGCTCCCAACCTAACACTACGATCTTCTATACCTGCTATAATACAATCAACTGCACGTTTTCCTGATATTTCGCAACGATTTAAAAGATTCATTTTAGCGTAGTAGTATATCTCTAATGACTCCCCATAGCGTACTTTTTTATTTAGCATTTCCGTTAGTTGTTCAGCATAATTATCCCTAGTTGGGAAAGATTCCTTTAACTTTAACTTCCACTCTCGCCAAGAAAATAGTAATGAGGGTAGACCCTGATACCAAGTTTTAGCTACACCCGTTAATTTTGGTAAGGCATAGTGGACTACTTGTTTGTCGTTCCAACCATAGATCTGCGCACATTCGTCAACCTTATGCAGCCACGTATCAACCGTTTGTTCCTTACATAATGGGTCAAAGTCTGGAATCACGTTATTTAAGACAGGGAACCTATCACGATCGCTTGTACTATTTATGCCCTTAAGTGCATTAATAAAGTTCTCAACAAATAAATTATTATTTGACTCACGACCATGATGCGTTTCTTCACGGGATGGTGTACGAAGACGCGGAGCTCTGTGCCTAGGCCTGGATTTCGCGTGGCGCGTCTCGTACCACCCTGGAGTGCGCGTCCGTGTCCTGGAGCGCCACGACGCACGACGATCCCGCGAGCTCGTCCTTCGAGTGCGCGTCCGTGTCCTGGAGCGCCACGACGCACGACGATCCCGCGAGCTCGTCCTTCGAGTGCGCGTCCGTGTCCTGGAGCGCCACGACGCACGACGATCCCGCGAGCTTGTCCTTCTTGAACGTGGCGACCGGGACCGAGACCGACTAACTGCCAGTCGCGATCGCCTTCCCCGCGACCACCTGGAACGCGACCGGCGGTGGCGGCTGTCACGATGTTTTTCAGGTGAACGCATACGCCCTCGACCGCGGCTGCGGCTTCGAGTTGTATCGCGAAGTCTTAGTGGCGGCGTCAGCGTTTCGCGAGAGATTCGTCTAGGTCTATTACGTTCTCTACGAGAACTAGACCTGCGTTCATCCATGTTCTCGCGGGTTTTTCTACGTACGCCCAATACTTAAGCGTTTCTCCGATCCTTTTGTGGACACTAAGTTGCTAATCGCACTTCTGAGATGTTGAACGCGTACTAGTTTAACTCAGAGGTAAGGACTATGAATGCAAATACACATTATAATCGGATGATAAGATTTATTATACTATAATTACAGCAGTACAGTTTAAATTGTCTAACCAACAGCAATACAAACAAGTGGTTATCACGGCTGCTAAGAAACGAATGCCCGGCATGGCACTGCAATGCCCGCTGATTAATTCTAATCCCCACTACTATGCTTGCTTGTGATTGGTCGTCGACAACTGTCAATATCACGACCAATCACAACAAAGTCAATACAAGTACTTTAAATCGTTCAACTTTACAGAAATATATATACATATTTAGAGGTACAATTTAAATATTTATAACAAATACTTTTCGAACAATTTAGTATTCTGGGCCAGACTCTAATTAAATAGTTAAAGGGGAGTTTCGTAACATTCTGTATGTGTAATATTATGGTGTCTTTATTTGATTTTAAAATTTTGCTGTGATATGTTATTATCTCCGTTCACCATATATCTTAATAATGCGTTCTAGAGATATTTTCAATTGTAATTGTACGAATGGAACCCTAGATGTGATTTATTTTAATAGAAGACTAAAATATCACTCGGTAATAGATACTTATTGTTAACCTATTACCGACCCAAACAAATATTGAATGGGTCGGTAAAAGATTCCTTTAGTTACTATTACCGAGTGGTATGAGATCATACCATCGGTAATAGACTTAATTTGGAATTTTGTAAAAACTAATTCCGACCCATAGAAACTTTAGGATATAATTGTATTTTCATTACAAATCAAACATATATATTACAAGCTTGGTATAAAACCAAAATCACATAACTGGTGAGTAAATATAGTTAATTATTACAATATTTAAACGACATGACAAAATAAGGGTTTCCATAGAAACTGCAGATTCAGTACTAAAGTTTTGGTTAAAAATTAAGAGTTTGTTGAATACTTTCCATACCACGGAAATAGTTCTTTAATAGCGTCAATAGATCAAGATTCGAATAACTGTAAGAGATTATATAATCGATAACATATTAAAAAGATAAAGTATAAAGAAGCAAATCGCCGACTTAACTATTACCGTGGGATGCCACGGTATTAGTTACCCCAACTAAAAATGGCGTCTATCACCGCTGTATTTTATATTCTATTTTAAATGCATTTCGAGGCCAAAAAATATATAAAGAGTACGCACAAGTCGCGCAGAAAACTATAAATAATCATTTAAAATCCATAGCATTAGTTCAATTGTCATAGCTATTACGTGAAATAATAAATAAGATTCAGGTATACTTACCAGTGACGCCACGCGTTTGTATGACGCGACCTCTTCCTACGCCGCCGTCGCAGAAACTGACGAATTGCGAGCTTGTTATTTCATCCACACACATTTGCGTAAACAGGACCGTTAGTCAACTAAATTAGGCTTCATTTGTGTAAAATATGTTTTATTGTAAATCGAACGGTTTGCTTTCAAAATGCGTATTTTGAAATGCCGCGGTAATGGTAGACGAATTTGATACCCCCGGCGGTAATAGGCGCCGTTACCTTATTATATCTCGTCCAAATTTAAAATTTGGAGAGCGGTGTTGATAATAATTCTCCTTAAATAAAAGTAGAATGAAGTTAGAGATTTTTTTCATATACTTAACTTTACTTCCTTCTGCTTGATCAGTTGCATTGTGTGAATAGAAGAAAATATAGAATTGTTCAAGTATATCATTATTATTTTATCGCGTTATACACGACGTTGCACACTTTTTTTTTAATATGTTATTTTCTAAGCTCATCTTTCAGACACTAGAAGCTTTTTCTCTCGCCCTCGTCTTCTAAGTCGTATTAGTTGACTACTTCAACAAAAAAACATCATCTATCAATCCTAAAGTTACTTAGTTGTAATTATTCTGCACCTCGAACCATAGAAGATTGATACTAGTACCTTAAACGCTTCTATCCATACTGGCTTGGTCTGGAGTGTATAGGCTAATAAGGCGGTGGCGCTATCTCTAGTTAGGAATGCCCAGACATGAGAAAAAAAAGAATGTCAGCCGGTACAATTTACCTCCAGGACCACAAGGTTGAATTCCTAAAATGTTGGATTTGCATAAAGTTGAATTTGCAGCATGTTGAATGTTAAAATGTTGAATTTGCATAATGTTGAGTTCTTTTTATGTCCAATTCGCATAATGTTGAAATATTCAAAAGTTGAATTCCCACAACGTTGACTTAAAACGATAAATAATTCGAACAGTTTTGACGGAGCCCCGCAGAGCGGGGCTCCTATTTCTGGTCTGTTTGCCCTTCGGGCATCTGAAGATACCTAACGAACCTAACCTACCTACCAGTAGTACCCACCAGGTAGTTCAACTGGTAGGTAGGTTAGGTTCGTTAGGTATCTTCAGATGCCCGAAGGGCCAACAGACCAGAAATAGGAGCCCCGCTCCGCGGGGCTCCGTCAAAACTGTTCGTATTATTTATCGTTTTAAGTCAACGTTGTGGGAATTCAACTTTTTAATATTTCAACATTATAAGAATTCAACATTTTGCGAAACTAAATATATTCAACTTTCTGGGAAAGTCAACATTTCGGGATTTCAACATTTTAGGAATTCAACCTTGTGGTCCTGGAGGAATAAATCGTAAAAACGCATCAGACTGCACGGTGGGCTGCAAGCTACAAGATAGAAACGGATGCGATATTAATGACCTTGGAGTTAATGGGTTACTAATGAAATTCATACTTGAATTTGCCATAAATGTAACGTTTTCCATAATCATCATTTGCCTATAATTAGTTTTTCTCAGAAACAATCATATTTTCAGGATTTTTAAAAACAAACCTAACCTGCAGGGTTCTATAGAAAGTTTATATTTTTCCTGAAAATGTTACGGTTTTAGAGAAAATCACTTTTATGGCAAATGATGATGATGATAATACCTAAGATACAAGGTTTGTGCTTATTTAATACGTAGACACGTATTTATTTTATATTGCTTTCATTATTATTAAATGTTCATTATAAACTATTCATACATTCCAACATATTAATATCGAAGGTTACATACATATATATATATTACACTAGCCTATAACAAATTGTAGAATACCTGAATACATAGACTCGATTGTACTCTCTGTAAATGGAAACGTGGAGTTACCGATTATCACCTTCAAATATTCTTTCCACATCCATTTCCTTTCCTACCCTTACATAGACTGCAGAATCTTCAAACGGGTGTTTACCTGAAACAACAAATTAATTATTAATAACTTTACTGGTCACAGAGAAAATATGTATTGAAACGGTTTTGTTTGGCCCCATGACTAACGTTATACGCACGTTAGTTGGAGAACACTTACCATTTCAGTCTATTATCGCTCAACTTATAAGTAATAGCCAATACCTTACTATAGGTAACTTACTTCAATATGAAATAAAAATTCAATAGGTATACACTTATTGATTTATAGTTAAAACTAACAAATAAAACCACTTTATAGTGTACAACCGGAATGTGAAATACCTTTTCAAACATAAAATAAATCGTAGTAAATCAACATTACACTTTGCTATTCAATTATTATCATTTAGCAACACCACATACCACAGCTGTTACTGAAATTCAATTTAAACACGAATATGATTTGTATAATTTGTCAGTTTATCACATAAATCGCGTTAAACGTCATTGCAAACATTACTGTGGCAAACACTCCTATAAGAAATAGCTATTTGTTCATCCATAGATAATTATGCTAGTTTTCATTAAAAAAAATAAGTGGCGCAAAATTCTCCATTCTTTCAGATTCTCATACTTCTTCATGCGAAAGACATATATTGAGTATGTTACAATTTTGCATAACCAATTTCTTGGCACTACGCCACACAAAGATAGTGTCTTGGAAGGACATTAAAATACATATCGCGATACATTTTATAGTGCGCCATAAAACGCCCACATTGTGTGGATCGCGGTAGATGTTCGAACTCTAAACAGCTTATTAAATTTCAAATGTAAAGTATTCTACGGCTTTATTGTTCGCACTTCGTGCAAATTTAAATAGATGTATGTAGTTTGGTGTTTGTGTATATAAGAGTACTCTAAGAAAGTAGTCAGCAAGCTTGTTGACGTGAGCGACCACGAGTCGACATCATCATATCAGCCGAAAGACGTCCACTGATGGACATAGCCCTCTCCAAAAGAGTGCCAAAGTGACCAGCCCTGCGCCACCTGCATTCGAGCATTTCTCAAAAAAAATGCCACTATTATTAATTGTACTTCTACAAATTTTATGTTAACTATTTCCACTCAGAATCAGGAGCTCTTTCCACCCTGGTGGGACAAAAAACTGTCCCATATATGTATATTTTTCCTATTGTGTTACCATTTACCTTATACTTTCTATGGTGGTAACACAATAGGAAGGTTCAAAAATGTATGGACATTTTGGGACACTTTTTTTCTCCTATTGGGATGGAAAGACATAGTGATTTTGAGTAGAAATAACAAAAAAGTTGCAGAAAATCTCCGAAAAAACGTAGTGGCATTTTTTTTGAGAAACGCTCATTCAGCAGACGCCCGCGACCTTTAACAGGTCATCGGTCCACCTTGTCGGGGGTCTACCCACGCTGCTAAGACGAGTAATCGGATCAAATTGGATGAAAATGGCTATATAGAAAGAAATAACTCTACACGGAAGAGTTCCGAAGAGAAGGTTGTGACGAGTGAAGAGTGGTAATAGAAATGATGCAACCAAGTGCATACTTAGCAGGCCTAAGATGGTTGCCATTTTATAATTTAATCGTTATGGATAAGTGATTAAATGGCTCACCATGTTACACCCAGCATCATAGTCCAGTGTTCCCGTAATGCCACAAACCGAAGAAGGCCAACCTGAAGTGGCGCGTCATAGCTAAAGCTGCGACCAAGAGTAACAACATCGATGGCGACCAGTACACGATAAACATGACCACGACCACTCTGACATGAGTGTAGGACGAACATGACCACGACCACTCTGACATGAGTGTAGGACGATGACTTTGAATAAGATGTTACATCCACAGGACTACAGACTCATTGACAAAATCTCGGCTTACTTGATTGATCTGTCGATATCGCGACCGAGCGAGCGGTCCAAAAAAATGTAAATGAACGTGCACTTTTGAATACCACTCGTTTTTTTCGGTCGCTGATAGATAATAAACGTAAAGATCTTCAATAACACAATGTTACGAACCTGGGTATCAAATTACGATAGGGACGGGTGGAGACTAGCTTGTGAACCACACAGCCGAAGGGTCTTATATCAAAGACTTTAAAAGGAAATTCTCAAGACTAGAAGGGTGCTTGAAAATAAAAAGGTACCGGAGCGCACTTCACGCTGAGATGCTGATTAAACTGTAATAAATTTGCGAAGGACTTTGCTGGCAAATTTTATATCGTGTTAATTTTCCATATTCGTGTGCACATAATACAATCAGAATCTTTATTCTGCATGCGTCTCATAATAATGGCGACAGTGTTGCTAATAGTACGTTGTTCAATATCATAGGTGACGCGGTTGAAGTAGCAGAATATAGTATGCTATTTTACCCTTTTTAGGGTTCCGTAGTCAACAAGGAACCCTTATAGTTTCGCCATGTCCGTCTGTCTGTCTGCCATTTTCGGCTTAGCTCAGTAACCCTTACAACTAGAAAACTGTGATTCGGCATGGGAATATAAATCAATCACGCCGACAAAACAGTACAATACAATTTGGAAAAAGATTTTTTTTAGGGTACTTCCCCTACACCTAAAGCGGGGATGTAATTTTTTTTTCTCGTCAAACCCATGATGTGGGGTATCGTTGGATAGCTCGTTCAAAAATATTATGGGTTTTCTAAAACCATTTTTCAAATCAGTTTTTTCAATTCGTTTGCGAGATATTGGGCTTTAAAGCCCTAATTTTAGTTCGAGTCGTGTCCCCCCCCTCCCCAGCCCTGCCGGATAAATGGCTACTAATGGGGATGTGAAAAAATTCGTGGTAGTAGTACATATAATGAATTTAAAAGGAACACTATCACGAACAAGTAGGCATAAGTAGTTACCGAGTAATAGGCGACCAACTTAATGTGTAATTGAAAAGGCCAATTTTCGTACAAATTCGGCCGACGCAACCGCACCGCACGTCGATGTAACTAAGACAGACAGGCAATAATTTGTCATATCAATGACACATTTTCATAATTGTCAAAACGAAGTCCATTTATTTTTAAACAGATATACTAAGTAGTTGTGTTGAGACGTGGTCACGTCAATATTGAGCGTAAAATGCGAAAACAAAACGCATCAGAATTGGCAGCCCTACCGACACGATACCCAAACAAAACGCGACCCCTAACTTATATCAGAGTTGTATTACACTACTACATCAGATGCTATCGAACTATTCGAATAGTAAAACGACACAGTGTATTTATGAGCTACAGTCAAGCAAGCATTCCTACTACAAATTCGACATGACACTATGCGACCCATATAACTCATAATAACACCACAACTTGCTTTGTGACTATTTGGTATTGTGTACTTGGTAGCGAGTAAGGTCGCCAGAGCTTCAGGGACCTGCATTTGTCTCCAGCTGTGAACATCTTCAAATCAATAAATGGTCGGCAGCGCGCTTGCGATTTTTCTGGAGTCGCAAGAGCGTTCATATGCGTCGGTGTTTGGCATAAGGCGGGCCGTGTTTGACACGACTGTTTATAAGACGAGAGTTCAGAAAAGGAACCCACCAACAACCACAACATTTCTATATCATCAAGTAATTTTAACGCCAAAATTCCGGTACCGTCCACGTATGACTGTCGGTTCATCATATTTCCGAAACGATTAGACTGACTGATGCGGATTCATATCTGTGTAATTTTAATTCGTGTGAAGCATAAATACAACGAACGTTGCAGCGAAGTTGGTGTGCAGTTGCAGGGCATTTTTAAATTTTACAGTCCTATTTAGTAACTTTCAAGGTGCGCTTAAATTTTTAAATCCTTATTTCCACGTCATTTGCTTCATCTTTCAAATACCTGTGTGGCATAGACCGCCAAGACGAATAAGTCAGTAAATAAGATATATACTAACCTAAGGTATAGATTACCAACGCATTGCATAAACACCAATAGAAAAAAAAAAGTTCCTAGGTTTGTATTACAATTTTAGATATCAGTCATACTGTTGTCGCAGGCTGTGCTACAATGGAGGTGTGCTGGGGCCGCGATAGGAAAGTTCCGCAGCGGCGTACCCTAGGGACCCATGATTTGACCGCACTTCCAACTTGCCGGTGTTTCGTTACGCGCCCGATTCTATCGCACAGATTGCTGATTTTTACGACGCATCACCTTTCCCGGGCCGAATTACATTAAAAGCAAACTTGTCTATAGGATTTTGTAGTTCAAAACCTAGTCATACAGAAATTGATAACAGCCGGGCTAGCAGAAGTATGCGAGCGAGCTGTCTCGCGGCGAGTCTAGTGTTCTAGAAAGAGACGGATTGTCTACATATGTCGCCGATGCTAATGGTGTAACTAAAAGCTAGAATGACAAACCAGACGGTAACATTAAATACCCAAACCTAAATAAGATGCAAACTCCTGTTGGGTCTCCATTCACTTCAAGTTTGTTTAGAACGTGTTTGCTTTTATTCTTCACTGCCAGATTACAATATTAACGTGTTGTATTACTAAGAACTTATTAAAGAAAGAACATACGTCAACGAACGACAAAAAACATGTCCGTTCTTTCAAAAGTGTATCAAATGAACATAACATTTCTGAAGGCTTCGTAAAACTTGTTTACGGAACAGTAGAAATTCATTCGCAAATAAATTAGGTAGGAAAGAAAGATTGGAGCGAAGCCAGAGAAGAAAATCAATGTGAATTTGACGCAGGCAGCGACGTTTCCTTTGGCAGGAATTACATAACTTCGTGAAACATTTAAATAACAGTCCGATCGTAGATTTGCAGAAATGCATGATCTAGACGACGAAACTGAACTGACTGAAACTAGACGGAAATATATGGTAGTATGATACAAGTATATAGCAGTGCTTTGACATGCCCCCTATAAATTTGATGTAAGTTCCCATGTTAGTCTTATTTTAAACGAAAACTTCTCTAAGTAAATTAAATCAGCTCTCAGTTTTTTGGCCAAAAATGTCTCAAATAATTATAAAATTTGTTACTGGATGCTACAACTTATGGGATTAAACTTTCATCCTTTCAACGAATCGAGAATTTTGAAAGCACGATCATTAGATGATATCTGCAGATCTAGAATTCAAAGTAAGATTTTCAAATGAGATGCCATACAAAAATATAAATAAGTCAACGGGTAACGATTTCAATGACTAACAATATATGTGCATCTAAGCCGGTAAATGAAACTGAAGAAACTTGCACAAGTTTTACTTGCCTCGGAATCCACTCTCGCACGTGACCGGACGAAGCGAGTAAACCAGAGCTTAATAAATTCACTAGCTCTCTAACTACACGCTTATCTTTATCCGTTAAGTGCAGATAATCACTCTATATCGGATCGGAGTTTGCATCGGTCACACAGCCGGCGGCGACGCGGTATTTTAACTTGTATACTCGTAGTAAAAGAATGGTGTCGGAGAGGAATGGCGGCGGCAACACGCTGAAGCTGAAGCTTGCTACCAACACCTGAAATGATGACTGCGACCGACTGGTCGTTCATTTTTGACAGAGATGTCAAGAGTGAAAACGACGAGGAAGAGAAAAGGAAAATTGTAATGTGACAGTAGTATACCAATTTTATTTAAACCGAGGTGACATTCAGACCAAATGGGAAGGTAACATAAGTACCTACGCAAAGAAAGTAATCGAATTGTATAAATATGTTGAATATAAGTTTAATATAAATTATTCCAGTGTTAAGTACTTGCAGTATTCTAGAAGACGTCATCATTATACCTCATTCCATTTATTTGGGATCAGACAGATCGCACACAAGACAAAACTATAAGTTTTATTCATATTTAAATGCATTTGCTCATTAGTGGTCGAGGCTGATTAGGTGATGAGCCTACAATGCAAGTGAAGAGCAACATATCCATTTTTCGGAGTTTAAATGTTAAAACGTAAAACGCAACCGTCGCCGTCCTACCGACTGTATAACCAGGCCCTAACCTAACAAATCATTATGTTTAACGGCGGTTTAACTGGGCAAATTGACTTAATTGGTTATTAGAGCAAATATCACTTATTCTCGTTGCATCCTAGGCAATATCAAAATTAATGTATGGTTTGTCGGAATCAATTAGGAATTACGAAGTTTATACTTAGAGACATTACATTATTAAAGCATCATTAGTGAGTTGCTTAAAGTTCGTAGAAATATTCCCAAGTTTGAGTCAATATTTCACGGTGTTTTCAATTCAATTCAATTCATTTTTATTCAGTGACTAACATGGACCATTATTGTTAGTAAGACTTAGCTTAATATTAGTTATTAAAAAGTTCATAGGTAGCACACATAAAGTTAATAGTATAGTAATAAATAATAATACGATTAAGGTCAGTTTGAAATTTATAAATATTTAATAATTTTCAAATGTCATGCGACCTCATAGTTAACATGTATGTTTGCGTGCATCATACAGCAGTGGTATAGATACACACAGTCCATACGTTCAGCGATCATTTATAAGTTTGGCTATCTCGTTCTACCTACCTTCCTCAATTGCTCAAAGGTTAGCTGGAAGAGATCCCTTATAGGGATAAATTCGCCTTTGTACTTTGATCTAATGTGTGACATGTATATTCTTCAACCTGTTATTGTATACAATAAAGCGCTTACATACATACATACATACATATCAAGTTCTAATTTGTAACCAAAGGAAAAACTTGACAGAACTAAGTTACCACTATCTTTCTCACGAAATCGATGCACCTGATTGTCACTCTCAAACCACCATGCTCCATTGTCACATCGCCACGATGATCACATCACAACAAACTTACAATTAAAGAATTCTACGACTCCCAGTGACAAGGTCCCACAATGCCCTACAAATCACACCGTATACACAATACACAGCCACCGCAACCCGCCGATATATGCATCGAAGTAATATATTACCCGAAGTGGCGACAGAAGGTGCCAAAAACCGCAAATTTCAATGCGTACCTAAATGATGGAACCGTCTCAAAGGGTTCGTCGCCCCCATATATCATGGCAGTGATAAATAGATGTGTGAACTTATGTTGCCACGCCAATGTCGCCCCTATGCCGATGTCGCAGGGTTGTAGCAAGTGTTTAGTGCATATTGATTGCTCTGTATGAATAATCAAACGGTTCGTGGTAATGAAATTGTGGAGCTTCGAACGGAGCATTGAGATGGGTTTTAAAACTTTGGTTGCGGTGTAATTGATTTTAATAAAGTATCAATTCCATCTTGGGATGAAAATGTAAAGTTATTTCGACTTGCGTTCCGGGATAAAATACTACAAGTTGTAATAGTTAAGGACTCAATCGACACAGTTCAACCCTTAATCGTCTGACTGTCTTCCTACTTTTGATGTAAGAGACATTTTAGACGACTAATCATCTTCTAATAGCAAATATGATTAGACGATGATTAGACGTCGTTAGATCTCCAACAGGCGCCTCATAGCAACCACACTTCGAACCGTGACCAGCTGACGGATTACCCACTACGTTACAGTCCGCGGACGGTATTTTTTTCTTCAAGGGCTAGCTAGCTATTATTTATGATAATATAATAAATCGGAAGGGAATTACAAAAAACTTTTTTCTTGGTTGGCAGGTTCTAGCTGGTGAACCCAACAACAGTCCCTAGCTGAAACCCCGAGGCCACATGATACAAATTTCTGGAGCATCCTACAGTTATCGCCCGGGAAAAAATGACAAAAAACCTGGCTCGGGGACTATAAAGGTCCGAGAAAGAAGCCGAGATATTAAAATTAAAACGACTTAGAATTGCATAAGCGCTCTGTATTTCCCGTTTCAAGCTGAGTATACAAAACAAAGTCATCAGTGTCAGCCACTCCATTAAATATCAGAAATCACACACATCATATATTAGACAATGACCTGTTGATGTATACTTAACGATATGAAAGGTGACCTAATTATGTCAATTCAAGGATTTCAGTTTATCTCGACATGTGCCTGAAAACCCTCGTCTAAAAACGTCCAGTCCAAATGAGACTATATTACCTTTAACAAAGGATTTGGAAGGATCCTATAACCATAAAGGCAATCACGGCAGCCTGATACTTGAGTTTGAAAGGCCCTGATTGGTCAGTCACCCGAATTTTGTCCGTAACGGCACTCCTTATATTTTGGATGTAAGGGCACTTACACACATGATGGAGACACGGTACGAGTATAATCTTGTCTATTTTTACAAGCTTTATATTAAAATAGCTTCCGCCCGCGACTTCGTCTGCGTGGACCCGGGATAAAAACTGCCCTTTATTTTAGTCCAGGCCTTTATTCACTATCTTCGTGCAAAATGTCATCCCAATCGATTGAGCCGTCTCGTTCTATCTACATCCAAAAATCGTAGCTTTTATAATATTTATAATATTACCAGGATTATGTCATCGTATGTATAAGTTCTCCGTGGCATAATTGTCTAACCCGTTTTCAACCACTTATAGGTACAGGTAGGATTGAAAATTTTAATTCCGTTTGGTGATAATTTAAAATGCGTGCAGTGGTATGGTCAACGCACGGAATCCAATCCCGCTCGTGGCAGATATTTTAAAAACATTTCTCTTAGAAACACACTTTCTTTAGCATACGTTAGCAGACACTTCTTAAAAATACAGGTGGTACGATCAAATTCATCTGATGAATGGCGGCAAAAGGTGGCTTTATAGAGTATTGCAATTTTTAACAACCTACTCTTGATAAATCCATCGTGTGGGGCTCGCTGGAATTTTTTCGAATAGTTAAGTTACATCTCCATTATTTGTATATTTCATGTGACATTGTTTTGAAGGCGAGCGATGTCGTATGAATGTATGTATAAGCTGTGTGCTGCGAGTGACAAACTTCATAACCCACAATACTGAAATGATCCACGCATATATTTGTTGGTGCTACATCCCGCGTCGTGTGTTACGCCTAACAAAATACTTTGCAAAATTAGACATCCCTCGATCAGCGTTTTTTATTCCGCCATCTTGTTTCAGCAGGGGACGGGTCCTTAACGATGGGTAAAGACGGTTTAATTAACCGTCGACGGAGACAATGTGTGGACTACAATGGTGAGTTTTAATTGTGGACTGACAGGAGTGACAGGTAACCCGGGGGACAAGGGTGAGGGTTACCTTTGATTAGCGGGATCTTGGGATAATTGAATCGCAGGGGATAGATTCCGTGTTACCTGTTACGAAAAAGCTTTAAATACTCATATATGAGCGTTTCTCAAAAAAAAATGCCACTACATTTTTTCGGAGATTTTCTGCAACTTTTATGTTATTTCTACTCAAAATCACGTCTCTCCATCCCAATAGGAGAAAAAAAGTGTCCCAAAATGTCCATACATTTTTGAACATTCCTACCTTACCACCATACAAAGTATAAGGTAAATGGTAACGCAATAGGAAAAATATCTTTGGAACAGTTTTTTGTCCCACCAGGGTCGAAAGAGCTCCTGATTCTGAGTGGAAATAGTTAAAATTCCTAGAAGTACAATTCATAATAGTGGCATTTCTTTTTGAGAAATGCTCATTTACATGTAATGGAGTCTTCAATATCAAAAATATATAACAGGCAAGGGAGTGGCAGGTCTTCTACATTTTGAGACAAGGTGTTAGTAAAATTTACTTTAATTTATTTAATTTTTTTTAATTTGTGATGGCGACTGTGTGATCTTCGTGACGAATACGTCACGAAGATCACACAGTCGCCATCAGATATATCGGAGCGATCTAAGTGCTCACAAATATCTGAACACATTTCTAATGCCTTGACAATAGAGACGTGTTCAGATATTTGTGAGCAGTTTGGCCGGTCCGATATATCTGATGGCGACTGTACCTAACAAGGGAGTTTTCATGGCCCCGTTCAGTTTCCCCATCAGACCAGATTAGTATCATATCATTGTAACCAGACTTAACAAAATAAAAACCAGACTTAAAAATAGATGATCCCAATATTAACTTTATTTGAAAGCTGGCATTTGACATGCAAGATAATTTAAGCATACCTATAATAATAATAATAAATAAATATAAGGGGACCATCTTACACAAATCGACCTAGTCCCAAAGTAAGCTCAGTAAGGCTTGTGTTATGGGTACTAGACGACGATATATCGAGGGTTGCGTGGTCAAACCCGATAAGTCGGCATAATGGAGTTTTGAAAAAAGAACTACATGTAAATGCAATAAAACTGAAATTTCTGACAGCTGTTAACTCGACTTATCGGGTTTGACCACGCACCCCTCGATATATAATAGATATAAATACTTAAATACATAGAAAAACATCCATGACTCAGAAACAAATATTCATGCTCATCACACAAATATTCACCTATACAACACGACCAGTTGGAATAAAGATAATAAAGCTGTGGCAATATTTATAGATGGTGCTGGGGGGCTAGTACGCTAAGTTTTATGTCGGACATAAAGCATTTGTCCCATTCTGGCAAATATGCGAGTGCAAGAGGGACAAAATGCTTTACGTCGGACATAAAACCTAGTGTGCTAGGGGGGCTGCTATTTGTAAAAATAACACAATTGATCTAGATGTAAATATAGGTTGTATGTAGGTTGGTCATCTCAAATAGTCTTGCAAGTACTAATATACCCGTGCATTGGACAAATTCCCCTGTACGAACACGTGTGTCATTGGAAGGTAATATAACAGTTGTAAAGTAATACTGCTATTAAAACCATATAATAGCTCCGTTTCAAACCAATCGTATCCATCCATCACCACTATCGCCTTAGATCAACTCCCACACACCACGCAAACGCATTTAACACTTCATGATCCCTATTTATGTTGAAAATGCATCGAGCCAAATCATAAAGCTTTGTTGTTATGTATAGCGAAATCAAAGGTTTTCTAGAAAACCGATGATAGATAAACAAAATGGTCTTGCAAGAGTTGCAAGTCTAAACATTCCTTTGTTTTCTCGCAGTTTCCGAAGGAAAAATAAGGAAAGAGTTCAATTTAATTAGTATGCACCAGTCAAAGGCGATACCTGAGAAAGGAATCTGAAAGAAAAAGTCTTATCTTAGCAGTCTATGCGAAAGAAATGCAAATATTTAAAAGGCGGGGGATGTCCGAGACTCTGGCTTGCATACAAAAACTTTCTCCCGCAGCGAAAAATGTTGATCCCCCTTATAAGGCAAGCGGACGGCGGATGAGCACGCACTGAACCTTATTTATATCTTACTAAATATCGGCACCGTTTTATTATAATGACAACCATTAAAAACTTAATAGCTCTGACGGCAAAGGTGAACCTTTAATTTTTAAAAGGATTCTGTCACTTTTGCACTCTTGTTATCTCGGCAGGTTTCACGTCATCGAAAATTTCCCAGCTGTATAATGACTTGAACACAACTTTCTCGATGTCAGGATATACACCGCAAAGAAGTGCTTGTAGCTTGTTTACAACATTTTGGCGGCTTACAAAGTTTCGGAATTTGTCCGCTGCAGGTCTAGAAAGTTCTCAAAGGCATCGGGGCTGTCGGCAAGTTGCGGATAGGTACAAAATGTACAACATTTGTCTAGACTTGACTCTTGAGATAGGTGCTTTGCATTAGTTGGAGCGGCACTTAGAAATGCTTTATCGTGTTCTTGAATGTTTAGTGGTGGCTGGTCGTGCATAACTTGTGTAGATTTTTATGAAACCGGTGAGTTTTCATAGTTGGCGTCTTGACATATTATCTTTTCGCACGTGCAGGTTACAATATGCAAGTAAAAAAACAATAGGTACCTATAACTCGATGGGACACAGATAGGTCTCAAAATATACACATTACATCTACTCAGACACTCTAAACAGTTCTGGCACAGTTCACTATCTTGTTTTGTAGGTTATATTTTTTAAAAGTATATAGGTATACATTATTCATCTGTAAGCTTAGTAAGTATTATAAATTCCTTTTTTTTTGGGATTTCAGTTAAACATCGTTTTTTGGAACGGAAGCCTTACCCAAACAGTTGTTACTCATCAGTAAATGGCCGTTTATTTCAGGAAGCCATTATAGTCGCCCGTAAACTATATTGGTCATTTAACGATTCCATTTCAGCACTGCATTGAATGTATAAACCGAGACAAACTGCTCTTCTCATGAATCCGGGGCATTCGAGATGTGCTGCAAAACATACAAAACATACAGAAAGTAAAATCGAACTGAAATTGCAAAAAGGTACGTGTATCCAATAATAAAATGGCAAACGTACTGCACAATGCAAATCCGAATCCCAAGATCGCTGCGTGTGCAGTCAGACTATTTATTGTTAAAAGTGACATCTCTCTTCCCTTTAAAACGTCTCAGACGCAATAAATATTCGCGTCGCATTTGCTACAGATTCCCTCACTATTCGACAAATCACATTTTCGATAGTTTCTTACGCGAATACTTTACGTGCGAGGTGAGTTCAATGGCTCGGTGGCGCCGACAAATCCAATAAAGAAGCGCGCCTCGAAGAATTTATATTATTGACCGGATTATACTGAGTGACGTGTGAGCACCTAACCAGGTAATGAAGAACCCCCGCACCTTAAACAAAACATGAAACATGACAGGGAAGGAAGGCTCAAGCTCGTTGGCTATCGACCGCACCTTATTCGACGCGTCAGCAACCCCGACACCCTCTACATATGTGCTAAACGGTTCCGGATACGTGTCATCATCTACAAAGATTTATTTCCTTGTTATGTAAAATACGCTGTAGGTCCAAATATTTTCTGCCAAATTTCCATTGGGCCGGTTAATTCGGGACGGGCCGTTCGGCCGGTGAAGGGTAAAAAATGGAGATTGCTTCCCTAATAAAATTGGCTGACGCAGGTTAGACTTAGAGCGCTCTCGAATAAGCCATGCGAGGGACGTGCTAGATTAACCTTAAATGGGTTATACAGGGATTCAGGTTCGCGTCTTTCGTGTGGACATCGCTGAAGTTAAGGGCTATTAAGCCTGATTTTGGTTGGACATAATCCGCATAAACGGCGGCGGCGTCTCCTCTTATCTAAAATCAATTTGATAAAACAGTACTCTCTTAACGAAACAAATTATTTATGAAATATTTTGTTTTCGTGTTATTTCGTAACGAGGAAGTTACCCCTAAGGCTGTTAGTCTTTCAAGAGTATACAGAGAGGTCGCTATTCGTAGCAGGAGTATGGTTGAAAGATACGCGATGTTCAGTCACTGTCCTCGTAGCTTAGTGGTTAAAGCACTCTACCGGCAATAGAGGGATCGCAGGTTCGAGTCCTGTCGGGGGCTACAGACGAAGATGGTTTATTTTTCCATTATATTCTTTCTCTCTGTATCATATAGTTTAAAACACGACTCACTTGGGGTACACTTAAATGCAAAATGAATGAAGCCCTAAACGATTTACCACAGCACGGTTAGCCCAAGACGGCGAGCGAGCTCACTCGAGCTATCTTGCACTATCTGTCTCTTTCTAAGTTCCTAACTCACCCACGCAACAAAACCAACAACATCATCATCGTCCTAGCGTTATTCCCGGTTGTGCCCTAAAGGAGCCCGGGTCCTTTGGAGCCTAATCCAAAGATTTCGCATAGGCGCTTGTTTTACGAAAGCGACTGTCAGCTGACCTTCCAATCCAGAGGGAAAACTAGACCTTATTGAGATCAGACAAAGCCAACATCTTACTCTGAAAATATGTATTACCTACTTGGACTCTGAGAAATCTGAGAATTCAGTCCAACGCATTTGATACAACTACGACTTGGATGTAGAGCTAATCTAAAGTTCTCACTGTTACAACAACACCCAAAACTCCCCAGAACGAATAAACTCCACCATAAAACAAGCCCAGTTCTTAATGATAATTAAGATTACAAAACGGTTTTCCTTTCATCGGTTTCCGGGCATATGGTTTACGTTCCCGGCCGTAAATCTCATTGGCTTTGATCAGGGCCGAGGTGGAGCAGCTATGGCTCCCTGGGGTATGCGTGCATTTAGAGGTGGGTCAGGGGAAATAGGGTTGTATATGACGCAGCTAAGGTCCGACAACTTAGTGGGAGGATTTTTTTTTGTCATTTGCTATACACAGATAAAAATAATTAGTTGAATCAAGAAATTATGGGGATGCATTATCATTATCTTGAATGTAACAGAAATCATCTTGACTTAAGATGATTCTCTCGAAACAATTAAAAGTATAAGTTATTGGCTCAAGATAATTCGCTTTATTAGAGATTATTTCAAATCTTCGTAATTAATTTCTTGGTTCAAGAATATGTACCTCGAACAAAGTCAAGTACCTATGTATTTTTATCCGTGTAGATTTATCTAAATCGTGGCCGTGAGTTATGACAATTTGACTTGACTTTGAGGAATTGGATATTAAGATCTTTTATGGTTGACGGTTTCGAAATGATCCGATTTGTAAGGAATGTTGTGTTTGTGTGACGTTAGAGTTCAATCTAGTGCCCATTTCGCTGGCTGTGACCCCACCCGCACCGCGTAACTAGCTTAGAAACCGACTCGGTAACACGGTATGTTATCTGTAGAAGTGAAGTAGGAGTATAAAAAATGTTCCAGTGCCAATTTTGGCATAAATGTGGATATAAAATTTCAACAAAATGTGATATCGCAGTAGGTTGCTAGCCCATCGCCCACAACACACTCCAACCCTGCGCCCTTAGTCGACTTGTACGACACCCACGGGAAGAAAGGGGGTGGTGAAATACTAACCCGACGGAATAATTACTACTTAAACAAAATAATCTGAAATACCTCGATAACTTACCTAACGGTTCATTGACTTTTATATCGTTATCGCTTTGTTTATATGAGTATCGAGGACAAAATAAGAAAGGAAAATACCATATTTCTCCATATTTCTGATAATAACATATTACTGATATTATTTACTCACTAAAGCGACACTTGTACACTGAACACAAATAAATACCTACTCATTAAATATTTAGTGACACATATTGCCCTTGCTCTTTATACTACTACCTACGGTGGCAAGCAGACATACGATCCAATGGTAAGACATTGCTTATGGACGCTTGCGACTGCAGAGGAATCACAAGTCTGTGGCCGACCCTTAAGAGTCCGCAGTAAGCTCGATTCTCCATACAAACGTAGTTACGCTCTCATTTTAAAACTACGTGTAGGATTGTAACTTGCATATACTCGTAAAATGACATGAGGTAGGTATATCTGTGTCTGTAATTAGTTTATGTAGCTTCAGATACCATAGTAAAAAAAATACAGCGAATTTAAGTTTTTCATACAAAACTTGTTTTTGCTGTATTTCGTTTGTTTTATAAACTGGACCCATATAAACTAATTACAGACATAGATATACCTCATGTCATTGTATATGCAAAGTTTCGTCACAATCCAACACCTTGTTTTAAAATGAGAGCGTAACTACGTTTGTATGGGAAGGTGAAATTCGGCCGAGCTTACTGCGGATTCTTATACAGTAAAGGATTCGTTATGTTGATAGAGTCAACTAAAACATTATGCAGCCTCAAGAGCTAAAGTAATAGCGCTGTAGACACCAAATAAAATAGTCAATAATGCTTAATGATGTATTTTCTTGAAAAAGGATTAAGAATGAAGTCAAACGGAGATAAAAGCAACGCAAGAGGCTAAATAAATCACAAAGTTATGTGTCCAAAGTTTTAAGAGGGGGTATGTTCTGTCCCTTTTCTGCCAAACGCACCTTCATATGAAACGATTGTATTTACTATAACGCTCGAGGATCGTGACGTCACGAACTGCGAGCGTTTTTTCTCTCTAACAAGCAAAATTGAACCGGTTGTAGCTTCTTAATTCTTTGAGATATCTGAATGGGATTTTCGTCATTAGGCATATATTTTTGCCTTCCTTATTTTGAAGTAATAATACATTTTGAGTCTACACTACTCAATGAACCTGTAAACTATAATTTACTAGGCGATATGCATAGTTAATTCTAGAAAATATTCAAGACTCTGGGACTCTATTAGTGCCCACCACACTGATAAATGCTAATACCGGGATTCAAACCGCCAGTTTTCTAGACAGGGTACATTATGTTTTAGCATCAATAAAAGCCAATGTGTCATTTATCAAAAGCTATCCTCAGATTTTGCAATACATTTCAAAGTGATAAATATTTCCGATAAGCTAGATCAGTGCATTTAAATGTCAAACGTTTGAATGCAGGTGTGGCTGCATAGGAGTGAGATATCAATGTTACTGCCAATATTATAGAAGACGAATGTTACTATGTAGGTTGGTTACACTACACTACCATGTTTAAGTTTAAATGTTACAAACGACCGCACATTCGCCGACAAACTGCCCTCAGTATGGCGACACAGGAAATGTATACTTACCGTTAAGTTGTTTTTGGAATAAATAAATTAAATTATTAACATGTATTGTAAAGAACCCAGGCAGAGCCACGGGATAAAATGCAGCCCATGTAATGGACATGGGCTGCATTTTATCCCGTGGCTCCCCCAAGATCCATTAAATACCTACACGTTTTTTTTATTGAATGAGTAGTTAGATTACGTTGAATGTTACTAGTAAAATACGCAGGTCACCATTTAGTGGTTCTGCTATAGCTGAATTTCCGAACTAACAAAATCAACTAGGCCTTGTGCAGGATTCGCAAATAAAAAGAAAAAACTTTATTGTGTCGCACTACTGACCAATAAATACATTTATAATAAATGTATTGTAACAACGTCAATAAAAACTTATAAACTTTAACAGCATTCGGCAATACTTAATTGGTGGCCTATTTTCATGACCAGACTTGATAGAAAAATAATTTCGAGAGGGTTTCATCTTTATTGCCTAGAAATAATGTAAGTGTTTTGAGCAATAACGTGATGTTAAACAAAGTACATATAAGTATTCAACTCAACTAATATACTTAGAATATTAATAGAATACCTTGCAAATTACTGTAAATGTTGCTATTATGTCGACAATATGAACAATATGGTTGCCTCGAGCTATGTTGCGATTCTAACTTGTTGCAATGTGCAAAAATTACATAAGTACTGTCATAATATTGACGACCAACATAGTCTAGTTGGTAGGTCCTGTATGAGCCTTCAGCAAGAATGCCAGGAACTTTGAAATGTAGCAATGATATTTTCATAATTTTAAGCAATAAGTAAGTATTAGGAAAAGCATGAGCATTTTGGTTTCGGCGAACACCCTTTGTGAACTATTTCAAACAAATACTGCGGTGACAAGGTTGTCAGTCACAAAATTGCCGGCGGTATTTCCGGAAATCCCTAGTGAGGAGATCCAAATTCCCATATTAAAGTAGTCAGCCAAGCCCAGTAGATTCAGAAAACTAAAGGGTTTGCCCTTGTTTTACCGACGAACTTTTGATCAGTAAGTAATGTTTAGCCGAAATTTCATTTCGAAAACTGTTTTTTTCAGAAGCAGTGTACTTTTCAGGATTGTTATAAAACAAACCTAACCAAAACGAATGGGTTCTACACAATTACCTTTTAGTCATTAGAAAAAAACCCGATGAAATGAAAATTCGGTGAAACTATGCATTCGATGACACGTTACTTGTCGGTAAAATAAGGGAATCCGAAAATAAAGCGTTCTTGTATAGTGCGCGGGCGCAGGTCACAGTTCGTGTCCGTCTCAGTCAACACGCGAAATGGCCGTCGTGATAGAGCGCCTTACGTCACGATAATGTATCGGTTGCGCGTAATCACACTAATTGGACAATGCTGGCTCCATGGGAGTTGCGGTAAACGGGCTTTATGCAGATTCCAGTACAATAACTATTGCAACATGCCTTGGAGTGATGTTGGCTCATAGAATATGCATGTGCTAAAGCAGTAACAGGTAACATTCAATAATTTGAAATGAAACGACGCGTCGTCTTGGTGTCTGTGTGACGTCTGTTTAATATTTGAAACGGCAAAATGCGCACCTAACAGCTCTACATAAAAGTAGAGTTGACTCGGGTATTATTATGTGCCTTGTGCCTTCTTCTGCAATTGCGGGTACTGTATTGTAGGTGGATCTGGGTCGTCGTACACAGATTTTGGTTCTAATTTGTCTGTTCTGCGGTCGATAGTTAAGATCTTTGGAACATATAATGCATATACTTGATTTAAATACTTAAGTCAAACTAAGTACGCCGCTGTAATACTTTAAATGTAATACTTTTTATAAAGCAGTCGCTATAACACAATATGTAATCTTTGGTCGTCTGATGCTATTATGAATCTTAAATTGAGATCTCGTTGTGTTCCAAAATAGGTTCTCGTGATATTGTTTTGATTAAAAACATGTGATTTATTCCTTTTTAACTGTTTTTTTTATTAATAGGTATATTTCACCAAGTATAATGAAACGGGTTCCTCGCAAAATATGTTTTCGACAATGTCTGAAATTCACGGGAGTTTTTTATTTATAATTGCATTATACGGGTCGATTTTTTACCACTCCCCTAACCAGTAATAAATGCCATCCGGTATAAAATAATGTTCATAAATATACATTGTATATTGACAAATGATGGGACAATAATGCTAGCGGCACCTAGATATGTGCGGCGAACACAATAAAGATAAAACTGATTAGGATCCCATAGATAATCGATATTTATTAGACGTATTACTCGTAGCATAATTTTATTGCTTTGTAAATTAATTTTGCATCGTAACCTAAAAACGTGTTCTATGTTCAATAATTTAGGAAGATAAGTTGATAATATTGAGAAAATCAAGTAGTTGAGCTCGTCAACAACGTTATTCGTAAAGAATACGTATTCATATAAGTTATTCAAATTCAATTTAAAAATAACTGATCGCATGACAAATTACAATTCGTAAGCTAATTCACGAAAATTATACGGTTTTAGTTTATTATTAAAATTAAGCAACATTAATATATCTTTATTTGGCTTTAAATGACGTACCTACTTCATGTATTAAACCAAATATGTAATAAAATATTCACATTATTAGGTACATTACTAATCAAAGCTGGGTCATTGTCGTAAAAAAATAAAAATCGTCTTTTCTTTGGTAAATAGTTAAAATAATAATATAGGCCATAATATATAGCTTCTGCCCGCGACTCCGTCCGCGTGGAACTCGTTTTTATCGTAGCTCCATACAAACTTTCACTCCCATTTCACCCCTTAGGACAGATTTTCGGGATAATCTGTAGTCCGATTACTTAATCGGACTACGCGGAATACAAAAGTGCACGTCGTCCGATCGCTGGCCTCGGTAGGACCACGCGGCCTATGAAATAAATAGTCCGCGTAGTCCGATTAGTCAGTAGGACCAACAGGAAAAAAAAGTTCACGTGGTCCTACCAGTCGGACGAAGCAGTAGGACCACGCGGCCGGAGGGATAAAAACTATTCTATGGCCTTCCCCGGGACTCAAACTATCTCTATACCAATTTCACCCGTAGAAACTTTGCACCCCTATTTAACCCGCTTAGCGGAGCGGGTGGGTACTTGCGCCGTATAAACTAAACTAACTATTGTGAAAATTATCTTTCTAGGTTCAACGTTTTGGGCTGGGCGTTGATTTAAGTGAGTGAGTGAGTCAGTCAGGACTTTTACGTTTATATATAAGTATAGAAGATGTTTTCATCGCATAGAATAATAGAACAGTTCAACAAAAAATTAGGCTTTCTAGCCGGTAACTTTGGCTATGTCCACAGAAGAGACGCGAACTTAAACCTGACAATGACCCAACGGTGGTTTAGTATCATAAAATAATGCGTAAGCAGCTACCGCTTACGTGAGACATATCATGCATACGTTGAATTCCATACAAACTCCGACACTTCAAAATGACGAGTACAATTCGATATTTTATTTGTCAGGATTTGATGCATATTTCCACTTCATACCCGTGAACCGTCCCACTTGGTAATAAAGTTCAAAATATACCGATAAGATTGCCTTCCCACGTATACGGCATCAACGATATCGTATTGTTTTTATTTGGGATTATCGCTATCAGATTGATATCGATATGGATATCGAGAGAGCACGTGGGTTGCCCCCGATTTGAGTACACAATGCGGTTGCTATTTGTTCAGGTGATCGTGATTCATTTGTGTCGTACGCGTAGTGTTCTGTTTACAAATAAAAGCTGCAAAATAAAGTGCATTATTAGTTTTCATTGGTTAGCATCTAGAGTCACCGCGAACACAAGAAGAAGGTTATTACAGAGACGTGCACAAACGCTCATCCTTTAACAATATTTCCAGCCTCTCCTCATTTCATTTCCAATATTGGCTTAGGGCGCTGCCTTGATTTGAGTCGAACACGCCCCCTAGACAAAGACACGCTGATGCCTTCCGCGCACGAGGAAAAGAGATGTAACACTCTTAGGGAATGGCTTTTTTGGAAAAAATATCGATAAAGACTGACTTGGAGACGTTTTATTTAAATTTCATAAAGTGAGATTTTAGATGAGATAAAATACTATAGTATTAACTTGATTGTGTCGTTAAATAATGTATCGTTTGAGTAGGCTGAGTAAAAAAAGGAAAATACAGACCCAACTTTGGAATTTTTTTCTATCGAGGAAATTTTAAGAAATCATGTATTGATAAAATCAGATAAACAATCATATAGTCAAGAATCATATATCTGAAAATCAGACCTTATTGTTTCTTAATCCAGTCAGAACGGCGTTTCAAAGCAGCGATAATTTCCAATGCACAGCCTTAAGGCTGCATAGCCGATTATGACCGACCGGTTGCGGCTGGTCGGTCTTCCGTTCCCGTCCCTGAGAGTCACTCCTCACTTTGTGCCCCTTGGTACATCAGGCTTGCTTCCTGGCTGGGTGCAGTACCTGTGTTCATGTTCAGGTTCATTTCTAGAATAGTGTGTACAGTCGAATTCTCCAATATCTATACAGACAACCTTTCAAAAATATCTACACAGTATCACCTTTTATGGTAGAATTGGTAGAAAATATTATTTTATATATATAAAATACAAAAGTACATTAAAACTAGATTTAAAATTAAAACTAAAACTAGGACTTCTAACTATGTGTCTTATGTCAGTAACAATAAAGTCTCTGTATAGATATTTTTGAAAGGTTGTCTGTGTAAATAGATATTGGAGAACTCGACTGCACCAATTAAGACATGTTTATAATTTTCCTACTTACCAATTTTTAAACTTTATAACTATTTCATGAACTTTTTAAAAATACATAATAGGAAAATGAAAAGTATTATGTTTTAAATGATACACAAAATTAAAATGCTCTTACATTACATGTTATTGTAGGCTTATGAAATAATTTTCTTAGGAAATACAATAATCTATTAAAAATAAAATTTTCAATCGAATAGAATGTTGATTTTGTTTTACAAGTAGTTACCATAATCTTCTACAAATTAATGAAAACTACTTCACACGAACAATTTTCTACAAATTAATTATCAAACACCTAAGAAATAGTATCCCATTAGAGGAGAGAAAATCGCCGTAGGTGGTCAGAGGGCAGACGATTAATAACTTAATTACCTGCCCTTAAGGACCTTAATGGGTTGACCCGACGGTCGTGAGAATGATCTATTTTGTTTATTAATTACTAGTTGCCCGGCTTCGCACGTTAGTGCGTAGGAATGAAGCATTTTCCCGCGGTAAAAAGTAGCCTATGTTCATCAGGGATAATGTCGGCTTCTAATGGTAAAAGATTTTTTCAAATCAGTCTAGTAGTTTCGGAGCCTATTTAATACAAACAAACAAACAAACAAACAAACAATAAAATCTTTCCTCTTTATAATATTAGTCTAAAACATTGATACAATTAATATCAAGCGAAGTAAGATCATTATATTTGTATGACGTGGCGAATTTTACCTACTTGATTCGCTACATTGAAAATGATGACTAAATATCTTCATATTGTATATATATATATATACCGATTGGTCACCTTTTTAGGATCCTGTACAAAAAAGGTAAAAGGGTTTTATTGGGACTTTATTTTCTCTGCCCGTGTTCCATCGCTAAATTTTAATATCTCAGGAACTATACTTATGCTATAGATTTGAAATTTGGAATTATTAGAAACAAGGCAAACGCTTAAAATGAAAAAAATCAACATTTATTTATACTTTCTCTGACAAACGACTAATTAAGTTAAAATAAAACCGGCCAAGTGCGTGTCGGGCCACGCACAGTGTAGGGTTCACACATTAACTTGTTCGACTATTACTCGGTAACTACCTATGCCTACTTGTTCGTGATAGTTTTCCTTTTAAATTCATTACATGTACTACTACCACGAATTTTTTCACATCCCCAGTAGTAGCCATTTAGCCGGCAGGGTGAGGGGACAGGACTCAAACAAAAATTAGGGCTTTAAAGAATTAATGATTTGAAAAATAGCTGTAGGAAACCCATAATATTTTTGAACGAGCTATCCAACGATACTCCACAGCATGGGATTAACGAGAAAAAAAATACATCCCCGCTTTAGGTGTAGGGGAAGTACCCTAAAAAATATTTTTTTCATGATTTTATTGTACGGTTTTGTCGACGTGATTGATTTATATACCTACCCATGCCGAATAACAGTTTTCTAGCAGCAATGGTTACTGAGCCAAGCCGAAGACGGACGGGCAGACGGACATGGCGAAACTATAAGGGTTCCTTGTTGACTACGGAACCCTAAAAATAAACAAAGTGTAGTTAGGGCTCTTTTGAATTGGTTCTTAAAAAGCAACAAACGCGCGTTTACGATACAAATACAATGTTGCTACTCATTTGAAAATTACAAAGTAACTCGTAAGTCGTAACCCAGTCACACGAAAATAGTTCTTATCGCCACGTAATACGGTAGTTGTGATGTTACGGTATTTGTAACATTATTGAATACATTAAGAGGCCTTACGCCTACATAAGCAGAAGCGGAAGCGTATTTGCAAAATGCTTCCTTTATCATTCAAGATTACGACGTAACTATTAGTATTTATTCAAAAACTGATAACGTACTTAAATAATCATTTCTTAAACTAAGGGCTAACACAGTTCAAATTTTCATTTTCTCTTTCTGAACCTAAAATAAATGAGTTTTCTTGAGAGTATTGAATAAATACTAATAGTTACGTCGTAGGGGAGACCGGGGATGGTTGACTATAGGGGTAGGTAGACTAACTATCAAAAACTCGTCCTACGCAAAGGCCTTGAGCCAACCAATAAGGCACGAGAGTCCGTCACCTCCCCCCGCTCAGCCACCGGGAATGCGGCGTCGTACACGCATGTTGTTGGAGAGAAGGACCGTAAAGCGTAATATTGAAAAACAACGCACGTAAGTAATTATTTTTGTCGTAATATTATTTGTAATGACGCCTACTCATTTGATTTTATTGATTATCAAAGCATTTGTGACGAAAGTTTGACTCATGGGTCTTTCTGTGCATTATCATTCTTATTGATTTCGTCGCAGTTTATGGCACGTGATTATAAATTAAAACGTGGTTCGGGGTTAGTAGACTAATGTATAACGGGGCTGGTCGACCTATCAAGACTGTTACCAAATATTAAAAATAATTAAATTTGTTAGGTACGATTTGTGACCAAATGATTAGTTTACAAGAAGTTGTTTAGTTACGTTTTAAATACTTAATAAGAAAGTACAACGTGTACCTGGTTTAAATTTTGATACTCAAATTGCCTAATGTTTAATTGTCTGATTGTTCATTGTTATTTGAAGTCTATTATGTTTAATTAGAGGGGCGGCTTTTTAGTTTCAATAAAATAAAAAACCTGTTTTTTGTATCTTTTATCCTATTTCTTCGTAGACATTACCCTCACAACTTCATAGGTCAACTTACCCCTGCTGACAAGTCAACCTACCCAGAGACATGGGGTAGGTTGACTAGTTTTTCCTATTCTACGAGATCCGGCCTGTACACTATATCGTAATGAATATCGTGCTTTTTGACACTTTTTTCTAAAGCTTAATAGTATATACAGTGTTTTTTTTAAATGGGACAGTATGGAGAAATCCGAATCTAAAGGAGATAGAGGAAAAGTGTCCAAGGAGACATTAGGTGTTTTTTATGTAAACAAATTTGGCTCGTTAAAATTTTTGGTCAAGCGTGAGTTGTTCTTAAAAAATTATAAAGTTGGTCAATTTTTTTTTTGACGCGGGTCGGCGCTGTTTCATGTAAGGATTATTTCATTGTATGGAAAGAAAAAAATCTGAACAGCAGAAGTTGGTCAAATTTAATGAAAACTAATCTTCATACAGTTGGTTTATTACTTGAGTAAATGTTCGGTGTGGCCGCCGTCTTGTCTTATGCAGGTACGAGCACGCTTCAAGACACTTCTAGTTGCATTTAACAGAGACTTATGGTGAATTGTGTTTAAAGTGTTGTAAACAGCATCTTTTAATTCTTGTACGGAGTTGTATCGGGATTCATAAATTCGACCCTTAAGGTAAAACCCCATAAGAAAAAATCTAATGGCGTTAAGTCGGGCGATCGTGGGGGCCACTTTATCGGCCCATATGTACCCATCAAACGGTTTGGAAACTGCTCGTCCAAACACAGTTTACTTGCCCTACTGTTGTGGGCTGGTGCACCATCTTGTTGGTAGATTATCAAAAAAAAAAAACAAAAAAAAAAAAACAGCTGCAGAAATAACTTACGTTCCAAATTTGAATTCTTTGCTGCAGAAATAACTTATGTTCCAAATTTGAATTCTTTTTTTTATAATTTCAAGACTATCGCGTGCCATGATGTTTACGAAGATTAAAAAAAATGTTCTTCTCTTGAATCATCTGGAGCTCTTATCGATTATCGAAATTTAAAAATGGAATAATTTTTAATATTTTTTTACACGCCTAGGCACTTGTAACAATATTAAAAGGCGAATACTACAATTGTATGAAGATTAGTTTTCATTAAATTTGACCAACTTCTGCTGTTCAGATTTGTTTCTTTGCATACAATGAAATAATCCTTACATGAAACAGAGCCGACCCGCGTCAAAAAAAAGATTGACCAACTTTATAATTTTTTAAGAACAACTCACGCTTGACCAAAAATCTTAATGAGCCAAATTTGTTTACATAAAAAAACACCTAATGTCTCCTTGGACACTTTTCCTCTATCTCCTTTAGATTCGGATTTCCCCATACTGTCCCATTTAAAAAAAACACTGTATATTAACTGAAATCGGTATCAAATTAATATACTTTTGGTCAACCATCCCCGGTCTCCCCTAATCTTGAATGAAAAAGCAAGCATTTTGCTAAATACGCTCGTTTGTAGGCGTAAGGACCCTTAACAAGTCAAGATTATTTGCCCTTGCTAGATTATCGTATTATTCATAATCTGAGGTTAAGCTCGATGTCGATCGATACCATATGGATTTATTCAGAATTTGATCAACAGCGATGAGCTGCGATTTAGATTGATTAGTTTAAATATTTGAAGTATAAGAAATTTAAATGAGAACACGCACTTTACATTATTAGATTAATGTGTCGAGTTTATAATGAACTAGCTTCAGCCCGCGACTCCGTCCGCGTGGAACTCGTTTATATCGTAGCAACACACAAACTTTCATCCCGAATTTCACCCCCTCCGGGGATGGTTTTCGGGATAAAAACTATCCTATGTCCTTCCCCGGGATCCAAACTATCTTCATAACAAATTTCATCTCAATCGGTTCAGCGGTTTAAGCGTGAAGACGTAACAGACAGACAGACACTCTTTCACATTTATAATATTAATATGGATAAGTACGCTAGGTACTCATCTAGGTCGGATTCATTATTTTCTTTCCTTGCTTTATTGATGTACAATTGCTAGCTTCAACGTTCCACTGTACACTATCTCTCACCGATCGTGAGACCAAAAGTTCAAAACGACATAAACTATTGATATTCATCCGATTAAATTCTCTATGGCAATAACTACATATTCATAATTACAGGGATATCTCGTCACTTTCTAAAGAACATTTTATCGCTTTATAACAAGTGTATAAGTGATATATTAGGCACCTTCTATCTGTTTTGATTGGGAGCTCCGTAGTTGATAGTTATGTTTTATGGCCCTACTGCAAAATCGCGAATTTAATAAGAATATTCGCGTCAGTTAAGACATTTTGTAAATTAGTAACTTTGCTAAGCGTTCTAAAGAGTTGCAGGTAATAATTATGTTAGAAATTCGATTTATAAGCGTTGGCGGCATCTAACTGAATGTCGGAATCTTTACTACCGCAGTAAGTTGTTATTTTAAAATGTATTCATGCCCGCGTATTACTTGGTTTCATCGCGTGATAAGCGATAACATTATAAGTTATTTACATTGTTTACGGGCTCACTCCCTGGTCGTGCCCGCACAAACGGGCCAGTCGCGAGGGTCAAAGTAGTATGCGTCAAGCGAAACTTTGGTCCTCCTTGGCAGCGACATGGTTGGACAATCGATTGGGGTTTAGTGGGTAATCTCCCAGACCGGGAGGTCAATAAAAAAAATAAAAAAATCCATATTTTGTTAGTACAGAGAAATTTAGGAATTATGTTAGGAATATAAGCTAGCAAATAAATTACAAAAAAAATATATAAACATTACGCGGTTTAGGCTAGCCCTTCGCAGTGCCAAGCAAGTTCTCTACTTGGCATGCATTCCCCCGACGTATAAAAAGGCCCGTTGGGATTCCACTTCTCTGGACGGCCAGGTTGTCAGTTACATATTTTCCTAAGATTCTTGGTTAACCACATATCACACATGCAACGGTGCACGACGAATCTCAAGCGAGAGCATCACGCAGCTTCCCGGTGAAAGTGTGCAAATCGGAAATTATCCTTGCTTCTCCCGGTGATGAGCGTGCGCGAACAACGTATGTATATTATATGATTTATATGCGTTGCGGTAGCTTACTTGAGTCAGGAGTTTACAATCTACATGGTCTGACAAACAGACATGTTCGGAATTGTACGTGTGACTGGTTGTGGCTGGTAAGGCGTAATTAAACCCGGTCTTGTTAATCTTGCTGTACTTAAAAAATATATGTAGGGTTAGTCTGTATTTCGGTGGCGTACCATTTTGTAGACAAATTTTCATTTATTTGAAAACCCATTACTCTGCGACAATATTAATTTTCCTAATATAAAAGCAAATATGTAATATTACGTTAGTTTGAAAATACGGTTTATGAAACAAAAACTAGGAAAAGTCAATAAAAATAGCAAGAAATATTCAGACGAGCTAAGATCTCGGAGGTAAATTCTGATTAATCATATACAAGAGGGTTTAGTCGTGTTCGTCGGTCTTGGCTATTGTTGTTTATTTTGCTGATATATTATAAAATCTTACACAGTAACTACACGCGCCTGATTCATACGGCCAACTCTTTTATATTAGCTAAGAAACTAAACCAGAAATATTACTACTAGGCATTATATTCTGTCTAGCCAAAGGTCTAGAAGTCAGACTAAAAACTTCACGCCAATGTTACGGCGAGGAAAATGATAAAATGACAGATCGTGACGACGCGCAGTTTACAAGATGGGCGGTGAAAGCGGGCTGAGGAGGATAAGTATTTATGGCAGATATATAAAGTGCAAGCTACGATTATTTAAAAAAAAACAGTTTTAAGGCGCGTACCGGAACTTCCAGTTTTAATAAATATAAAATAAATAAATAAATATAAGGGGACAATCTTACACAAATCGACCTAGTCCCATAGTACGCTCAGTAAGGCTTGTGTTATGGGTACTAGACGACGATATATGTATATAATAGATATAAATACTTAAATACATAGAAAAACATCCATGACTCAGAAACAAATATTTATGCTCATCACACAAATATTTGCCCTTACCGGGATTCGAACCCAGGACCTTCAGCTTCGTAGGCAGCGTCACTACCCACTAGGCTAACCGATCGTAGCGTAGATGATCCTTTTTATAAGTTTATTATAAATATCTTTCATGGATGTTACACTTATTGTGCATATTTTGCAGTATTTTGTAGAAATAATGACACCCATGCACGACAGTGGATATAGGTTCCATATTACCTACCCATTAGCGTGCATAGGAGGCATACCGATGTAAGGCAATGAACAAATACTATATGACTATTACTAAGTATTGATCAAGATCATTCCAGTACTTAATATCATAGAGCGTCGTTAAAACAATTGAGTGATGGAACTAACCTTCAAGTGACTTATTGTTATGTAATGCTATTGTATTCATGTAAGTACATCAACGAGCCCGTATCATTGAGAATGTAGTGTAATTGATCCTTCCACATACTATCTGCTATTCTAGTTCCTTCCCAAGATCATAACGTAACAACGGCCCAAACATGCAAAAACCAACCCTCTACAAAAGATTTCACAGTTCTAATTCGTTTAAGCGCCAGGCAATTTAAAATAGATTCGTGTAAACTTTCGTTACAATCGCTATCCCTTTTAGAGGATAACGGTCTCAGTGTAACAAAGACCAATCTGACTACAGTGCTGCTAGTAAGATATAATTTTGTCAAACTAAGGCTACGTTTAAACCCTTACTGATCGTTTACACAGAGCCAACTTTTTGAATTGACTAAGATGGAATACTTATAAATGCCGCAACTTTGTAATTGTCTTCCGGCGACGGTTATCTTGACACTTGGGAGTTTAATTCGAATTTAGCAAGGCTGAGTGATTATGTGGACTTTAAATCTGAATACTGTTGGTCGTCGTAGATCGCATAAGGCAGAATGCGTTGGTGCCAACTTGTTTCGGAGGCAAAGACTCACTTCTGGTAAACTTTCCTATTCTATTATATTCCTCTATCGCCCACCATCTGCTGCCAGTCCTTTCTATTATTAATATCGTTCGTCTACCTTTTCCAAGGCATTCCTCGTCTTTACATCCCTCAATTCACATCCTACTCAGCCATCGGCGTAATATAAGTAAGTAAGGAATATTACAATTCAGAATGAATATATCCAGAGCCCAACATTTACGGTTGTTTGTTTACCTCCGTCATAAACTACGATCGTATCTTTCAGACTGAGTTATTTATATATCTATTATATTGGCAGCAGGATGACCTTTTATTCACAATTATGTGTTAATCGTGTTTACTGAATGGCTTCGAATGGCGAATATGGTCATTTGGGATACAATGAAGCTATGGGTTGTGACACTTCTGGCCGTTGATGGGATTGGTAAACCGACCAGTTTGTGGGTACTTACTACATATATGAATGTTCTTATAAAGAACTATAATATTAACATATGCTATAGAAACGACTAGTTCATTAATTCCAGCCTGCAATCGATAGAGATACTGTAAGTGTATGGGACCTCACTTGAACTGTCCTATAGAATAACATAACAATTTAAGAAATCGTTATTAAAATTACATGGATATTCGTAACTTATCCTCACCCTCCTAGCGTTAATCCCGGTTTTTCCCTAAATGAGCACGGGCTCCGCTTTGACACCTAATCCCAAGATGGCATAGGCACTAGTTTTTACGAAAGCGACCGCCATCTGACCTTCCAAACTAAACCTTATTCGGATTAGACCGGTTTCCTCACGATGTTTTCCTTCACCGAAAAGCTAACGGTAAATATTCCGTAGGTACACATGTAAGTTACGGAAAACTCAATGGTACGAGCCGGGATTCGAACCCACGACCGCCGCTTGGCATCCGCATCCCTGAACCACAAGGCGATAGCTGTACAAAGATATTCGTAACATAGACTACTGAACTATGATGAGATTGACACCTCCCCCGAAAGTTCCCATCACCCCCGGGGTGGCAGAGCAATAAAATTAAACGCATGTTACTTGCTTACAATGTTGTTGAAAAAAAATTTTATTAAGGGAACAACTTGAAGATTATATTACTTATATTAAGTTTAAACATTTCATAAAAAAGTCAATAAAAGAAGTTGGTTCCCTGTACGAAATATTTCCGAGTGTCACTGTTGCAATTTTTAAATTATATGTAGTATTGTAGTTATATAAAAAAATATTCATTTCATATTTCATTATTAAGTTATTCTTTTACTACGCAATTTTATATATTACAATTCTTGTTGTTATTGCGGTATCGGTACTCAATATTTTAAAAATCTAATGCCGTCGGAGTCCTCAGCTCCTAATAATATAATAAATGTTAAGCCTTTCACGGACACCTGTGAAGGTCGACTATGATCAAGGACATAACTTGGCTATGCTTCTGCGCATGCCTCAAATCTATATAAATGGGAATGGTTACCCAAGGGCATGGTCACCCTATCAACAATAATAGCATATCAGGCCTCACTTTCGGTCGCCTGTACTTACGTAGCTTAGAGTCACAATTACATTAAGACATAGTCTCCAAAAATCTTCACGGAGGGCACGGTAGTCCAGACACCATGATCAAATCTAAGGACTAGTGCTCTAACTAAACATCCACTTAACTCATGTACCGTACCATACCAAAGTACTTTACTCTTGATTATTTAAACGAATATTAACTGTAAGTATCATCATTTTTAAAAAAAAACTTGTAAATAAATTAGTAATTAGTAGTAACAAAATTATCTCTCACTAAGTTGTTCAATTGGTCTAAATAATCTTAGCCTTCCTGCAGAGAAGGAAAGATAAGTACAAATTATCAATTAAACTCTCACTAATTATCAGGTGATCAATCCAATAGTTAGCTACAGTGTTAATTGCATCTCGGTACTCATAAAATTTTCTAAGTGTGAGGATCAAATTTCATTCCCTAATAATTATAATTTACTTTAAGTCAGCGTACACGCGCGACCTACTTAAGCTTCTGCTGATGCGCGCATTCGCGGCGCGATGACACCGGATGGCTCGGGCCATATTGCGAAATATAAAACAGTATTTGTATTCATTTTAATTATAGTGACACTAGAATTACCAATTTTATGCATTTAAAACATGACTATTTTGAAAAATAAAAGATATGAATGCTAAATTTCCAGCGACAAACTTTTCATACGAATTAATCTAAATAAACATTTTATAAAATAACTAAAGTAAAAATAAAAAATAATACGTCACATTTGCGTGACCTGTCGGCGTCCTGGTGGCGGCGTCTCGTCCCTGGTGCGCCATCGTGACGTGGCTAGGTGGGCTGCCGCTGGGCCGTGCAACTCGATGTGGCTGCATGTGGCTCGATGTGGCTGCAGCTCTCGATCATGGGCCGGGAAAACCCTGGACACCTCTTGAATTGCGAGCCGGGAAACCCTGGACAACGCTCTTCTGTCTTCTTTATATTTTTCTTGTTTCTTAAAAAAAATGGATATATTTTCTTAATTTCGGATCTTGTTTCTTGAAAACTTGTGACAAAATTCTTCAAAATTGTTCTTCATTATTTTATTTGTCTTCTAACGTGTTCAATCTTCGGTTGATATGGGGCTGGGCTGGGGCGGGGCCCGTTCCGGCAGGCGCACGGAGCGGGCCCGTTCTGACTGCGTTTGAAGTTCCTGGGTTCTTTACTGGAAGGTCGCCATGAACTATAATGAGATTGAGGATGTTCGGTTTGGGCAGCGTTACTGGGATATGAATTTAATACGCCAAGACTCTGTAGTATAATGCACACTATATTTATGGAAAACCCTATTTTATACATGTTGGATTATCGCTGATACAAGCAATATGCGTTTATGTAGCAGTAAACTATTGTGTTACTGCTAAACACTAAATGTGGCCAATTGCCATACTACACTACAATTAAAAGCATGCACTGAGTCATTATGTTATTTCACTGGGCCGTGGAAGGCAAGTGGGGAAACCACCACATCAAATATTCGCCAATAGAGAATCGAACACGCCAAGAGTTGGCTCTTAAATCTGTGATGCTGAATATCGATCTAAATACGTCCCACTGCTGGGTGTTCCCTGACCGAGATAGTGGACTAACCCCCAAGCTGTCTCGGTGTGGATTTGGACGGAGATTTGTTCGTATATGTATGCACTGTGCAGGAATGATACTTCCCTTTGCAAGAAACCTATAAACCTTCCTCTTGAATCACTCTATCTATTAAAAAAAAAGGCATCAAAATCCGTTACGTAATTTTGTGTAGCCAATAAAGACACATCAGCATCACCAACACGAAAACTTTTAGGCAAGCCCATTAGAAACAACACCCATCCCACTTCAACCAAAGAAGTTTTCCAATAGTAAGAAAGAAAGGGGTTGATTTGAAATAGAATTTATTAGGACCGAACATGTCACCGCCTATTTGCGGTTGTTAAGCGCGATTCGTAAGCTGTCTCGAATCACCTCACCTAAACTAGTATAATTTGACCCCGTCGTTAGTCGTAACAACCGCATATTAGAGTTCTGATTTAGGCTGTATTGTATCAAACCATAAAGAAATAACAGGTAGAGAGGGGCACGTGTATGTGTGTCCCTCTTATATACTGCGTGGAACGGAACGATGGACTTTCCCGCAAGAGGGGGATTTTTTTTTTTACATTTGTATGAAGCTCATCGCTCCAGTCGGCCAACGCTCCATACAAAGGTAAAAAAAAATCATACAATGTCGTATCTCGTGTCCCTCACCGCGTTTAGGCTTATTTTGTTTGTCACCAGAATGACAATAATTGTACTGAACCACTGAACCTGATGTCAAGGATTTACCTACAGTCAAGTGTAAAAATATGGGTGCACACAACTTACTCAAATATGTCCCATAGCTCTTATGTCAGCGGTTATGATTTTGGTACATAATTATGAGAGTATTAAATCGATGCATATTTTTGCACTAGACTGTGTTAGTATTCTGATACTTCTCAATTTAATCAGGTTAATTTACCTGCACCCCTTTCGGGGAATCACTAGAACTCCGTGTATGGAATCTATCAAATGTGCTACGGCTCTAGGCTTTAGCTGCTTGTCATGATTGTCTGACTGTGGATAGGCGCCACTATGGGGCTACCTGCTGGGGTTTTTTTTCAAAAGCCTATGTCACTCCCACGATTAACAGGAATCCTACGACGGCTCATAGGTCGAAATCCGTCAAACGGATTAGGCTGCAGGGCGTGCCAAAGAATAAGACATACACACACCTACATACATATAAACATACATACGCTCGAAAAACATAACCCTCCTCCCCTTCGGCCGTCGGGTAAAAACGCGGGCACTCCATACGCACGGGCGTCTTGTGGCAGTGTAGGAATTGTTGTCGTGTTGTTTAGATACATTTACATGTAAGTTACGTCATTAAATTTGGTTTGTATGGGAAGTTCGACCGTTCTCTATGGATTGGCCGCCGCAATGTAAAGCCTCTCACAGGCTGGTGCGGCCTGCGATGGCGGTCAATAGTAAATTTGACTATTACTGTCGAGTTTACTATTAACCGCCACTACAGGCCACACACACTACGCGCCAGTGTGTATCAGGCTTTAACCGGATTGTGTTCGATGCAACCCGCCCTTATACTATACTGGTTACTCTGTGACGAGTTCTGTGACTGTTGTTACTAGGCCTGTTCGCTATGGCGAGCACGTCTGGGTCTCGTGCTTGTATACTGACTTTCAACACAAAAATACGGTTTTCAAATACATCACGAATATGAGTTACGTCGTTAGAATGACGAAGCCCTGGAATGTAGTCCTTAAATGTCACATAACTCTATAGTTTAAAATAATTTACTTTAAAAACAAAGTTTTAACCGACTTCAATTTGGTACTCCGCCAAGCCACGAGAACATTTCCACATTTATTTTCCAATTAACCACATGAAATGATTTCCGAGAGCATATGCGTTGATTATTAGAGAAAAAAACCCAATCGCTGTATGTGATCCGATAATATTTGAGGACTTCCGTCGATTCCACAAGGATCACCTTTGGTTGGCACTTCATTAGTTGCTATTTCAACGGAATCTTATCAGAATCTGTGACGTACATTTGTACTTTTAAGTACATAATTGAGGAATTCCATAAGTCATCTGTGGTCTTCATCATCAATTCCACTCCACCAAATTTATGATTTCCGGGTGTAAATACACGAGTTATAATAGAAATACCAAAATTACTTACACGCGTGCCTAATATAATTGAAGAGTTCCCTCAATTCCTCGTGGATCCCATCATCTAATTGAATTTTCGAAAAAAATGGGACGCACCTGGAAGCATATACTTACAAACAAAAATAATAATTTATAAATCGGCTTATCAATGACGGAGTTCTGAGGTAACAAACATAAAAAAAATGATAAAGTAATAATAATAATAAGCAGTAGGCAAAGTCACCAATTTTTGATATGCTTGGCTATGGCCCGCATTTTAAAGCAACCCTGTAATAAGGAGAAAAAAAAAGTCAAAAATAATAACAATAATAATATACCTACTCCTGGATACTGCGCGGATAGTCAGGCAGGAGGTTCCTGTCTCTGGCGCCCTGACCACTTAGGCCCCGCCTCGCTGCCGGTGGTACCCTCCTAGGTTAGGTTTTTATAATGATTTTATGTTTTGTATGTATAGTTTTATATTTTACTTTTTATATAGTTATTGATTGTAAAAACCTAGCCTAAGACGAAAAATTAATAAAGAAAATAATAATAACGAAAAAAATACAACCGAATTGAGAACCTCCTCCTTTTTTTTAAGTCGGTTAACAAGAGAGCATTCATCTCTATTTGACACTATTTTATAGAAAGTTTCTTTTTTTATCATCCAAATAATAATCAAAATAATAATTAAGTATTAGATAGTTCTCCTGGCCTTGATGGAATTACAAATGGCTTGCTAAAGGCAGTAAAAAAACATATTATTTCACCCCTCACGCATATTTATAACCTGAGTCTATCCGAGGGAAAATTCCCAGATGAATGGAAAGAAGCGGCAGTTATCCCAATTCACAAGGCAGGTCATAAACTCAACCCCAGTAATTATAGGCCAATTTCCTTGCTTGGGGCACTCAAAAATACTGGAAAAACTGGTTTCTAAGCGTTTAGTTAGTTTCCTGGAAAATAACGCCATAATCTCGAACCACCAGTATGGTTTCCGTGCAAAGAGGTCTACCGAAGACGCGGTAGTGCATATGACTAAATTAATCTCAGGTTACGTAGATAATAATGAAGCGTGCCTTGGTGTCTAAATAGACCTGGCCAAGGCATTTGATACCGTCTCCATCCCCATCTTACTCAAAAAGCTGGAACTCGTAGGTGGGAGAGGAATTGCATTGGACTGGTTTAGTAGCTATTTGACAGGTCGAACACAACGAGTGAAGATTGACCAGGAGTTAAGCGACCCTATGGATGTCGTTTTTGGAGTCCCACAGGGAAGCGTACTGGGCCCAATATTATTTAATGTCTATATCAATGACATTGCTTCTGAAAAAGTACCCAACGCTGACGTAATTTGCTATGCTGACGACACAGCGATTCTCTTTCATGGGGGAACTTGGAACAAGGTTGTTAAGTCCGCGGAGCAAGGTATGGGATTTGTGGCTGACTGGTTAAAAGGTAACCTACTTACGCTCAACGTCTTGAAAACAAAATTTCTTTGTTTTCATAAAACAAAAGCTTCTGTTCCAACTACCCCACCTACTATCAGAATTCACACCTGTAACCAAAATGGATTACCAGTTGCGTCTTGTTCTTGCCAGTCAATTTGAGAGAGCTAGTACCATTAAATATCTTGGTGTCGTAATTGACGAAAAACTGGATTTCAAGGAACATTTGATAACTACAGCAAAACGCGTGAGCAAACTTATATATGTTTTCAAAAACCCACGCAACTCCGCTGGTAAGGCATTGCTTAGAACAGTATATATTAGCATTTGTCAACCTGTTCTTACATACTGCATATCTGCATGGGGTGGGACATGTAAAACCTTTATACTTTTGCTGGAAAAGGCACAAAGCTGTCCTCAAGGTTATCCTTCGAAAACCCATTAGATATCCAACCCTGCGAGTGTACCGCGATATGTAGGTTCTTACTGTTCGTGGAATGTTTGTTCAGCGTGTAGTACGAGTATCTAGTGTACATGGTATGGTAATGCGTTCTCCCAGCTACAATAGCATGCTGCAAAACCGCACGTACAGAATCCCTGTACCTTCGACAAACTCAGCATTTGCGAAGCGCTTGCCCAACTTCATCCATCCTTTTCTCTATAACAAAGTTAATTCTAAAATTCCCATCAAAAAACTATCCGTCAGAGGTTCAGAAAAAAAATATCATTATGGCTCAGCTCCCTTACGTATGAGGACATAGAGGACCTAATGAAAGTGGTTAAATATACACACACACACACACACACACACACACACACACACACGCACACACACACACACACACACGCACGCACGCACGCGCACGCACACACACACACACACACACACACACACACACACACACACACACACACACACACACACACACACACACACACACACACACACACACACACACACACACACACTCACAGCACGCATTTATTTTAGTCTACTACTCTGTAATGTTAATTAAGTCTTTGTTAGAATTTAGTATCCCTGATTTTCTTTTAACTAAAATTTTCGCATCAATTATGTATATACTCATATGATCTAATCTATGTTTTTGGTTACCTACGAGACAGGCTGTGCCTAGTGTAGGAGCCAGTGAAACTGCAACTGTAACCTTTTAAGTACATGAATGTGACCAAATCTTAATGTACAATCTTTTTTGTTTGCTTTCCCATTGTATGTGTTGGTTTTCTATGTACAAATAAAGAATTTTGAACTTTTGAACTATACACAACGCAATATGGCGACAACAAAACTAGCAATCTAGCTAGGCTAGCTTAGTATCTCTATAAGACCTTTGCTAATAATAAATTATATTCATAACTAGCTTCTTCCCGCGACTCCGTCCGGGTGGAACTCGTTTATATCGTAGTTATACACACTTTCGCCCCCCATTTCGCCCCCTTAGGAGATGATTTCCGGGATAAAAAGTATTCTTAAAGGGATAAGTTCGCCTTTGTACTTTGATCTATTTTGTGACATGTTTATTATTTAACCTGTTGTTGTGTAGCTGTAGGTACAATAAAGTGCTTACATACATACATACATTCTTTATGTTAATCCGTTTAGCGGTTTTTGCGTGATTGAGTAACAAACATGTAACAACCAAACTTTCGCATTTATAAGTAATACTAGCTTCCGCCTGCGACTTCGTCTGCGTGGACCCGGGATATAAACTACCCTATATTTTAATCCAGACTATAAAATATCTTCGTGCTAAATTTCATCCAAATCGGTTAAACCGTTTAAGCGTGATTGAGTAACAAACATATGTATAAGCATCCAAACATCTAAACATCCAAACATCCAAACTTTTGCATGAATAATATTAGTAGGATAGTAGGATTAGTAGGATTTTGCAAACGGTCCTCCTTCATAATGGCTTAGTAGATATAGTAGTCACTACCACATGCCGTCTCGAGCTCTTATCATTATCACTACATCATCACTACATAGTATAAAACAAAGTCGCTTCCCGCATCTGTCCCTTTGTATGCTTAGATCTTTAAAACTACGCAACGGAATTTGATGCGGTTTTTTTTTAATAAATAGAGTGATTTAAGAGAAAGGTTTATATGACATAATATAGCATGCGAAGCCGAGGCGAGTCGCTAGTGAAGTTATAAAGCTCAGTGAATAAACGTTAACGCGGCGAAGCATTTTCTTATCGCTGTGGATGGCAGTGACCAGAAATTACGTACATATACTTATGAAAGTATGGCCAGGAGCAAGATAACGGGTACGTTTTGTATCAAACTTCTATGCAATATGCTATCTCGGGTGTAGCTTTTCTCAACGAATTCGTCCACACAAATTTACAATAGATAAATATCTACATGATTTAAAAATGTACACCACTCCGTCACAACAAAAAATTGGTAAGAAGTAATTAACTTAGGTTTATCTGTTAAAAGGTTAAACAGGGGGTTAATTTCACCACCTTGGAGAACGACACTTAGGGTAAAAAAATATCCTAGATTCTATTGAGTCTCAAACAATCACAGATTTCGAGTGCAATAATTATAACGTCAACCTTTGTTTGTCTCATCGATCAAATTTTCATTTCACTGTGATTTGTTAACAGAACGAACGCGAAACGCAATTAAATGCGAAGACGTTGCAGTGTGGTGATGAATCAAATCAAGCAATTGATCTAAGTCTACGGGAGCAACGCCGCCGGCAAAAACTAGTATAATCGTTTTAACGATTACACTGTATTATCAGATAGATTATGAATGTATTGTCACAGCTTGCGAGACTAAACGATTATCGAAATAAAAACAAATGGCAGCTTCCTCAAGTGTCAATGAAAACATGAAGGGCACACTTCAATCGGCGTGCGAACGTCGCCCCCCACTCGACGCGTCCGGCAACTAATAGACTCCCAGCATTGACCATGCTGGGGTCACCACACTGTTACATGTTAACAGTACTTTAACTCAGTGTACCCCCTTCGTATGAAAACATATTTCGCGACCGACGTACTTCACGGTATATGTCCGGCGGCTTTTAGAGTCCCAGCATTGAACATGCTAGGGTCACCACACTGTTACATGTTAACAGTACTTTAACTCAGTGTACCCCCTTCGTATGCAAACATATTTCGCGACCGACGCCCTTCACTGGATATGTCCGGCGGCTAATAGAGACCCAGCATTGACCATGCTAGGGTCACCACACTGTTACATGTAACAATATTTTAACTCAGTGTAGCCCCTTAGTATGGCTGAATATTTCGCGAACGTCGCCCCCCACTTGACACGTCCGGTGGCTAATAGAGTCCCAGCGTTGACCAGGCTAGGGTCACTGCACATTACATTATAACAGTAGTTCTTCAAGAGGCTATGTGACCCCCCAGGAGGTTACGATCTATACGTTGAAAAACGCTATTTGTGTCGTTCTCACAGTAAAGGGACCTTATTGTAGTTGGTGTTGGCGCTAATGGCATTACTTCGCCGAGAATCATCGCAATTGTTTACGCGCGTCGTAAATAATGGCATAACCGCCAACAAAAGCAAGGCGCCTTTTCATATATAGCGCCACATTTCAACTTATACAACATGGAAGATTTAGAACTTTGCGTAGCGTGCTGTGCAGATTTCTGATGTATGGACGTCAGTAGTGCCCGACCCGCTAATAGGTACTAACTACTGTCCGCGTAGAACTCATAATCTCACGATTTCATCCCTTTGAGACCCTAAAGCTAGCTAGAAGTTTGGAGGATGATTTCCGGAACTTAAAACTATTGTATCGTATGTCTTGAAACTTGGACCCAAATCGGTTGAAAGGCAAGCATTAGAAAGTAAAAAATAGATAGATTCAAGAGCATGTAAAATGGCTATACTTTGTATTTCATTTCCATATAAAGTGTACCCGGCTTTTGGCGAGCTATTATCCTGTCTGTTGCCCTCTTTTTTCGAGACTAGAAACAATACTGGTCTCAATATTTTAACTGCGCGCACAGACACAGTATTCAAACTTATTGAGGAAACTGAAACGCGTAGATGTGCGTGTGTTGACCCTAGCTAACACATCCGCTGGCAAATAGGAACGTGGACCTTAAGTTGATGATACACGCCGTTACAGAGAGTATATCCGCCAAACAGTGTATGCAGAATCGGAATCGGTTTTGTATTTATAGAGCGTGCTCGCTCTCACGCTAATCAAGTGAGCGAGAGAGCACATGGAATACAAACGTCAAATATGGTATCTCACTAGAATATTATCAATACGTTGAATTTTAAGAAATTACTATTAAAGCAATAGGGCATTTGACTTTGACAACTGTGTCAATAAATTGTTTTTTCATTAGCAACAGATTAACATCACGATAATCCTCGACTCGTTAACTATCAATCTTTCACTTATGTTTGAAATTATAAGATTTCTAAACTAACAAAAACTAACAATAAGGACTTTGTTTGATTGTGACGTCACAAGCAAAGCAATAATCCATACAAATTCCATACTAACGACAACGGAGCATTTTCGAAGTTTCATAAAAATAAGCTGATTTGACTGTTAGTCAAATACCATTTTTAGCGGTAACAACGGTCGACCAATGAAAGTTTAACATTTTTTCATCATTTAAGAAGTTAGGGCTACCCTTTAATATTGAAGTGGTATCTCTCATTCACAGCAGCACTGGAAAGATAAGTGACACCCAAATTTTCAGTACTTATTCAAAAGTTTTCGAAACGATTAATCATCTCTTTCATATCTATCGCTTTCGAACACAAAAACCCGTCCGCCAATAATGCCAATAGACACGGCTACGCTCCACCAACTTTTAAAGAACTTACCTGCGCTTCGACGTTTTTCTGGTCCGCCAGTTTTTATACAAGTTTCATATTTCATCAAGGTTACCAACCTGCAACAAATTAAAAAAAAGTTAGAGCGTTTCCACACGTTAAACCGTCAATTTATTATTATAATAATGCGTTGTTCAGTCATAACACGCTATAAATAATATCGTGTTTTCAACCACATTAAAAGTATCATTTTTCTATCGGTTTATAAATACCTAATCACTAGTAAATGTCGGAATCTCGAATGAAATTTTATCCTAATGCACAGCTTAACAAACAGAGGTAGCATTTCATACGGAGCGTTGTGGCTCATCAACATCTGTCGGTTTGGTTGCATGAGTGCTTGCATGGTCAACTATAGGGGCATGTTTGAGTTAAGTTTGACAAACAAACTTGATTATTCCGTTACAGCTTTTATTTAAAATAATAACCGACTGTGTATAACGGTTTTAAAAGCCTGTTGTCTGTTTCAATTCAAACCAAGCTTTTTTTAAAATACTACGGTGGTAATCAAGCATACGTATATAATAAGCCAGGTCATTATACCAGTTGTTTTTAGGGCATAGATACTCATAGATACGTGTGGCGTCTGTCTATAATAGGATATTTAATCTGCGCTATGCGGTTATTATAATTCGATATTTTTAACAGCCGACATTTGACAGCCGTCATCCCGGTACAATAAGCGTCAATGATGACATATGTTGACAAACTGTGCTGGGATGACAGTTGTCAAATATTGGATGAAAGGGCATTTTCACTATATGATCGCTTGTATCACGTGGCAAAGACATGTCAAAGCAAGCATTCATCTCTTTCAGACACTATTTGGTATTCAAAATCATCTGTCCGTCTAGATTCTTTATGGTAAAATGATATACTTGACCATACAGTTATAATGTGTAAAGAGGCGATTCAAAGGTCCCATCTGCATAGTTATAATCTGTGTTGGTAGTGTAATCCGATATGTTTGACTTAATACCTACGACAGTGATCAGGAGTACTTCAAACATAATGCCACCAGAAACAGGTAAATAATATACATAAATCTATAATATTAAATGCCACACGGTTCATAGCAGACAGTTAACTGTAATATAAATCTGTATTTCAATAGGTTAGTATTGCATTGTACATACGTATTCTTGTCGGTTCAAGTAAAATGATAGAATAGAAACCCGAACCAACTCGGCCAGGTCTCCCCTCAAATCCAAAGCCAACCCCGCCCACCTGACTAGTTTGGCTGAACAGTTTAACATGTTCTCTAAAGCAAATAGCTATTTTTCATTTGTTGTTAAATAAATAATACCCTAACTGTGTATACCTAAATTCAATTTATATACCTATAACTCTACACTTTTGTTTATTTTTATTTTTGTTTCTTCTATTATTTACTGAATTATGTTGTATTCTTTCCCTCTGGGAGGCCCATTAGGCCCCCGGAGAGGACCTTCTCCTAACCATATCTGTTACTGGCCGGTGGCCGCACTGCAGGCCAAACAGGGCAAAAAATGAATAAAAAAAAGGGATACATACTACATGACCCTTTAGCTGAATTAAACAATTCGTTATTCCTATTTGAAACTGAATAACCAATCTATAACTTAAGGAATGTACGATGTTCCTTACTAGGGCCTGAGACATTGCGAATTTCACGAGTGAATGAATGACATGACAAGTTTATATAACGGTCAAATATCGCAGTATCTCAAACCCATGCATCATAAATTAATAAAATAAATATTTGCGGACAATCTTACAGACATCGACCTAGTCCCAAACTAAGCAAAGCTTGTACTATGGGCGACGATAAACGTACTAAATAAATACTTAACTACATAGAAAACATCCATGACTCAGGAATAAATATTCGTGCTCATCACACAAATAAATGCCCTTACCGGGATTCGAACCCGGGATCTCCAGCTTCGTAGGCCAGGGTCACTACCAACTACCTAAACCGGTCGTCTAATTGACACATCTATATACCTACAACATTTCGCTGCATAGACAATATTCCGCACCTTTTTAAGGACGACATTAACCTGCCCTATAACCTAAATCTTTAGTCCAAGGGGAAAATAAATTAAGTCAACGGCACATAAACGGCTGAAATTGCTGGCAACACTGGATCGCGGAAACTATTATACAAAATATATCACTTCATAAACGGTCTTCGTGAAATATATTAGCTGTAGGGTATTCATATTGTCCCTCCAAGATATATTGGAAAGCTTTCGACCAGTTCAGGAGGGTTGTCTAAGGTACATTGTATTATATTAAAAAGAACATACAAGGGTAAAACCCATGAAGTAACGGTTATTTTCAAGTTACGACCGAAGAGGATAATATTTACGTTGCACTCCAATTTTCATTCATTTTTTGGGGAGGAAACAAGATGTTAGTTGTTTCAGTTCACTGTATTTAATAAGCTTAATATGAATCAGTGAGGCTTGTATTAATAATAAAAATATTATAATGACAGATGATTGGGTCCTAGCTGTTCTATCTGTTGACTGAAAAATACAATAGGAAAACGAATTAGTTTTTTAATCATAAGAAATGTCACGAATGTTTCAGGTATTAGTTTCTTTATAACACACTGGTATCAGTATCCTCGCCTTCTGAATCCTAAGTACATTACCATGGCCGTTAAACTTAAAACCAACGGGCAACTTTTCAAAATCGTTCCATTGAAGTTCTCGATTCGTGCAATAAACTATTCGATTTATCTGCCCGACGCCCTTTATTTAGTTAAACGGCGGTAGTTTCCAAGAAACTATTTACTGAGTACGGTCAAAGGACGCCCGGGAAACTTCGCCGGGAAAATGGGGGGGGGGGGGGTTCTTGGCCGTTATTAACTTCGATTATGCTTGAATTCGGAATATTAATTTGTGTGTATATTTGAATATGGAATTGTGTATGTTGTGGTGCAATAATTCGGCGGATTTTTTCTTTATCCGAACCTTACCTCTTAATTGCATTATTATTATTATTTAAATTATAAAATGATTATTCTACTTTTGTGACATTTAATGTTAGTTAATAATATTTGTTTTAATTTAATCTTGTACTAGTTTGCTTGTTAGTTTTATTTGTATGTTAAAACTATATTTGCATGCATTTATAAATGTGTTTTATAGCAAATAAATGATTGATTATGATTATGATGCTTAAATTCGATGTATTAATTTTATGACTGTGTTGCCATGCAAAATGGAGTTTGCGGGCACCTACGTAGTCCGTCTACCAACTAGAAGACTCAACAATCAAGAATAGTTTAAGTTTGTTCTGACAAAAGAGACTAGTAGATCTTGACAATTGTAAGTATGTAAGCACTTTATTGTACACAAAACAGGTTAAAACTTAAACATGATGTATAAGATTAAACTACAAAGGCATAGTAGAAAGAGTGGAAAGTACGTTATCTTCATACAAACGCACCGCGCGCGGCTTGTATGTGTGCGCCATAGTATCTATGCGTCGCCGCACGCACACTCAAACAAAATCTCTTTCTACTATGACAAAAGCTAACTTATTAATTGTGTTTTTAAAGTGATGTTAAGTGTGCAGGTAATACAATGCAAATGGTACAACCGTCATAAGTTCATAAGTTTAGAAATTTCTCGGCCAGATATTGACTTTTATATATTATACTTATAAATTTTCTCTCACAGTCATCACTGAATGTGAAAGAGGGACAAGATAATACCTAACTATATTCCTTATAGCGTACCTATTGTTCGAGATCCAATATTCAGCATTGTCCTTAGCTATATACAGTATCTAGGTATTCTTGGTAATAGACTGCGCTATTACTTGGCATATTCTAGATACAAAGAGCCTTTTCAGGAAGCTAATAAGGAACCGTAGCGCGACCAGCGGACAAAAGGTTGAAGTGTTATTGTTAGTGCAAAAGGTTGGAGTCTTATTGTTAGTGCAAAAAGTGCCGCGATGAAATTTAAAATGTGGCGAACAGCATATATATTAAGACCTGAGATTAGGTCTTGGCCTGTTTACGGTACTGAATTGTGCAATTTCAGAGTAAACTCATTCCGTTCGCATGACCTTCACAAGTATATTTTTTATCTATAACAAAGTATAGTAGGTGTGGTGTTGGGTTATGGCCGCTCCACACAATGGGCCATCCTGACCCATGATACAGGGCGCAACTATGCGTTAAAGGGAGTAGGTAAGACATATTTATGTCTCGTTCTACCGCATAGCCGCGTCCCGTATCCCCTTTCTGCCTGTGGTCGTCATAAGAGTCGTACTAAAAGTAACAAGGTCGAAGTGTGTTGTAGGCGACGGGCTAGCAACCTATCACTGTGATATCACATTTTGTCGATCTTTTATACGCAAATTAATGCTAAAAGTGGCACTGGAACATAACTTTCATGTGCCCTGTCTGCCCCTTATGTGAATGAATATGTATGTATGTATGTAACAAAGTATAACGCGCAAACGTGACAGCCCTAACTAGACGAAAGAGCACGCGCTACGCGGTAGAGTGGAGTGCTATTATTTGAGTTTTATATCTGTTTAACTTCTGTATTAATAAATAGTGCACCTTCTTACGTAAATTCTGTTATTAACTCTGTGGAGTGCTTCCTCGTGGATTGAAATCTTATATCTACTTATAGGTACTAATAAAGAAAAAAAGTCGGCGGGATTGTAAGTTCGTATGTTTGTATGTAGGGGTTATCTCCGGAACCACTGAACTGATTTCAGAAATTCTTTCAGTTGTGTGTTATAATGGAATTGCTGATGGACATAGGCTACATAGGTTTATCCTGCGAGTGCCTACGTTCTGTGCATTACGCGGGCGAAGTCGCGCGGTCAGCTAGCTAGTACGGTAGTAAAGCGCATTCAATGGTTTGTTCGCGTGACGCGCCGCCGTGCCGTGCGCGCGCGCCGATCAATCATCGGCTTCATTTGCCTGCGCGGGCGACGGCGGTTCTCAAAACCACAAATACAACAGGCTCTATGTACCTTAACGTTTAGCGTACCGACCGACATGATAACAAAGCGATGCGTGAGACAATCTAACGAATGAGAACACGGCAGGGCCGCGCGTACCTATTTGATGTCCGCTACCCTATGGTTGTCTGAAATAGATAGCTCTTCAGCGATAAGACCGGCTATTGTTAGCCTCTAGATCTAGATACTTGTATTGATTATGTCATGTACAGTGTTCGTTTATTGAGGTGTACAATAATTAGTATTTGTATTGTATTGTAAAACATTGCAATCTGGGGCAAAAATTTAAAGATGTTGATAGTCCTTTAAATACCGCGATTTTCGGATAGCGCTATCGTTTAAAACGTTATAATTCTAAAAAAATATTCTTAAAGCGATACTTTCGCGCTGTATAGCGGTATCCATTATAACCTTATAAATCTAAGCCAATAGTAAAACGATACTTGCTTACGTTACGTGATATAATAGCTTAATAACGTTGTAGGGTTTATAGTGTGTCTTGATCGCACTTGTGGTTTCGCCCATTCGACGTTTTATAAGGTTATTCGACCGTATTTTATAATGATATGATAGTCATTCTGTTATGATATTTATATCCTTAACCTTATGGGGCATTACTGATTTAGTTATAACGAAAAATTTTAACACTAACGAAATATAACGTTGTGTTTCCGCTTTTTTTCATAACGTTTTAAAGGTCTTGATGTTGATGATCTTTTGAAAATTGATCTAGGTGTCTTTTGATATCATATTAGAATACAAAGTGCCTAATCTGATTGACCTCCTGTTACATAATATCCAATCAGGCTGACAATGTAACAGACGACAGCTGACGCTGATATTTATTGTGCACTGCTGGCTTGACAAGTCACGCTACTGAGCCTTGCGTCAAATTAAGCAAGCAATGTATACTGAATTGTCGTTGGCAACTAGAGCATGTCACATCGACATACGGGCCTGGTTTTCTTAGGATTGGATTTGAAGTAAATATAAAACTCGAAAGCACAAATGGGATATACCCACATGCACTACACATTGTTTAACATAATTTACTGCAAAGAATTGGCATGGTGACAAAAAAAAAATATGATGTCATTCGAACCAGTTTTTGGAGAGGAACAAATATTTGTATGGGAGCAACTACAATTAAAGAACATGAATACCCAAAAAATTGAGACAAAGATTGACCTCGCTGGCGGCAGCGCAAAGCGCTTCATACTGATAGACAGACAGGTATGACGTTACAACCGACATTTGTTAGTACAAAGTACATGTATCAATGTATGTAAAAATCAGGTAAATTGTTGTTTCGGTCGTGAAATACTGCGTTTAAGTACATAGTTGTCATACAATTTTCTTTCTATAAAAGCGTAAGGATTCTATTGGTAACTTTAAATTTACTCTTGGACAATAAAAAAATGCATATTTTTCTTTGTACGATTTTTTATAATTTATACTTTATTACGATAATTTGATGGTTTACTATCCATTTAGCATCACTACGTTGTCAATTTGAACATGAGGCACCATGCCTATTGCTACGCGCTACTGTTAAAGACAAAAATATAAGGCTGAATACCTAACTACCTATCTAAAGAGGTAATTTTATATTTGCTTGACTCTCGATACGATTTTCAGGTTTTAGAATAACTTGGCCTAGACAGCGTTTTAACGACCGGTTGAGCCTAGTGGTACTGGGAAGTAAAGTAACCCTGCCTACGAAACTAATGGTCCTGGGTTCGAATCCCAGTAAGGGCAAATATTTGTTTCGGATTCATGCATGTTTTTCTATTTACTTAAGTACCCATAACACAAGCTTATTGAGCGTACTATGGGACTAGCTACGAAAACCGCGTTCAAGCTAATGAACATACATACATACATACATACATTCACGCCTTTATTCCGAAAGGGGTAGGCAGAGCAACTGAAACTTACGTTCCAGCGCCACTTTTAGCATAACTGTGGGTATAAAAGATCGACAAAATGTGATATTGCAGTGATAGGTTGCTAGCCCATCGCTCACAACATACTTCAACCCTAAGCTAATGAAATAGATGAAAATACGAGTGACCCACCATTTTATAAGTGTGTAAAGTTTTAGACGCGCTGTCCGCGGTATATCGGAGTTTTATTGAACGTTAATTGGTGTATGCGGGTCAGGGTACGTCGGTATTGATGCCAACACGTATCTTACTGATGATCGGGAGCTAGCCAGTCATTGCCAATCAATTATTATCAGTTTTTTTGTACATATATACTATATTGCGAGTATTGCGACGTCAGCACAGCTATGCTCAACCTGCAGCGCGCTGCGGCCTACGGAGCGGTTGCGAGTGGCCCGCCATCCATCAAGGGATACTAGTATAGAATAGAAACCATATAAAATAAACCTTAGCCCGGGGTAAAATGCCTTTGCGCTGCATTAATTGATTATCAGAAATAAGTTATCTTATTCAATTAAGATATTCTGCTATTGTATAATGTATGTACCTCATTCCTCATATTAAATCAGAATTTTAAGGTACAAATTCGTCAACGTTCCTTCGATTATCTACGAGTAGGATATCAAAGGGAAATATTGTACTAGTTTTACTTACATACATACATACATACATACATTCACGCCTTTATTCCCAAAAGGGGTATTCAGAGCACATTACACTTATGTTCCAGCGCCACTTTTAGCATAACTGTGGGTATAAAAGAACGACAAAATGTGATATTGAAGTGATAGGTTGCTAGCCCATCGCTCACAACACACTTCAACCCTGCTCCATTAGTCGACTTTTACGACACCCACGGGAAGGAAGGGGGTGGTGAAATTCTAACCCGACACCACACGGGTGGTAGTTTTACTTATTTCAGATAATTAAGTGCTTTCAAAGATAATACTAATGCTTTGCGTTTCAAAATGGTTTCCTTGAAATCGCATTACGTTTAACGCACGATTTTTCTAAAAGGTAGGGGCAGTAGGGGCAATATGGCCCACTAAATATAATTCAACTTCGACCATCATGGAGTGGAACGCATTACCCATAACGATTTCCAACTCTGCGCCAGGAATACGAACTCCTTCAGAAGCTAACCCAGCCTTTATATTAAGTTGCTCTCGCAATAGTAGTGTCATGGGACTATATTATTTGAAGTTGAAGAAAAAAGGCAAGGTACCGCCTACCGACTTCAAAAAGGAGGAGGTTCTTTATTCGTCGGAATCTTTTCGTTTTTACAAGCTTTTAGTTAGTTTCACCTGTCCCGTTGTCTGTTTGTCTGTCTGTAATCAAATCTTGTAAGTTAAATTTGATCAAATTCCCGGCTTCCGATTGAGTTGAAATTTTGCACGAATATGCAAATCTTGTGACAATGCAATATTATGATGACGTGGAGCTGATCTGATGATGGAGCTGGAAGCTGGCCATAGGAACTCCGTAATAAAACCACATAATCCCATCGAGTTTGGGCTCGTTAGAATCATCTCAATGAGTAGTTAGATGACGGTATACAGAAAAGTACAGTCGGCAATAAAAGCTTGTACCAAAAATGATATTTTTGACAGAAACTTATTATGTATGTTCCCCGATTACTCTGAGGCGCCTGCAGCGAATTGGGAAGATTTTTTTTGTTTGAAAAGGTATCTTTCCCAGGTGGTCCCATACCCATGGTCATTAGGTCAGGATCTGATGATGGGATCCTAGATAACTCTTCAAGTACTGATTGCAGTCGGTGAAAACTGTGTTTTTAAGTCCATCTTAATATTAAAACGTTACCCGTGGTTAAAGCCATTTGTGTAGTGAAGAATTGGTTACTAACGCTTTCATCCTTTCACCGAAAACCTAATATAACACACACACACACTAACATTCACGCACACATAAGTACACACACACACACGCACAAATAGTAATTTTAGTCTTCAACTGTAATGTTAATATTTATTCCATCTTCATTTTACTTTTAACGAAACAGAAGTTAGTGTTTTGTACTGCAAAATGGTAATATTTTATCTAGTTTGTGTTAATCGCACTAGCAGGCGGCCAAGATACAGGCTTAGCCTAGTTTGGCGTCTGACGGATATAACTTTTATGATATAAGAGAATAAATGAATTTATTTATTATTTTATTTAAGTAATTATATTATACCATTGTGTTCGTACCGAAAGGCGGGGCGTGGGTAGGGTAGGTGGACTGATGACCTGGTAAAGGTTGCTGGAGTCCCCTGGATGCGGGTGGCGCAGGATCGGTCACTTTGGCACTCTTTGGGGGAGGCCTATGTCCAGCAGTGGACGTCTTTCGGCTGATATGATGATGATGATGATGATGTAACCATGGTGAGGTAAAACAACATGTTGTCCATATTTTGTCTATTATTTATGTCTTTGGCCCCATATAACTTGTTGATAGCACTATACATATACATACACATTTCGAAACCAGTTATCATACCCTTAGGGAATAATTCGGAACTCAAACTGTCTCCGTGCGAAATATCAACTAAATCGCTTTAACCGTGTATGTAGAGTTTACCGACAAACGTAAAATTACAAACAAAATATACACGTTCAAATGCTAACTTTTCCTCTAAGTGTTTTCATACAATCAATCTTTTAGCAATAATATTAATAGTATAGATTATTATATTGGGAACACCAGTTATCAAAAGTTCCTAACGCGATTTTAAACAACATATAATGATATCCCGATTTCAATATTTATAATAACAAGTATAAATAAGTTTCTGTCAAAAATTTCATTTTTGGTACAAGCTTTAATTGCTGACTGTACTTTTCTGTATACCGTCATCAACTCATTGAGACGATTCTAACGAGCCCAAACTCGATGGGGTTATGTGGTTTTATTACGGAGTTCCTATGGCCACCTTCCAGCTCCATCAGCAGATCAGCTCCACGTCCTCATAATATTGCATTGTCACGCGATTTGCATATTCGTGCAAAAATTTCAACTCAATCGGAAATCGGGAAGTGGATCAAATTTAACTTGCAAGATTTGATTACAGACATACAGACAGACAGACAACGGGACAGGTGAAACTAAATAAAAGCTTGTAAAAAACTACAGCATTTCACCTTAAAAGAAAGTGTTACATATCAAAAATTGCCGAAGCATTCTGAATAGGGTTCTGTAAGCGAGCTTTTAAAGTTCTTCCCCTTTTGGAAACTCCTGAAGCGATTTTAAAATCTTGAAGATATTAGAAAAGAGGTAAAACTTTGCTTTCAGAAAGGTAACTTCTTATTTGAGTGGAAAGTCTGATCATACTAAGGCGTAAATAACTATGATTTCTAACTTAACTTTGTCGGTATCGCGTAAAAGTTCGCATTTGACACGGAATCTTTATTCTTGAGAAAAGGATATAGTGAAGTGCAAATATGCGCTTAAAAGCCACGTACATTTTTCATGCAATTATGAAACAATTATTCTCGCTTTATTAGTTTGTGGTTAGGTTATTATCTCGCATTTCTATCGATGGGTTAGTGTGTCTTAAGTTGCTAAGCTGGAGCATTCTCCATTTTTAAAGTAGTCGAACTGAACAACGACCAGACCCAATCATAGAGCCAAATCCGCTACGAACATTTTCACGATCATTTTAGTGATAGTACCGGGAATAGTAAATGCTATGCGGGAAGTGTGGGCAAAGTGGGACGGTGACGGGACAATAACAAAATTACTCGGCTCGGCAAAAAGCTCGAAGAGAATTTACTGTCGTTTCGCTAGAATGCTGGCTATAACGCTCGCTAGGATGCTAGGAAAAACGCTCCTGTTTAGTTTGTGAGCTTTTACCTGTAATGTAGATGAAATGAAATAAATGAAATAGCACTTTTACAAGTCGAAATTCTACCAGCGTTTCTGAAATAGAAGATCACTGTGAAGAAAAAACGCCGAAACAAACCCAACAGTCAGTAATTTTTTGCCAAAAAAAGCTTATTACAATGATAGTTCTTAACCTTAACTTAAAATAAGTCAAACTAAATATAAATACAAAGAAAAAATGTATCATAATGCGTTGTTCTACAAAAAAACATGTCCGAAACTGTGTTACATAATACAAGGCAGAGATTAAGAAAAAAAGACGAAAAGCATGGAAATGCGACTATTAACTAAAGCCTTAGGTATGCTCTCTTGTAGGAACTGTGTAGTCTAGCTCCCTAGGCGCGATATGAATGTAACATTCGCTAGAAGGCAAAAGGTTGTTCGAGTTCCTTTCATACGAGGGGTGATCCAAAAGTTTTGATAATCGGTATTAAAAACAGAAGTTCTCCGTATCGCATCATTTTTAATTATTTAATACACTCTTTATTAATTTACTTACCTATATATAATATATTAAAAATGTTTTAATATTGCTACATATAAAAAAAAAACTTTGGATAGTCGAAATGAAGCTTAGTTTTTACATCGACGCAATTGCACCGATTTTATTGAGGACTTTTCCATATCTAAGAATAAGAAGTAATAGTAAAAGCGTTGGTCTAGATTAGAAGGTAGGTAACTAGATTTATAGAATTCACAAGCCTGAAAAACAACCCTGGTAAATCGGCAAGCTCAGCCAAAAAAAAACTCATAGAATTGGTTTTTTATTTCTTTGGTTTTTTTCTGAGACGGCCTCGCTTAATTGCTATAGAATTATGATATATCACTCTCCCTTCGTATTTATATTCATACTTTTGTCACCTACGTCCGCCCTATTTAAATAAATTAAAAAATGTGTATTGATGGCCAGAAAAATCTACCTTGAACTTTGTTGCGTGAGCCGTGGCTTAAAAAAATTATGACATGAGTTTGATTTATTAATTTCGTGGCATCCAAATGAATAAACCTATAATTTTATTATAAACTTTTTTTATTACCACACCAGAATTTTACCAACACCGCCCCTAACATGTAACAAAATATCCTCAAATTTTACAGACGTCAGAATATATTGTATAATTTAGCTATTAAAGAAAAACAAATGAATGAAATATTTTTTTTAAGTTTTTAGGTTATTATTGAATAGTCGCACAGTAGGAATGACAATCACAAATTATCATCATGAGACCAAATCATGCTGATTATCAAAACTTTTGGATCACCCCTCGTATACCTAAAGAGCATTGCAAAATGCGTGTTTTGTTTTGCAAACACACCTCAATGTCGTTGGTACGGTAGTCACGCATTGTTTTCCCGCCGAAAATCACGGCTTAACATGTGTGTTTGGCACAGAGTTGATGAAGTGACATATGTGTCTACAAAATTAGGTGATATACGATATTTGGGATTGACGTACGAGTAAGCTCATGACGAAAACATTAACGATACTAAAATATTTAAAAATACAGTGAAATCATACCTTATGAGGAAAGACTTATACATTAGATGAGTTTTTTTAATGATAAGAGCGTGAACTGGATGGAGAAATAATAATATAAAATAAATTGTATCTAATTAATAATTATGTACAGGACAATGTGTAAGATTTTATTAGTAAGATAATTAGAGTGTGTAAAAGAAGAGGAAGACCTACTCAATGTTGAACAGTTTTTTTTTCAATTGCTTTGCCCTTCCAGGTTTCATATTGATCTGTTATCATTACTTTAAGAACTGTATACTTAACTTACATGAGTGCAATAAATGATATGAAATATGAAATAAAATATGAAGTCGTGATATAGCGCTCTTATAAAAAATTACAATCTACTCCCCACCCTGAAAAAATTCTGAACATGATTAACAATAATGGCACAAAAAAAGAACAGCCACACACGTTTCTGGTTTTCTACAGTTGTAAATGTTTAGGGGTGTATGTTATATAGAAAACACAGAATAATAATTATTAGTTGAAGAGATGTGCTTATAAAGAGTTTGACCACCGAGGCGTCACTAGAAAAACGGAAGCTGGTAGTGGTATAGCAACGCGAAACGTATAGCGACGTAAATAATAGTTTATTTGAGAGCTAAAATAGGTGCCCTTTAAACAATTAGAAAAAGAAATTACACAACTTACCGGTCAGACTACTATCTGCATGCTTTCAATTAAAAATTATTTAGAAGACAACGTATTTGTAAGAGAGAGGGCAATTTCATTAAACTTACCCATTACCTCGTATTTTATTCAAAAGAAACTCATAAAGAGTCCAATTCGATAGTCGTAAACGAATTTTGAAATAATGAATAAATAACAATGACAATTATTATAATTTGCATGCTCCAACTCTAATCCCGAAACTATTTTTCTGACCAGGCACACTGTCACGGAACAGTCGCAGCCGTGACCGCGAAGGGAACGAGTACAAGCAATGCGAAGTTATCACTACACCTGTATGCGGCGACACCGGCATATAAAACTCCTGAAGGAACTATGCCAAGCTTACAGTTCAGAATTTCTCCACCCGCAAAGTTCAATTGGTAAATGCAGAACTGGTGTCGCGGGACAAACTTATCTTTTCAGTCGCGTGTCGCGCTACTGTCATCACTAAGTTAAAAAGACAGTAGGCTGCAGTGGAAGCTCTCAATTTGGTCACCCGCAAAGCAAAATTGGTCCATTCGCAAGGGACTCGATGGTGTCGAGCCATTTTTGGAAGTGGTCGCGACGGTACGTGATTCTCCGAAGAGGGTTGGCATGTCGAGCTATAACTTCCACAGGCTCGTATATCGATGAGTTTTTCCGTTACAAATACGGCCTTGTTCCGTCTGCATAGATTTCAAATTCAAGCAAGCGTTGAAACGTAATATGAGTTTGGGATAACGGGTTGTCAGTGTGCGGAAAATAAAACTGGTTGGAAGAAATTCTTTTGAACAGATAAACGGGCTGAAGATGGCTAATACCGGTGCGGAAGGTATTTATTCATAGGCTTTAAATCTAATAAGGATACAACAGGTTTCATGATAAAAAACCAGCAGGTACAGGGCCAAGTTTATGGAAATATTGAGTGATGTGAATGAACGGCATTCCTAGTACATAAATGAACTATTGTCATTCAACATTATTCAGATTACTAGCATTTTTCAGGGAAAGATTGACATAATTGATAGGGTTCTGTGAAGACTGAAACGTATTATAATTATTGTCAAATGTAATAAGCACCATTTAGGTATGTCTGCTATGCTCTCGAACCGTTAACCAAAAAAAAAACATATAAAAACAAAATATCTGAATATTGGGATTGCGATTTGCGCCTCGGTTATAGCTTAAGGATTGATTTACACTGGAAGATACGGTATGCGATAAATTGACGACCACCTTAGCTTAGTACCCGGATTCGATTCCCGGTAAAGGCATTATTTATTGTGTTCTTGAATAAATATTCGTGCTTATACGAATAATTCCTCCTCTTGAATCTTTGATGTTTTCTTATATTGCCGTCTGGTTCTGATACCCATAGTACAAGCTTAGCATAGTTTTGACAAATGTATACACTACTAGGTGCCCACGCGACTTCGCCCGCGTATTGCAAGGAAAACAGGCAAACCCGGGGAAAAAAAATATAGTCTATAACTAACCAGAAAGTCTATTCTATATGCAGAATAGCACATTACGTACCTTTTTTTTTTTCTTGGTGGGTAGTCAAACAAACAACAAGTCAAAATAGTAGAGCTGTATTTTAAATTAAAGGAAAAATAGAATTTTACATTTTCTGAATGTAGTAACCACTTCCATGTGATACTTACTGCCTCATTGCTGCCCTCTGCTAATAGACACTTCTGTTAATCACCTTTTTTTTGTCATTACAACAAGAGTTCAAAGGTCACTTTTAGTGGACACACCTTTCTGCACACAATGGACCACCTAGTACAGCTGCAAAAGAGCATGGATGACATGAAGGCCATGTTTGCTTCCCAAATGGCCACTTTTGAGAGTTCCGTGGCCACCCAGGGAGGTGATGTGTTGGCGGGCGGCTACAGCCCTTTCAAAACTCTGCTGTGGAAGGCCGTCGAGACACTCCAGGAACAAATGGGCTTTGTTTTGAAGACTTTGGAGGAGATGGAAACCCGTTCTCGAGCTGGAATTCTGCTGCTGCATGGTGTTCCGGAGGTTGCAGGTGAGGTGATCACAAACACGGCGATGAACATCATCAAGCAGGATCTCAAAGTAGACGGGGTCTCGGCGCATTCCATGATGGCCTGATACCGCCTTGGTAGGACCCCTATGCCATCTAAACCACGGCCTGTGCTACTTAAGTTCAGCTGTCACAGGGCTCGGAACGCAGTTTGGACCTCGAAGAAACTGCTCAAGGGCTTTGGTAGAACTCTCTCTGAGTTCCTTACTTCTACCCGGCATGCTGTGTTCGTAGAGGCTCGCAGGCTGTATGGCGTCAGAGACAGCTGGACAAGCGACGGGCGGATTGTGGTGCAGTGCAGTGACGGAGTGCGCCGGAAAATAACGTCGATGGTAGAACTGCGGTCGTTGCCTGCGCCTGCGGCTGCGGTGGATGACGGTCCCGCGGTGGGGGCAAGTGCGGGGTCAGCGGGGGCTCCTAGGGTTCCAGGTGCTGGAGTACCTCCTGCGCAGCCGCGCCGACCCAAAAACCCTACCCGAACTGTCGCTAGCGAGGCGGCACGGCGTGGTGCCCATATTTAGTTTCCTATTGTATGCTGTTCTTATTCCAAATTCTAATCTAGATAAATTTTTTTCTTCTTATTTTTTATACGCCTGTACACCTTAAAATATTCATTCGAAATGTCATCACTGTCACTTGTCATTCTTGTCAATATCAATAGTAGGTTAAAATTTGTGTGACGTTTTGTGCGTTTCGTTATTGCGCAGTAAAATTTTATTGTTGTATTTTTCTATGTGTACATGTTTATACTCTATGATGGTGCGTCTGTAATTTTAGTTTTCTTGTATTGTTTGCGTTACTTTTGTTTGGATGGCTTTCGTTAATGTAACTCTTGTTTTAGCTGGCGAGCGATTGAGGCAGTTTGCTCTTTAGTGTAATTAGTAGTTTGCTGATTTAGCTAGTGACTTGGGTACTTTTGTAGTATTTATTTATATTTCTATATACTTATATATATATATTTATATTTGTACTCAACCGTATTTACAATGTCGGACGTGTTTAATGGTAGTTTGGACAGCGAGTTTTTTTCACTCTCTTCTTCAAGTCTTTACGATTCTTTGAGTGACGCATCAGATATGCCTGATCTTAGTGAACGCTTGCACTGTACTTTTAAATCTTCTACTAAAAACTTCAATGTCGTTCATATAAATGCGCAGAGTGTGCCGGCTCATTACACTGAATTGCTTGCATCGTTCAGCTCCAATAACAATATCCACGCAATTCTTATCTCAGAGTCATGGCTAAAGCCCTCTCTTCCTTCAACTTTATATCCCTTGCCTGGGTATATTCTGATTCGTAATGACAGGATTAGCGCTAGCGATAGCGGTTCGGGAACCGTTCGGGGCGGCGGTGTTGCCATATATATATAAAAAGCAATTTTGCTTATCGTGTAGTTGCTCAGTCGCCATCAGTCTACTCGAACTCTTCAGAGTATCTTTTCTTAGACGTGACTTTACATCACTCTAAAGTTCTTCTTGGCGTTTTTTATAGCCCTTCATCTCAGATTAATTATTTTGAATCCCTCGAAAATGTTTTAGTCAATATTAGCCCTCAGTTTGATCACAATATTATTATGGGTGACTTTAACACCTGTCTCCTTAAAAACGACCATCGTTCCTCTAAGCTCCATTCTCTTGCCACTTCTATAAGGCCTGATTCGTTACGGATTCGCCAAATTCAAAATTATTTTATTCCACTATATACCAACCTTTTTCGTTGGGGTTTCGAGTTTTGACAGCTTTAATGTCACAAGAATATGACGATTGCGATGTTTATTGTTAAATATTTACTAAACACCAAATAAGATGAATCAACGGCAACGCCGAGAACTAATCATCACCAAATGGCTAGAAAATACTCAACGCCCGAATCATTATATCGCCAGGGACCTCAAAATGCCAAGAAAAACTGTGGATGATGTATTAAAACGGTACTTCGAGACCCAGTCTACGGCTCAGAGGCCAAGAACCAGAGAACGTAATGGTCCTCGTGACCCCGCATTGGAAAAAAAGATTTTAAGGACCATACGTAAGAATCGCACTATGTCCGAACGTGATATCGCAAAAAAAATATCCACTGATCAATCCATGGTTCGACGTGTCAAGCAACGTGCTTCTATGAAGTCAAAAAAAAGCGTAAGATACCAAAAACGTCAGAAAAGCAAAAAGCAACAATTAAAACTAGTTCTCGAAAACTGTACGATTTTTTGGGCTCAAAAAACTTTCATATAATTCTTGACGATGAAACCTATGTAAAAGCCGATTTTTCGACACTTCCGGGTGACCAATACTATACAATAGCTGACGGAGAAACTCTTCCTGATTCGGAAACCACAATTGGAATCGAAAAATTTGGATCAAAATATTTAGTTTGGCAAGCTATCTGCCCCTGTGGTGATCGTAGCCGTGCTTACGTAGCAAAGGGTACCATCAACAAGGAAGTCTACATAAATGAGTGTTTGAAGAAGCGGCTTTTGCCTTTTATGCGAAAACACAATATGTTGACATTATTTTGGCCCGATCTGGCAACAGCTCATTACGCAAAAAATACGATAAAGTTCCTTGAACGTAATAATATTAAAATCGTACCAAAAAACATGAACCCTCCAAGTGTTCCACAGTGCCGTCCAATTGAGAGATATTGGGCTTTAGTTAAAGGAATCTTACGAAAATCAGGCAAAACAGCAAGCGACCACAAGGATTTCCTTAAAAAATGGGATTGGGCATGTAAACAAGTGTCTAAAGACACTGTCGCACGGTTGATGGAGGGCATCAGACCGAAACTACGACATGAGTGGAATAAAAAAAAGAATCCCTGAAAATATCGTTAAATGTCAAATTTTACATATCATTTCATGTAATCACCCATAATTAAACACAATATAGTGACTAATTTTATTAAAATTGCGTTTTAAATTTGGCGAATCCGTAACGAATCAGGCCTTAAATCTAAGCGTGTTGCCACTTGATGCTACGCATTTTCCTCATAACGGCCCCCCATCTCTTTTAGATCTCATTCTTACTACTTCTCCAAATTTGGTATCCCTCCACGGGCAATTCAATGCTGCAGGTTTCTCCAATCATGATTTAATCTACGCCTCTTTTAACATACGTCCCCCGAAGAAGAGACAGAAGATAATCATGCGTAGAAATCTCCGAGATGTAAATTTGGAAGCGCTCTGCGATGATGTTTCACATGCTGATTGGAGCAGTGTGGGGTGTCTTGATGATATTAACCTGAAAGTAAGGGCTTTCAATGGCATATTGCTTGCGATTTTTGATAAGCATGCTCCTTTAAAACCAACTCGAGTTAAGCACTTTCCTGCACCGTGGCTCACGCCGGAGATCAAACAGTGCATGGCCAGGCGCGATCGAGCTCGTATTAAATTCCGGCTGGTTCCTTCGGACGTAAATCGCCAGAGATATGTTTCCATACGTAACCGCTGCAACAAAGTCTGTAGGGAAGCAAAGCGCCTCCATATTCACAAGTCGATAGAGGAGTGTCCCCCATCTAAGTTGTGGAAATTTTTAAAGTCTCTTGGGGTCGGCAAAACTCAGCAATGTTCTTCCAATACCCTTGACATTGACGCTATTAACAAACATTTCAGCGCGTCGCCGGTTATTCTTGACCCATCCATTAAACAATCCACTCTATCACTTCTTGCCAGTATTACACACCCTGACTTATCTCCCTTTGAATTTGGTTTGATTTCACCGCAAGAGACGCTTGCCATTCTCAAATCTGTTAAGACGAAGGCCATCGGTGACGATAGCCTCAGTGTGGATATGCTTATGCTCGTAGCGGATTTTATTGTTCCTACCCTTTCGGATATTATAAATTTCTCCTTGTCCACTGGAACCTTTCCGGCTTCGTGGAAGTGTGCTAACGTAATTCCTCTCCCCAAAATCCCTAATGCTGTATCTTTCACTCAATACCGCCCTATTTCTATTCTCCCAGTTTTGTCAAAGATCATTGAACATTATGTTAATCGTCGTCTCCTTTCACACCTTAACAGAAATTCTTTGTTTAATCCTTTCCAATCCGGATTCCGCCCCGGGCATAGCACGGTCACCGCTTTAGTTAACGTCACCGATGACATTCGTCTCAATATTGAATCCAAAAAGCTTACTGCCCTTGTTCTTCTTGATTTTAGCAGTGCTTTTAATACGGTAGATTTTGATATTCTGCTAGGTATTCTCCGCTCTCTTAACATTTCTGAAACTCCCTTATCCTGGTTTTGCAGCTACCTCTTTGGCAGGCGCCAGCGCGTTATGTTCGATGACAAGATGTCTGAGTGGTGCGAACTCTCCGCTGGCGTTCCCCAGGGAGGTGTGCTTTCTCCATTATTGTTCTCTGTTTTCATAAATAGTATCACCGAATCCCTAACTACATCATATCACCTTTACGCAGATGACCTACAGATTTATGCAGCGGCTACTGTGGATGAGATCTCCTCATTAATCTCGGAAGTCAATCGAAACCTTGAGTCGATACGCTGCTGGGCGTGTAAGTTTGGTTTACAAATTAATGCAAAAAAATCGCAAGCGATTGTTATTGGTAGTCCTTACTATGTAAATAAGCTCTCAGAGGTGGTGGTGCCTGACATCCTTTTTGATGGAATTTCTATTCCTTTTTCCTCTACTGTCAGGAATTTGGGTATCACCATGGATCAGACGCTTTCTTGGTCACCCCATATAGCTGTGAGTCAGAGGATCTTTAGATCCCTTCACTCCCTAAGGCGTCTCCAGAATTTCCTTCCACTTCGTACCAAGTTGACCCTTACTCAATCTCTTTTGCTTCCTCTTCTGGACTACGGTGATATTGCGTTTCTGGACCTCAACGAGGAGCTGCTTGATAGGCTGGAGCGCCTGCAAAATGTATGTATCAGATATATTTTTGGTCTACGCAAGTATGATCATATCTCTGAATTCCGCTCTAAGCTTCGATGGTTACCGATTCGCCGGCGCAGGGACGTGCATATCCTGTCATTACTTTTCAACACACTGTTCAGCCCTACTTCCCCTCCTTATCTTTCTGAGCGGTTTAACTATATGGCAGACGGCAGTGGCCACCGCTTGCGGTCGGGTGCTAACCTTACTCTTGCTGTACCGTCTAGAAAGACGCGAACATACTCCAGATCTTTTACCGCGCACGCTGTTAAGTTGTGGAATGAGTTGCCTTTGTCGCTGAGACAGTCGCGGTCTGTTGCGTCACTTAAGATGAATTTGAAGAAGTTGTGGCTTTCCAATGACTTGTGAATTGGTTGAATATAGTATTTATTTATTTATTGTATATTTGCGATATATATAGTGTGTATTATGTTTTATACTGTATATTTATATATGTATTGGCATGTTTTTATTTGTCTAGAATTAATACCTATTAGGTTTTGTTTTCATTTTCTCTGTGTTTTTGTACACGGTATAAGTTTGCCTATCTCGGTCTACCTACCTTCCTCTCAATTGCTCAAAGGTTAGCTGGAAGAGATCCCTTATAGGGATAAGTTCGCCTTTGTACTTTGATCTATTGTGTGACATGTATATTCTTTAACCTGTTATTGTGTACAATAAAGTGCTTACATACATACATACATACACGTACCTAGGGCGGTGAATTCGTGAATGGCCCAGACCGCAGTTGTTTGTGGCCCGAACCGAAGGTGAGGGCCATCAATATGCGATCTGGGGCTTTACGAATTACCACCCGTGGTAAGTACACAATTTTACGTCTTCATCTGGCCACAATGCGAGCTTTACCGTACGCGCAGCGTGCAGTAAAACTCGCATTATGGCCACAGGTGTCACGTAAAAGTTATTTTTGAAATCGGTCCAGTGGTTCCAGAGACTACCCATTACATAGAAACTTACAAAGCTACAATCTCACAGACTTCCTCTTAAGAGTCCGCAGTAAGCTTGGCCGAATTTCACCTTCCCATACAAACGTAGTTACGCTCTCAGTTTAAAACTATGTGTTGGATTGTGATTGTGAAGAAACTTTGCATAGACATTGACATGAGGTATATCTATGTCTGTAATTAGTTTATATGGTTCCAGTTTATAAAACAAACGAAATACAGCAAAAACAAGTTTAGTATGAAAAACTTAAATTCGCTTTTTTTTACTATGGTATCTGAAGCTATACATAAACTAATTACAGACATAGATATACCTCATGTCATTGTATATGCAAAGTTTCGTTACAATCCAACACTTAGTTTTAAAATGAGAGCGTAACTACGTTTGTATGGAGAATCGCGCTTACTGCGGACTCTTCTATTAGTAAACTATTACAACTCCTGAGAAAACATCTTTAATAAACTATATAGGTAGAAAGCCGGAATAAAATAAACATTTTATCTGGATCTAGCGCTGTCTAGAATCAAGATCCTAAGTCAGAATTATCACTCAATCTTACAACGACGCCTTTCTAAATGACTCGTTACCAGTTATTCAAAGAAGAGAAACTTATTTCTAGCATTCCTTATATAAACGTGCACCTTAAGCGATTTGTCTCTCACTTAGGGAATAATTTTATCCCGTTTAATTACCATTTCAGTACCTATTCAAGATAGGTCTGGTCAAAAGCACCCTGGTGTCAATTACGGGCCACCCTTCAATATATTGATTTAAATTTTCGCGACTGTCACACATATTTTTATACTAAACTAGCTTCTGCCCGCGACTCCGTCCGCGTGGAACTCGTTTATATCGTAGCTCGATACAAACTTTCATCCCCCATTTCACCACCTCAGGGGATGATTTCCGGAATAAAAACTATCCTACGTCCTTTCCCGGGATTCAAACTATCTCCATACCAAATTTTATCTCGATCGGTTTAGCGGTTTAAGCGTGAAGAGGTAACAGACAGACAGACACACTTTCGCATTTATAATATTAGTATGGATTACATATTTTATAGTTAATCGCGTACACTAAACTATGTATTTACCTAATTAAAGGTTTCCCGACGTTACATAGTTTATTATAGTGTACCTACTTACGTGATTAAGTCCCGCTTTAGTATAAACATGAAGGGTTTCATTGACTGGCCACGTTATACTAAATTGAATTCTGTTTGCAGGGGAACAGAGTTCGTTTTTAGTATGAGAGGGCCATTTATTGAAGGGTGGCCACTGGCCAGTGATTGGCGATTTACCATACAACTTTTTAAGACAGATTTTATATTAATTATTTACATACTAAATATCTCAGTGTCAATCACATTTTTGGCAAAAACTGCATCACATTTTTTGAGCGTTCCTTGCTCATTAGAATAAACAACTTTTATTTTGTCTATTGATACGGCCCTTGATAGCGGCCACATACAGAATGGAAGAAATAACATACGGAGTGGCAACTCCCATACTTAAATACTAAGTCGCCCTCTACGTGACTATCAGTGTCGCTATTCGACGTTAGATGTTATGCCTGTAAATTGTTATTGTTAGGCAATATGGTTTGCAATCGGCCCAACATCTATCGATCGTGTAATAGCGATACTGATAGTACAGCCAGTGGACGCTAGATGGCGTCTGGAGAACGCGTCGAAAAATGGAAGTTGCCACTCCTTATCTTATTTCCTTCATGTAAATACACACCACAAAATTGAAGCGATAGCAAACGCGACTCAAAGCTAAAGAATATGCATAGGTAGGTACAACTTTTTAAGGTGCAACGTCAGCGTGAACTTTTTATACAAATGATTGTCGGACTACATTACATAATTACAAAACATTCATGTTATTTGTTACGGGTGATGGTACCTAGTCTATGTGGTCTGTGGTAGAAGAATAAAAGATGGCTTCAACAATGTCGAGTCGTTTCATTAATATCCAATAATAACACAAACATGGTGTCAGAATTGGGATACGGGTGCACAAGTAAATTGCATGTCTTATTTTACCTTTAAAATGCTCAAGCTGAATAATAAAGTTCATTCTCAAAAAGCGCATTAAAATAGTGACATGTTAAATGTATTCCTGTCAAGTCAAGGGCACATGTAATATTAAAACACCTTAAGAATGGGAAATGTGACAATATTGAGTTTGTTATTGTCAGCTCGGAGTGTATGACTATTTTAGGCTTACCATCTTGTGTGAAACTCAAATTGGTTACTAGAAATATGGTCAGTATGATACAGGTACTAGGCAATTTGGAGACAAATAAGATTATGTCACAGTATTCTGACCGATTTGATGGTATTGGGTGTTTTATGAAACCTTATAAAATTACAATAATAACTAATAACACAATTATCGTTTTACTTTGTCAATATCATCACACCTAATCATCGCAAAATTTATAAAATTCATGAAAAAGATAAGAATAATACTTTATTTTAGGATTTTAAAATTATCATACAAAACGAATATCTGATTGAGCAGAGCAAACTATAAAGCGATGCGCCCGAAAGGCGGAAGTGTTAAAAAGCCACAGAGAAGAGACACTGTTCCTTCCACAGAGAACATAATAACTCTCGTCGGACTGCCGAAGCTATAAAACCTGTCCGTAAAACTGCCCTTGCGGCCTACTATTTGCAGAATAAATAATTGATTTTGAATTGATTTCGATTTTGTTCCAGACGAACCAATTTAGACAGACAGCACACGTCAGGTTTCCTGATACGGCAGATAATCGGAGCACCCAAATGCGTCACAGATCGATAATTATCGCCTTCGAGTGCTGTTATTCGAAAACCGGATCCGGAATCCAAACGACAATATCAGACGTGTGCTGCAGATCGGAACTTATAGCTCCGTATTGCACTTGTGCGAAGTAGACGAATTTCATTTCTTTAATCACAAACCGTGGTTGTACAGTCTAAGCAGGGCTTAAGCGTCTACTTAAACGTAAGGTATTAAGCGAGACCGATCCGAAATTAAAGACTTAATGCGTCTACTTAAACGTAAGGTATTAAGCGAGACCGATCCAAACGTTAGCCGAACATTTCCGAACAATGGCCGATGGATCAAATTGTCAATGCTATCGAGATTTCATTACGTGATTGTAGAAAAAATACGCAACAGAACCCCGGTCCCGAGCCTTTATGCTCTTATTCTAAGGTGATATACAGAAAATTTATTCTAAAAAATATTTTTCGTGTTACTTGCGTTGTTTTTAAGAAACGTGACGCCGGAGATCGTGTTTTTTTAAGGCGGTATCTCGCTCGTTCCTTCGTGTTTTTACTCCGTTCTGGTTTTTCGATTTGATATAATAGACAAGGGACATACTTACGGAGAGGTACACTATGAAGTGTACACCAGCATGCCCATCAAAGTAGTTAAGTTTGAGTCGATCCTTACATTTAAAGCCCCAAGTATAAAGGTCAAAGGCTTCGTATAACAACACCACAAACTTTAGTAAATATTAATAACGTAATTAATAATTAATGGAATGATATATGATATGACAGTTTTTGAAAGAGTGAATCCATGGACTATGATACTCAGGAAAGGCTATACGTGATGCCACAACGAGGGACCAAGAACCTTATTAGTATATAATGTCTTTGCGAGGGACGTTAAAGCTTCTTATGCAGCTAAATTAGGAACTGGTCTTAAAATGGCTGATGACTTGCCATAAACAACCTACTTAATTTGGACGGGTAATGGTTCATGTGCCACAACTTCATACTAAATCAGTTGTGGCAAATAATATGAGAAGAACAACGAATTATATTTCCCTTTCTGTCACACTTATCGAGATTTGTATGCTACCAGCTCGCTCGCACGTGGTATTATTATTACCATAGCCTACCCTGAGTATCGTAGGTCCATGGTTGAATCAAAATAATACTGTCTAATCTGTGGTCTCAAACCAAATTCTTAAACACGTATTCATCAGTCATTCATTATCATCATAGTCATTCATTACGTATCATTTCAGACAGAATAGGGTGGTCATATGTATCTTGTAGTCTTTGGTCATATCCTCTTTAATACTGATATAGTCAGGCAATCAATCGAATCAGTTGGTATAAAGCTGAAACATACAATCGTCCTTTTCTTTCATGTCGCAATATTAGCGCAAAATAGAGATGGCATGCGCTCACAGCTCTTCTTAATGATACTGTGCACAAGCACACAGTGCGGGGAATATAGGGGTTTACGGGGGCGAGAAATCGATCTACTATACTCGTAGTTAGGTCTCGTCTCGTCTGGGAAAATTCGCTTTCTCCGTATATTCTCTGTTTTCACCCGAGCTGAGCTCGGTCGCCTAGGGACTTCGAACCTAAGAGGTTACAGTGTTAGTATGTACGTAAGGATCCGTAATTATTATTTTATTATATAGGTACATGTATCGTCATTGCTACCTGCTAGATTTACTAGAATCATGACCAAAGACTACACTTATATAAATACTATCTACGATACAGTCATGACCAAGTCATGACGGACATTCATGACGGCGCATTAACGTCAGCAAGCGTCAGTTTTTAGTAACATGTCAGCAGACAAAATCTTTCGGCCAAATTTGTATATTTTGTAGACTAAGCCAAATAAGTTAAATCCTTCGTATCCAGGAGCAAAATTTTCCGGTAAACATATATATTGTAGACGGCTCAATTAAATCATGTGATTAACGTGCAACGCTCAAGTTTTTATGGTTTACGAAACTGAAAAATGTCACAAAAAATGGTAATTGTTTTATAAAGTATTTAAACTTAACTACGATCCTATGGTTTATTACTATCTACTACTACTAATGTAGGTACATTCAGACTACTGCATTAAATAAGTCTAATACAATAATAATAATAATAAGAAGTCGTCTCGAAGTTGTAGACGATTATGTATACCTAGGACAAACTATCCAGTTAGGTAGGTCCAACTTCCAGAAAGAGATCGTTCGTCGAATCCGACTCGGCTGGGCAGCGTTCGGGAAGCTACGGCACATCTTTTCGTCCAATATTCCGCAGTGTCTCAAGACGAGAGTCTTTGACCAGTGTGTGTTGCCAGTGATGACATATGGCACTGAAACGTGGTCGCTTACTATGGGCCTCATAAGAAGGCTCAAAGTCACCCAAAGGGCTATAGGGCTATGTTGGGAGTTTCTCTGCGTGATCGCATCAGAAATGAGGCTATTCGCAGCAGAACCAAGGTAACCGATATAGCCCTCCGAATCTCTAAACTTAAGTGGCAGTGGGCGGGGCACATAGCGCGTAGAAGCGATGGCCGTTGGGGCGGAAAGGTTTTCGAGTGGTGACCACGAACCGGAAGGCGCGGCGTGGGTAGGCCCCCCGCAAGGTGGACTGATGACCTGGTAAAGGTTGCTGGAGTCCGCTGGATGCGGGTGGCGCAGGACCGGTCACTTTAGCACTCTTTGGGGGAGGCCTATGTCCAGCAGTGGACGTCTTTCGGCTGATATGATGATGATGATGATGATGAATAATAATAAGCCCGCAGGGCAGCTTGTGGCGAGCTGTTGGGGAGTAACGACCCCACGGACCCGAGTGCTCCAGAGAGTCGGTCAGGGCCGCCGTCTCCGGCGTGTCTTCGTCGGTCGGAGTGGAACCCCAAGGGGGCCCGCAGGACTCTCAGCTCTGGCTTGCCTTCATTGGCCGTCCAGAGAGGAATCGTCAGAGCTATATGCTCCAGCGGTGGAAGTGTTAAAGGGCATAACGCCGCGAGTAACTTCAAAGAAAGCGCAGCACCACCTCTCGACACCCCTGAGCCGCTCACCCCGGTGTTGCTCCTGGCCGTCTTTACGACGGCAATTTCAGGGGCCCATCTAATGAGCGGCTGGTACGCCTGCCTCGATAACTTTGTGCGCGACAATGTTATGGCAGGTGTCCGGACCTGTTTGCAATAGCCCAGTTTCATAATCCACCCATATCTAATCACCATAGACCCAGTTCTCTATCCATATTACCCACAACAGCCCCAACGCCTGTTGGAACCGGTTCACGAGTATCTACCGATGTAGCCGTGAAAACGTCGTCTCCAAAGGGCCTTTACGTGTTGAATCTATATCCCCACGCACGCCTTCCAAATGACACCACCACATTCAATCTTTGCACAACAGTCATCCAAGTATCACACAGTTAGTTTCATATTTTAGCTTCGCCGACTTGAATGCTAATATTTCAGTACAGTGGACAGTGCAAGTGGAAGAGTCGAGTAACCTTGAAGGTTTTGAAGGTCTTAATGTCACATAGTACACTTATTACAAGCTTTTATTTAGTTTCACCTGTCCCGTTGTCTGTTATCGAATTTTGCAAGTTAAATTTGACCCACTGAAATTTTGCAAGAATATGCAAATCGCGTGACAAGGCAATATTATGATGACGTGGAGCTGATCTGATCATGCAGCTGGAAGGTGGCCATAGCAACTACGTAATAAAACCACATAACCCCATCGAGTTTGGGCTCGTTAGAATCCCCTCAATGACAAGTTGATGACGGTATACTGAAAAGTACAGTCGGCAATAAAAGCTTGTACCAAAAATGAAATTTTTAACAAAAACTTATTTATATGTATATAAATGATCTGGTTCTATATCATTAATATCATCATCATCATCAGCCGAAAGACGTCCACTGCTAGGGATAGGCCTCCCCCAAAGAGTGCCACAATGATCGGTCCTGCGCCACCCGCATCCAGCGGACTCCCGCGAACTTTACCAGGTTATCGGTCCACCTTGTCGGGGTCTGTCTACCCTCGCTGCGCCTGCCGGTACATGGAAGCCACTCAAGAACATTATTTACCTGTTTTTATATAACGAAATCCTATAATATCTAGTTCGTTCAAGGTCAGAGAGAGGGAGAGGATCGAGCTGTCTAGATACTCGTACAGTACGATTACTGTTAGTTGGATTGCCTTCATTTAATTTTCAACTTTAATTATATTATATTATATTGCGGAGGCGGAATTAGATCAGCATCAAGCTGAAAACTGGCAGAAAGCAGCACATTCGGCGATGGCGTGCTCTCGTTTTGGAGGACGAAGCTATTCTTTTAGCAGTTAGCCAGAATTTATAGTTATTCATATTTGAAGACTCCTTCACTTAGCATTGTATATAAAAGATGACAAAATGAAAACAAACAAACAAAAAACGAGCTTATCGAGCGCAAAGGGATCTCTTCCAGCTAACCTTTGAGCAAATGAGCTGATGACATAAGCTGAAAAAGCATGGCGAGCATTGCTTCGCTACAACAGGAGTCAGGAGCTAGAGAGAGAATGTCTTAAATTGTCTCAAGAACTGAGAAGAAGCGAGGCAAGACTACAACGGCCTCCCTTGGCAGTCCAGCGTACACCAAACCCACCATTGTTACAGCCAGACACGCCTGCTCCCACCGCTCGTCCCGTGCGTCCCGATTTCGCGATCGTAGCCACTGGGGCAGCCGCGAGAAACTACGACTATGCTGCAGCCAGGCAATCATCAGGACCCGTCAAAACAACCAAGTAAACATCGATTTTTTTATATTATTTGCTGACTGTGATATTCCTTATAACGTCGCGTTTTCATTTTGTACACATCATCTTTGCGCACGGCTGTATGTGTGCGTGCGCTTGTAGCTATGCATGTTGAATTTGAATGGCAGTGGCATGGCAATAGTACTTATAGTACCTACAGGCGCGCACGCGTTCACACAGCGGCGCGCTCACAATACACACGCAACCGGGCGCATGGATGCATTGGCTTCTCTACATGATGGATTGATGGCCCATCCTGCTGGCCCACTAGGATGGGCCAGCGTGTAGAGAGGGTAGTTGTGTCGGATGGCTTATGGCGCGATGGGATGGCCGCGGTGTCGGCCGCACATCAAAGGGAGTGGGCCGGCGATGGCGGTACGCATCTACACGTGGCCCACTCCGTAGTGCGCGGTCGACCGCGGTTAAGTGTGGACGTTCGTGCTGAGTATTTTTTTGAATCGAAAATGACGTGTACGTGGCATCAACACTAAAGAATAAAGTTTTTGGAATTATATCGAGGAGAAAGCGTAATATGTAAATAGGTAAATTGCCGCAGTGGCTATCGCTTCGACTTCCATCTCGCAAGACGATTCGATCACAACTGAATGTCGCCATCGTGTAGAGGCGTTCAACCATAGCATGGCCATAGCGCTGGGCCATAGGATAGGCGATCATGTAGAGGAGCCATATCGGTAGCGACGTTTGGGTCTGTTAGTTTTCCGTTGTGCAAATTTAAAAACGGCGGATGCACCGAGCATCTTCTGTTACATATGTGAATGCTGAACTTTATCGGCGGCGGTTTATTGGCGGATATAGCGAAGCCTAGAAATGTTTATGTACAGATACGTTTAATTACTCTTCTTAGGGTAGGTCCACACAATCAAAATCTGTTACTGAATTCAGTATCTGGACATTCAGGAACAACTCAAAGCACAAAAAAGGTACACCATTTGGTAGAAATTCTGCACTAAGTGTACCGTTTCATATGCCCTTGAGTGAATCCGATTATAATTCAGGGACTGTAAACACTAAATAAAATAATCAATAATACTATATTTTCTCGAAAAAGGATTAAAAATGTAGTCAAATGGAGAAAAAAGCAACGCAATAGGTTAAATAATGACAAAGTTATAATATAAGTGTCCAAAGTTTTATGCTGGGGTATATTCTGTCCCTTTTCCGCAAAACGCGCCTTCATCTAAAACGATTGTCATTTACTGCGAGCGTTTTTTCCTCTCTCTATCAAGCAATATTTAAACGGTTGTAGCTTCATAATTCTTTGAGATATCTGAATGGGATTTTCGTCACAGGCATATTTTTTGCCATCTATACTTTGGAGTAATAATACATTTTGAGTCTATACCCATATGCAACTCGTACCGAATGACAGGCTGGTCCATTAACAGGACCCTATATACTATACCTAACTCTGTCACTCTCACCACAACGTCATTGTTTCACCCCTTTTATCCAAACCAAGCTTGATACGAGCATATATAGCAGCCACGAAGTGCTGGAACGATCTTCCTCCACCAATCCGTGCTATAAGGACAATTTCTACGTTTAAGGCAAAGTGCCATGCGTATTTTTTGGAGATACAAATACATTATAGTTAATTTTTGATAATATATTAGTTAATTAACTTTTTCTTACCTTCTGCATTCCTTCTAATGCTTAGCTTCACATCACATTATTACATCATTACATCATCACATGTAGCCAGTAGGCCCGAGCACAAGTGTAATTGTAATTTGTATGACGGTTGGCGGTACTTGCTATAGCTATTAAACTTTTAAACTTTCTAACTTTCTTGTTGCGTTTTGTTGTATTATCAAATGTTTTATTTTTCATTCTGTTACTTATGTTAAGTGTTTAGGTTTATTTATTTTGTTTTAATTTTCCTTAGTTATTACCAGTTGTTGGCGTTTGTGCCGTCACCTATAATAGTTTTAAGTTAGGTCCCCACCGAAAATCAGCGCCTCTGCTTGCCGTGTCTTGCCGTGGCTTTATGCTGTGTGGGGATCCTGTTTAACGTCCTCGTGTTCAAGCCTTATCGTTTGCTTGTTCTTTTTTATTGTGTACTTAAGTTGTGACGTTAAATAAATGTATTTTCTTTCTTTCTTTCTTTCTTTCATATCCTCTTACTGGGAGTCCGTTGAAAACTGTCTGAAACATTCTCCATTCCAGTTTTATCGAGACTGTGGGCCATTTGATTAAAACATGCCTTGGAGGTGGTGTGGTCGGGATCCACGAAGCTTACAAGAAGTGTGGATTGATCACCGCGCTTGTGATTAACATTGTAGCTGGGATGCTACTCATACACAGCAAGTATGTAAGTATTGCCTGTAATTCGGCAAATTTATGAAGGCCTGATACCGTAACATAACCGTAATATATAAATACCTTATCATAACAACGGTGTCATATCGGCTGGACATATTAGCCGATTAATTGGACGTGACAGCGGTGTCATGACCAGGTTTTTTCCAGGACCGAGACCCGTTAAACATTTAAAAAGTTACATTATAGTATACATTGTCGCTATAAGGCCGTAACCGATAGGACAGTATTTGGGCTTGGTATATTCTAGGTCAGGTTATGGCGGTTACAAGATGAGGAATCTATGGTTTCTATATGTCGCAGGGAAATGGCCAAAACAGAGATTTGAACAAAACTCTAAGGGATATGATCAAATCACGCAGGATGTTAAAATGGCGAATCCATTTTGTCATTTGCCTAGAAAAAATCAGTCATTTGATCAAATCTCTGAATCTGTTTAGTGAAATGACGAAATCGGCCAAAAAAGGCAACTCGTTTTTTCATTTCACTAGATTTGTTTAGTGATTTGATAAAGCCCCTGCAACGCGTTAGTGAGTTGACGAAACTAACTCGCAGAGTCAACCCGTTTTATCATTTCACTAGACACGTTTAGTGAAATGATGAAAATCTCAACTCTAGTACAGATTAAGTCGCTCGTGCGGTCGTGTTACCTCCCTCCTGCACCTTACCGCTCCCCGGTTTCGCCCTTGCGTGTTAGGCACCGGCCGGCTTAGACGCAATTTATGAAAGTTTGTTACATACGTTTCTTAAAATATCACGCCGCGCCGTTACCCCGAGAATGTCAAAGAACGTTTTGTATGCAAAGCAAACCACCTTAAAATGATTATATTCCGGTTTACAACTACCTATTCTTGTACTCGATTAAAAAATCTGATTTAACAAACAATTTTATTACCTACTTTTGACATTTTATTTTACCATTTCACTAAATCATGTCAGAGATTTCAACAAATCTCTAAGAGATATGAACAAATCACCCAGGATGTGAAAATGGCCATTCCATTTTATAATTTGCCTACAAAAAATCAGTTATTAGATCAAATTCCTAAATCTATTTAGTGAAGTGACGAAATCAGCCAAAAAAGGCATACTCGTTTTTTTCATTTTCATTCACCAGAAACATCATGTGAGAGATTTGATCAAACTTAATTGTAGAGTAACACTGAACCAGTTCAGAGATTTGATCAAATCACCTACACCATGTTACAGTAGAGACATTATCATTTCACTAAACGTGTCTAGTGAAATGATAAAACGAGTTGACTGCGAATTTGTTTCGTCAACTCACTAACGCATTGCAGGGGCTTTATCAAATCACTAAACAAATCTAGTGAAATGCAAAAACGAGTTGCCTTTTTTAGCGGATTTCGTCATTTCACTAAACAGATTCAGAGATTTGATCAAATAACTGATTTTTTCTAGGCAAATGATAAAATGGATTCGCCATTTTAACATCCTGCGTGATTTGATCATATCCCTTAGAGTTTTGTTCAAATCTCTGTTTTGGCCATTTCCCTGCGACATATATAACATAATCGTCTTTGGTTTTCACCAGATATTGGTGACTTCGGCACAGCTCATGTATGGACGACTAAACATGCCATGCCTCTCGTATCCTGATCTCGCTGAAGCAGTCATGAAAATGGGAACATTTCCAAAGCTAACAAAATACGCCAATGTATTCAGGTAACTTCAAAAAAATATGTACTCCTATGAAAGCGCTCACATTTTTTTAGGAGTAAGCGAGATGCCACTCTCTTTGGGAATGGCTTTTTTGGACAAACTTCGATGAATATTTTATTCCCACCTTTTTTCCCCCAAAATCGATATTTTGAAATGGGTAATAATTGAAGTTGTAATTAATTAATGGGTAATTCATTAATTAAGTTTAATTTCCAAAATATTGATTTTGGCGGAAAAAGGTAGGTACCAAAATTGTTCGGAATTTGATTCTCTACAACTTTGTTTTTTCTTTGTTCTCTTCATTCATGCCGTAAAACGTGGAACATAGTAGATAATGATAATATTTTGAATTTGTCGCGTTTTTCAGGTTTAATTTCCAAAATATCGATTCTAGAAGAAAAATCGTGAGGACCAAACTTGTAGAGAATCAAATTTCCTATTATTATTATTGTTTTTGATTTGTGGGCCTTTATGTGCCGCTTCGAACAGCAAGTGATCTATTGTGGCAGCCCTTTGTTTTAGATTTCACCGATAAGGCCCCTCTAAATTCCAGATTCTTTGGGCGGTGATATGTTGTACCTCTACTGGGTGCACGATGTGTCGCCCTAGGTAGGTACTTCTTTTGTGCATGAGTGTTCCGCAGGAGCAGAGAATGTGCATTGCTGTTTCCTCTGTCTCCTGGCAGAACTTGCAAGTTGCGTCCTGTTTCATACCCATTTGAATATGTAGATTTGCGAATTTTTATTCCTATTTGCTTCTATGGGATTTTAGTTTCATCATGTCGTTTAAAATTGTATTGTTCGAGGTGCCTGAGGTAAAAAAGGAGAATAACCCGACTCTGATTTTTCTCCCTATCGTGAATATTTTAAGCAGTCGTGTTTGTCTTCTAACACACAACCAAATGTGGGTACAATGTCAAGAGGCAGAATAGCTTTTGAAAAATCTCGTAATTTTCCACTTCATGCCCTTAAGGGGCTCCACGCGCTTTTTGGCTAGTTTTAACGAGTTCAGAGTTGGTATTCCTCCGTCAAAACTATAGATATATTTATGGCACAAACATTTATCGGTTCTTCAGGCCTTTATCTACATTTGCACGAGTTTTTTTTACCTATTAATATGTTGTTTATGCACTTTTATAAATGACATCTACATATAACTGTTTCTTATGAACGTCTCTAACAACCCCCGAGAGATTTTTATTTTTAACTCATTTTCACAAATGTTACGTCCAAAAAACCGTTTTTTTACCTTGAAATTGCCAAAGTTTGGTGCCATATATCCCGAAAACTAAGTTTTGAAGTAAATATGTTATACTATTTCGATAAACCTGGTTGTTGTTAATACGATAAGCCACAAAAATCATCGTTGTTAAGGCTGTGCATTGGAAATTATCGCGTGCTTTGAAACGCCGTTCTGACTAGATTAAGAAACAATAAGGTCTGATTTTCAGATATATGATTCTTGACTATATGATTGTTTGTGATTTTATCGATACATGATTGCTTAAAAATTCCTCGATAGAAAAAAATCCAAAGTTGGGTCTGTATTTTCCTTTTTACAAGCTTTATATTAACTTGACTTGTTCGTATGTAAGTATAAAAGTATGTAAGTTGTCCGTCAAATCTTGCAAGTTCAATTTGACCCACTTCCCGGTGACCGATTGAGCTGAAATTTTGGGTATAAGTATAGTTTGGGTGACAATTCAATATTATGGTACCATCGAGCTGATCTGATGATGGAGACAGAAGGTGGCCATAGGAACTCCGTAATAAAACCACATAACCCCATCGAGTTTGGGCTCGTTAGAATCGTCTCAATGAGCAGTTGATGATGGTATACAGAAAAGTATAGTCGGCTATAAAAGCTTGTACCAAAAATGATTTTTTGACAGAAACTTATTTTACTCAGCCTACTCAAACGATACATTATTTTACGACACAATCAAGTTAATACTATAGTATTTTATCTCGTCTAAAATATCATTTTATGAAATTTAAATAATACTTCGCTAAGTCAGGTATTTATCGAAATTTGTCCAAAAAAGCCATTCCCGAAGAGTGTTACATCTCTTTTCCTCGTGCGCGGAAGGCATTAGCGTGTCTCTGTCTAGGGGGCGGTTAGACTCAAATCAAAGTTACAGATCGAAGGATATTGGGAGCTAGGAACCCCTTAAGAGTCCGCAGTAAGCTCGATTCTCCATACAAACGTAGTTACGCTCTCATTTTAAAACCAGGTGTTGTATTGTGACGAAACTTTGCATATACAATGATATGAGGTATATCTGTGTCTGTAATTAGTATATCTACATACCACATACAACTTCAGATACCACAGTAAAAAAAATACAGCGAATTTCAGTTTTTCATACAAAACTTGTTTTGCTGTATTTCGTTTGTTTTATAAACTGGAACCATATAAACTAATTACAGACATAGATATACCTCATGTCATTTTATATGCAAAGTTTCGTCACAATACAACACCTGGTTTTAAAATGAGAGCGTAACTACGTTTGTATGGGAAGGTGAAATTCGGCCGAGCTTACTGCGGACTCTTAGGAGACCCCGGCACGGTCGACTCAAGTCAACTCAAAACCTAGATATGGAGGATCCAATTGTGTACCTATACAAAGCTTCATGCTAGTCTAGCATAACGTTTTAAAATGAGAGCCAAACTAGGTTTGTATGAAAAGTCGCGCGTCCTGGCGACTCTTTGATTGGTGATACTCTCCGTTATAGGTACATGGTGGACGCAACAATCTGTATTAACCTCTTCGGCTCGTGCTGCGTATACTCCGTCATAATAGCCCGCTCTGTGAAACAGGTGATGGAAGAAGCTGGTGTCATAGAAGTGTATAGCATCCGTTACTACATTGCCTGTATGCTCATACCGTGTGTTCTCATCACCATGATCTTATCTTTGAAATACTTGGCGCCATTTTCTATCTTCGGAAACATTTTACTGAGTAAGTTTTTCAACTTTTTTTTTTTTTCGTGGAGAAAACCTGCGAACCTATCAGCGGGGAATGACTGGGCTTATAATAGTAATAATAAGTAATGCTTTGAATTTGAATTGAATTATATTACAATTAGCAATTCCTCAGTTGGATGCCCTATGCAACCTAACCCAGTAAATTAGGAAGGGACCCTCCAGGCGCACCGCCACAATCTGCAGGTTGTTCAGGCTGCCGCGCAGGCGCCTCAGCAGGGACGCGATGGCTCGCGGTAACCGTATTAGAAAAAAATGTAGTTATGAAAAATATTATAAATCAATTTTTTTTCACCCCTTTTCAATTTCCGTCCCAGTCCAGGTGGGCTCAGTTGAGGTTGCACAGGGCGGTCCCGCAACGCTTCGGTAGCTCAAATTTAGTTTGGGACTAGATCGATATGTGTAAAAAAAAACCGCGAGACAACCGGGTTTCCCCTTGGACACTGAAACTATGCGTCATTGCATTAAATATAACCCTGCTGCGACTCGGGTCTTCAAGGCTCGGCCGAGTGCTAAATCAGCACGACTTTTAAATGTAGGCCCGCGAGATGCGTCGCGGCGATATAGACTAACCGTCACATCCTACACGTTCTCATACAACACTAAGCGTCAGGCACAAATGTCATCCGCTACTTGGTCATTATAATAGGGGTGTTGACACCAAATAAAATAAACAATAATGTAAAATTTTCTCGAAAAAGGATTCAAAATATTGTCAAATGGAGAAGAAAGTAAAGCGGGGGATTGAATACTGAAAGTTATTATATATTACTAGCTGATGCCCGCGGCTTCGCCCGCGTGGTTAATAGGAAAATGTAACATATTGAATTTTCCCGTGGGAATTAGATGTTTTCCCGCTGGAAAAGTAGCCTATGTCACTCTCCGGCCTCTAAACTATCTCCGTACAAAAAATCACATTAATACGACGCTCCATTGCGACGTGAAAGAAGGACAAACAAACACACACACACATTTTCGCATTTATAATATTAGTAAGGATAAGTGTCCAAAGTTTTAAGAGGGGGCACCTTCATTCCCTTTTCCGCAAAACGAACCTTAATATGAAACGATTGCCATTTATTATGTATGACGCTCGAGTGCCGTGACGTCACGTTCCCCGAGCGTTTTCTCTCTCTAACAAGTAATGTTAAAAAGGTTCCAGCTTCGTAATTCTTTGAGATATCTCAATCGGATTTTCGTTACTAGGCAAATTTTTTTGCCCTCTTTGTTTTGGAGTAATAATACATTTTGGGTCCACACCTCTATTATTAATTATCCATCGTTGTCCTTCTCATATGCGGGCAAAAAGAGAAGATGTATCTTTCCATCTATTTTTGCTATCACAAAAAAAAATGTGTTGTGTGTGTTGTGCTGTAACGGCGTGGACCAAGTGTTCCGTCATCTGTTGTGATAGCAACGTTGTTTAGAATAAATTAGATTCAATGTCACATTAGCGTTAAATTAGTTGTAATATTTTTAAATACTATTACGGTGGCAAACAGGCATACGACATGCATGATGGCAAGCAGTCACCGCAGCCTATAGACACTTGAGTCACAAGCGCGTTGCTTGATTTGAGGATTTTTTATTTCGACAGCTAGAGAGAGACGCATGCAGCACGTCTATCATATGGGACGGCCGCGACATATTTACTCTCGATTTTTACGCACTATACCTCTTGTTCTAAGTGTTCTAATAAGAGAGAGACGGATAGTGCGAGAAAAATCGAGAGAGCTCGCGCGCCATCGCGTGATAGCCATACAGGTGCCTCACTCTCAACACAGCGAATCTTAAGGAGATCTGGCAACATTATTTGTCTCTAATGTGCTCGGAAATGTTCGCCTTACTGACTGAAGCAAATATAGTACATGAAGTTCCTCGTTACTGACGAACGCAAATTTAAAAAGTTAAAATTCTTTTTTGTACAATTTTAGCGGTCAGGAAAATGTATGAAATTCCATTAGGCCTGCAACACACTGGCGCGGCCTGTGATTGAATATATTATTTGATTCCCTCGCATTTTTGGAGGAAAGCACTATATCTGCCTCGGCGGGTGTGGCAATTCGTGGATTCGTCTGTATTGTCGGATTCAGCTTCGCTTCATCGGACGAAATCAACTCGTCCACGATTTGCTATTTCCCGGCCTTTGCAGTAATAGGGATCAGAACACACATACACATTTGTCTTATTTTGTTTTGGTTAAAACATATTATGCCAACTAACATAGTTGAATGAATGAAATTTGATCAAAGTAAACGAGATATTGCTTAAACATGAACATGCCAAAAAGTAGGTTTGCCAAAGAATTATTTGTCAAGTGTTAATTTGGCAAACGATTATTTGGCAAATGAAATTCTACGAATATTTTTTTTGGGAAATGTCAATTTGTCCATTTTTTTTTGGTAAAACAAAGGTAACCTCTCTGGCCAAGTAGTGGCGTTATTATGGCTGTGATCTTCTGTAAGGTGGAAATACTTCCCCAGATGGGCTGCTGATATGACTGAGATGGCATTCCGCTGTGCCCTACCTGTCTTTAACTGAACTTGCCGATGTAACTTATATTTGTGGTACTACTGTATGTACTTATGAATATTAATACTTCCATTATTTGTAGTGATTTTGGCTGCATCCACGATATACTACGGTACAAAGCACGCCACGAAGTCTCCTTTAGACTTCCCATTAATCAAGGGTGTGGAGGGGTTTTTCGTGTTTCTTGGAGTTTGCGTATTCAGTATGGAAGGTATGGGCGTCGTGCTTGCGATTGAGAACCATATGACGAAACCGAAGCATTTCCCGCTAGTGCTGTGCATTGGTGAGAGAGAACTAAATATATTTTACTTACAACACTAGGGTACTTATTTAATCTAAACTGAAGCATAAGGAACGCGATTTTCCTGACCTGTTGAAATCTAATCAATGGCGTTGCCAAATTCCCCTAATGATGTTAAATCTAGCGCTCTTGTCAAGCATCAAACAGTATAAATGGCGATTCATTAAAACGAAGTGCCATTTTTACGGCTTTCCTTTATTGGACTTTTTTCAGAAATATATGGTACGCAAGGCATACAAAAACGCACGCGTACGAGAGTTGATCATCATCATTACCATCATATCAGCCGAAAGACGTCTTGCTGGATATAGGCCTCCCCCAAAGAGTGCCAAAGTGATCGTTCCTGCCCCTGCGTCACCTGCATCCAGCGCACTCTCGCGACTTTTACCGTCAGTCCATCTTGTTCCTACCCAAGCTGCGCCTGAACCCGAGGGGGTTGATGACCACTCCCAACTGCACTATACGTGCAACTATACGGATAGTGCGGGAAAAATCGAGAGACGCGCTGTCTTGTGATAGCCGAGCTGCTTGAGCACATGAAACATTAATTTTGCTCTTTTTGTAGGTATGTCCGCAGTGATTGGCGTTGTGGCGACAATAGGATTTTTCGGCTACTGGGGTTTTGGAGAGAAAGCGTACACTCCCATCACAAATAACTTTCCTTGGGAAACGTGAGTAAACGATTTTACTTATAAAGTAGATAAACACACAGTAGGTGACACTTCACTGTAGTAACATCAACTCGTAAAGTTGTAGATACCGGTTGTTGTCTATGATAGCCACCGTGAAGCCGAGTGAGAGGCGTAGCTACTTGAGAAGTTCAAGCAGCCAAATTGCCCAGGCACTTGGCGAAGACGAAGCTAATCTCAACAGAGACCCTGTTGTGTGCAGTAGTTGTAAGATCTATGGATTGACCAAATTTACCAGTCTGCAGCTACTGAAGTAGTATAAAGTGGCCGATGTTTTTACAAGACATACATTTTTTCATAGCAATTCTTCGCAATTTTATAACCGTCTGCAACAGGAGGGTTATATATTTTTCGAGTGTATACTCAATCGAGCTGTAGATTGTCGATTGATTAACATATGAGGTGTCATCAGATTCCACTTACTCGTTAGAGTGACATACACTATAATATTTGTTAAAAAGCAGCCGGGTTTTTTAAGAAATCTTTCAATTTCACTTACTTCAGATTCCCTATTATCCTGAAGTGCAGTCTGGCTTTGGTCGTCTACGTGACGTTCGGACTCAACTTCTGGTCGCCCTTCAACGTTGTGTGGCACTACATCAAGTTCAAACACAACCCAAACAAGTACTGGTGTGTGGAGCGCGTGTACAGGGCCATCATAGTCGTTGCTCTGATCGTGCTCGCCATAGCGTTCCCCAACATCAACGCGTTCATGGGATTTGTTAGTAATGGTTTTATTATATTATTTTTCATAGGTTCACTTAACTATCTATTCGACTGGAAAGGAACGTAGAACCCATCCGAAAACATTAATGAAAACAAATGCAGAAGAGTCGCGATGCAAAATGATGCTTTCTTATTGCAAAATATTACTGAAAGACGGGACACGGACGTAACAGACCCGCGAGCGGAGCGTTGAGTCACAACCCATTCGTTCTCAGTCACAGCATACCGAACCGTAAGGGTCGACCTCAACGTCAAGGGTGCGAGAGGCTGCATTCCGATGTCTCGCTCCCACGAACATATGCCGCTCGAAGTCGTGAGCGTCGTGGCCGAGCCCTTAGACCGTGGTCTGGACGCCAGCGGAATAAAAACAGCAACCAACGCTGTTCATACATTTGATCGAGTTCAATCTATGAACGCCTGCTCAGTGCTCGTCTCCCGCTGGCAGCCAGCCCGCCTACTCACGCCATTTCTTTCTCCCCAGCTCGGTTCATTCTGCATCTCACTTATGGGCTTTATGTACCCTGCATTCATCGAGATAGCGGTAAAATGGGAGGAGCCAGGTCTCGGCCCCGGTAAATGGAGGTTGTATAAGGACTTGTTAGTGATCGCCTTCGGTGTGTTCCTCTGCATACTCGGCACCTACTCGAACGTCAAGGAGCTGATCCAAACAGCTGGTTAGATCAACGTGGGACGTTGGTAGTTGTCCATAGAAACGTTTTTAGAGAATATTGCTTAATCACAAAATAATTTCCTGTTATTATTGGTTTACGTGGTCAATCGCATAATCAAAATGCGAAATTGAAAATGCGTAAGAAATATATATGTGAATAAAACTTTAATAGCATTTTAAGATAAACACAAAAAAATGCGAAAATATAGTAGGTACATACATTAATAAAAAAATAACGTATTTTTCCTGAAAAACACTAATAAGAAATTGTTTTGTAATTAACCAATGTAATCGTGAAACCGATTGTACGAAAGTTCACCGAAACGTTTATGGTTAATTTGTAAGGTAAATTAGTGGTGTGATGTGATATAGTTATGTACAGAGTTTAAATTATTATACTTCATTTATTTATAGTTCATTACAGTGTTTTTCTTTAATGTCCGCCCGGCCCCAAGGTTGTTTCGAAAAGTATGCCAAAGGGAATGTAAAAATTTTTTTTATAAATAAAATGATCATAAATTGTGACTCAAATGATACTGTCTTGATACTGCAAAAATATTATTTGCAATTATAACCTAGAATGTTCAAATTAAGATAGCTAAGCTGTAATTAGGCCATTTAACAGAAAGTTGTACACTCGACTTTTCTTTTTGAATTTTGATACAATCGGGTTTTTTCTACTCAGAATCGAGAGCACTTTCGAATGTTATACGAGAAAAAAAGTGTCCTAAGATCTTTTATTTCATTCCGTTACCGTTTCCATACTAAGCTTGTATGGTGGTAACGGAACGGAAAACCGATAATTATATGTAACATTTTGGACAGTTTTTTTCTCCTATTAGGTTAGGTTAGTAGGTACAGATATTGTGATATTTAAGTATTAAATGTATAAAGTCCTATAAAGAAATACCTAACTAAACAACACATTCGTAACATAACATAACGAAAAACCGTTAGAGGGAAGCCTTTTTTTTATACCACGTCGGTGGCAAACAAGTTTACGGCCCACCTGATGGTAAGTGGGTACCGTAAGCCTATGGACGCTTGCAACTCCAGGGGTGTTACAGGCGCGTTGCCGACCCTTTTTAAACGCGCCGTCGACGCGCGTTCCCCTACTACCATCGGCTGGGTAGTGGATGGTAGTAAGGGAACGCGCATCGTCTGCGCGTTTTAAGCCTGCTCTATACAGTGGGCCATCACGACCCATCGTACAGGACGCAACTATGCGTTAGACGGAGTAAGACATCGCCGCGCCATAAGCCATCTGACACCACTACCCTCTCCACACGCTGGCCCATCCTAGTGGGCAATTAGGATGGGCCATCATGTAGAGGAGCCATTAAATACGCCGTGTGCTAAGGGCCTAACTGTGACTGGATTCTTTACGACCTGTGCTGACAAAGGGGCAAATGGATTAGAAACTGTAAGTGACGTAGGCTTATATTAGGAGAGGTTCCTTCAAATTAAAGAGGCGTAAAACAAACGCGAAGGCCTGCATTTTATTGCTCCGTTTTCTTGGTCCCTTGTTTTAAAGATGTGCGTGTGTAGCTCGTCACTAGGAGGTTTTGACCCCTATATTATTTAGTAACAACTATATCATATAATTAGGAGGAAAACGGCGCTTCCAACAAAAGTCGAAACTAGGAGTTCGTATTCACGCATCCCTGTCACTCGAGTAAGGTGAGTGCGATAGAGATGGAAATACCCGAACTTCGAAGTTCGTGGTTCTAGCTCTGGACCGGCTAAAGCGAAACATTTGGTATCAAGTGTATGTATATATCCCTGAAGCCTTTAGACTGAAGAAACGGACTTATCATTTTTATTAAGGAATTGGTTGTTTCATACCATTAAAGAGGTTTTGATCACCTGGTTACAGTCTATATCTAGACATAAAAGTTTGTGAAATTGTAGCTTAGTAAGTTTGTATATTTTGAGTAATCTTCGAAACCACTTACCCGCATGGAACCGATTTCAAACGTTCTTTTATCTGCGTATAGGACTTTCTGGATGGTTATCCTACTAATATTATAAAGGCGTAACGATTTGGATGAAATATTGCACAAAGATATTTTATAGCCTGGATTAAAATATAGGATAGTTAAAATCCCGGGTTCACGCAGACGAAGTCGCGAGCGGAAGCTCGTCAAGTAGGCTATGTTTTATACCGCGGGTTTGCCTGCGCAGGCGGCTTGTACTTATATACATTCTGAAAGTACTGTTCGTGTACAAAGTACATTGTACACGAACTTATCAACTTCTAAAGAATATCAATGAAGACATCAAATTCAATTTGCGAAATTAAAACAAAGGGTCTTCTTCAACGTTTAAGATGTCATTAAAGTTTAACAAACGCATTTGTTTAATTATTATCCGGCCTACAATATTCTGTTCATAATAGCTTTGTAACGATGCGGTATTCCAATGAAGAGAGCAATTGAAAAATCCTAAAACAATTCATCACTGTCAGATTTTTTGATGAATGGTTCAATGAAAATGAATGAACGGTAAATATCTTTTAACGAATTCATTTGTAGAATATGGATTGTGAAATGAAATAAGTACATGTCAATACCGGTGCCTCTTGTCTTCACGAGAAAATCATTATAATTCATAAAATAATGGTGACGAGTAAGCTCGACAAGTATGCCTTACCGCTGATACTAACTTAAGGATGTGCATTGGAAATTATCGTGTCGAAAACGCCGTTCTGACTAGATTAAGAAACAATAAGGTCTGATTTTCAGATATAGGATTCTTGACTATATGATTGTTTATCTGATTTTATCGATATGTTGCAGGGAAATGGCCAAAACAGAGGTTTGAACAAAACTCTAACTAAGGGATATGATCAAATCACGCAGGATGTTAATTCATTTTATCATTTGCCTAGAAACAATCAGTCATTTGATCAAATCTCTGAATCTGTTTAGTGAAATGACGAAATCAGCCAAAAAAGGCAACTCGTTTTTGCATTTCACTAGATTTGTTTCGTGACTTGATAAAACCCCTGAAACGCGTTAGTGAGTTGACGAAACAAACTCGCAGAGTCAACTCGTTTTATCATTTCACTAGACATGTTTAGTGAAATGATAATGTCTCTACTGTAACATGGTGTAGGTGATTTGATCAAATCTCTGAACTGGTTCAGTGTTACTCTACAATTAAGTTTGATCAAATCCCTCACATGATGTTTCAGGAATTTTATCAAATCACTGAACAATTCTGGTGAAATGAAAAATACGAGTATGCTTTTTTTGGCTGATTTCGTCATTTCACTAAATAGATTTAGGGATTTGATCTAATAACTGATTTTTTGTAGGCAAATGATAAAATTTAATGGCCATTTTCACATCCTGCGTGATTTGTTCATATCTCTTAGAGATATGTTGAAATCTCTGACATGATTTAGTGAAATGGTAAAATAAAATAACAAACGTAGGTAATAAAATTGTTTGTTAAATCAGATTTTTTAATCGAGTACAAGAATATGTAGTTGTAAACCGGAATATAATCATTTTAAGGTGGTTCGCTTTGCATACAAAACGTTCTTTGACATTCTCGGGGTAACGGCGTGATATTTTAAGAAACTTATGTAACAAACTTTCATAAATTGCGTCTAAGCCGGCCGGTGCCTAACACGCAAGGGCGAAACCGGGGAGCGGTAAGGTGCAGGAGGGAGGTAACACGACCGCACGAGCGACTTAATCTGTACTAGAGTTGAGATTTTCATCATTTCACTAAACGTGTCTAGTGAAATGATAAAACGAGTTGACTGCGAGTTTGTTTCGTCAACTCACTGACGCGTTTCAGAGGCTTTATCAAATCACTAATCAAATCTAGTGAAATGCAAAAACGAGTTGCCTTTTTTGGCCGTTTCGTCATTTCAGTAAACAGATTCAGAGATTTCATCAAATGACAGATTTTTCTAAGCAAATGATAAAATGGATTCGCCATTTTAAGATCCTGCGTGATTTGATCATATCCCTTAGAGTTTTGTTCAAATCTCTGTATAGGCCATTTACCTGCGACAGATACATGATTGCTTAAAATTTCCTCGATAGAAAAAAAATCCAAAGTTGGGTCTGTATTTTCCTTTTTTTATTCAGCCTACTCAAACGATACATTATTTTACGACACAATCAAGTTACTACTATAGTATTTTATCTCATCTAAAATCTCACTTTATGAAATTTAAATAAAACATCTCTAAGTTAGGTATTTATCGAATTTTGCCCAAAAAAGCCATTCCCGAAGAGTGTTACATCTCTTTTCCTCGTGCGCGGAAGGCATCAGCGTGTCTCTGTCTAGGGGGCGTGTTTGACTCAAATCAAGGCATCGCCTTAAATTAAAACTAAGAAAACGGCATACTCGTAACACTTACGATCTATGGCATAATATGTTCAGTAAAGGTAATGGTTGACGACTCTGTAGCCTAGTTGGTACTGACCCTGCCTACGAAGCCGGAGGCCCCTTGTTCGAATCCCGGTAACGGCATTTATTTGTGAGATGAGCACGAATATTTGTTCCTGAGTCATGTGTGTGTTTTATGTATTTAAGTATTAATTTATTAATTTATATTGATAAACGATATACATACAAGGTGTAACAAAAATGGGGTATGAACCGATCAAGGGCTTAAACCGGTATCGTGTTTTGATAAGAAAAAACAGAAAAAAAAATTTTTTTGACGCGATTTTTTTTTTACATTTCTATGGAGCTTGTCGCCCTAGTCGGGCAACGCTCCTTACTAAGGTAAAAAGAAAATCGCGCCAAAATATTTTTTTTCTGTTTTTCTTATCAGAACGCGATACCTGTTAAGCCCTTGATCGGTTCATACCACATTTTTGTTACACCCTGTATAAGTATGTATATCGTCGTCTAGTGTCTATATATACAGTCAGCAACATAAAGTTAGTAGCAGCCAAGGTAGCTAAATATTTCGGTACACCCACATTTTTATTACTGTCAGAGGTTACTCGCCCAACTTTTCTAGCTTACTAGCTGGTCCCACCGCCGGCTAGTAAGCTAGAAAAGTTGGGCGAGTAACGGTTCATTGCGTGCTGACCAGGCACAGTGTGATCAATCGACCTTTACAGATCCGCAATGTAATGCTACTCGCCCAACTTTTCTAGCTTACTAGCCGGCGGTGGGACCAGTGCCTAAGGATAGTTAAGATATATTTGGCTACTTTGGCTGCTACTAACTAAACGATGCTGACTGTAGGTACAAGCTTTAACATTGTGTCCCAAATATTTATTTATAATTACTACATATTCACCGATATTTCATTGTTACGAATCTTGCTCCTTCAATCCTTATGTGCGTTTCATGATTAAGTTCATTATTATGACAACTTGACGAAGCGCAACAATATTTTTTTACTGACTTCAAAAAAAAGGAGGAAGTTCTCAATTCGGTTGTTTTTTTTTTTAATGTTTGTTACCTCAGAACTCCGTCATTGATGAGCCAATTCGTAACATTTTTTTTTGTTTGTAAGTATATGCTTCCAGGTGGGCCCCATTTTTTTCAAAAATTCAGTTGGATGATGGGATCCATGAGGAATTGAGGGAACTCCTCAATTATATTAGGCACGCGTGTAGTGATTTTGGTGTTTTCTATTATAACTCGTGTATTTACACCCGGAAATCATAATTTGGTGGAGTGGAATTGATGATAAAGACTACAGATGGCTTATGGAATTCCTCAATCAGGTACTTAAAAGTGCAAAAGTACATCACAGATTCTGATAAGATTCCGTTGAAATAGCAACTAATGAAGTGCCAAAGGTGATGCTTTTGAAATCGACGGAAGTCCTCAAATATTATCGGGCCACATACAGCGATTGGGTTTTTTTCTCTATTAATCAACGCATTTGCTCTTGGAAATCAGTTCATGTGGTAAATTGGAAAATAAATGTGGAAATGTTCTCGTGGCTTGGCGGAGTACTAAATTGAAGTCGGTTAAAACTTTGTTTTTAAAGTAAATTATTTCGATATCAGCATACCATCCCATACAGTTCCTACACGAGCGATAATGTTGCCCGCACTAATTAATTCACCGCGGTTTTTTTTTTTTTTTACGTGCGTGGGTCGGCAGTTTGAAATGTTGCCAATTACACGGCTCCGTGTATTGTTAAAACTACATTATGTGATTAATATGGACAGTACAGCTCTATGCCATCGCTAAATGTAAACAAATACAATCTGACTTAAAACTGGTTTTGGGGAAACAAATGTTACCGCATGCAATCACTGCACTATTTACGAAACTGGAAATTTGTTTAACCACGTATATGTATATAGAAGTAATCCAATAAATATATTTAGAACTATATATAAGTAAAAGAGAAGCATAAAGAAACCTCTAGGTTCCCAAGATTAAACGCGACCGAAACTCTATTTTTGGAATGATGTCACATCCTTCTCCTAGCGTTATTCCCGGTTGTGTCCTAAAGGAGCCCTGGGTCCGATGTGACACGTAATCCCAAGGTTTGGCATAGGCACTAGTTTAACGAAAGCGATCTGACCTTTTAACCCAGAGAGACAACTAAACCTTATTGGGATTAGACCGGTTTTCTCACGATGTTTTTGTTTCACCGAAAAGCTAACGGTAAATATTCCGTACTTAGGTACATAAGTTCCGAAAAACTCATAGGTATACGAGCCGGGATTCGAACCCACGACCGTAACAAAGACCGTATAATGTAACAATTTTAAGTAACTAAAAGGCTGTAGCTATCACGTCGCTATGCATTTATTTACCAGTTCCAATTTTTTTTTCTAATATTCCACTTTTGTGATGTGACTCGCTGGAAAAATTCTAATAATGCATTCCTATACAGGAACATACGTCCCGGAGTGTGTATTAGCCTTAAGGATATCTCAAGCCATACACTCACATGAGAAAGACAAACATGCTAATCCGATCGCAAACATCTCTGGCCATTGTTTAAGGCCTACGTTTTTTTACTTTCGTTTTTACTTGGAAGTTCCCAGACGGTTAAAAATAGACAGCCAGGTTGGTTATGAATACATTACTATGTACTTGGAGGACAATGGCCTTTAAAGCCTAAGATGAGAACCTATTTACATTAGGGTTAAACCAAGAAGACCCAAGAGAAAGGTCTTTCTCTTGGGTCTTCTTGGTTTAACTGTTATCGCAAGATATGTTTTTTAATGATTTGTCATAATCAAATATAACCAACTAGCTTCTGCCCGCGACTCCGTTACAAACTTTCATCCCCCATTTCTCCCCCTGAGGGGATGATTTCCGGGGTAAAAACTATCCTATGTCCTTCCCCTGGATTCAAACTATCTCCAGACCAAATTTCATCTCAATCGGTTCAGCGGTTTAAGCGTGAAGAGGTAACAGACAGACAGACAGACAGACAGAAACACTTTCGCATTTATAATATAAGTATGGACTAGCTTCTGCCCGCGACCCCGTTACAAACTTTCATCCCCCATTTCACCCCCTCAGGGGATGATTTCCGGGATAAAAACTATCCTATGTCCTTCCCCGGGATTCCAACTACCTCCATACCAAATTTCATCTCAATAGGTTCAGCGGTTTAAGCGTGAAGAGGTCATAAGTGCTTGAGCTAATTCAACAGAAGTAAAATTCCTATCAGGGGTTCTGAACATTTTCGGTCGCCATCGTCGCCGTAAGCCCGTGATCATGTGTTAGCCCCTAATATATAATTCAGTAAAACACCGTTTGCGGCCCAGGGGCCCCTAGAAACACCTGTCGACGGAAATGGGAGGTACTGTGTACATACAGGTTTTTTTCTACGCATTAAAAGTGGCGGAAAAGATAACTTTAGTGGGTAACTGCAAAACTTATGCATACTAATCGAATGTCACTATGATTTATGATTGACTAGCTTCCGCCCGCGACTTCGTCTGCGTGGACTCGGGATAAAAACTATCCTATATTTTAATCCAGGCTATAAACTATCTTCGTGCAAAATTTCATTCAAATCGGTTCAGCCGTTTAAGCGTGATTGAGTAACAAAGATCCAAACATCTAAACTTTCGCATTTATAATATTAGTAGGATTTATAGCCATAAGCCTTGAAAGTCATGTCATGTGAGTTGGAAAATATCCAACACTAAGGTAAAGGCAAATCTACAATGTAAGGTGACTCGGGGCTAACCCTGAACTATGGCTGAGTGATGAGAAAATTATGATACATTGTGGAATTTGCCTAAACAGTGAAACATGCCGTCGCCATACAACTCCCATCGGAAGATCAGCGCTGGCCATTGCCTGCACCATGCTGAGATGGAAACCGTTTCTTAGCACTTAGGCACCTACTGTACTATAGTGTCTCAGAGAGTCAATTTCGAAATAAAAAAAGTTTATTTTTTCAAAACGGATTAGACCAAAAATCTATATGATTAACGAACCTGATGAACCCTCACAAAATTTCAGGACAATCGGTTGAGAAATGCAACCTGTACAGGAGAACAGCCGGACAGCGCGACATCCGGACTTACAAACGAATTTCGGCCCAAGCTAAAGCATACAATTTCGTTCGCTTCCTTGCTTGTTGTCTATGTTTTGTTGTAGTCACGAATAAATGCTTATTCTATTCTATTCCATCTCAAGCTGTTACTTGCAAGCTGCCCATCGCTAACCATGCCTTTTTGGAACTCGGTTGAAAAAGTAAAGTTGCTAAATGGAAAATTCAACGTTCATTCCGGTAAATTTTGCGGAGTTTGCTGTGACAAAATATTTAACGAGTGTGGCTGCGGGACATGATTTATTTTTACATTTTTCCTTTACTTTTTCTGTCGTTCCGAGATAGTGCGTTAGCCAAATCTTGGCGTTAGGTGTCAAAGCGGACCCCGGGCTCAACCAACAACCGACAACCGGGAATAACGCTAGGAGGGTGATGATGAGCAAACATGAAATTTTGACAGAAACTTATTGATATAAAAAATAAAAAATAAAAATATTGGGGGACAATCTTACACAAATCGACCTAGTCCCAAACTAAGCAAAGCTTGTACTATGGGTACTAGACGACGATAAACATACTTATATAGATAAATAAATGCTTAAATACATAGAAAACATCCATGACTCAGGAACAAATATTCGTGCTCATCACACAAATAAATGCCCTTACCGGGATTCGAACCCAGGACCTCTTGCTTCGTAGGCAGGGTCACTACCAACTAGGCTAAAGCGGTCGTCAAAATGTTATAAAACTTCACTTATATCGATGGAAGATTTAGAGAATCCGAGCTGTACTGTAAAGATGCTTGCATTAAAATGGTCGTGTTATTTTGTGCTACATGTCCAAAAAGACATCGTTAAAAATACGAGTAACATATTTTGTTACTACAAACAACTATTAGGTATTGCTCATACGCATGTCTACGCATGCCATTACTTGAGTACCAAGTTCACCCAGATTCAAAGCTAGCAGTTAAATAAAATCCAAGTAAAAATAAAGCCAGTAAGTTGTAAAAATGGAACGCCTCGCACGTCGCCGTGTGGATCCAGGGGAAATGGACTGCGACAGCCTCCGCGATAACTCACTTGGGGCAATTCTTCCGCTAGAGGTGCGCTCGAATATCGAAGTCAATAACTTTGATCATACTGGATTTTGGGCGGTAAAATATAAAAAAAACACTTTCGCCCGCTTAAATTTAATTGCCGGTTGAAAATAATGTAAAGATATTTTTTTGTAAAAATAAAGCCAATAAGTTGTAAATATGGCACGCCTCGCACGTTGTCGTGTGGATCCAGGGGAAATGGACTGCGACAGCCTCCGCGATAACTCACTACCTACCTATAGATGGGGCAATTCTTCTGCTAAAGGTGCGCTCGGGTGTCGAAGTCAATAACTTTGATTATGCTGGATTGCTGGCCGCATAATAATAATTAAAATTAATAATCTAAAATCATGAGGGCCGTTGAAAATAATTAAAAGCAGTTTTTTTTAATAATCAATGTTTGTTGATGAATATTTTGTAACAGCGTACCATCGACCACAATAAGATGCAGTAGGTATCATTAATTTCAATTACAATAATGCAATGGAATAAAGTTGAAATAAAACTAAAGTACTTAGTGGACTGTTCTTAACCTATCTTATACTACAACTAACTACCTACCTAACATTTATTATTTGATAGAGAATCGACGTAAATAGGTAAAGGAATAATTCTGGAAACAGCACGGCTATCATGCGACGGCGCGCGAGCTCTCTCGATTTTTATCGCACTATCCGTCTCTTTCTTATTAGAACACTTAGAACAAGAGATATAGTGCGAGAAAAATCGAGAGTATGTCACGGCCGTCGCATGATAGACGTGCTGGGAACTTGTAGCTACATATATCGCATATTTTGGAATCAAAATATGCGGCATTAACGGCGGATCTTTTGTTTATGTAAACTAAGGAGTTAGAATTTGTCTCAGCTCCATCCAAGGAACTGGAGACCCTAGTATTTGACATCCATTAATTTCAACTTGATACCTCCGCGCGTTCTCCAGAAAATGGATCTTGACAGAAGCACGGAAACGAACCGCTCCTAATAAGAGCTCCTTTTTCCTTTTTTGGTAACGCACCCTAAAAATACCATTCTAATTAGTATGATTTACGCTATAATTATTACGTTAATCAGTATTCATTCCATCGAATTTATTGCTTTAATGCTCGACCCAGTTTTAATTAAATTCTGTTTCAAATTTGTTGGCAATACCTATATCAACTTTGTAAGACAATAGGGTTGCCCTTAGATTCCCAAAGGGCTACTTCCTTCATTGCACGTATATTTGAAAACATACAACTATTTATATTATGCATCCCGAATATTCATACGATGTGCTGATGGAAGTTTTTTTTTTAATCGGATGAGTGGTTCCGGAGAAAACCCCCTACATGCAAGCTAACAAAGCTACGAGCTCACATTTCAACAACAGTACCTCATAATTTAATTATTAGTATAGATTGACAAAGAACATACGGTGTACTGTTGTAATCTAGGTATTTCATACAAATCGTTAACTCGATTCTGATATCACCAGCATATGAACCATCATAGGCCATCTCCGTAATGACGCGAGAAACCAAAATTTCATTCAGACACGTGCAATTTCACTATTAATCAATACCTAAATGACGAAAGCACCTGAAACGGAACTGTGTCAGCCGATTTACATACAAATGCTTAATTAGCATATCAATAAAAACGTACGTTTTCGCGAAATTGACACAAAATCCAGGTCACGCACGAGTCCAACATACACTCATTTAATTAAAAGATAAAAATGAGGGTAACGACTTTTGCTACGTGTCTGCAAGTGCAAAAACTTAAAATGCATGGTGTGCCACGCAAAAACAGACGATTTCTCGTAAATCTTCCCAACTTCTGTTAGCTGGGGTAATATATGATTTTAAACTTAAACGAATACCTTTTTAAATCCCTACTTAAATCGTCATTGTGGTAACTGTAAACCAAAACAAAGTTGCATGTCAAAAAACAATACGCACATTATCCTAATTCATGCGAGGCTATCCCGAAAATCGATATCCGGGTGCGGCCAACCCTAGACGGCATGGCGCCGGCACAACCCGGTCAAAAAAGGAGGCCTCTCGCCAGAACTCCCCCCCATATATCACGGGCATCCGTAACTCAACCGGGTTACAACGGCCATGACTTTAGCCTCTCGACCTCCCTTCATAAATTCGCTTTCACAAAAGTACCACCCTAATTAAGTTGGGATACTCCTGAATATTTCAAACCTGACGCCATTCTGGACAATTGCCTTTGAAGCGGTATCTATAGTTATATTTAAAAAGTTTCAATCCCTTGAGATTTGCCGCCTGGCGCGTTGTACTAATGAGAGACGACTAAAGTTTGGGACATAAAATGTCGACTCATAATTTACACATCAAAGAATTTGGAACATACTTCATCTTATGACGTACGGTTTCATAATGCTGCCAACATAGCGAGGTGAACGAACTGCTCTCAATGGTATTTGAACTTTTCCCGATATTTCCGTTTCCTGGGTGCAATCGATAACAATATTTCGCGTAGGATGACAGCACCTATAGAGCCTGCCGTGGCGTTGGCGTTGCTAGTGATATTTTTTATTAGGAAAGTTTCAACTTGTTTTTATCGAGCGGGGATCGAGAGCAAGTAATTTGCTGTCAATCAGCACGACGGATATCCTTCGGTAGAAATTGAACGATTTTTTCACAGTTCGCTTGGCAGTTTCATTTAATCCAATCAGTATTAAGCTTTCACGAATCTGGCTTGAATTAGTTTTAGTTACTTCGCCATCTGGCGCCCTTAGAGTCTGAGAAGGTTTAGTCTACATTGAAATATTTATGAGACATTTTCTTTTGATCGTGGCTTTGGCGATGGGAAATTAAAATTGTCTGTAAAAGGTAGCATAGTTTTTTTGACTTTTCCTAAACTTAACCTTAGTAATTCGTTTTTTACCTTTTTTTTAATAGATACATCATTAGTGAACTGCTGAAACAGCCATAGGGTTTCAGTGAGTTTTGCACTAGTCCCTGAGCGACAAGTCTAAATCGTTAGAGCCGTATCCGGGAACGCGATTGCAAATATATACAAATATTGCTCGTTTAATAGTACAGGATAAGTAATGTGTTACTTAAATCTTTTAAGTAACCGTGCTATAGTAAAAAATTAAAATGCCTCCACAATCGGAGTTACTTACTTCAATCGACCCTCCATGCATGCTCCAAATGGGTAAAAGGTTTCCGACATCTGCGCCCCTGTTATATTAAATATCGTTTATAAAAAATGTTGGCGAGACGTGTCGCCCTAACTGCACTAATCAATAAGGTTGTATTTACCGACAAGTTCACTTACGCCGTTTAAGATTAGAGAGGGTCTGTAGTTTATTATAACTGTGAAGAGGACTAATCTTTATGAGTACTCTTTGAAAGGCAATCTATGTGACAGGTGTGGGGAAACTAGGGAGAAAACACGTGCTAAATCTCCCCTGGCGTTTGTCTATTGTTTGGTTTTGATTAAAACAACATGTCACTATGCAATACAGCAACTGTGTCTCCCTAAAACACCGACGCTGTTTGTCTCCTGTACAACATAGCTTATAATGACTGATGTAAGGTATGGCGTATATGGTTGGTCATGTGGGCATTTAGAAGACTTGTGAGCCAAACCTGTGATTTTAAGTGGGTTTAAGCAATGAAGCAAGGCTGAACACATCTTCATGCAAAATCGAAATGTCCGACTGAATTACGATGTCAAGTTTCCAGGCAAATGTACCACGTTGTCGGTTAGTACCTAAATAAAGCACTATTGGCAAGATGATGCAATTAAAAATCACCATAATTTAAGACTGAGAACGCGGTACTTACCCTTTGCATGATGTGTACTTTAAGACCACATCTCGGTTTAACCAAGTACCTATCATCATCAAACACCTATATACAGCCCTCTGCTGAGCACAGGCCTGCACAGGCCTCCCTTCATGGATGGAAGAGAACGGGCAGTATACGGACACTAAACCACGCTTCATTCGTTTGTCCCAGATATATACAATGTCCAATAAATTTAAGTGATTTGTGTGCTGAGGTGTTACACGTCTAATTTGCACGTTTTATTCTCCCACAAATGCATTAAACATCCTGATAGAGCCGTATCGCACGCGCCTTCGTCCGTGGAAAAACTCACCCCGCCTCCCACCAATCCAATTACCCAAGCGAAACTCTGGAAATTCTAAACCGATTATACAGAATTGAAAACATTAAGTACTTTATAGATACCGTCCGGACAGACAAATGATTTTGGACTTTAAAGCGGAGCGTTAAAGCTTTTTGTGGGGGCAGTAGGTAAGTGATTGCGAAGTCAAAGATAGAATTTGGCTGCGAATTATTTACGGGAACCGGAAAACTCTTATTTTGCACGCAAAGAAGGTCCTGATTAAGAAAGTTGTGATAACTTCGAGGAGACAAACACTGCGACGTGGCCGAAAGCGGGATATTGAATTTCGATCGGATTTTAATGGGGTTCGCCCAATAATTCCGTTTTGAACTGAGTTATTGGGCAATCAAGCCATTTACATTTTGGTAATGGCGAAGACGACGGCAAGACTTCGTTCGTGAGTAATTAGCCTTTGGTTAAAGATGTGTTTACACTTTTGACCGTACATATAAGAGATATAAGAAGTGTGAGAATTGAGAGAGAAGAATGTCCGGCAAGCGGACACACCGGTAAACTTCAAAAACTCTAGTTTAAACTTCGCCTTAACACGATGCGACTCAATCTGTCGGTATTAAACTCAGGGGAAAGGATATCGCTACAATAGAAAATAGCAACGCGGTGTGCAATTTTGCTCAATATGAGAAAGTGTGAAACTGCGATGTAGTAAGTACCTCACAGCACTATCATTCTTTGTATAATTAAAAAGTATAATTTCCATGATGATTAGACCGGGCCCTCGTCCCGGTGTCGCATGAAGGTTTTTAAAATATTTGTACATTTGTTCAATCTTAATCCAGTTTTTCCCTAAATAGACATCATGGTTCCTAAATGTATTAGAGAGTTTCAAATTACCCCAAGTGGTGTCGCCTATGTGACATAACAAGGCGCTAATATATACTGCTCAAAACAAAATAAGGGCCATTGTAATTATTGGACATAAACTAATTGATAAGTGGCTAATTAATGAACTCCCGTATAAGGATACGAATGTATTCTGAAGGCAGAATCTAACCTCTTTCATGCTGCAGTTTAAGTCTAAAAGCTAGAAAAAATATATATAATACTGTTTAATATAATTTTCACGTAACGATCACCATATATGTGGCCCCTATTTTCTTTTGAGTAGTATATATCTGAATCAACGCTATCATCTGTTAGACTATTGTCAGACATATTTACAGGTGACTGCACTGAGCCAATTTGGATTGTTCATCCCTATAAACAATTACATCCCCTATAATCTACTTATGCGATAATAGAGCTGGTACAATTAAAATCAGTTAAATAAGATGAGCAAAATGAGCTTTTCATTTATTGCGCCGGGATTTAAAACCGCTCATTAATTGGGTTCGATTGAAAACCGGTATTATTTATTAAAATATGATGTTCAGTCGACAAAAATATAAATAAGTTGAACGAGCGAGCAAAGCGAGCGCAGTTCTCAGATGCAGCTTGGGCAAAAATGCTTTCGTATGTCTGGATGTCCGGATGTTCTCCTGTAGGTACTCAATTCTCGTGACATTTTGGTTCGATAATAAAATGCATGTATGAAATCTCAAACTTGCACAATGATTTTCGCAAATACCTATTTATTTCGTGATCGTTTCAATATGAAGGGTCGAACACACAGCACCGTCGCGGTCGCGCGGCGCGCCCGTCGCGGGCGCGCAGCGCGATATTTCCCTACAAACCGCTAGCGTGGTCAAACAGGCTGCGCCCCGTCGGCAACGCGCCCCGCTTCTGTCGCGCCCCGCCAGCCTGCCGCCGCGCGCCCGCGACGGGTGCGCGGCGCGTCAGTGTGACGCCAGACAGCGGAGCGTGCGGTGCGTATGTAATGCTGGCGGGTCAATGGCGCGAGGCCAGCGCGAGGCGCGCGTCGCGCGCGCGTTGCTGGCTGGTTGATGGCGCGATGCGCGCGTGCTCTGTGTGACCGGCCGTCCCGCGCGCATCACGCGCTCGTCAAGCCCCGCTGGCAGTCTGTTCGACCCTTAAGAGCACCTAGTCGGAGAATATTCATTTCTCGATCCTTTCATTAAACCTAATTTATTTACTAGTAAGTTTCTCAACTATGAAATTGAAATGAACAAGTTGATGAGACGCTAATGAGTTTTATTTACGTAAGCTCGTTACGGAGATTAATTGTAATGCTGCTCTGAATGGTTCCATTCGTTCCATTCAATCGAACGAATGCTCTAGTGTCTTCACTTTCTGCGATAAGTCTAATTTTGCAAGAGTTACACAATCTGGTGACAAAACAATAGTATTTAGAAATAATGCTCTCGTATTTTATTAATTATGTAACAAATTGGCGACGATGACGGAAGAAATAGAACGTCTTACTCGCCTACGGGCAGCAATACGCGGCCAAGTAACAAAAATACAATTACAATTGGAACAAATTCAAGTTGCATAGCAGTCGTTATGCAAAAATCATCTTCATAAAGTGATGTAACGAATTTTAAATTATTGAAGGAAGGAAGAAACAAATGCAATGTTGATCTTAGCAATAGGGGTGTAGACTCTAAATAAAATCCATACTAATATTATAAATGTGAAAGTGTGTCTGTCGGTCTGTTACCTCTTCACGCTTAAACCGCTGAACCGATTGAGATGAAATTTGGTATGAAGATAGTTTGGATCCCGGGAAAGGACATAGGATAGTTTTTATCCCGGAAATCATCTCAGGAGGGGGTGAAATCGGGGATGAAAGTTTGTATGGTGCTACGATATAAACGAGTTCCACGCGGACGGAGTCGCGGGCAGAAGCTAGTAATCAATAATGATGTATTTTCTTGAAAAAAGATTAAGAATGTAGTCAAATGGAGAAAAAAGCAACGCAAGAGGTTAACATTACCGTTATTAATGTCCAAAGTTTTAAGACGGGGTATATTCTGTCCGCTTTCCGCTAAACGCACCTTATATGAAACTATTGTTATTTACTATGACGTCACGATCTGCTAGCGTTTTCTCCCTCAACTCCCTCCCTCCCGAAACATAAACTCAGTTCATAACTCCAATACGTTCATTTGCTGCTTATCACTTGCCATACAATGCGCGCCATATAAGTTTGTCGCCACACGTCGAACCCCTCTGACGCCTCTGCAACGTTAGTCGCCAACATATAATCTGCGCCAATATCACAGACGCAAATTTATGTCGCGCGTAGGTACTGTTACTTCAATGTCATATTTAATACGGTAAGTGAAAAGGGCAAATGAGAGGGCTATGTTGGGAGTTTCTCTGCTTGATCGCATCAGAAATGAGGCTGTCCGCAGCAGAACCAAGATAGCCCTCCGAATCGCTAAACTTAAGTGGCAGTGAGCGGGGCATATTGCACGTAGAAACGATGGCTCAGGCGGAAAGGTTCTCGAGTGGCGACCACGAACCGGAATGCGCAGCGTGGGTAGGCCCCGACAAGGTGGACTGATATGACCTGGTAAAGGTCGCGGGAGTCCGCTGGATGCGGGTGGCGCAGGACCGGTCATTGTGGCGCTCTTTGGGGGAGGCCTATGTCCAGCAGTGGACGTCTTTCGGCTGATATGATGATGATGATGGTGCAGAGAAATATAATGAATAACATGTTCTTCTACTCTCTGTCATTACTAACTTACATAACCACATACAAACTCACCTCAATAAAGGTTCACTGTCGCATCTAGTCGGCGCCCACTATACCTCATGCGAGTATGCTCACTCGTGACTCACGACCCGCGAAAGTGACAACTGTATGATCGCCGATAAAAGTGCTTCACGCTTCCTGTGCACTCATATTTATGAAGCAATGGTTTCGTTACTTGCAACATGTTCTAGTTGGTTGGCAAAAAGTCAGACAATCATGTTTGGTCTTGGGTATCTATCAATCAATTGGTGCCATGATTAATATTTACTTCAAGAAAGGAGAGTACAGAATTAATTTTGTATTAAGCAGTAACGCTGCTAACGTAATCATATTTTTTTAAACTAAAGGAAAAATTAAAATATTAATGCTACGGGCCGCATTCGAACCGGCGACCACAGGCATTCATGGCCCGTCACTACTAACCAACTGAGCTATCGGAACAATCTGTCTAATGCCTAATCTTCGAATCCGGCTTAGAGCATTAAATTTTTAAATTTTTCCTTTAGTTTAAAAATTTAGGAGAGTTTCGGTTTTTAAAGAGTCCGCAACACGCATGCAAGTGCTCTAGAGTTGCAAGCATCTGTAGGCTACGGTAACCGCGTACCATCAGGGCGTGCCACGCTTGTTTGTCACCGACGTGGTATATTTTAATTCAGCACCTATAAAATTTTATTAGTTACGAAATTAAATATACTTAGAACTTGATAATAATTTTTATAGTTCTTTTTGTCTTCTAAACCGTCCAATAGACATTAATAATAGATATTGGCGATGAAAAAAACCTTGCTACGTCGAATATTGACTACTATCGGCTGTGTCTGTTTTGTATGGAAATGGGTCATTTTACGGAAAGTTGTACACTCGACTTTTATTTTTATATTTGATATAATCTGGTTTTTTCTACTCAGAATCGAGAGCACTTTCGAACCTAATAGGAGAAAAAAACTGTCCAAAATGTTACATATAATTTTCGGGTTTCCGTTCCGTTGCCATACAAGCTTAGTATGGAAACGGTAGAAACGGAATGGAATAAAAAATCTTGGGACACTTTTTTTCTCCTATTAGGTTCGAAAGTGCTCTCGATTCTGAGTAGAAAAAACTAGATTATATCAAAATTAAAGAATCAAGTCGAGTGTACAACTTTCCGTAAAATGGCCCAAATAGAACGTGCTATCCAGATCTATTTCGTATGCAGCACCCGTGTAATTCTGAATCTAGATCTATCAGGTTTTCCATACAATATGAACCCGAATTGCAATGTCTGCTCACTACCGTATTCTATCTATAGTCCTAATTTGTCTGGTTTAACTTATTGCAACTCGATTAAAAGTTTCAAAATGTATTAACGGCCTTTATTCAAATAAACGCGCAAGTTGATGAGAATGTTTGAACTATCGTACGTCACTCTTTTACGCAGAAGTCGTTTCGGAGATTACCCGCAAAATACACACTTTACCTCTTTACAATATTAGTAGGTACCTAAGTATCTTAAACAACATTTTAACCGACTTCAATTCGGTACTTCGCCTTATTTGAAGAGATCTCCAGGATCTCATCATCAGCTGCTGACCTGATGACTATCGGATTGCCTGGGAAGGATACCCTTGCAAACAAAAAAATAATTTTCCAAATCGTTAATCATTGATTATACATAAACGATAGAAGATTCCGATGAATTGAGAACCTCCTCCTTTTTTCAAGTCGGTTAAAAATAACTACCGAAGTATAGAATTTAATGGACAACACTCCATGAAGTCTATCAAAACGCAGGGACAGCATTCAGTCCTCGGCTCGGATCAGGAAAGTTTCAGATCGTGAGTAGCATTAAGAGGTATACCTACTTATACTTTAACGGGAAACCGCACGGGGGTGAAAACGCGCAAACCCGTCGCGCCGTCTGGCAATCGGGGGTTGGAAGTGCACTTGAGTATCATATAACAATGGTATATTTGTACGTTTATTGGTAGCCAATTATAGTTGAAAATATCTAGACTTATAGCTAAATAAAGCCTTTAAAACTATTAACGTTTCAGTATAAAATTCAAGTTTAATTGGTGGTGGTTTAAACGCGTTTCTAACGCAATATGTGATCTTTCTCGCAGTAGGTATACCTATACCCTAAGAGAGAGGTAGATAATATTATAATAGAAGAAAAGATAAAAGAATATGAAAATAATACACTGTTGTTTTTATGTTTCAAGAGAAGCAATAAAAAAGATGGCGCTGTTTAATTGAAAATAGTATTATTGTGATAAAAATTGAGATACAATCGCCAATCATGTATGCTCTTTACTTGAAATAAGAAAAAAGTTTCATAAGAGGTAGGCCAAAGGAATAGGTGGATTGGACTGTGTGAGAGAGACAATATGAAGAGAAAGTGGGTGGCGAGACGACCGGGAGGTATAGAAGAAAAATACATGCTGCGTCGACCCCAAATAAATGGGATAAGGGCAAGAAAAAAATATAATTAAAGAAGATTAAGTAATCAAAACTTTACCAATTTTGACGAGTGCTTAAAATGTTAACTTTGTAGGTGGGTATTTTATTTATCAACAACAAAGAACCGGGATTGCATTTTAATTATTATTGCCCATGTAAATGATAAATGACGGAAAATATTTCGTCGAAAAAAGAAAGACAAATTGATTATTTGTATGCCATACCATACCTCATTAAGGCGTCTGCGAAATGCATATGATTAAAATTATATTTGTTGATCACACTTTAATTTGTTCCCCTAGATAATTTCGTATTAATCAACTTTGGCATTTGGATAGTTATGATATTGTTAATTTTTAGGGTTCCGTAGTCAACGAGGAACCCTTATAGTTTCGCCATGTCCGTCCGTCTGTCTGTCCGTCTACGGCTTAGCTCAGTAACCCTTACAACTAGAAAACTGCGATTCGGCGTGGCTATATAAACCAATCACGCCGACAAAACAGTACAATACAATTTGGAAAAATATTTTTTTTAGGGTACCTCCACTACTCCTAAAGCGGGGATGTAATTTTTTTTTCTCGTCAAACCCATGGTGTGGGGTATCGTTGGATAGCTCGTTCAAAAATATTATGGGTTTTCTAAAACCATTTGTCTAATCAGTAATTCGTTTGCGAGATATTGGGTTTTAAAGCCCTAATTTTAGTATGTATGTATGTATGTATGTAAGCACTTTATTGTACACAATAACAGGTTAAAGAATATACATGTCACACAATAGATCATAGTACAAAGGCGAACTTATCCCTATAAGGGATCTCTTCCAGCTAACCTTTGAGCAATTGAGAGGAAGGTAGGTAGACCGAGATAGGCAAACTTATACCGTGTACAAAAACACAGAGAAAACGAAAACAAAACCTAATAGGTATTAATTCTAGACAAATAAAAACATGCCAATACATATATAAATATACAGTATAAAATATAATACACACTATATATATCGCAAATATACAATAAGTAAGTTTAGTTCGAGTCATGTGTCCCCCCACCCCTGCCGGCTAAATGGCTACTACTGGGGATGTGAAAAAAGGCTTAGTAGTAGTACATATAATGAATTTAAAAGGAAAACTATCACGAACAAGTAGGCATAAGTAGTTACCGAGTAATAGTCGACCAACTTGATGTTTCGGCCGACGCAACCGCAACGCACGTCGATGTAACTAAGACAGACTACACTGCGCGTGGCCCGACACGCACTTGCCCGGTTTTTTTTTTGTTAGTATTTCTCTAGCACCTAACGTTTGAAAGTCTCTGTTTGGCCCTATGGTTGACTGGTAGAGAATGCCTTGAGGCATTAAGTCTACCTTTTGTAGTTTCTTTGGTTTGTGCAATATAGTTTAAATAAACAAATAAATAATCTCCAATAGACACTAGTTTTTTTAAATTAAATACACACATCGCTGTTAGCTTCCAACAAAATATGTAATTTATGCGATAGTTTCTAGATTTCTTCTAACTATTCACCTAGTTGTAGTTTCATCGGAATGCATAATTATCAACTAATGCACCACGTTATCTACTATATAGATACACTTCGATGGAGAGGAATTAGGCCGTAATGAAGAGGTAATGTTTGTGAAATGTAAGTTTGTATGTAAGGGGTAACATCCGAAAATACAAAACCGATAAAAAAAAACATCAATGATGTTGATGACAGACTTTATTTTATCCCGCTGCTCTGCCGGCGGCCTGGGTTCTCTGTATTATGCGAGCGGAACGTTTTTTCATAAACCATTAAGTTATAACCAACAAAATAAAAAGTGGGTATACTTTACAAAAAACTAAAAGGTGACTTTAAAGCGCGGTAAAGATGCACATGCACAGGCTGGGTGCATCTTTACCGCGTTTTAAAGTTTGGAGCTTTAAAATGCTTAAACCTCCAAATTCGTCCTCCTCGCGTTTTTCCCGGTAGCACAGAATAAATAATAGTATTCCGGTAGTGCACAATCAAGCCTGAGGTCCGCTTTGGCAGGTAATCCCAAGATTTGGCGAAGGCACTAGTTTCACAAAAGCGATTGCCACCTGACCTTCCAACCCAGAAGAAAGAATGTACATTATTGGGATTAGACCGGTTTCCGCACGATGTTAAAACATCCAAATTAAAGATAATTTATTACACAGTATTTTCGTTCACGATTATACATTGTTACGTATCGTATCCGTCAAGTAATTGTTGCCGTGACGTGACGTGAAGCTTCCAGTTAGCGGTCGTGATTGTCTTCGATTTCATTATTGATAGGTACTGATTAGAAAGGCTCGTCTTGTCATTAGACTATCAGATCATTTGCGGCCAGGCCACGGCATTGCGCGTATTGTTCGCGTCTCGACCGCGCAATGCACTGTGGTTAGTTGAGATCACACGCAATGAAAAACCGCTGCCGCTACCGCTCGAAAACGTGGCCGGGCCTTCACTAGTCAGTACGAAAAAATATGTGCTAGCGGTGAAGCGCTATCACGATCCCCAACCCGCACTGGACCAGAGCCTGGAGACTGTTCCTCTCACCCTTGGGTGATACTTTATTATTATTATATTTTCTCACTATTTGATATTTATGAATTCACTACCTAACTGTTATTCCTCACAATGCTTTTATTACGTTTATTTGCGTTATTACACTGATGTGATATATTGCAAATATGAAAAAACGCTGTGTAATAAACTTGACGCGAATATCCATTTGAATCTCACGTCTTAAGACTTGAATCTACCAAATAGTAGAAATCCGTTTGACATCACATATCAATCTTCAAGATATATAATTCTATGGAATAATAAAATATAATCTAGAAATATGGATTCAGCTGATAGAAGCACTAGATCTGAACTATTATCGTCATATTATTTAAAGCTAGGTTGCAAAACGTGCATTTTGCACTCGTTTAATTAATACATAGAGTTGATAAAACCGATGACTTGGTGATCTATCTATTCTATAATCACGTATTTAGGTATTGCATCTAGCTATTTAGCAGTATTGGTAGACGGAATATTGCACCGATTCACCATTTAAATTTGTTTTTTTTTTATTGTCCTTGTGTGCGTTCTTGGCGTCGTTGCGCCGTGTCACCAAATGGCCACAACGGAAGACCAGCGCTGGCCCTGCCAGCATCCCTGAGGTGTGCCATTTCGTGAGAAATATGTGTTATGTATGCGTCCACACTTTATTTTTTGTCACGAATAAACACTTTCTTTGTTCGAAGAGTGGGCGCAAATTATATTTCCTCAATGATACCTATATCTTGTGGTGGTTTGCACTGGTACCTAATCTGATATATATATAAGTATATATAGCAAGTACCAGTGCAAACCACCGTTACACAGGCTTTCCATAAAGCGAATATTAATTCCTAGCTCGCTTTGCATAGGATAGTGCTCGGTCGTGATCTTGAACTGACGAGGGCACCCATTGTCTCGAACTGGGGCTTTAAAACACAAGCGGGAGCGGAAGCGATAAGCGAGTATAATATAAGTATTTATACTTCAGTAATAGGGGTGTAGGAACTAAATAAAATAATCAAAAATGTATTTGCTCAAGAAGAATGAAAAATGTAGTCAAATGGAGAAAAAATCAACGCAAGAGGTTAATTAATCACGAAGTTATAAGTGTCCAAACTTTTAAGAAGGGGTATGTTCTGCTCCTTTTTCGCAAAACGCAACTTCATATGAAACAATGACGCTCGCAGTTTGTGACGTCACTAGAAAACGGCAACGTGCCGTGCCCCATCGCGTTCACGCCGCCACGGGCGCAGCTCGCTCTGCGGCAGACTCGCAGTTTGTGACGTCACAAACTGTGTTTTCTCTCTAATAGGCAATATCAAAATGGTTGTAGCTTCGTAATTCTTTGAGATGTCTGAATGGGATTTTCGTCACTAGGCATATTCTTTGCCTTCTTTATTTTGGAGTAATAATAATTTTCGAGTCTAATCCCGTCCCGTAATTGTAGTTTGTTTTGGATAGGACATTGAATGATGTCGAGGTATGATTAATACACTGTAGACCAGCGGACCGTTTCAAGAAGGTCCGAGTTATAATTTTACAAGTCTCCTGCAACACTGAGTCATGATGCCACTCTATAGACTTATAAAATTGTAACTAGTAGTTTCGTGAAACGGGCTACATTACGTACAGTGTATGGGGCTATTCATTGATTACGTAAGACAAATTTAACCACTTTCTGACCCCCATCCCCCCCCCCTAGGGTAAGAAACTATATGACTTTGATGAACATTTACCTTGTAAAGTAAGACAGGTTCGGACCCCCGTAATCAATGAATAGACCCTGTACGGTTAATTGATTTTGTCGTACCCACTGATTTGCCACAAAAACGTATAAAGCAACTCTCAGCATACGGAAACCTTTTTTAATTTTATTCGGCTGTTCAAAAGCATCAGTTTAATTTAGTTTAATTACATTTCAGGTAAAGATATCATGATATACCTATCATAATTGCTCCTAACCGCAGTAAGCGGGGAAAATATTATAACCTCTATATGTATCTGTAGCTTGGTCTATTTAAAAGATGGATTGGATAGTAAACAAATTACGAAGATACAATCGGAGTAGTAGATTAAGCACTTGAACAAGAATCGCGTGTAACTCTTCGCTTGTCCCACACTATACTTGTGTGAACCGCTTGTACACAGTTGCCGTGAATGAGAAAAAGTTTTGTTATACCTGGTTCTGATTTATAGCCATCGACCCGTTATGTTTTCATCGTGAACTTCTTGTTTTATTTGCGTTGACAATGTTTCTCATCACTATCCTTCGTGAACTCAGGATTTCAAGAGCTTATTATTAAACTCTTGCCGTATTCGACAAGCTCGATGTGAATACGTGGAACTGCTGATGGATTTGTAGTTAAATGATTAATTATGGCTACTGGCAAAAATATTTTACTCTATTGATGAATTTATTGCGTATGTAATGTATAAAATTCATATTAGTCAAATTTATACCTACTATAAATATTTTATTACCATGACATTACATACTTAACTATTTTATCATCGATTACCGGGACTGTATGTGTATATTGTAAACTCATTGCGAATTCTATCTTAGTTTAAGTTAATGTAGCTTGGTATTTAATTAAGTTATTTTAAGGTAGTGTAATGTAGTACACATTTACTGTTTTATAATGAGCCATTTGCATGCTGGCAAAAAAACAGTTAAAAAGGATAGGACTTATAACTCTATAACACCTATGTAAAACCCTTTTTATATGCAAATAAATGAATTATGAATTATAGTCACACGGTTCAGTAATTTTGGTAGATACTCTGTTAAAAGATAAGACCAAGACCTATCTATATGTAACCTGTAAGTGTACTTACTACATAGGTCCAGGAACATTTCAGTTTTGCGCAGAACACAGCTTATTTCATAACAATGGCCGCCGAGCGATTATGGCGTTTCTAAAAGCATGTTTAGACATCCCCCTCCCCCCCAGTTATTCGCGTATGGGCCGTTGACAACGCCTGTTGGGCTTGCAAAAGCCCATGTGCACTGATATATTTAATGCTTATGCTCTTTTGTTATAGTTAAGGCTCTGCGAAGGTGTATACGCTGCGATTCCCACCGAGCCGTCTCCAGTGGGATGTCGGTTTGAATATACATGATACCATGCCCATTGTAAACCTAAGTTCTCCATATAAATGACGTATTTATCAGCGCTTTCCTGGCGCTTTTACGTCATTGTGTTCCGAGCAGAGTGCAGGCGCCTACACGGGAACCGTGCGGTATAGAGACAGAGACGCAGGTTTAAGTTGAATATTATTTGCCCCGAAGATGCTATTAGCAAAGGATAGGGGCTATTATATTGGCTAAGATTATAAGAACATTTTGTATTGCATGAGACATAAAAGAATCATCATCTTCAGCCGTGCTGAACGTAGGCCTCCTTCATGCTGCGCCGTAATATTCGATTCATGGGCTATCCCCATCCTGTTACAAATATACGAGTATGTTTATACTAGCTGCACGCGCAGCTTCGCCGCGTAGTAACGCAGGCAAACCCGCGGGATTAAATATGACCTATGTCCATCCGGAAAATCCTTTCTATACACAGGTGAAAGCATTTATGAAATCTGATAATTGCTTCTTGAGATTAACCTTGTCAACATCATATTCAGATGTACTCTATGAGTAATGATTCCTAGGATAATACATACAAAATAGGATCATATTCAATAAAACTACAATCTGACTTTTCTTCGTTATAATATTTAGTACAGAATATTCGATTATCTTGTTTATGATTTAAACCTGAAAGAAAAGTATGCCTACAAACAAGAGTGCGCTATGAATGTTATTGTAGCAACTTGAAACGCAAACATTCCAATATCTAAGTCATGTCAATATGCCATAGTCATATCCAATATCAAATCTACGCAAGCGAAATAGCTACCTTATTCATAAACATAATTTTACAACTCTTAATATAACGCAGTATTTCTATAAGAAATTACTAGTTTTGGTTTTAAAGTTTTACTTTCAAGCTAGGTATAAATATAAAACTCAGCGGACCCATGAAAAGACCAACTATTTTTTAATACAGCTTTACGTACCTATCTACGCTACTTGGGTACGTATTTACAAGTTTGAAAACGTTCTTCGTCTGTTTTTTTTTCTACGATACCGAATGCACCTCACTGCACTGCACTGCAGGTCCTGCTGAACAAATAAATAAGTATTCTGTATGACTTTCCTCACTGATTAAGCGTTCTCGTGACTCACGGCAAGTAAGCTACCGTCCACAATGCCGTGAGCTCGTTTCGACTAACAATGTGTGTTTTGACTAAGGAAATCCTGTCTGTAGTTTCACTAAGGAAGTTTGAAATTCGAATTTCGGTGTTGCGTTTGTTTCTGGGAAGTCAAGTTCTATCGTATCTATGGCGATTAGCCAATGGAATTGCAACAAAATCATTCAACTATTTTACGACTTAATAGACGGTTTTTATTTCTTTTTCACTCCTAGTTATACACCAAGCTATGCTCATCTGGTCTTCAGGCTGGCTCGTTATTCGCACAGCGAAATGGCATTGCCAATTCAGCAAGGCAACGCAGCCAGCCTATGTATTTCTGTTTCTGGTTTTTAGGGTTCCGTACCTCAAAAGGAAAAAACGAAACCCTTATAGGATCACTCGTGCGTCTGTCTGTCCGTCCTTCACAGCCTATTTTCTCTGAAACTACTGAACCAATGAAATTTGGTACACATATGTAAGTTTGTGATCCAAAGAGGAACATGTAACGCAAACAAATGAATTTTAAACATGGGGGCCACTTTTGGGGGGGTAATGAGAAAATTAAAAATAAAGTTTTGCATATAGTATCGTGTTACATATCAAATGAAAGAGCTCATTGTGTGCATATAATTTTTTTTTTTGGAATTTTGAAATAATTAGTTTAGAAATTATTTAAGAAAATAGCCAAAAAAATTACCATTTCCCCCCCTTCATCTCCGAAACTACTGAGTCTAAAATTTTGAAAGAAATACACAAAATAGTTCTTTACCTACAGATGACAGGAAAACCTATTAGAAAGGTGCAGTCAAGCGTGAGTCGGACTTAATACGGTATTTGACAAACATCAAATCAGCTTATATTTATGAAAGGTCAAAAACGCTCCGTTAGTAAAAAAAAAAGTTTAAAATCTTGTGATGCACCCCTTGCAACGCGAGTCCGACTCGCACTTGGCCGGTTTTTTAATTGTTATTCTTGTCAGTTGAGTATTAATTATAGGTACTTAAAATAATGCACGGGACGTAAAATTACAAAAGAAGTAGAAGCTCAGTCTGAACTAACATGAAATTCGTCTCTGTTATCCCTTTGCAAAATAAATTAACCCTCAAATTGCAGCTGCCTGACCATAACAAAATATATCATTGAAATGCTACTTTACTTACTTTTCTTTTTGTTATTCATGGCAATCACGTCCAGGTTTGCCGCTGCGCGTAATTGGAATGATCAGCTTTCCATTCTGGTCGGATATGTCAGTCAAAATAACATGTTAATTGAAAGAATTTTATTACATCGTAAATGTTACGTTTCTGGTTTATGCGTTCTACTTCTGCGGTTACTGATTTATCTACAGAATTAATAAACGGACATCTATTACCGGATACTTACTTATAGTTTAGCAACCTTTTAGTAGTAAAGTATAAAGTTATTTGAATGGAGTAGAGGACATTTTCCAAGATGGCGGCCGTTCTACAAGGTCCTGACCCGGGGACTTTTGGGAGACGAAAACAGGGCTTCCAACGAACATTCGTACGAAATTTTATCATACTCTCCGGGATTTCGAGGTGTGGCAATCTCGACTGTACCTAACAGTCGAGAACAAACAAAATAGAAGATCTTCACAAAACTAGTTTGAATATCTTTCGCTAATACCACTACACTAGGGTACGAGTACGTAATTTATTGGAACAGCTTATAGTCGAAATGGTGTAGTTGCCTAAGTAAGATACATAATACTTACCGTCCCAAACTTCGCCTTTAATAATGAAGCGATCCTTAATTCGGGGAGATATATCGCTAATCTGGCTTCCTCCCCTGAGAACAGATAGTTACCTATCAATTAACCGAACTTGCACTCAGATTAGACCAGAATAGAAGGGCTATATAATATCCTACTACACGTGTAGAGTAAAAGATAATATCAAAACTTGCAGCTTTCTATCTGATGCTATAGCTTATCATATATTTTGTTTATGAAATTTCTGAACGGTAAAAACTCTCAACTGGAACGTCCAGACGAGTGTATGTCCTATATTCCCACAATAAGATTTAGTTTTGCATAAACCGTGTCCCTGTCCAGATACCTACGATTATGTACTTAGGATAAGGAATTCTTAAATCAAAGCCTGTCCGGAACCTATCTCCTCATTCCGGGAATACTTGAGGGGTATAACAAAGGCGTTTTTCTATCGCCCCTCTTTCGTCTAGACCATGGAGACGGTTTTGTCAAATTATTCGGAAACTCGCGTTCAATGCGATATTCAAGAATCGTGTTTTCGGGTGTTTACTTTTTTGAAACAGTGGGATTTTGCTCATGGGGTTACGTGATTTGCGAGTAATTCCTAAGGTAGAGAAGGCACTATTTTGTTAACGTCTTTTACTTCATAACGATAACGAGTCTCATGAGTGAGAGAGACTGAACTCAGAAAATGTGGATGCAACGAAATTAATGAGAAATATATTATGTGTTATTAGTTTTTATACCTCATTGGTTTTTTTACCATTCCGTTCCGTCTACGTCAGTTTAATTGTTTCGGTTCATTCCAGGTTTTATTGATAACTACTTACATAAATCAACATTTTGTATGACATACCATAACATATCTAATGTTACAGGTAATTACGTGCACTAGTAGAGCTTAATATTTAATCTTAATTCTAGCCATTTTCAAAAGATTGCTCAAATGGTAAATCCTACTTATTCATGTACTGATAGAATATAAGGCAAAAGAGTGCAAAACAGGATCACATCCTTTATCGCCCAAGCCGAAGCAAGAAGTGCCTTTATCGCCCAAGCCAACAAAATCTCAAGTAACTCATAAAAATAGCAAGCTCCTCACTTTTAAAAACGTTGCATAAACACGTTTCAAAGTCAAGTCTGTTCTAAATTTAAACAAGAACTAGGTATCAACGGCTTTTAGGTGAAGGCCGTGCAGCGGAAGCGCTTGTGGGGCCATACTTGTGACGTCACTTCCGGAGTCTACCTCCCTGGAATTCCGAGTGATAATTTGTAAATGAAACTGGATTTGAAGTAGATTATCTGGGTGGTGTTAGTAGAGGATTAACCATGTAAATGACTAGGAAGTTCCGTGGCTAAGTGATGTGTTTGAGAAATAAAACTAACAAATTAAATAAAAAGCTTTTTAAACATGACATGAAATTGGAACACTTAAAAACTTATTCACAAGTAGGCTAACGGTGCTTTTATACGTCGGCAAGGCGATGCGATTATGAAATACAGTCCAAAAAGAACAAATTACTATTTCCCGTTTAGCCTCTTTGAGAGTGTAAACCCGCTATTAACCTTGAATAACTATTGCTATTAATATTCAATATGTCTGCTTTGCCCAAAGGTTGTCTGGTAGAGAATTCTTACGGCATTAAGTTCGCCTTTCGTACGATAAGTTGTTCTTTTTGTGAAATAAATATTTTCGGTGAGAGAAAAAATCGGGAGGAAACCATTATGATCTCAATTAGATCAAATTTTTCCTCTGGGCTGGAAGCCAGAGCCAGCGCCATATCTTGGAATTATGTGACAAAGCGGACCTCGGGCATGAGCGCTTTTCCCGAGTGTGCCATAAATGATTATGGCACACTCGGGAAAAACGCTAGGAGGACGGATGATGAAGTATTATGATACATCGGAATCACTAAATTTAATATCCCAACTGTATCGTTTGTCCGAATTTTCATTTCGGCAAAAAGCCAGTTTACTCGAAGACCGCAAAGTTTTTGATTCTTTTTTAATACGTATCGTGTAGAACCCGGAGGTTAGGTTAGGTTTTAATTTATGATAATTCTAAAAATTTCTTAGTTTCAGAAAAAAACAGCTTTTTGCCGATATGAAAATTCGGACAAGCGAGACAGTTGGGAAATATAATTTGGTGAATGCGGTAGGTAAACATTCGCCAAAGATGAACGTCGCCCCTTTTAAAGGTGATCGATGGCATTTTTATTTTTATTTTAATACAACGACGGTGGCAAACAAGCGTACGGCCCGCGTGATGGTAAGCGGACACCGCAGCCTATAGACGCATGCAACTCCAAAGGAGTAACATGGGCGTTGCCGACCCTTGATATGTTTGAGGATTCGCTGTGTTCGCTCGCTCCCAACACAATGTATCCTCGGGAGCTCTGGCGACCTTGCTCATCTCCAGGAACACAACACTACTACAGGGCAAGTAGTAGTATTATTATGGCTGTGGTCTTCCGCAAGGCGGAGGTACTTCCCCAGTTGGGCTGCTCCAAATTCGAGCGGGATGACATTTCGCTTAGCCATACCTCTCTGAAAGGCAATTTAGAATTTACATAACACTTGACATTCACTTAAGCTCTAAAACGCTAAACCATTATACATATTAACCATCCGATACCTCGCAATCTTAATCACCGCGGGCGTATTCAGGATTCAGTTTCAGATACCTTCATTTTATTGCGGCCATATTTTATGAACTCATCTGACAATATGGCCGATGAGATATGATCAATATTGCTTCCTTGACACTTCAATAGATGTCACCGGGAAGATTCTATTAAGGAGATAAAGTGCCGATTGTTGAAGACGCTTGAAGTTGCTGTTGATAAGTGTATGGTGCGTTATGTTGAAATATGCAGTTTATTCATTGTCGTTGGTGCTCAGAGCGAACTAAACTGCTAGTAAAACAGTATTAGCACCACTCTGCTTATAATGGGATTCATGTTCTAATTTGTCATCATAGTTAAGAAATAGCATTACATCCAATATCCTAAATAGAAGAGAGTAGAGACTGCTCGATCCCACAGTCAAACTGTGCAAACGGTTTTACGGGACCCTGTACTTGTTTAAGTTGTATTATCGTTTCTTTCTTAATAAATAAATAAATTAATAAATAAATAATCCACAATTTGTGTATAGGCTAAAACTACATGGGGACCGTTATTTAAACATACCTATGCTTACATGCTTACCTATAAACCGAAAATGGGACACCAGCGTTAATTTTCAACCACAGTATATAACATACAGTCAGTCAAGTAGTTAGCTGCGACTAATACCTACGCTTTTTGTCATTAAAATACTTTCAAACAACCCAGACCACGCCATACCTAAGCCTTAGGCGCGCGTGACATTTCCAATAGGTTAATAATCGGTTCCGTAATTGTGATCGGATCGATATATAAATATCAGATTTTAAAAAATTCCATCGTTCTTCAAGAGTTACGGCTCTTGTTGGTGGAGTCATTGACTTTACTGTTCTTTGCCAGCTTTTTAACTTCCTGATAAAATCCAACAGCAACTGTCTCCTTCATGTAGTTGATATAACCATATCAAATGCTACCTCACAGAACGTTATAAAGGATAAGATTGGCGCACACGCCAAAGTTTGCAAATTCGATTATTGGATTCCGAAAATGCATCTCATACAATTTTATATCCTATTGATCACTATTCATAATTAGTTGTGTTGAATAACTATTGTAACTCCGAATTATATTAATATGGACCCGGGTAACACATCACTACCTACAAATAGTATTAAAGAACATGTTACCATATCGTATGTATCGTATCGTATTTATGCAGACGTGTACAAATAAGACGTGAGAGTTAATTTCAGTCATAATTTAATACTCCTGTCTAGCAGAATGCGCTCCAAGCAAGCACGTCCTCAAAACCGATAGTAATCTCGGATGAAAGTAACCATTGGAAATGTAAAGGCTAACGATGTTGCTTCACTTGATAAACAGTTATTAGTTTAAACGTCTCCGCGACTTAACATTATAATTACAACCCGTATTCCTGACAGAGAAGTTCGCTCATTTCACTGAAAACTAGAATAGAGGAACTGTACCTGTTCCAATCGTGTCGTTACAATGCTGTATTGGAATCTTATCAGAAATTGGAAAGCGAGAACTGACAGTTTGTACCACCGTAGTCCACCGGCCATTCCCAAAATGGAAAGCCAGAAAAGTGTACAAAGCGTCAATTTAAATGCAGACGTATCTATTGAGGCCCGGTTCGACGCCCGGTTTTATCGCCGTTCATAAAACCGTAAATAGATCGAATGCAGTAAAACGAGGCAAAATGCTGCACCCGACCGGTAACGACCTGCCTATTCCACTGCATTGCCATCGATCGAATTTGAACACTCGGAGGAATCCGCCACGATTACAATTGCGGAAACATTTATATTTCAAACAAAACCTTCATTGCAGACTAAATGCAAACTACTAAGAAACAAACGCGATAAAAACTAGATACCCGTAGTCTTTAATCGCCTTATTGCGTCACTGAGCTAAACGTGATCTTCAATTAATTCAAGTTTCAATTGAGCGCGATTTGAAGCGCGGATCCTCTAAACGTATTATCTTACTTCCGTTCTCCAAATCTGCACCATAAATGAGCTTACAATATTCCAAGGTTCAGCGACACCATATCAAGAGTGCTCCAGATAAATGGATCACGTTACTTGATTAACCGGCACGCATCCCGTCCCCTTATCACCCCTGGGAATATTTAAATGGGCCCCGAATATATCACACCACCCCGTGGTGAGTGTGCGGAGCGGACGCGTTTACCTGCGCTTTAGACGCAGAATATAAATAAGGCTAACTTCATTAACGGGAAAAATAGAAGATTAAATTCTTCGGTAGGTTAACGAAGGCGTTTAAATAGTTCTGATCAATGGGAGTTGGCCTTGGGACCGTGCGATTTTGTTCTGTATTCATGTCACATAGGAATTGGAGCGACAATTTGTCACAAACGCGCGTTTTCAATCAGCATGGCATTCACGCGCGTCACCGCGTAACTACTGCTAATATGGCACTATTGAAATCCACCAATCGTTGCCAGCATGCTGCTTATTGATTTTACATTGACTGATTTACGACTTCGGTACGACAATAAATGTCTCTTGACAACTTTGCCATTGACGTGACGCAACGAACAGAATTGCCTTGAATATGATACTCAAAATGGGGCAGCCAAGCATTATGATATATTTTGACACGCGCCGGGTTTTTCTGGTCGTAAACCGCGCAAGTTCGAGATCCTTGTCTGTATCCAAGGTCTGCCAACTCATTCACAAGATCAAGCGTAAAAAAACTGGAGCAATGAACTGGGTGTCACGGAACTCATCAACTCTCGGATCACGTAGTGGCGTCTAAACTACCTCTCATTGTCAATATTGAAGTGCTGTTCTCGACCGCTGCTAAAATCAATAGACACATTACCGACCATTGGACGTATGATTACTTTAAATTGTTCCACTAATTAATATATTTAAACGTGTGAGTAAAGCCGAATACAAGTTTATAAAAATAACCCTTCGGGTTTACCAATGCTCTAAACGATTCAATTAGATATAACCCGTACATAATCGTATTCCAATCAAACTCAGCTCCCCCAGACATGGATACAACGTATTTCGCCTGTTAATGAGCCGATATTTTTCAAAGTAATTGCTATATCTCAATTAAGGCGTGATAAATAATGACAGATACTTAATCTTTAATTAAAACACCGACCGGCTTGACATTTAATAAAAAGCTTGCTTTGTATAGGAGTTTTTTCAAGTCTACGATATGCATTATTTATAAACGGAAGGGATTGTGTCGACAACCTCCAGTCTGAGCGATCGGTCCAGTCCACAGTACAGTGCAAGGCTACGAAGTGCATCTCCGGTAAGCCGGAGATGAAACGAGTGTTTATTTGATTCTCTCCACAACGTGCAAGCATATTAACTAAGCTTGGTGCGTCGACCTTTACGGACCATCATATCTCATGGTCGTAAAACTGCCGCAAGTCTGACGTGCCTGGAACCTCAGGCCTCATATTAACACGCTTTCCTTTATCTAAAACAACGCAAAACCGTATGTGCTCCGCCACACTTGACTCTAACTGCTTTTCATCTGTTCTGAATGGTTTAATTTAACACTATTGCACGTAACAATGGATCCCGTCCTATGTCTTCATTCGTCCGTGTTATTAAAACAAATAGATGTTCGGTGCTGTCTGTTGCAATCATTAAACAATAAATCTTGGGACTACCGCGTTCGGCCTCCCAACGCGTTGAATTCTCGAAATGTTATTGAGTACATCTGAATCAACTTTCAACCGGTGTATTATTGATTAATTCCAAGGTGTTGTTTTACATAATCGCCGTTATGATCGATTGTAGGTTTTTATCAAATTTCGCGTTTCGGCTCGACCTCAAACTGGCGACATAGTGTCGCAAGCGGCCGGCGACCCATCCAACATTGTCGGATTACGTTTATGGGCCATTTGTATGGGATCTGCTACGGTTAATGATTTCGTTCGTTCTGTTGAGCACCGATGTTTCGAGACATACCTAATAACTTTTATCTTCCTGGTCCAACGGCAGTTTGAAATCATCAACTTCTTTCTCTGCAGTTGCAACATATACCTAACACATTCCTTACTGTAAACTTGCATCTTTTTTGTTCCTAAAAGAATGCTACACAGTAACCTCCTCTCTAATTAAGTTATAGGAATATTGAATTTATTTGAAGAGTTCAGTATGACGGATATTGAAGCGTGTAATAAGCGAATAATAATTGTGGGGGCAGCCCCACAATTATTATTAAAGGTAAAGCGACCCTCGAGCGGTTGGCATTTACTCGCCCTATCACTTTCAATGGAACTCCACAATCCACACCTTTCTTCAACTGCATGAAATGACAATATTCCGCACATTTTTCGCCATTTATATCTCCTTACACCAGGTTACTTGTGTCAATACAACTCTTATCTCTACGTTAGGCGGAGGTTATTGCGCGTTACTTAGCATCCTTCAAGTTTCTTACGATCTGCATCTAGATCCTCACCATTTATTTTCCGCATGCCGGCAACCGCCTTGCACCGCCAAAATCCTCGGCAACAACAAAACACTCACACAAACGCACTTGCATTTATCCACTAGCGAGCACTGAGGACGTTCCGTGGACGTAATTATTGAGAGAAGCACTGTGGTTATTGGAAACACTTGTCAGATGTTGATAAGGATGAAAACATAATATTGTTTATCGCGACGCGATCTACGCCTACACAAGACTTGCAGCGCGCGTCAACGCGGCGTGACTGCAGTGTCGCCGGCTGACACTTTGGCGCTTTTCGCAGTGGTCGGAACAGGAACTAGACTTTACAGTTACTCGAATACAGATGGCGCTTTCATCAAAAGACATTGTATGTTTACATTTTGGGCCCTTTGTAATTTCATAATTTACTAACCATTACTCTCTATAATCTACATATTTTTTTCAAAAAATGGCCAATAGAAACCATTGAAATTTACCAATATTGCAATAAATTTAGACAATAATTATTTAAATATTTATGAACAAGTACCTATTTGATGATAATAAATAGCTAAAAGTACTTACATATAAAAAATTCATCTAACCATAATATTTTATTTACACAAACTCATTACTTCAAAATGTAAGTCCTAATAACGTTCTCCTTAAAAGAAGGCATGATTGCAATTATTTAAAAGTAGAGATCAAACTTAATATCAATTATTATGACAACTTACCTTAAATATTTTCAGGGTCCCAAGCACTCAACCAACACTGTGCACTGGATACATTTATAAACTGCACCTCACTTCAGCCAATTAATTTTCCAAATATAAAAAGATACATCAAAGTGTCTCAGTGCATTCGATGCAAAAATACACATCGAACTAGCTCACGTAAAACCACAGCACATCCTATGGAAAACGGTATCGGGTTTTCCACTAAAGCGATTTCTATGAACACGATTGAAGCATGTTTCACCGCGAATAACAAGCACCGATAACACTATCCATCACCCCATTAGAGCCGTGTGAAGTTGGCTACGAGCGTTCACGTCAAGGTATAGGTAGGTATCGTAAGTAATCCCCAGTGCAGCCTCTGCCACTCGATCGACAGTGGTCTTTAAAAAAAACAAATTTATGCCGCTCGAGTTCAAAATTCGAAATTTTAATAGAATTAAAATCGATGCCGGCCGGCGTTGCTAGCGTGCGTGAACGAGCGACTATTCCGTTGAGCTATGGTGTAGAGCCCCCGACTATAGGGGGAGGCCGGGGGAGGCGCCTCATATTACAATACGTTAAATCGCCTCCAGCCCTCGCAGACTGCGGTCGTAACGTTACCGGCGACATCCTCGAGTACTCTCTCGTACCTAGGGCCAATTAACTTCAAGTTTAATGACGCTCTCTCATTTGAGATGAGGCTTTTACAGTTTAACTAGCACTTAACCCTATTTTGTTATGAAACTTTTGCTCTACTATTATTAAATTTATATTAAGTATATTCTTGTTATGGTAAAAATGTCATGTTGCATTCAACACACATTTGTAACCCGAACGAAGAACGCGTTGAAAGGAAAAAACCGACAAAGGGACTCGGGACGCGGATAAGACGCGACGCGAAGAAAAAGACGACAATTTTTCCGGTTCATATCTTTCTGTACATTTCATTACTTCCGCTATGTATGGAGGCTCGGGCTTCGTCGGGCGCGTTCGCGTGTGATCGGCCGCCTTCGTGTAATTCCGGAGCACTAATCGATAGCTGTCAGGCATGCTACGCTTCGTAGTACCTACTACGCGAGTCTACAACTGTGTAGCTTACGCTACAACTACTAACCGGCAAAGTTTGAGAGTTCTTGATTGATCTATAGTTGGTGCCAACTTCAGTTGTTCTTATTCGGTAGCACAGCCTCTTAATTGTTTAAGTCGATGTCGCGATAGAAGATAATAGAGTTTAGTTGGTTTAGGAAGATAGTGTGCGCGTACAATTTACTCCATTTTCTCGGCGGATAGTTCTCAATTGAATTGTTTGCAATTTCTCTCTTGTGCGAATGAACGAGCTTTGAACGTCGCTTTGTTTTGCATGTGCTTTTTTGTTTCAATATCATGAAAGTAGAAAAATATCGTTTCGTAGTATTCATATAAAAATCTGGCAAAAAGTTATCACAGGATAACGTTCGAATCGATAAATAGTAAGAATCTAAGTAGTTTTAATTGTTTTCAATTTCATATTTCATAAGATAAAAACATCGTCCATATTCCGTTTTTTACCCTACACGTATGCATATTTTTTAGCTGAAATCTGCTCGGATTCTACAAGCATCATCTACTAATACATAAACAACAACACCAACGAATAGATACTAGGACCTATAAATTAAAAACCGGCCAAGTGCGAGTCAGACTCGCGCACGGAGGGTTCCGTAAATAAAAACGACAAAAAAACACGTTTGTGGTATGAGAGCCCCCTTAAATAAATATTTTATTTTGTTTTTAGTATTTGTCGTTATAGCGGCAACAGAAATACATCATCTGTGAAAATTACAACTGTCTAGCTATCGCGGTTCTTGAGATACAGCCTGGTGACAGACAGACGGACGGACAGCGAAGTCTTAGTAGTAGGGTCCCGTTTTTACCCTATGGGTACGGAACCCTAAAAACCACTTCAAATAACATATATTATGGGTAAATTGCTTTCACCACACTAAGGTCAATAAGTAAGTTCTATGTAAATAATAATTAGGTACTTTATTACGTGTTGGTCTACAATATGGAAATGATATGTATATTCATGTTTATAACTAAATAACAGTAATATAAAATATTTTATATCATACACAGATCTTCTTGTTATAATTTGCACATAACTGTGTCTATAGCTTTATCTTTCAGCAGCGCCATCTGTGGAAAAAGATTGACGAGGACTTCGCGATGCCTTGAGCTTAAAACTTTATTTATTACAAGACTAAGAAGAAAACGAGGTAGTTCACGCCATCTATCACTGAGTAGCGTTAACACTGCGCGGTTTAGAAGGCTAGTGAGTGGTGTCGGAGCAGGCTCCGATATGTGAAAAGTGAGCCTATTTTCCATAAATTTGACTGTCACCGTATCGCTGCCGGGTCCTACGCCGTTATCGAATATAAGTACTGAATAATATGAACGCGCTCTTACAATATACTATTTATGTGTAGGTAGATACAGATTCATAAATCTATAGGTACTTATAAATACAATTATATCTATGGTCCTATGGTCTTGAGAGTCTTGAGCGTAAATAATGAAATATACTATTTTATTATTAGAACTACTACACAAAAATCTCCTCTCTGACTAGCTCTGAAATTGAATAGTTGGTCTTTTACTTTTGTAAGTGTTTTTAAGTAGGTGCAGTCAACGTCAAAAGTAAGTGATCAGAATCGATATTTCAAAACATGTTCTAGCATGACGCCCCAAACAAATTATACGATTGTCATTTTTAACTGAACATTTAATTACACTCGCGAGCAATGAAACAGAATCACCTTGCACGTTTCGATTCTCAGCTCTACAACTTTTCCAATTTATAAATCGGTAACCAATGAAAGCTCATAATATAACCTTTCGAATAACACCAAAATCTTGCTTATCTCAGGGTTCCGAACTGAAATAATGCGTAGTTTCCAAGAATAGGCAGAAATGCCTCGAATAATGACAGGGAAAACAAAAACGAAATACGTTTCTCATGAAAATATATTTTATTTATGAAATTCAGCCTTCGGTATTGCCAACCCTAGCCCTCTTTAAACACGATAAACGATTTTTCATCGACCTAACCTAATTCCTAAAGTACCTAATCCTGTGGTATGACTCCCCACTCCTCCAGCGACGCCGCTTTCAGGTCCTCGACGTTGGCTCTGGCAAACTGATCGTTGACTCTGGCTACTTTCCAGCAATCCAACGATCCACAGTGTGATAAATGACGGACATCATCGTTTTAGGACACTAAACGATAGGTTTAATCATTGTGAATATATGACGATCATTCCCGAGTGCCAATTATGTATAGAAAATAAGAAAAAAATATTTAAGTTTTCTATGGAAAATAATAAAAACTAAAATATATAATATATATAAATAGCCGTGATTTAAACTAAAGGCAGGACTAAGGATAACTGAAATAGGTCATTTGTGAGGCATCAAATGTAAAAAAGATTAAATAGTTGTATTTTTGGTCGAGATATTTACGATTTTTCAAAATAATGATTTTATTTTTTTAATCTGATATCTTGCAGCATTAGGATTTAATTCAAGATGTTTTATATTATTTGCATATACAGCAACTTGTGAAAAAAACCAGATCCTAATCTTGTAGGATCCCGGAGATAAACCGTTCTAAAGTTTTGTTCTTGTAACTATGGAATTAGGGTTGTCACCTTTGAATTTTAAATTATTATTTAATTTAATTTGTTATAAAACGTGAAATTGTATGGTATTATAATTTTAGTATAAGGGGCATTAAAATACGAGTGTTGTTTATGAAACGAGCCGAAGGCGAGGTATCTCCTGACTGTTTATGTACATTTTAATGCTTATAAGTAAAAGTCTATTATACTAAAAGTATACTACAAATTAAAATTGACCGACCAGTTAGCCTAGTTGGTAGTGACCATGCCTGCGAAGCTGATGGGCCTGGGTTCGTCCCGGTAAGAGCAAATATTTGTTTCTTGGTCTTGAGTGTTTTCTATGTATTTAAGTATTTGAATGTATTAAATATATCGTCGTCTAGTACCCATAACACAAGCCTTATTGAGCTTACTATGGGCCTAGTCCGATTTGTGTAAGATTGTCCTCTAATATTTATTTATTATTTTATTTATTTATTTATTAAAATATTTTACACACAAAGTTTATATTGAGTCAAGTGTATCATGCTCGTTAGAATTTCTGTACTTTCTTGAGTATGGCCTTCTAAATTATATAAAATGGAATCATTTGCTGACTCGTCCAAATTTTCGTCAGTTTCGACGTCGGCGACGTATGGCTTGAGCAATAGTAAAGCGGATCGTGGTATAAGTAGACGCCTCCATTTTTTTTGCCTTTCTCTGAGCCTTAGGTTGGATATGTAAGGATCAGAGGATTCCAGTGCTCTGTTGAACAAATCCAACATGGCTTTCTCACGATCCATCTTCCTACAATGGTGCTCTCTATCGTACCGCCAGAACTTGTTGCGAGTTTCTCCAGCTTGCTCTGAAAGTAGCCCTACAGGTAAGGCAGAACTCTCTATAATCTCCTTGCCGTGTACTAAAATTTTGTGCATTGTTACTGTCATTGGAAGTCTCCAGTGCATCTACGCCACACACCACCAGGTCACGCTGCCACAGCTGCTATGGACGAGTCACCAATCAAACTGTGTGTTCTAAGTAATAGGAAAAGTAGCGGCATTTTGAGTGCCATGGAATGCACTTTTGAACGTGATGTTAAGTATTGTCATTATAACGCACCAAATAGGAGTATTAAAGAATTACTGAATAATTTAGAGGGCAAATTAAAAACTTTACTATGAAAGACTATTGCATAATTTTTATTAGCGAAGAAGACGTAAATGAGACTGAAGATAGCATCCAATTAGTGAACTGTATACGTGAATCACTTTTGAAAATTACACATACTAACAAAATAATTTGTCTCCCTACATATATCTGTGGGGCACTTATACACAACTACACAGTTGAAGTGTTCGGGAATTTATTGGCTATGGACATGCAAAGCAAAAATTATGCTTACCTATTTGACACTAACCGTGACTTGACCCTTGATATGTTCTCGCACAACTCTGGCAAACTAACCAAGTTTGGCATTAGAGCTGCATTTCTAAGTCTCAAACAATTCATGCTAGAAATTGACAATTACCTTTTAAATATTGAAGAGACAGTAACATCGCTATCTCAACAGGGTGTTCAAAATAGCAGCATAAATAACACTCCTGGTAACGATTTTTTTCGTCCTTAACAACATATTTATATTGCACCAAAACATTAACGGTCTGATAAATAAGGCAGATTTACTTACTGTCCATTTACATGAATTATCAGATTCTGGTAAGCAGGTAGACATAATATGTATAACAGAGCACAATATGAAAACAGGCGATGAAACGCAACTTACTATACCTAACTATAAACTGACAAGTCACTTTTCACGAGACAATAGAAACGGTGGGTCATGTATTTTAATCAGGAATACATATAAATTTAAAACACTATATGATATTGTAAATCTGTCCATCTCAAATCTGTTGGAATGTTCGGCTATAGAATTAACAGACCTTAAAATTGTTATTATTTGTATATATAGTTCCAAAAAATGACTCTACAACCATAACCATATTTTTTAAACGATTAGAATTAATTTTAGCTAAGATATGTAAGGGCAGGAAAAGTGTTATTTGCGGTGACTAACTAGATTTTCGACTGAATTCCAGGATGTACTTGCAAGTTACAATCTTAGAATAGGTGTAACTGAGGCCACAAGGTTACATAGCAATACATGTATTGATAATATAATTTATAACGTCCGATGTGGCAGAACTGAAATCATTGACCTTGCCATATCAGACCACACTGCACAAATTATGAATTGCCCAGTCAAGAAAACTTGTCTTCTATCATACTGGTATGAAAGAAGAAGAGACATGTGTATGGATAATATAATTAAATTTAATGAATGTCTACAGAATTTGAGCTTTAATTGTGTGTATATGTCAAATAATGCTAACGAAGCCTACAATAATTTCATCGATTTATTTCAATTGTTTTATGATTTGTGTTTTCCTTTTATTAGATCGAAAATAACTACGATAAAGAAGCCTAAATGGATCTCTTCAGGAATAAGAAAATGTTGTATTAAGAAGAGAATTTTATTATGGAACTATAGACGATGTCCGAATGAAAACACCAAGAGGCTCTTTAAGCAATATTCCAAGCGTTTGAAGAGAATTATATCACTAACACAAAAGAGTCAAAATGACTTTTATATAAAACATTCAGCAAATAAATCTAAAGCGACTTGGAACATTGTCAACAATGCAAAAACTGTGCACCCTAAGGAAAATATAACTCATATAAGACATAATGGTAATTTGATAACGGATCCTCAATTAATCGCACAAGAATTTAATAAATATTTCATAAACCAAGCCAAATTAATCACTAAAACTAATAATTGTAGAAAGCATCTAAATAGTACATTGACATATGTGACATCTCACATCGCACAAGTGATATTGACATCTCGCTCATTATTTATGCACCCGACATGTCCGAATTACATACTGAAGATAATTTATTCCCTTAAAAATAGCAACGGAACTGGTTATGACGGAATATGCACTAAAATAATTAAAAAAGTATCACATATCATAGCATCACCCATTAGCTTCATTATAAATTTGTGTATATTACAGGGTATATTTCCTGATAAATTGAAAGTAGCAATTGTGCGACCTCTTTAAAAAAGGAGACAAAGAAAAGATGGATAATTATAGGCCAATTGCTCTCCTTCCTATTTTTTCAAAAAAAATTGAAACTGTATCAGTAAATATTTTGAGTCCAATAACTTATTTGCGCGAGAACAAAAGGGATTTCGTAAGAATAAGACAATAAATATGGCTATATTTGACCTGCTACAAGTAATTATGGATAATATGGACAAGAAAAGACCAGTATATGCCCTGTACATGGATTTAACCAAGGCCTTTGACCTAGTTGACCATAATATTTTGATGAAGAAATTGTATAAGTATGGAATACGCGGCAACATTTACGATCTTTTAATGTCATATTTAGTTGGTAGAAAACAGATAGTTCAATTAGATCACATAAGTTTAAAAATGAGAAGTAAAGCTACTCTTTCATCAGATTTTGGAGAAATTAGTCATGGGGTACCGCAAGGAAGCGTACTGGGTCCATTACTATTTCTCATTTACATCAATGATCTGCCACAGGCGATTGACCACCCGATGGTTCCTTTCGCCGACGACAGCACAGTAGTACTGACTGGAGAAGACCCACAGACATGCGAAGTTAATGTAAATAATGCACTAGAATCAATAATCAATTGGCTAAATCTTAATAATCTATGTATAAATTTAGAGAAAACTAAACTTATTAATTTTTATCAAAGGACAAATAGCATGGCAAATCTAACTGTGGCATATAATAATCATATAATAGACGAGACGAACAATACAACATTTTTAGGATTAATTCTAGATAATAAATTGATGTGGAAGTACCAAGTTGACACTATATGTAAAAAATTAAATAGATTCTCGTATGCACTGTATAATTTAAATAAAAAAGTAAGTCGCGCTGCCGTACTCACTGCCTATCACGCATATGTAACGGTTACATTACGTTATGGGATCATTTTCTGGGGCAATTCAACAGATCGAGAGACAGTATTTAAGGCCCAAAAAAAGTGTCTACGCTCTGTTTGTGGGCTAAAACCCACAGAGTCCTGCAAGTCTTACTTTATTAACCTTAAAATATTAACTTTCCCCTGCTTATACATATTTGAAATGGCTATGTATGTTAAGGCCAATGTAAATGAATTCTCTGTTTTCAAGAGTGTACGGCAGCGACATAAGATCGCAAATGACCAATCCAAAACAGCCTTACGAGCAAAAAGTGCATTCGGCATGGCACCGAAGTTATATAATAAGTTACCAGACTCTATAAGAAGTTCTGAAATTCCAGAATTTAAGCGACATCTATTAGATTTTTTGACTCAAAATGTATTTTACTCTGTGAAAGAATATTTAGATTATAAGCCTGACATGTATTAAGTACTCTGTAATAATATAATTAACTTTTAATATTGTTATTAACTTTTAGCATTTGCATGCACAGCAGCTGGCAGAATACAATGTACGAATTTTATTTTTATCAACATCCGCTTGACTGTATTCTAGCAAATAAACTATTTTGATTTGATTTGATTTGATTTGATTTGGATGCCATACATATTCGGATACATATTTAGACGCAAAGGACTTACAAAACTCGGAAAATTTATTTGCGTCAATGGGCAAGCCACTGAACAAAACTACCAAGATTGTATGTAAATCATCCAGCAACCACTGTTGTATACCTAGAATTTCAGAGAAAGTAGTTCGATTTTTGACACTTAGAGCTACTCTCGCAGTATTGCCATCATTTGTTGTGCCTGAGTTGGGTCGGACAACATCCACCAAAAGCCCTAATCAGTTCCGGACTTCTTCTTGAATGCGTTTTTTTGTTTGGTTAACGATAGTTGCCTCTGGTGAATTATGACCGATTCTCCATTTTTAACAGGATTTTTGTATGCGAGATGTAGTAGAAACTCAAACGCTGGAATCCAAGCATGTAACGGGCTTGTCGCCGCCTCCCTCTTTCTCTCTTAGGGTAATATCATGAGACCGCCGAGGGAAGACGGCGACATGGTTGTATGGGGGTGTAACTCAGTGGGGTAATTGTGTATAGTGTGTTATAGAATGCATAGCGTACCTTTCCTTATTCTTGATGGTGTGGGTCTAATGGTCGACTCAGTAATCTAAGGGGATTAATATCCCGCTCTTATCTGCTTCGCTTAAAGTGTCGAATGGGAGCCTCTCCTTGGTCTGTGGAAAGAAGCTCTATAAGTATGGTATTCTCTCTACACCGCATCTCTCTACAACGCATCTCTCTTTCTCTTCTTTTCTCTACTCTAAGGAGAGCCTGCCGGAGGAAGGTATCAACGTTATGTGGGCAGAGTCCCACTACAGAATAGTCCATGGTCAGGTCACGGCGGACGAACCCGCGGCACCTGGGACATGTGGGCAGAGTCCCACTACAGAACAGTCCATGGTCAGGTCACGGCGGACGAATCCGCGGCACCTGGGACATGTGGGCAGAGTCCCACTACAGAACAGTCCATGGTCAGGTCACGGCGGACGAATCCGCGGCACCTGGGACATGTGGGCAGAGTCCCACTACAGAACAGTCCATGGTCAGGTCACGGCGGACGAATCCGCGGCACCTGGGACATGTGGGCAGAGTCCCACTGCAGAACAGTCCATGATTAGGTCACGGCGGACGAAGCCGCGGCACCTAGGACATGCGGGCAGAGTCCCGCTACAGAACAGGTCACCGCGGCCGAAGCCGCGGCACCGAGTTACGATGTACCTTTTCCGCCATACCTAAGATGAGCTCAGATATTTCTTCCACAACATGGATTACGTAGCTAATAAAATACACATACGTTAGTTGTCTAGAGAAAACCATACAACCATTGTGAGCTTTACTAAGATATTCAAATATACTTAGCTTCAATGTTTCTGGATAGTTTGTAGGCAACCATAGCACTTTCACTCTCAACTCACTTCCTCAGAACGTTCACACTGGGAGCCATATTGGCGGTAACTAACCGTTGTCATTTCAATTTACTTACCACTGCCCACCCTAGGTGGTGCTAGTCAGTGTTGCTACACTGGAAATTAGCAGTGGTTTTAGCTTTCGCGTTCGTCGCGACACTCCCCACGAAAGGCCGAAGCACGGCTACTAGGTTGCTCGTCCATTCACGGATCTTCTCAAGGGCTCTAAGGGCAGCAGCTCTCTTCAGTCTTGGCTCAGTTTCTTGTCTGACAGGTTCAAAAGGTTCGAGCGGCTCAGACTCAGTGACTGACTTATACGATTCAGATTCTGATACGGACTTAGGCTTAACAGTTACAGTGGATTGGGGCAAGGCTTCATCCATGAATTCTTCTGTGTCTTCTAATTGGGTACTTTTCTCATCTGGAGATTTAGCCACGTCGTTGACAGGTGCTTTGACCACATCGTCATCCCCACATGACTGTGGCGGAAGCCCTGGAAGCGTCAGATGTTCATCTGTAGAATTTTCTTCACTTTCTATTTGCTTGCATTCTTCTTCTCCATCTTCAATCTCTAACGGGTAGAGATGTGCGATGGACCTTGTAAATTCTGTATCTCCTACCTTAACCTTAGCTACTCTAAATTGACCATCCATGCCAGTGATCAACGAGACTATCTTTCCCACCTTCCAGTTTATCCGATTCTTCGTGTCTCCTTTGATTTGCACTATCTGGCCTACTTTTGGGGCTAATTTTGACGTTACCCTTGGTTCTTTCGGACCGTGGGAATATCGCTCTCTCAAATTGAGGAGATACCGGTTTTCAAACATATCTTTAAATTCCTTTAGAATAACACGTGCTTTCTTCCAGCTATTAATTAAGGTTTCCTTGGTCACTGTCCCCTGTGACGTTGTAGGATCCTTGTTTGAAGTTTCCATAATGATACATTTTCCCATGGTGAGAAAATCTGATGGTTTAAGTACATGGTCCGGTTCGGAATCCACACGCGTTAAAGGTCGAGTGTTGAGAACTGCTTCAATTTCCTTTACTACCGTTATCAATTGACTATCCTTTAACATATGTTTCTGCAGGGTTTTCTTCATGCAATTCTTAACAAGACTGACCAACCTCTCGTAGAATCCGCCATGCCATGGTGCTAATTGTGGTATAAATTTCCACCTTATTTCCTTTTCCACACAGTATGGATTTTGAAGAATCTCTGAAATCAATTTGAAGTTTGTCGCATTGTCCGACGTGATTAAATCAGGTACTCCTCTAGCGGATACCATTCGTCTTAGGGCAAGTAGGCCTTCCTCAGCCGTAAGGTCGTTTACAACCTCTAGATGTATAGCTCTCACTGCTAGACATGTATATAAGCATATCCATCGTTTGCAATTGCCGTTACCGTTGTTAACTAAAACGAGGCCCATGTAATCAATTCCGACGTATGTATACGGTGAACTATAGTTGACCCTTTCCTTCGGCAAGGCTGGTGTCTCAGGTAGCTTGTATGGCCCCCCTTCATGTTTCACACATTCGGGGCACCTCTTAAGAATGTGTTGAACTTGGCTTCTTCCATGGGGAATCCAGTAAGTTTGCCTTAACCTGTCTAGAGTGTGGTTTACACCTACATGTTTGTTTTCCTGATGGGTCTTCATTATAACTTCTTTGGTGAAATCCGAGTTTTTAGGAATAAGTATAGGGTACCGTTTATCAAACGACCAATTTGCATTTTTCATACGACCTTTGCACCTCAATAGGTCATCTATATCTTTGAAAATGCCCAAATTTCGGCTTAAACTAGTTACTTTTCCTTCAACTTCTAGAGGGAAGTATTCCGCTTGAAGTTTCTTTAGTTTACGTATCTTATCCTCTAATGTTTTACTATTTCCTCGAATTTCTTCTTCTTTACCTACTGTTTCTTCTTCCTTTTCCATAGGATCGACGTTTTGTGACTCTTGTACTTGTTGATCATCTACTTCCATCGGCTCTTCACGTTCTTGCACCGCAAGACCCTCCCCAGCCGAGAAAGAACAGGTCTGTCCACTGCCAGGTCTCATTGGCCACGCCGTCTGGCACTGCGTTATAAATTGTGGACCAGTCAGCCATTTCGCTCTGTCCTCTCTCGAACAGGTGGGTCTCGTACCCACGTCTGCTGGATTGAGTTCCGATGGAATGTATTTGATCCTCAGGTCTGGGTTAGATTTAATCTCCTCAATCCGTCTGGCCACGAAAGGAGGTAACAGCTTGCAGGACTTGCACCATTCTATAACAATCTGGCTGTCCGTCCACAAGAATTGTTTTTCTATTTTTTGTTGAAGAAATTTAAGAACAAACTTTATTAGTCTGCTTCCAATCAAAACTCCTAGAAGTTCAAGACGAGGTATCTTAAGGTTTTCCTGATCCTTTATTGGTACGAGGCGCGACCTGCCAATAACAAAGCTTCTCTCAGATCCGCTGACTAGGAATATAGACGCAGCGTATGCCTGCAGAGAGGAGTCGGTGAAACAGTGTAGATCGTACCTTTTCTCTCCTGGTTCACTCGTGTAGCATCTGTCCAGCGACACCTCTCTGATGGCACGTATTTTTTCTTGGATGGTCTTCCATTCTTCTGCATGAATTCCTTGGAATTGGAGCTCCAGTCTCTGAGTGACATGGATATATCATGAAAAGTCCCTTTGAGATTTCTGTAGAGTTCCATTGCCTCGCGAGGCGACTCTGTGCCTGATATAAAGTTATCCACGTAGATGTCGTTAGCTTTCTGTCTGACTTGCTGGTCATCTGCGTTGGACAGGTGCTGTTTAATCGTCGCGTTAAGCAAGAACGGCGAGGAAATAACTCCAAATGGGACCCTACAGAATCTCAGGTAAAGTAAGTTGTCTCTTGAAACTGGTTTTGACGTATCTTTCAGCCAGAGAAATCTAGTTACGTCACGATCCTTTTCATGTAACGCCATCTGCAAGAATGCTTTCTCAATGTCGGAAGACAGTCCTATTTGGTGAGTCCTAAATTTTATAAGTAATCCTGCGAGGTCTTCCAGCATGAGAGGTCCTCGGTATAAGCACTCGTTTAAGCTCTTGCTATCTTTACTACTCTTAGAGCTAGCATCATAGACTATTCTCATGGGTTTCCCCGCATGACGAACTCCGTGAAATGGCAGGTAATGAACAACTTTTCCTGTTGGTGAAGTCTTTGACTCTGGTATAATTTCAATTATACCTTTCTTCAATTGATCCTTGAAGGTATCGTTATATGTTAGTAACGTATCTTGGTCTATACGTTTCAATAGACTTGTTAAACGACCTATAGCCATTCCGAAGTTGTCAGGTAAGTCCGGCGGATAAGTTATCCATGGCCAGCTCACCGTGTATCGATTATGTATTTTCTGAGTAGTGTTATTGAAGTACTTGACAGCTTCTTCGTCTCTATTCGCTTTCGGTGAATCATTGATACCAATACATTCTAATTCCCATAGACCTTTTATGTCTCCATTACATAAAGGTGGGTCTGGTTGGTTAAGTCTCATTTCGGTACTAGTTTGCGCGTACGTTACCACGTACGACTCGTCGCTAACTTCAGGTTCGGCCCTACCGCTTACTATCCATCCAAGTGTAGATTTGACTAGGAACAGATTCTTTTCTAATTGTATCCTTTCATCTTGAACGATGTTGAAGTAGTAGTCGTTCCCGATCAATATGTGCACCTGGTCGTTCAACGATCCATCGTCGGCAAGCACGTATGACTTTTGTACGTTTTCTAAGTTTAAATAAGGTACGCCGCCTCTTGAAATGTATTCTACGCAATTTGCGTGTATGCTTATATTCTCGCCCGTTCGCGATAACAACTTTAAGATAACTATTGGGCTGTGAAGTTCTTGAGGATGCTCCGCTCCAAAGGTGAAAATTGTAAGGTGACTTTCCTCTTCTATAGGAAGCTGCAGCTCTTCAGCAACCTTGAAGGTGGTGTATGATCGTTGAGATCCGGAATCTAGGAGGATACGACACTCCTTACTTTTCTCCAAGTCACTGACAGAGCTAGCCTTAACTGTAGCTGTTTGGAGAACGGTGAGCCCCTTTTCTTGTGCGGTCATGACAGCTTCTTCTGCGGTAGAGCATGAAGAAAATTTTTAGGGCAAAGAGCTCTGTTGTGTGGCCGCGAAGTCGGGCAGCGTGGACACTTCTTCTTAACTTTACAGTCCTTCCTAAAGTGATCTAACTGGAAACAAATATGACACCGTTTCCCCAGACGGTATAGCCTTTCTTTTAGTGTTGTAAATTTTTCACATTTGTCATTGTAGTGGTTGCCGCTGCAAAATACGCACACCAATCCAGAAGATGTCCCTTGCATCTGGGTTTCGTTTTGGAGGGAAGCTTGTTGAGTCCTGTTGTAGGCTTGATGAGTCCTGTTGGGTGGTTGTTGAAATTTGTTTGGTTTCCAATTATTATTTGCTTTCCTTTCTGAGTGAAGTTTGTTGTTCCAGCTTCCCTTGTTACTCCTAAATGGTCCTTTTGTGTTGTTTCCCTGGAGCTGAAGTTGGTTTGTGTATCTTGCCCGCTTTGTTTGTACATGCAATGTGTCCACAGTGCTACTTCTTGGTTCGTGGGAGCGCTTCTTTCCAGATATTCTTTCAGCATCTTCTTTAGCTGTGATGATTTTTTCCAATTGATTTCGGAGTTCCTGTATAGATTCATCAACGATCTTCAGCCTTATCTCATATACTAATTCAATTGGAAACTTTTCCATCAGCATGAAGCGTAGATGATTGTGGTTGATGTTCTCTCCCAGGGACTCCAGAATCTTGAGGTTCCTTTCTACCTCATTAAGTGTCTTCCTGCAGTCTTCAGCTGTGTTATTAGCCGCTTTAACCTTGTAAAGTTGGGCGTAATGCGCATCTATAAGGTGAGACGTCTTCCCGAACCTTTCCTTAAGGATTGACACTGCTATCTCATAGTTAGCGTTTGTAGTAGACAAACCGTCTATAGCTTTCTTGGCATCTCCGGACACTGAAGCTTTAAGATATGAGAGCTTGTCTACCTCGGACAAGTTCTTCGAGCCTATATTGCTCTGGAACGAATCCCAAAATTCGCACCAGGTCAGTACATCCCCATTGTACACTGTCAGCTGCAGTTTTGGAAGCCGGCAGGAGGAATTCATTTCTGAAGAATATTCTTTTGTTTTGCTCTTCGAAAGGATCCGGGTGATCTTGGTGCTAAGTGTAGCTAAAGCTTCTTCAGCTTCAAGTTGGGTTCCGCTCATTAAAAAAATTTCATCCGCAGCCGGAGACGATGCCATCCTAAAGTACTCAACGAGATCACTGTTGAAACGCTTAACTGTTGCTTCTAATTTACTGTAACTTAATTGCCCGTGCATAACCGTATCATCGTCAATAGTATTTGGTAGAGTGCCTAAGTCCGACCGAATTTTATCATGTATAAGCCTAAGCCTTCTTAGTAACACTTCGTCCATGGTAACGTTCTATCTTGTCTAATCCTGTAAATCACATAAACAAGTTCTATTCAACCTAAAATTCTGAATACCTACTTGTTTAAAGATGCCGCATGAAAAATTAACAACTCTCATTCAATCACACAGGTACCTCAGTATGTCTTACTAAGTTAATGATTTAATATTAAGAACGTTGATTGTTAATTATTAAAAATCTTAATCTATCTTGGGATTCTCTGATCTGTCCAATATTCATTAGCATAGACTATCATTAATGAGTTCAAAATTCAAAGTTAAAAAATAAAATTAGAAATTTCAGTCAAAACTAAATAAATTCCCAACCGGATATCGACATGAGTTCCAAAATGTTACCATCCTTGACCAGTATTAAAATTAAAAAATTCAAAACCAAAAAAATTCAAGTCAAAATCCAAAAATAAGTTTAACTCATTAACCAGGTCTAAGTTAATGTTCCCAATTGAAACCAAAAGATCAAAATTCAAAAACAGAATTAAATTCAAAATCAGAAGTAAGCAAATTTTTAAAGTCCAAGTTAACTTGACTTCTCAAAAGTAGAAATACTCAAAGCTTAGTCCAAAACAAATGAATTTCTAAAATATTCCATACTCCAGTGCAAAAAACTTAAAATTGAAATTTAAAATCAAACTTTAAATTCAAAGTCAAAAATTTATGTAAGCAAATAATATGCGAGGTCAAACTCAAATAATTTCAATCTTCATCATAAATATCAAAGTGTATGTAGGTCATCACACACAATTAATTATTCAATTATTTATAAACATATAAGTCAATTATGTATGTAGCCGACTATACTTTCAGTTAAGTCCTTCTCACTAAGTTGAGTTCACAAACAAAAATAAAATATTAATATATGAAAGCCAGGGATCCACCATGTCTCATCATTATATGTCTATCTGATCAGTCAAAAAATTAATTCAAAATCATATTGTTTGCAAGACATGGCACCTCAGACACACTAACATACTTCTATCTGAATAACCAAAATTTCAAAATATTTTGTCTAATAGTTATACCGCTGCAGACTCAACAACTATGTAAGTATAATCTTCTATGTAAGTATTGAGAAATAAACACAATATTTACCAATTATTGTATTACAGACGCACTCACATACTAGTAGGTACAATGGGTAAAACTTCTTAATTGGTTGGTTACAATAGATTAGACTTTATGTCAATGTCATAAGGACTGACGTTTGTAAGCTTTTCCCACTGCATCAACTGTCACTTTCTTACAAAAGGAGAAGAGAACCTTTAAACCACACTGGTCTATTTATTTTTGCAACACAAGGAAACTAACATTCCTACAGTGGGAACTGTTTTATAAGTTCTCTACAAAATCTAAACACTCAATCACTGCTTAAATTCACTTCATAATAATAAATTGTACTTTTTAATTGGAAGAATGAATCTCTACTATGTACACCATGTATTTAAAACAACACACTTGCTAGGAGGAAAGACAAAATCATAAACACAAAACACAATAACTGTCACATAAATAGTTATAGACCAAGCGAGAATCCAACCCGAAATAAATAGAAACCTTGTTCGCATAATAATTTACGATCGGAATAGGGTTGAGGTACAATGTGGACGATAGACCAGCAACCTATCACCACAATATTACACTAGCTCAATTAGAACTACAGCCAGAAATGTAATTTGTACCGAATATAAAGGTTTTTATTTACCCTATCTTCCCCTTGGGGATCACACGCATATGATTACATAATGCAAATAATTACTCGCGTAAATACTGACTTTATCGACTGTTAGTCACAAAGTTTCTATTAAGTTTTCGCAAATGAAGTTAAATTAAATGATTAGTAGTTACTGGCTAAGTATTTTTATGACAAACTAAAACAAAAGAAAGTGTCCTTGGACCTAATTATTGTTACGTAAAAATTTGTTTGAACGCGTTATCCTTTCCTAAGCAAACAAGAAAGTTATCTTGTGTGAAGTTGAATGCTTAAATAATTACATACAAAATCAAAAATCCGCCATTTGCAATGTTCTAGAAACTTCCTTACGTTCGCGCTCAAGTACAAGTAATCTCTTAAGTTGTTCGCAATAAGGTCCAGTTTAGCTCGGCACAGTTTTACTAACTCGAACACCGGCCAAAATTAAACAAAATTACTAAATGCAAGAAATACCATCTTTTGTTCGTTTGCCTATCGAAATTTACGTAAAAGGAGGCTTTATTATGATTATATTCTAGCAAACATGCCTTGCGTTGCGTTAAGAAATCGCATTTCTAGGTAGGTAGGTGAAACACGTGCCTATGCGCGCACCGCGTAAACCTGCTTGCTACTTGTTTACGACTAACTATATGCTTTTCTAATTGGAATCCTAATGTATGAAGCAAGAAAACTTACCGGGATGTCTAGTCAGGTGGTTATAATGTCAATTCCGAGGGGGTTCGTCAAATCCGGGATGGTCGGAAGCGTTCTTTGCGGTAACCTATAATACAGAGATGGAACGTTATTACGCACATTTCCCCTAAGTAGTTACACTCTTTTCTTCACTCCCGCAGAAGATTTTTCAACAATTACCTGTATAATATGAGGCACCGACTTAAAGAACAACTATCTTGCAGGGAAGATGGCTTCCGACAAATGCTTCCGGGGTTCACAAGGAGTTCGGAGACTGCGGAAACGAACTCAGAGATACCACCATACTAACTTCTATTTCTGAAAAAAACTTAGGCAAAATACGACGAAGTCAACACCTTTCCTAGAGTTTCGATATTTCCTTAATATGTCCGTCTCTGTCGATTTATTACGCAAGTGCAAAAGAGACAGCTACACGAACGAACGAACGAAACTTTTCATAGTACCGTTAAGTTGGTACTTTTATCCTTGATGGATTGTTTACAAACATTATACTTATTTACTTACAATCGCCTTAAACGAATAATTCCTGGAAAGTACATTTTAAACGAACTTAGTTAAAATAAACTTAAATTTAAGTCGCGTACTAGGTACTAATAAACCTTGAATAAAGTTTACTATAATTCGTAATTCCACGACTGTTTGAGACCGGTAACGCCATCTATGACCTTCAGGTAAACTAATAAGTTCCTTCCTCTGCCACCATTTTCGCCACTGTCTATGCCTGTGTCCTATAGTTTTAAATCAGGGTTTCAATTTCAATTATTCATGAATTTCAGAAATTATGTTCAACAAGTAAAGTTATTCCGTCCAGATATAATTTGACGTTCATTATGCCATCTTGGTTTAGTTGCTAGCACAACACAATTAACATCTTTATTATGAAAATGAACACTATGCATTCTTTCACTATTTATATGCCTTTGATTCTTTATTCCTTCTGTTTCATCATAGTTCGATCCCAGCTACTCTTTCACCAGCAGTCACCGGCACCGGCAGAGTGGGCAGAGTCCCACTACAGAACAGTCCATGGTCAGGTCACGGCGGACGAATCCGCGGCACCTGGGACATGTGGGCAGAGTCCCACTACAGAACAGTCCATGGTCAGGTCACGGCGGACGAATCCGCGGCACCTGGGACATGTGGGCAGAGTCCCACTGCAGAACAGTCCATGATTAGGTCACGGCGGACGAAGCCGCGGCACCTAGGACATGCGGGCAGAGTCCCGCTACAGAACAGGTCACCGCGGCCGAAGCCGCGGCACCGAGTTACGATGTACCTTTTCCGCCATACCTAAGATGAGCTCAGATATTTCTTCCACAACATGGATTACGTAGCTAATAAAATACACATACGTTAGTTGTCTAGAGAAAACCATACAACCATTGTGAGCTTTACTAAGATATTCAAATATACTTAGCTTCAATGTTTCTGGATAGTTTGTAGGCAACCATAGCACTTTCACTCTCAACTCACTTCCTCAGAACGTTCACACTGGGAGCCATATTGGCGGTAACTAACCGTTGTCATTTCAATTTACTTACCACTGCCCACCCTAGGTGGTGCTAGTCAGTGTTGCTACACTGGAAATTAGCAGTGGTTTTAGCTTTCGCGTTCGTCGCGACAGGGCTCAATCCATGACGTAAAACAGATTTATCTATGGGTTGTGAAAACATGACATCTAATTTATTGAATTGGGTTGAAGTTGCATTGCAAAAAGGACATCGAAGTTGTGAAGATGTGCCAGTTATTATATTCAGTACTTTACCGTCTATGACGGTAAAGTATAGTTTGGGTTTCAGCGTCATTACTTGTCCTTTTGACGTCGAAACATCGAATGTAGTAAGTTCTTCAATTTGATCTTCCGTCCATTTCTTTTGAGAAAGTATTAAATCATTAGATTCTTTACGATATTGAGCATGGACTGGTCGACAAAACCTGTAGGAAGTAGGAGTGGGATTTGACCACAGAACCTGACCACTTTCAGTAGTTATTCGTAGAGGAATGAAAGTAGTGACAAAGATGCTACTTTCATCTTCTTGGCTTTCTGAAAAGTTTTGTTTGTAAAGGGATTGACCGGAACTCCCGTCGAATCCCCACGATCCTTCGAAAATGCAATTTGAAATTGCAAGATTTTTTTGAGCACAATATATTGAAATAGTTTCATCACACGACTTAATTATGCGCTTAATCGTGTGTGAGCTAAGACTGCTTAAAGGTACAGATGCTTCTCTTTCGGAGACTTGTACGGGGGCATCGGGATAACAATCTTTTTTGGCGGTTCGTATAAGATAATATGGTGGAAATGCAGCATAGCCTCGTGATTTTAAATCTTGTTGAAGGAAATTGTATATGTCTACTGTAAATTTTATATCTATGTATATAGCTAATGCTTCTTCTGGGCTATAGGGTTGAGGATCTACTTGAATTTTAGCTGCAATTTTGCTGGCTCTCGTTGGACTAACGAGGCAAGAATTGACTACAAATTCAAAATCTTTAGCAGCTGGTTTTTTACCGTGTGCCTTAAAACTGCTCGACAAAACCTTGATTACCTTAGCAGGTAGTTCAGTGCCTAGCACTTCTTTCAGGTTTTTGCAAGCTCTCCGCTTCTGTCTATCACTAAGGCGATCATAGTTGCCAGAAGAATCGTGTTGTGTGAGTGTCGTTGGCGTTGATTTCCCAATATCAGAAACGTCTGATGTTGGAAAATCTGTGTTTACGACATCAGTTTCTAGTAAACACGTGCTAGATATGAAATCACGGCTGGTACTCGGGCCAGGTTCATAAGAACCAGCAGGGTGTGTAATCAGGTCAAGTTCAAAAGAACCAGTGGGAAGCGAACTCGAGCCAGGTCCAAAAGAACTAGTGGGATGTGAGCTCGGGCCAGGTTCAAAAGAGCCAGTGGTATATGAACTCTGTACAGATTCAAAAGAACCAGTGGGAAGCGAACTCGAGCCAGGTTCAAAAGAACTAGTGGGGTGTGAACCACACTGCAAATTTGAACCACCTGTTTCATCTGCACATGGTTCAAAATCAAAAGAGGGACTGCATAAAGTTGCTTCCAACAATTTATATATTTCCTGTTTCATGTCAACACTTAACCAACCAATATTTTTTTTGTGAAAAATGCCATGTTGTGTCTACACAGTTTGTACAACTTTTCGGTTTTGCTGGTAAATTTGGATATGTAATCTCTAATTCCTTTTAAATTCGTAATTTCATTTGGAATCTTTAATGTATCAAGAATTGCTTGTGTTCGCTCTTCTAAACTCGGATCTTGCGGGCGACAAGTTTTGCCCTTTACTTTTGCCAGTGAGATGAACAACTTATATGCATCTAATCTAGTCAAAGGTGTTCGGGAACCTTCTTGCAGATTTGCGATTACTCTCGAAGGTTGTAGAGTATCGGCTGTGGCGCGACCCACAACTTCATCCAATGCCATTCGTGAACCAACATGAGGGTTGGCGCCCTCATGCCCTCCTAGCAGTAAGTCAGCCGGTCGGAGCCCGGACAGACATCGCTCAACAGGTTGGGTTAGCTCCTGTTGAGGCGTGGTACCATGGGTCTTTATCGGCGCCATGGTGCCTCACCCCCGTTCCTCTAGCCAATGTGTATGAGCACAGGGTTTTAGCGTTAGCCTAACGAGGGCGGACTCCTTCCCTGCACTACACATTGGCTTTCATAGGAATTGTTAATCAAAATTAACATTACTGTATTTATGTATTGTAATACGCTTAGTTCTTGTTTTTGAAAATAAAACGGTTTGTATACTTGAGAAAAGGAGCACAAGGCGAATTATACACAAACACGAATGTACAATGTGTATACTTAACTATTTTTATACTAGCGAATATCCAAAAATTAAACAAAAACGAAGAAAGTCTTGCAATGCACACTTGAACTACACGGAGCTCGGCCTCCGGTCTCACGCGGGTGCCGCTCACGAGCTCAAACTCACTCAGGACATAGTTAGTGTCTGCTCGGGCCATTTTCCGTCCGCCATTTTGAAAAAAAAAAATCCAAACGCAATCCTTGAAATCAGACATGTCACGCCATCTATAGGTACGATTTAGTACTATTTTAGAACAACGGAATTTTTGACAGCCCTGAACAAACTATTTCAAACGTTAATATTTCAGAGATGCTGCTATATTTTATTTTGTAAATTTAGGGTTATATAGTTCAGGTTTCAAGGAATATTTTAAGATAGGAAACAACTCCTAATATGATAGGATATGGGAGAAATAAAATAAACAGTCAAAAACAGTCAAAACTTTGTACTGCTTCCATGAAAAAAGGCCGCGTATTTTTTATTAAATACCTGGCATGTGACTTATTGATGGCTCATGCAGTAATCGATGATTTTGCTATTATTTTTTGAGTCTTAAAGGTTTCTATGGGAATTCTGGTTTCCATAGAAATATTACGAAAAAAATATTTTCTCGTTTTCTATGCATATTTGGCACTCGGGAATGATCGTCTTATACTCATAATGATTAAACCTATCGTTTAGGGTCCTAAAACGATGATGTCCGCTTTTCGGGTCATTTATCACACTGTGCGATCTTAGCAACAACGTCTGCGCTGATGTCCATTTTCTTCAAGCTTTCTTCACAAGGGGGTAAGCGCGGTAATATGTACCGGTCAACTTCTGGTAAGCAACTGATCTGATAAATACCCCCCCTCTACCGTTTTGTACACGTAAACGGGGGGGTGCAACTAGTGGCCTTTACATCACGAAAATTTTCACAAATCGGTTAAATAGCTGTAATCGGTAGGTAAATTTTTGGACGGAGTTTCATGAAAAAACATTCGTTTTAAAGCTAAATATTCAGGGAAACTGTATTCATTAAAAACATTATGAAAAATTGTCCAATTATAAAATTTGATCAAAAAACCGAAAAGTTTTTCCGTTTTATTGCTCGCGAGTGTAGTCAAAAGAAAATGGTCATATTGATCAATGATCATACTAACACCGGGACACAGAAACGAAATGACAAATCAAAGTGAAATAATAATACACGAGGTTATAACTATCTCTATACTGGAAACTTCAATCAATTACAAATTTTTACCTAAGTGTCAAGTGACGAACAAAATAAAGTCAAAATTTCAAAATGGTGAAGTCAACAGTATTGTAGAGTAAGTAGTTTAAAATATTTCCGAAAAATCAAGCCTTACCAAGCTATACCCTTCACAGACACGAGAGGTGTTATAGTTGCTTCGCGTGTTTGTCTGACGAATACTTATAACCGAGATTAACCTAACATCTGACTTGCATTCCGACGTGATCTTGCGAGGTCGTGCAGTCTCAAAAACCCTTGTTTTATATATTCAGGTTAATTTGACATACTCAATAATTGTATATATTATTTTGGCACCCTATTTCATCAGTTTCTTTTGCTGTTGACTGTACCTATCGATTTTATTCCCGAAGATCAATAATATGATTTGAAAAACATGAAGGACTTATTGTGTCATGTTCGTGGTCATGTCAATGCTGAAAAGCGAATTGAAATACTTACTTATGGATACCTAACCAATTGAGCGGATATATAAATCAAATACCTGTATACTTTTCATACAATAACACAAGAATAGGTACAATTTGGTATCTCGTTTATCATTTTATATTTTTGTATTTTAACTTAGGTACTCTCCTAATATTTCACATCATTAGGCATTACATTACCTTTAGCCTCTTACCTTGAGACACTTTTCACGCTTCAACCGCTGGGCCGTGTGATAATTGTATTTTCCCCTCACTGCCTCGGAAAGCCGTCTTTTATACTCCTATCCAATCTTTCCTCTATCTATCCTATCTTTTAGATGTTTCTCTCCTGTCTTGGGGCAATAAAGAGTATTTATTATTTTATTATTATCCTTTAAAACCAGTGGGCATTTGGGCAAAAACGCATTTTGACCACTAGTGGGGAAACTGGAAAGTCATTTGACCTTGGAGCGTGTTTAAGTAGCTTTTGACAGATAACAAAACGTAAAACGCTCATGCTTATCCTTATTCCGAGTATGAACTCGGAATAAGGATAAGCATGGAAGCCGCGCTAAAATAGGTAGCAGAGACGTATACCTGTCCTGTACTTCCTTACAACATACTAACGCGGCAGAAAGAGATGTATATGCATTTGTTATTCCTCAATTGTGTAGGTTGTCACAAGTTTTATGCAAGTTTGGTCTTTGCTAGGGATGTTACTGTGTCGACTTGTTTATCGATAAATAATACAAACTAAATTGTAATTATATATTTATAGTTTAATAAATAATGCACTGTGTGAAAAATGGTTTCCTTCAGTCGTCATAAAAACAAAATGCATAATTTTAAGTAGCATACTTACAGAAATCATACCAAACTATTATCATAAGGAGACGCTACACGAGCGAAATCGGCAGGCCAGCATGCAGTCCTAGCTGAAGCATGATTTGGCACGTGTCGATACCTGTCGGAAGCACGGCTTCCAACCAAATCAAGGTGATTTCTATGGAGTGCCATAAGTACTACCATGCTAGGATCACTTCGTTGTCTATCAGCCCGTCTGTCAATAAACTTTTTTCTGAGGAACGCGTGGAGGTGTAAAGTTGAAATCTAAATCAAATACTTAAATACAATCTGTTTGAGCTCAGCTAAAATCGACCTAAGTAGATGCGAAAAAAATACGGCCGTAGGTATATATACATACGGCCATATTTTGCCGCATATTGCCAAAGAGTAAGATTGAAATTCATCTGGTCTATGTAAAAAAATTACTCACAGCCTAAGTTATTACACTAAACCATTTTGTCGTCATTCTTCAGCAAACTTGTAATTTCGTATGTTCCAACACAGATTTTTCTATATACTGATAAATACATCCATATCAATGTCGATAAGTTATTGTTCCGAGTTCGACAAAAATACACATCACTATGTAAATAAACATAACCTCTTTAATCCACAAAAAATGTCTTATTAACATGCCGATTTTGCACGAATAATTGAACATGATGATATTTACATAAACTTCTAATAGTGATTATTCATTTTAGCTTAAATCGTTACATTAATAACATCAAAATCTATTGAAACTTACTGGTCAAAGCTGAATGGTCCCTGAACATTTTATTTTCTTCCCGTATGGGACGTACAACCTTCAATCGCACAAGACATTTGCTTATATTATACAGTAAACTATAAAGAAAGTAAATTTTACTGTATTCTAATGATTTAGCGCGGAACAATACGCAAATTAATTAATTTTCCCTTAGACGGTCCGTTTGTTTATAGAAAATATGACAGCTGCTATAATGCGAGCAAGTTAAGGAGTGACGTTATGTTATAACACTTACTACCAAACAACGATATTTAATTTTGCTGGACTAAAAGAGATACAAAAGAGATCCATTTGACATTTCCCGAGTTCATTTTAGTGACGACCTACGAAAATGTGAAACCGAGTACGGATTGTAGTCTCATTCACTCTCACGCCAACTATAGATATACGCAAAATAACAGCAAAGGTAGCTGTTGCCAAGCTCTTATTTTAGCCATACCGGGTTGCGCTCATAATACAAAAAAATCACAGATGATGTATTTCTGTTGCCGCTATAACAGCAAATACTAAAAAAACAGAATAAAATAAATATTTAAGAACTTAAAAAATAGGCTCATCAGGTGATGGGTCTCATAATGTATTGGAAAACTAAAATCCGACTCGCACTTGACCAAAATTCTACTTTATTATTACTTAACGTTATTATTACTGTTAAAAAATAAAATAAATAATATTATTTAAATAAAATAAAATTGTTTTGCATGTTGCACTTTCCTCGCTACAGTGAGGTGAAAAGTTTTGTGTTATACACGGGTGCAAATTTATTTTACTTTTCTTTTTTTAAACACTCGCTACGCTCAGGATTCTACTTTAGAACCACGAGCGAAGCGAGTGGTTCCACTATAGCATCCTTTCGCTTGCTAAGTTTAACTTATTTTTTTACTAAACAAAGGCTGCTTGTAGCCAGTTCTGTAGAGCGATGATAAAATATACAAAGATATTAATAGTGGAATGTATTTTTATAAATTGTAATTTTATAAACCCTTATTTGCAACGAAACAAAAATAGCACCTCACAAATAAAACGAAAAGAATTTCATGAATTGTGGTTTTGTGCGCAACACCTTTTAATTTTGACAGACGTCACGTCATAAAAACATTAAGTTATTCCGTCTGTGGTATCGTTGTTGGTGCGGTTATTGCGGGTTTAAGATGAATTATTATATTTATAAGTGCAATATTCTAAAGATTTTCTGCCCATGAGTCTAGGATTAGTAGTATGGATAAATTTAAGATGCTATCGTAAGTCTAAATGAGATGTGAAGTGTATAAATAAATTGTAACCGAGGAATGTTCATTTGGAATCTTTCTGTTTTTAGAGGGGAAGAACTTGTTACTCAGGGTGCGAAAAAGGGAAATATTACTTTGCCTGAGGTGGGATTGAAGGATACAGTACCTAACGGTTCTTGGTTGGAACAAAAACAGGTACAGACCGCATTGGAATCACGGAGACATATTGTTGAAGTCGAACGAATAGAGAAGTGGTATGTATTTTATTTCTTTACATTTGTTTTGCAAAACTGGCGACCATTTTGCTGTTATTTATCTTATACAGTCTTTTTAGTCCGTTTCTAGGTTTCCCTAAACTATCAGCTATGTTACAGCTGGCATATGATATTAGTTACAGTTGGTAGGTAGGTTTAATAGGATGTATTAACAATGTAATTTTTTTGTTAGCACTGCATCTTCACTGCTCTTCATCACAATACTAAAATATTACTTATTAACAGAAAAGCAAAAGCCAAAAGCGGCCAAGTGCGAGTCGGACTCGCACACAAAGAAAAATCATGTCTGTTGTATGGGAGCCCCACTGCGACTCACACTTGGCCGGTTTTTTAGTGTTTGTTGATATAGCGGCAACAGAAATACATCATCGGTGAAAATTTCAACTGTCAACTATTTATTTATTTAAACATTATTGCACAAAAAAAAATATTATCGTATAAAAGGCGGACTTAATGCCAAATGGTATTATCTACCAGTCAAACCTTAAGGCAGTGGAAAAAATTGTGGGCAGTGCAAATAACAACTAAAAAGAATAATAACATTATGGTAGTTCTATATACAACATATTTAGACAAATACATATACATAAATAAAATGAATACTTACACATACATACATAAATATATACTATATGCATACTTACAAGCGAAATTTCAAATATGTAACCTTCAGTCTACTTGGATCTGCCAGCAAAGATCTGCAAGCATGATCAGCTGAGATTACAAACAAATTTCCTTGGAGCTTTCCTGATCGCGGGGGGAAGGCCGTTCCAAAGACGAACCACCTGCACGCTGAAAGAAATGGACATAAAGCCAGTATGGTGAATAGGGATAGATAGAGAAAGATTGCCAGAAGAGCGAAATTGAAGGTCACGAGAAGCACCATGAAAGTGAAAGAAAGATTTGAGATATTCAGGAGAATGTGGATCATTAAGAATAGAAAATAAAGTGCAAAGCATGCGAGTATTACGCCGTTGACGGATAGGAAGCCAGCCGTGCCGAGCCCGAAAAGAGGAGACGTGGTCGTATTTCCGCAGACAGAAAATGAAACGGATACAGTTATTGAGAAGTTGATCCAGCTTATTGAGAAGTTCTTCATTTAAATCTGGATAGCACACATCACCGTAGTCGATTATGGGTAAAATCTGCGTGTTTACAAGCAAAACCTTACTGTGTATGGGCAAAGAGTGCTTGAGCTATCATGGTTCATGAGATACAGCTTGATGACAGACATACAGACGGACGGACAGCGGAGCCTTAGTAATAAGGTCCCGTTTTTACCCATTGTGTATGAACCCTAAAAATCATATATTTTGCATGCTAAAATTCATAACAAAAATAGTCCAGTCAATGAACATATTGGTCCCTCCAAGAGGTAATGAAAAACAAGCATTTCCCACAAACACTAAAAAGCATAGTATACAAAACATGATGAGGGAAAAAATGGAAAAGTGGACGGAGGATATCACAGAATGGTATCCAAGACAGGGAAAAAGAAAACGAGGAAGACCAATAATGAGATGGGAAGTCAATATTAAAAAGAAAGCGGGAACAATATGGAGAAGGGAGGCTAAAGACAGAACAAAATGGAAAGCTTGGGAAGAGGCCTATGTCCGAGAGGCAAGCTGAAGTTAGGAAGATAAAACAAATATGTATAGAATAATAAAATATTTTAATTAAGAAAATAAATTAGTTTGTTATATAATGCATGCATGCATGTAGTAAATGAAGTGTAACAAAATAACTCAGCAAATAAAGGCTATCTTATCTTATCAATGAACTGACAACTTGTATGGAAAAAATTCAATTTTGGAAATAATATATGAAAGCTTATTTTTTATGTGTACATACATACATACATTCACGCCTTTATTCCCAAAAGGGGTATAAAAGATCGACAAAATGTGATATTGCAGTGATAGGTTGCTAGCCCATCGCCCACAACACACTTCAACCCTGGTCCCTTAGTGGACTTTTACGACACCCACGGGAAGAAAGGGGTGGTGAAATTCTAACCCGACACCACACCACCACGGGTTTTTATGTGTAACGGATATATTATCAATTAAATCGTTACCCAGCGACAAAATCCGACAAAACTTCAGATATCAAAAAAAAATGATAAATCAACTAGTTTCTGGAAAGTCAGAAAAAATATCAATAAATATATTTGTTTTTATTTTGGTTCGTTTACATTTGCACTATAACATTCAAGATAAATCTTACAAAAAAAGACAATTGCATGCTTCATTTAATTCTACATAATTACTTCCGGGTGGAAAGTTTGTCCAGATTCTTGAATAAATCATCTTAGAATAACATTTTAAAATGAAATCAACAAAATAAACGCTAAGTATTATTAATTAATGTTTTTCAAAACCGTATTTTGACTGGAGTAAAACAGTGAATAAGATTTTATACTGAGATTGAACACCGTTGGTGTTACACCAATTGCCAACCATGTTTAAATGGGTCGCAAGAACTTGCATAATTTCCCTGTATTTGAAGCTTTATGTTCTGTACTGTTTTATTTTGTGAGGTGGGCCATAATTAAACAAGCAAGCAAAGCAAATAAAGTTGTCCGTTTCAGCTTAGGCTGAAATTCTTTTGTGTCTCCGGCGTCTGTCCGGCTGGTTATCCTTAACATATCGCATTTCTCAACTGATTCTCTTGAAATTTTGTGAGCAGGTTCAATAATTAAATAGTTTTTTTATTGTCAATACGGTTTTCTAAATAAAATAAAATAAATCCAGACTTGTGAGTTTAACAGCTCACAGAGCCCCTAGTACAATATTGTTATCTCTTTTTATTATATGGTATTTATATTTCCAGTGGTACATTAAGCCATGCAGATTGGAACGACGAACTCCAGTTGGCAGAAGTCACAAAATGTGCGGGTGGTCACTGGCAATATGTCGGCCATAATGTTGGCAGGCAATTGTACCTCTACCCAGAGGAAGCGCTGCTTTTGATGGAGATTGTAAGTGAATATAGCATATTTCATGTGTCCCTCATATACATTTCACCTCTTACTCATGACCAGTAGTGGGTCCAAGATTTGTGTGTATGGGTAGGCCTCTAATGCTTTTGGCCCTGTATGATATGATATGACACAAGAGGCATGCTGTGGACATTTTGATGCAAGAAAGTGAGCTATGGAGTCAACATTAACATTTTTATTAAATATTTAAATTGGTTTTTGTTTATATTATTTCAGAATTGCCTTCTGCTGAAGTACAATGACGTCACAGTGTCAATTCAACAAGCATATGCTTTGCTCTTGAAAGATAACAGTTCACTTATTAAGTATAAAGTATATGCTTCGCTGAGCAGATTGGGATACAAGGTGTTAAGACACACATATGATAATACTGAAGATGGTAACACTATAGAGAAAGCGGAACCTCCGTCAAGTAGTGCTCAAAGTGAAATAACTGATATCTCTGAAGTGCAGGTGAACAATGTAAGCATTGATCAGAAAACTAAAGAAAATATTCCACGACAGGCCAGTGAAACGGTAGACTCTGAAATTAACAATATTTCAGATCCTAAAAATATAGATATCAACAATAGCAATGAGTCTAATAAGGTGATAAATAAACTTAAAGACAGTCTTGAGAATAGAACCACAGACAATAAGACTGAAGGTAATATTTTAAGTAATGAATATATAGTTCCAAATACTGAATCTAATAAACCGTGTTCATCAGTAGACAAAGAAAACGGTGAATTGAATAACTGTGAATTTGTGCATATGGAAACTGATAATACTGAAGAAACTGAAGTAAGTTCAAGTGTAAATTTATGTGATGATGACGGTCGGAAAACCGGAGATACTGTTGATTTAAGTGGGGGAATATCTAATAATGGTTCTGCAGCCATTATACAAAATAAATTGGAAATTTTGAGCTCTAGAGAGTTAAAGCCATCCAACTCGGATATGACCCATCAGAGCTTTAATGAAAACTTGCCTGATTTGTACCAAAAACAGATTGTGACTGTGAAGGCTCCTGAAGAACAGCATATACCAAGAAATGTGTTCCTAAATAGCACTGCCTATGTGCTGAATTTAGAAAATTTGAAACTGAAGTCTGTCATTCCAATACCATCATCCAGTTGCCGAACATACAGTGTTTGTGATGAGGCTGATGCACACGTCATGAGGATAAGAAGTGGCCATTCCAATGAAAGTGCCCAGAGTCATTTTACTCCACAATTTTTCCCAAACATGAGGTTCCCTCAACAACCACACCCCTATCGCCAGTTTTACTGGAATCAATTCAATTACAATTGGAGCTACCAAAGGCCATTTTTTCAAAGTATGCCTTTTAGATTCCAATTTTTTCCGAGAATACAGCCAATGTACAGGTGCATTTCATCGCGTCCATTGTTACCCAATTGTGAAAACTCTGATTCAGCAAGGCGAGCACGGAAAAGGAAACGCAATAGTCCTAAAATGTACCATTTAGAATCCATTAAAAAGTTAGCGGCAAAGTTAAAGTGTTTAGTAGCTTCTGGAAACAGGCAAGAACAGAATATTCAGGCCTTACAGAGATTGATAGATACTTACAATGTAAGATACAAAACAAGGTTAGAACTTACAAATCAACTGGATGTAGTAGAGAATGAAATTATTCTTGAAACCATAGATTTAGATGATGATGAACAGTCTAGTCCGAAAAAGAAAAAGAATGAAGAAATGGAATCCTATGATGGGAATTTCAATGCTTTGAAGCAATTTTCCGTGAAAATGAAAGAGCTCGAAGCAAAGAAAATGCTTTCAACACGGCACAAACGAGCGTTTTCGAATGTTATCCGAACATTCAACAAATCGTACAATGCCGATGTTTACGTTGACTCAAATTTCGATGTCATTGATAGACGACGTATAGTTATTGCCTCGTCCTCTGATTCCGAATGCGCCATTGAAGAAGTACAGCCGACTGTGGAGGATACTCCTAAACCTCGAAAGAGCAGGAAGTTAAGAAACCCTTTCTATATTCTGAAACAACTTTCGGAGAAACAGACCTCACTCAAAACATCGACGGCGAATGAATCTAGTCGGATCGATTTAAAAAAGAAGTTTGAATATACCGAGCATTTAAAAAAGATGTTTAGTAAGTTTTGGTTGCCGAGTCAGGATGATTTCGGCAGAGCGGAGGTCGCGCTTAAAAGCCAAATAAAAAATCAAATGGATCATAATGAAGACTTCCTTTACCAATTCATGAGAAGCCAGCCTGTCAAATTCAGTAACTGGCTGGATGCAAAAATAGCGTACTGGCAGTCTTGCAAAGAGGCAGCTCTGAAATTCGAGGCGCATTCTCAAAACGAGAGTAATGTCAAATTGGATTCTATAATCAACCTAGAAGACTGTACAGATCTGCGCAATGTTCTGAAGAAGTTGAATGTTATAAAGACAAAGAAGGACGTTAAAAAAGACTGCTGTCTCAGCATACATTTCGACGTTTACAACAGGGATGTGCCGAACTTTAAGAAGAGTAATAAACCAAAGCCCCACTTCAGGGTGATCTGTATTGAGTGAGTAATTGCTTGTTACTTCTGGTCAATGTACCATACTGTCACAGTATTCTTACATTTTAGTTGAACTATTCCTTTACCAGACTTTTTTACATACATATATATATACCTTATATAAATGTCTGTATGTATCCGTATGCAAATACCATTAGTAGTACAGTAATTCTATGTAATCAATGTATAGGAAAATGAAACAAATTAATATAGTTTCCAAACCTGTGTGGCGTGATACATCTAGGTGTACTGATAAAAAAATCACCCCCCCCCCTTCCCCCTCTCCACTTGACGCTCGACCCCCCCTCACCATGAAATGTGTCCCTGTTGGTGGTTTTGTGACATTCTCAGGAAAACTAAAATAGATATCAAAAAAGTGTCAAGGACAAAATTAATCCTCAATAAATTTGGAACAAAAAGGGTCTAAATAATAACCATACTCGTTTGACGAAGTGTATTATATTTTCAAAACGGCTAGACCGATTTTGATGAAATATATCTAAAAAAATCAACGCACTAAAGCCAGCTATCAAACAAAAAAAAACTACATTAAAATCGGTTCACCTGTTTCGGCGTTACGTGGTCACAGACACACAAATACCAAGAGTATAAAGTAGTAATACTCGTATAGGAACCAGATATATAAAACTACACTCGCGGGCAAAGAATATGGGTCGGTAAAATACCGTCATATTTCCTAAAATAGTGCGTAAGAGGTTGTACAGTTAATCCTGTCATGATCTTTATTATATTTTACATATAAACTGCTAATAACAGTAAAAAATATAACGTTACCAGGTTTAAATCGGACTCGTAAAAACCCATGAAAGAAATACAACGTTAACGGAGCGAGATATCGCAAAAATCGTGATTTTTGGATATCGATATTTTGATGATAGGATCCAGGAAATTGTTAATACAGTTGGGTATTGTAAAGAATAGCATATTATGTAAATAAAACAAGTATCAAATATTTTAAAAAACCTATTGCAGTTATTTAATTTAGGTTCACCCGTATTCTTTGCCCGCGAGTGTAGTACTGGAGACATTAGCATCTTTGTCTCAGGGCCGCACCGTTTGAGTAACTAATGATGCGGCAAGCGTCTATTGCCTGCGGTTGTCGTTTATCATCAGGTGGGTCGTATGCTTGTGTGCTACTTTAGATGTATAAAAAAAAATTGAAAATAATTTATGAACTAGCTTCCGCCCGCGACTTCGTCTGCGTAACCCGGGATAAAAAACTATCCCATATATTAATCTAGGCTATAAACTATCTTCGTGCAAAATTTCATTCAAGTCGGTTGAGCCGTTATTTTATTTAACGGTTATATCAATACGTACAGCCTGAATACCGTCCAACCTAAAGAACATAAAACCTTTTTGTTCCAAATTTATTGACGATTAATTTTGTCTGACATTTTTTTGATATCTATTATAGTTTTCCTGAGAATGTCACAAAACCACCAACGGGGACACATTTCAAGGTGAGGGGGGGTCGAGCGTCAGGTGGAGGGGAGGGGGGGAGTGGTGATTTTTTATCAGTACACCTAGACGTATCACGCCACACAGGTTTGAAAACTATATTAATTTGTTTGTCTAAAAACATATAATGACTGTATTATCAGGTGAGTAACTGGAGCTGTTGTTGTGCGGTGAGCGAGGAAAAAACCACCAATAGCGAGGCTGGTCGCGCTCGCTCATCGTTTTCCATTGGTCACAGCTCTGTTAAACACTTACCCTATAGTGGTTCTTGGCATTGTGGGCACGACAAGTAACGCAAACTAAGCGTCCTCGACGTGTAAGACATAAAAATCTTTGAACGTTTGACATTCAAAAATTGGACGTCGGACTCGTAGCCACACCATTTTGTCAGACTGGTGTGGCCACAAGACATTAATTTTCCTCGTGGCCACACTGTTTGGTTCTGGCGCTTCAGTAGCCGCTACCGCGGCACGCGGGCGTAGGGTCGCAGTACACCTAACACTCCTTCTCGCTTCGCTCTTCGTCGTACCTACACGGACCTGTTAGTGTTATCTTTTTTAAAGTGGTGTGACCACGAGTAAAAGTAAACTCGTCGTCACACTGGTGTGACCACGAGTCTGTTGGTTGATAGCGCTGTAGGCCCGAGAACCCTCGACTAAGTTAAGGAGACGTTACACGGACGGCCAAGCAAGGTCCCAAAAAATCTAGTATGGAGTGACCTTAATTTAGCCGGCCGCCGTGCTTCCTACACGTGTCCACACGGGCCGAATCAGGCGTCGGCGTGTAGCGTCTTCTTTAATGCCGTTCAAAAGTATATTTTCGGTTGGATATTAACAGAAACATTTTAATTTCAGGGAATCGTCAACATTTCTAGCAGGCATAGAGTTTGCGACACTCCACTCGAAGTACAGTGACGATGTGGGGATCGTTTTTGCAATAGTGGGAATATCCTCAGTCTCATACCTTCAAATGAACCCAGTGGACTTACCAATATACATGCCCGCCAACAACCTACCATGATTATTTAATTTAATGGGAAAATAAAACATTGTTGATTTTCAGTAACTTTTTTATTTTGTATACAGTAAAAACATAGTACATAACAGCAGAAAAGTATAGTACGCGACAGTGCAGGAGTGTGGGTGACGTTTGAGGTGGGTCGCTGGAAGCACCCGCATTTAGTATTGTGATAGATTTAGTTCTTGCTGTCCTAAAAAGGACTCAAAACTGCTTTCTAATAACCCTTTATTTCGCAAGAAAATGCTAATGTCCATAGTTCAAGTCTCTGGCCAGGAAAAAAATACAAAAAGACGGTCTACGAGTGTGTTGAGCTAGCTGGACAATGCGAATTAAAGGGATAATATTCGGAATCAAAAGTTTTGCATATATTCAGGATTGGCAAGAACGCTTACCAGTCATACCTCACGGCATTACTATGCAACCCAAATGTAGCTTGATCTGACACTACTCCTGTAGTGTCAGATCAAGCTACATTTGGGTTGCTAATTTGAAACAGCTCGGTTAACACAAGACGGCGCGCGAGCTCTCGTACTATCCGTCTCTTACTTAGTTTTCTAATAAGAGAGAGACGGGTAGTGGGAGAGAGCTCGCGCGTCGTGAATCGTGCTTGTGAATCGTATATTGCTGTTGCGGTGTACCGCGTTGACCGCGGCAAGACTTATATTGTAATTTTTTTTATAAAAAAATGAAAAAACATGTAATTTTGAGGCACAATTTAGGTACTAAAATCTAAAAAAAAAAAAACTTGATGAAAAGAGCCACAAAACAATGCCAATTTCGTAGAATACTTTCACACTTTCTTTGTTCCATTTACCAAATTTTAGCGGGGTAAAAATTATTTTGTTAGGTACCAAATAAGTAGTACATAAGGTAGCTTTTTTGGGCCACTTCCTACTTGCAAAAATTTCATGACGGCACAGACCTCAAGTCTTACAACACGGTCCGCATTCTTCCCGTCGATACGATACTCCCACCAAGTCACTTATGTAAACACGTTTCCCATCACTACTTTCGCGCTCCACTATGGATAACTAAAATGATTAAAGCTTTATTCTTAATTACTAATCTAGTAATCTAATAAGCGACTATAAAATGGCACGTGTTCGGATGGCTTGGTGCAATGTAATACCTAAATGTACCAAAAGCTACCACACTAGGCTACCTTAATACTAGTTATAACTAGGACTACTATGTTCTGAACTAGCTCATCGAAATTTCGTTGTAATAATTAATATGGTTAGTACAAATTAATACGTTTTAGTTATATTGGAAATATTTACAAGTAGTGAGAAAATTGATTTCATTAGCGACCAACAGCATACTCCAAATAGTTTTAATTTATTTAAGCCAATCAAATACAAATTCACAAATACTCATAAAATCATAATTTCTTATCTATGAAATATCACATACAGACACATTACTTATTTTAACCTAGTAAAGGTGGAAATTGTACATAGCAGTCTGGTATTTAGAAGAAAATCTATGTTGCAAAGACGTAAAACAATATTTGAATGATTGTTTATTATCTGAACTTCTACTAATACTTGAGATTATTTATGTTGGCCGAATTGCTTCAAAGTACTTCATTCAAAAAGCACCTCTACCGTCCAATGTAGAAGATTACAGTTCCAATAACAGTTTTATAAAAAGTCCGCCACATTAAATGATCTTAACCATAATAATATGCAATTTATGATGAGTTGCATCAAGTAACATTATCCATTTACTTAATAATTATGTGTTTATATGTATAGGTACGGGCACAACCAACGTGAAAACAAATATAATTAAGTAAGTTTAACAATTATGAAACTAATGAGGCAGTTTGAAAGGCAAGGTTATTGCAAAAAGCTTACTTTAAGAAAAATACTGAAATATTTTTACACTAGTTAATTGCATAAAATGCTAATACGGTCTTTTACAAATAGGTATTGCACTCAAAAAACAAATGCTTAAGTAGGTACGCTTTCCATTGAATCATTGATATTTTGTGATCTCACAAATAAAATATAAAAATAAATGAAAAAAACAGAGATCCCGTTATAAGAATGTGCTTACATATAACAAGAATACACTTGTACAGTATCGGAGATAGAAAGTTAATATCAAAACCCTTTTAGTACTCCGCCAAGCCACGAGAACATTTCCACATTTATTTTCCAATTTACCACATGAACTGATTTCCGAGAGCAAATGCGTTGATTATTAGGGAAAATAATAGGGCTTTAAAATTCTTTATATTGAATAATATTAAGGAACACACTAGTCGGAAAGACATTTTTTTCGAGAGTTTCCCTCAATTTCTTCAGGATTCCACCATCAGATCCTGGTTTCCTTACCATGGGACCACCCTTGGGATACTCCCTTTCCAACAAAAAAAGAATAATCAAAATCGGTTCATAAATGACGAAGTTATCCGCGGACATACATAAAAAAAAATATATACGGTCGAATTGAGAAACCTCCTCCTTTTTTGAAGTCGGTTAAAAATATTGAAAACTGTATAACTAAAAAAGTGTTGCCCAACTGTATCGTTTGTCGGAATTTTCATATGTCCGCTTTAAGCCAAGCCATTTTCAGGATGTTTGCCGAAACGTAAATTCGGACAAAAGGTACGTTGGGAAATTAAATTCAGTGATTGCTAAACAAACGTGCATTTACCCGTATTGACTGGGTTTAGAAAGTGCTAATTAAAATGCCAATTTACTCGTACCTATCTGGTACTTAGCAACTAATGTCCTTATTATAATCGTTTATCAAAACCTATCTTAATCAATGCCGTTAAAGCTGCTCAGTATAGTAGATTTCTGGGTGTAGGCTTAGGAGAGGCGGGTTTCGCGCATGCTACCTGAGCATGCGTACTAGTGAACCTGCACTAATGCCGCCATTTTGGTTCTAATTTGTTGCCAGGGATTATAAGATGTCTTTCTATGTATGGATTCAAATTGGGAATATTGGGTTATTCGTAGGTTACCACCAGTTTGTTAGGTACAGTCATTATCGTATAGTTGGTAGCAGCCGGAGTAGCCAAATCCAAATACATCGGAGTACACCCTTATATTTACCGAAATATCTGGCCACTTTGCCTACTACCTATACTAACTATGTATGATCCTGACTGTACCACTGGTAATTTTGGTAAACACCTTTAGCGGTAGTAGCGGAGAGTTCTTCTCCATTTTTGAGCGACTGGCAAGACTGGTGGTAGCAGCTGAGATTTTTTCTGAATTTCTTTCCCAGTGGTTACCATTGACTTTGTTTCGTGCCGAGTTGCTACGAAGTGGGAATCCACTGTTTTCCGAAAGAGGCTAAAAATAAGATTGTGGATTAAAGCTATGCGGAAGATTTTTGCCTTAGAACAGTAATGGTTTCCGTATATAGGTACCATCGATCCGCTGGGGTCTCTCTCGTCGTATTGAATCTAGAAGAGCGCCATCTACAATTCGCTTTCAGCGGCCTTCCCCATTGGTGATGGGATGGGAATAACCCGAATATTCCCGAGAACGGCATATCTCTGACTAGAGATATGCCGTTCGTTATTTATTACCCCTTTTAAGTGACTACTTAAAAGGGGTAATAAATAACTTCAAACATGTTTTTCGGACACAATGTGAACTCAGATTTTAACGAACACTGCTTCCGATTACAGGCGGTCTGGTGCAACTTACTCTAACTTTATCTATCAACTGATAGATTTGGCAAAGGAGACGCAACGCTGTTACCGTCTTTTTATTATTATTAATTATCGCAACACATAGCATCTACTAATAATCGATAAAGATTGGAACACGAATAGGAATCAAAGATTGTTGCTAGGAACTGGAGCTACCTACGTTCGAATATTCAGCCTTAAGGATAAACGCAGCCTATTTGGCTGTCTATATAATTTACTAGTATCTGATATAGCTAGCTATGTTGGTGTCTAGCTAGACCGCTGTATTTTTCCTAGTAACTGGAGTATATATCCTAACTTAACTCTATTAAATCCATTCACCGACAACTTATATTTCTAAAGTGGAAGTATTTTCTCTTATTTATTACTAAAAGAAAATGTTACAGAAATAAGATAACCGACTAGCTTTTTAAAGGTGAGCGATTTAAATAAAGCATAGCATAATGCCACTTGAATATTCTTTGTCTAGGTATTTTAGTAAATAATCGTTTGTAGCTTGTACAGTCAATATCATAAACATGTATACACTATTCGAAGTTATCTCTAAGCAATAAGGCCATAGGGCCACCTAGAATGTACATATGATGATGGTGCTGACTCTACTAGTAATCCTGCCCTCCTCACGATTACACAAAGAAACTAACTCATGCTCTGTGCCTGCTAGAACAAACCAAGCACCTATGTTAAGAGTCCGCAGTAAGCTCGATTCTCCATACAAACGTAGTTAAGCTCTCATTTTAAAACTACGTGTTGGATTGTAACGAAACCTTGCATATACAATGACATGAGGTATATCTATGTCTGTAATTAGTTTATGTAGCTTCAAATACCATAGTAAAAAAAATACAGCGAATTTAAGTTTTTCATACAAAACTTGTTTTTGCTGTATTTCGTTTGTTTTATTAACTGGAACCATATAAACTAATTACAGACATAGATATACCTTATGTCAATGTATATGCAAAGTTTCGTCACAATCCAACACGTAGTTTTAAAATGAGAGCGTAACTATATGGGAAGGTGAAATTCGGCCGAGCTTACTGAGGACTCTTAAGACACTATTCCACTAAAATCAAAGAAATCCTGTGCTTGCACTGGAAATCGTAACTGTGGAAGGTGTAGGTACGAACCTACTAGTGATATTTGGTAAACATACAAAACACTACCTTAATCCCAAACCAAGGCAATAGCCTTCGTAAATCACAACACGTCAAGGCCAGCCAAAATGTATACCAGATAATTCGTAAAACTTCTCATTGAAGGGCCTGTAGTACTCCCGCAGGGCCTCGATGATGGCCGGGTTGATATGGGGGTGGCTCCGACCCTTGGTCTTGCCTAAACAGTGGGGGGTGGACCGGCTTTCCGACTTCACGAGGCAGGGGAAGCCCTTTGTGGAGTTGAAGTAAAAATGCTTCTCTGTGATTACCCGCTTCAGGCCTAGGAATTCCTGGAAAGAGATGTTATGATTGATATTTGTTGGAATGGAAATGGGTCAATCTACTATTTATTGATTTTATTTTATCCCGTCGGACAATAAGACAGTTTCGTAGTTTTTTTTACAATATGGACTTCTAACCTAACATACAGCATACTTACGTGGCTATTAAAAAAAGGGATCAAATCAAGAAACCCAGTATTTAGTGATATCAACACATAAAATTTCAGTTTTAAAAAGTGATCAAGCCATGGCAATAATTGACACAACAAGCATAAAAAAAAACTGACCGACTATGGTAGGTTGTGTGTGGTGATGTGAAGGTGTGGTTGATAGCTACGGTAGCCTAGTGGTTCAGGCATGCGGCTGTCAAGCGGCAAACACTCCCCACGCTACGTATAGGGGAGATACCCTAATAAAAAAAACACTTTGTCGGCGTGATTGATATATATATTAGTACCAAATTTCAGCTTTCTAGTGTTAACGGTTACTGAGATTATCCGCGGACGGACGGACAGACAAAGCGAAACTATAAGGATTCCTAGTCGACTACGGAACCCTAAAAACGGTCTGAAATACAGACTGCCTACGCAGGTAGACAGTCTGTATTTCAGACCCTAGCCATCTCGGCAGCAGGATCTGTAACCACTTCCCATTGACGAGCAGAAAGCGGTCACGCGGGAACGAAGACAGACAGAGAGAGAGAGAGAGAGAGAGACATGGAAAGAGATGGAGAGTAAGTGAGTACCTGCACTCTAGCCATCTCGGCAGCGGGATCGTCTTGCAGCCTCTCCCCGTCGACGAGCAGCAGGCGGTCGCGCGGGAACCGCTTGAGCCAGCGCCGCAGCGGCCGCGCGTACACGCCGAGCCGCACGGGCGGCCACGACGCGGCCACGGCGCCGCCCCAGCTGTTGTTCACTAGGGCGAGCTGCTCGAAGCGAGCCAGTGAGGGGGTTTTGCTGAAAGATACAGTTGTAAATCCAATAGAACATAATATTATGCTGGTCCTCTGTATGATTCCATCACATATTTTGATAGATAATCCAATGTCTTGACGATCCAATGACTTTATGTAAAATGGGACCCAAGTTGTGCCGGCCCAACAACCTGTAACTTATATTACAAGCGACACCTGTTTTCAACTCCTTTTTTAGAAAAAAAAGTCTATTTGGCCTTTGTGACACTTTTACAAGACTGTGAAATGGGCCCCAGTACCTACGTCTAGCACAACTTGCTGGCAAGTCGCTTTGCGCGGGACTGAGGGTCTCCTTTCTCACAAATTAGAAAGAGGAGGGTAGATAGACCTTTCTCGACGATCGGGCCGTACATTAACCCGCACCTGCATAATTGTTTTACAGCCCTACTACAATTATAGTTATTTGTTATACAAGGGTGCAAAGTTGTATTTTACCCGCGAGTGTGGAATTGAAACACGAGCAAGCGACAGGATGCTATAGTTGAACCACGAGCGAAGCGATTGGTTCTAAAATAGAATCCTGAGCGTAGCGAGTGTTTCAACACACGAGAAGTAAAATACATTTGCACCCGTGTGTAACACAAAACTTTTTTCCTCACTGCAGCGAGAAAAATGCAACATGCAAATATATATATTTTTTTACAGTAATAATAACGTTAAGTAATATCAAGGAGAATTTTGGTCAAGTGCGAGTCGGATTTTAGTTTTCCCATACATTTTGAGACGCAGCGCGATTTGATGAAGGCAACAAGCAATTATTTAAAAGTTCTTAAATATTTATTTTATTCTGTTTTTTTAGTATTTGTTGTTATAGCGGCAACAGAAATACATCATCTGTGATTTTTTTGTATTATGTTATGAGCGAGCGGTTTACGTTTTGTTATACTGTCAAAAGCTATTTGAACACGCTCCAAGGTCAAATTACTTTCCCCACTAGTGGATAAAATACGTTTTTGCTCACTGCTTTTAAAGGATAAAAGACGGCTTTCCGAGGCAGTGAGGGGAAAAACAATAAATGTCGGTAATGCTTGGTTTTAACACGTTAACATGAGGTACCCCAATGAAGTCGTAGCTAAACCTTATGTCGCGACGTCTATAGACTTGTGCATGTGAACAAGTTAAGTACTTTTTGTCATCTAAATAAACAAACTATACTGCTACTAACAACTACTGTTAAAATAACATAATAGCACCAATTACCTGGCTGACTGGGTGTAGTCACTTATAGCCCTTGTGACAGGATCCCGGACTACCGCCAACAGCTTCACTCTTGGGTTCATGGCATGCACTCTTTTGGGGGCAGTGCGCGTCACCCAGTATGCAGGGGTCTTCTCCATTGTGATCTGCCCTTCTAAGGTCGGAGGCATTCTGTCCCTGAAACATTTGATTTTAGCATTAAATCTGAAATGACATTGTTAACAAACACATTGCAGCTCTTTATGATTTGTGTTATCAATTTTATTCCCTTTGTTTATAATGGATTAAGGTTGATTATGTGCTTACCTGTACCATTCAAAGCCTTTGTGATAAAACTTATCAAAGAAATGCACTTCAGAACCGGCAGCCCTCACATCTGGATGTAATCTAGAATTAAAACTTTTTTTTTGCATTAGGCAATAAATAAGATTTAAAAAAAAGAATCAGTTTTGGTAGAAGCTTTTATCAACAACTGCACTCTTTTTAGCACAGGAGTCAACTACTTGTTGAAGGGTGCGGAGACAATTATTGATGGCTATTATCTTGTTTCATTTAGTTTAGGAGTTGGTATAGCCACCTTTTTACTGGAGGACATATTCAGAACCTTCAATGGGATACACTTGGCATAAATATTAACGGCTGGACACTTAACCACTTGAGGTTTGCTGACGATTTAGTCCCGGTAACTGACAACTCTCAGATACTCCAACACATGCTACAACAGCTGACAGAGGCAAGCAGAATAGTCGGACTTACCATAAATAAATCAAAAACTAACATAATGTAATGACAAACAGAGAAGAAAGGACCATATTGAATAAGGACATATTATATCATTCAGAGACCAGACGACTTTAGAAGTAGAGAGAAGAGTGTCAAGTGCTTGAAAGAGATTCTGGTTGCTTAAGGAGATACTTTTAAGAGTAAGCACTTTCCAATGTCAGCCAAGAAAAAAGTTTTTAACTATGGTTGCCAAACTTGGGCACTGACTCAGAAACATCTCCAAAAGCTTAGAACCTCCCAAAGAGGAATAGGTAGAAGTATGATGAACATCACATTTAAAGATCGTGAAAGAGCAGAAAAAATAAGATCAAAAACAAAAGTAGAAGACGTAATTAAGAAAGTTAAAATGGCAATGGACAGGATATGACACGGAATAGTAAGGAAAAATGGACCAAAATAATTACAGAATGGCAACCACGACAGTAACAGAAAAAGAGGTAGACCAATTAAAAGTTTCACACACCGTTTTCATATTAGGTGACCTCAACGCTCACCCGGGCAGACGATTCGGTAAGGAGTTGTTAGACTTTTGTGCGGAACTTAGATGGCAGTGTGCGGACATAGACTTTCTAGGAGTGACCTCGGATACATATACCTATGTAAGTGACATTAATGGCTCTAAAAGCTGGTTGGACCACTGTGTAGTATCTGAAGCGGCACAGAGAACGATACGGAGTGTAAAAATACATTATGACGTGTACTGGTCGGACCATCATCCGTTAGAATTAGTTTGTAATTTAAATGTAATCAGAAAAAATAAAGTTAACAAACAATATAGTATGTAATAGGATTATTTGGGGAGAGCGTGAAGCAGCGCAATTGACATTATATGAGAATTATTGCAATGAAAATTTAAAAATATTGACTTTCCGATTGAATTTACCGAATGTAGTGACACAAAATGTAATAATATTGAACATAGGTTATGTATTGACAAGTTGCACGCAAATATCATTAATGTTCTCAGGGGTGCCGCTAGTTATAGTTATATTGACAAGAGATCGAATAAGAAACGTCATGTGGTACGATGGAACAAACGTGCGTCAAGCTCATGCGGAGGCTCGGCTTGGGTTTCAATCGTGGGTCATGTGTGGAAAACCAAGGGCTGGTGTTCTTATATGAACATGGTTGAAACTCGGAAGGCTTTCAAGGACAAATTAAAATGGTGTCAGAACAATGCTGAGCAAATAAAAATGGACATTTTAGCTACACACAATTCTAAGAAATTTTTTAAAAATTTCTGGAAGCAATCCAATAAATTGAGACCGAGGGCGGGCCTTCCTGTGAGTGTAGAGGGTGTTAGCGAGCCTAACGAGATAGCTGATTTGTTTCAGAAATATTTCAAGGTCGAGTCTCCCATGGGGCCCTGCGGGGACCCATCTCCGACGAGGTGTGTGCCTGCGGGACCTCTGGTCAGAATTACAGCTAAGGAGGTGGCATCGGTGCTGAAGAACATGACGCGAGGAAAGTCGCCAGGTCACGACTCCCTTAGCATTGAGCACCTGCAACATGCAGGGGTACACCTACCTAGATTACTCGCCATGTTCTTCAGCTTCTGTGTCAGTCATACTTATATACCGAGCGATATGATGAGAACTGTGGTAGTACCAATTATAAAAAACCGTACAGGAGACACCGCGGACATTAAAAATTATAGGCCATTTCGCTGGCTACGATTGTAGCAAAGGTGTTGAACAGTGTGCTGGATAAACAGTTGGAAAAACACACGATGCTACATGATGCACAGTTTGGATTTCGGTCGGGCTTGTCCACTGAGACGGTAGTCCTTTGTCTTAAGCACACGGTCCGATACTACACAGACAGGAAAACACCAGTTTTTGCGTGTTTTCTTGATCTATCGAAAGCCTACGATCTGGTGTCCTATAATAAACTTTGGCAAAAACTGTACGATGAGACGTCTCTACCCGGGGAATTGGTGGAACTGTTCAGGTTTTGGTACGGCCACCAAACTAATGTTGTAAAGTGGGCGGGGTCGCTATCCGATGAGTATAGGTTGGAGTGCGGGGTCAGGCAGGGGGGGCTTACGTCGCCCAGACTCTTCAGCCTATACGTCAATCGGCTGATCGAGGAGCTCAGCAATACCATGGTTGGATGTTCAATAGATGGAACTTTCGTAAATAACATCAGTTACGCTGACGACATGGTGTTGCTGAGCCCGTCGATCGACGCCCTTAGGACGTTGGTAAGTGTCTGTGAACGGTATGCGGAGGCCCATGGTCTCAAGTACAACGTCTCTAAAAGTGAGCTGCTGGTGTTTAGAGGAAGAACTGTCAAATTAGATGACCAAATGCTACCACCAGTGACATTGAATGGCACTCCTCTTAAAGTAGTAACAGAATTTAAGTACTTGGGGCATTGGGTAACCTCATCGCTAAAAGATGACGTAGATGTGGAAAGGGAGCGTAGGGCGCTGGCAGTAAGAAGTAATATGTTGATTCGTAGGTTCGCAAGGTGTACTAGCAACGTTAAAATCACCCTTTTTAAGGCGTACTGTCAATCATTTTACACTTGCAGCCTATGGATCAACTACTCAAAAAACTTACAGCGCCCTACGCGTGCAATATAATAACGCATTTAGGATGCTGTTGGGGCTGCCGCGCTATTGCAGCGCTAGCGGTATGTTCGCGGAGGCACGCACCGATGGCTTCCACGCTATCATACGCAAGCGGGTGGCGTCGCTGGTGCGGCGCGTGCGTGGCAGCGCCAACAGTCTCCTTGCCACAGTCGCGGACAGAGTAGATGGCGCTTTCTGGCAATACTGGAATAGCCTACATGCTTGTAATAGATCACGTCATATAACATAGGTAATGAATTAATTAATAGTTAAACTAACATAGTAATAAGCTACTAACACAATATGGAAACTTTAATTCCGAAATAAATTATTATTTATTTATTTATTATTTAAAAGGTGGATGGATGAGATCAAGTCTATAGGGAGCGCCACCTGGACCAGGAAAGCCATTCATAAAAACCGGCCAAGTACGAGTCGGACTCGCGTTGCAAGGGTTTCGTACATCACGAGATTTTAAACATTTTTTTTTACTAACAGAGCGTTTTTGACGTTTTATAAAAATAAGCTGATTTGATTTTTATCAAATACCGTATTAAGTCCGACTCACGCTTGACTGCACATTTCTAATAGGTTTTCCTGTCATCTGTAGGTAAAGAATTATTTTGTGTATTTTTTTCAAAATTTTAGACTCAGTAGTTTCGGAGATGAAGGAGGGGAATGGTAATTTTTTGGCTATTTTCTTAAATAATTTCTAAACTAATTATTTTAAAATTACAAAAAAAAATATTTTCGATGCACACAATGAGTTCTTTCATTTGATATGTAACATGATAGTATATACAAAACTTTATTTTTTAATTTTCTCATTTCCCCCCCAAAATTGGCCCCCATGTTTGAAATTAATTTGTTTGCGTTACATTTTCCTTTTTGGGTCACAAACTTACATATGTGTACCAAATTTCAACGTAATTGGTTCAGTCGTTTCGGAGAAAATAGGCTGTGAAGGACGGAAAGACAGACGCACAAGTGATCCTATAAGGGTTCTGTTTTTCCTTTTGAGGTACGGAACCCTAAAAAGGAATGGAAACAGCTGGGGGTGGACTATGTGTCACAAGACAGGCTGACGACTAATCCGGACAATCTGATGTGTTAGTTTTTAAGTAAATTTGTTTATAAACATAATGTAATACCGTTTTAGTTTCGGCAATAAAGGCTATTATGATTATGATGGCCACCTTTTTATTTTATTTTTATTTTTTATAACCTGTATACATCAAATCAATGGGTCAGCTTGTTGGTGCCATAATACTGTGCCACATTTATTACTCATACACTGAATGTATTCCAATGTACTAGGGAATACAGATAGTCAATAGTCTGGATTACAACACAGGATTTTTGCATACAGCGGTGGAAGTCAAATATAAGTTTACATGGACAAAGCCACAGGCAAAAGCTAGTGTTGAATCTTAGATCACAAACATACCTTAGGAACTCTAGGAGCGCCCTGGTCCCACATTTCTTAACACCTATAATTAATGCATCAGGCAACCTCTTCACTGGCATTCCACTTTGATTCTTAAGTCTGCGGTATTTGTAATCGCCATCATCCTGTGTGTTGAAACCCAGCAAAGACACAAACCGAACTGCCGCACTTTTATAATCTTCCTTCAGCAGAAAACGTTTCAGCGAGAACTGTAAAGTAAAATTATATACTGTAAGATCTGAAATATATCTCAACGGGAATTTTATTGTTATTGAGGGTCAAGACCCTTACCTTTCTTTCGTCAACTAAACAGGTATTCAAAACATAGAATAAATATAATAGAAATAATAATATGAAATATATAAACATAGTTCGTTTCGAAAAAGCCGGAATCCATCTCATTGCTGTTTTTCGGTTTCATTCCTAAGGTTTAATATTATATGTTAGTAAATCATTGTGCAGAGAGTCGGCATACTTATAGGAAAAGGAATTACTTGGGAATCACAATTCAATATTATGTAATAAATGCCAGTCAATCAGACAAAATCTTCAAATGCGGATTTCCATTTCCAATTCTCTTTGGATATTTCGTTTCGTTTCATTTTTTTTTTCTTTTGACACTAGAGATGTGACTGTCGTCAGTCCCGGCCAGCGAGTTTGAGTTACATATTAAAACGATTTGAAAATATTGATAGAATCACGATACAATTGGGGTTGGCAACACTATACATTTTATTTGAATATGGCAACTCTGACAATTCTGAAATGTTGCCATATTAATGATATTAACCTAACTTTCCTATATTTCCAATTTATTCGTATTTGAGAAATGTTGTACAATTTGGTTGCTTAGATATTTGTAATATTTTTTGCAAATAATTTATATACCCGAATAGTTGTTGCTAATGATACATATCAAAGTAAGTTCTTATAAATTAACATTGGTAAATAAATAAATGTTGAAATTCAATGAAAAAATCCACGTAATTTATATTATGTCATATTCATATGACAGCCGCAAGCAACACTGTCTGTTCTCCCTCCGTGAGCGTTGACGTGCGAGCGGTGCATAGTTTACGGAATAATTTCCTCTTTTGTTTTATTCAGCACAGTTTTATACGTTCTGATTAATTATCTTTAGGTTTATAATTGTTGCCTGCAAATGTTCTCTTACTTGTTTAAGAGATAGTATTGCCTAATTTTCTGATTAAATTAGAAGCAGTCGCAATGGCGGTGCTGGCTGCAGCTCAGTTGTTGGATGAATTGATGGGCAGACATCGGAACACCAATCCAAATGAGAAAATAAAGAAACCTAATTGGGAAGACCAGGAGGTAAGTGTGATGCATTTCTTATTAAAAATATATATATTTTAATGCAATTTTGTATCATTGACCTGAACATTTTGAGGTTATAATTTTATTGAATTATGTATGCTGTCTCCTTAGTTACTGACTGGTTTGCAGTGATGCATGACTGCATTGCCTATATACAACAGTTTTCGAGTTTTGCTACATATTACAAGCCCGTTAGTAAACAACAATTTTTATAATTAATTTGTAAATTTATTTTTGAAGCAAACAAGCAGCTTCAAAGGATTTAAAATATCGGGTTCAATCAGTATTGCTATGAATATTTTCCCAAGCGTTTGTTTTAAATAGATGTTTTTATTTATATTGTGACGTTGGCAAAGAAGCATAAGGTCTGCCCGATTTATAATGATACAATACCTACCAGAGAAACTTGTACTGTTAATGTGTTTGTGTTGTAATTATGTTGTGTTCTGTTTCTTTTAAATAAACGAATTTTATTAATTATTTTATTTAATTCACTCAACTTCCATTAAACCTCAAATTGCTTTCAGTACTGCAAATACTACATGGTAAAGTTCTGTCCCCACGACTTGTTCGTGAACACGAGGGCTGACCTTGGCGTGTGCCCCAAGGTCCATGATGACGAAGTTAAGGACCTCTTCGAGAAAGCAGATGCGTCATATAAGAAGTCTCAGTATGTGGAGGAGTTCCTACGGTTCTGTCGGCACATGATTAATGATGTTGAAAGTAAGTGTATTTCTTCATTTCTATGATTCTTTTCATCACCAAAAACTTTTAGCATTTGAACGCCTATCTGATCCCATCATAATAATGACTTTAAGGTGTAAAATGCACTTAATTAATATCAACATTGGAAAGGCTAAAAAGAAAGTTGTTGTAGGGATTATTATACATAATGGGTGCACGTCGCTGGACCGACTGCCCTTCAAGACAAATTGAGAAATTCTTAACCCTATGCTAAATGTTCGCACGAAACTGATTGCAGGAAGACTTATATTTTAAAAAAAATGTGAAAACAATATTTTAAAAGACTGTTTATAACGATCTAGTTAAACCATTTTTAATTTTCTAACAAACCATCACTCATTGTTTTTATTTCTAGGGAAAATTCAAAAGGGCAAGCAAAGATTGGAGTTGATGAATTCTAAACCAGAAGGTCCACCAATGACCCAGGCGCAGACTGAAAAGAATCAGGAGCAGGTACAGTTGACAATTCCATTTTGGCTGAGTACACAGGCAAGCATTGGTCACGGAAGGAACTCTCACGGAGTCTTTTCACTAACACTTAATATTGTGCTGGCCAAGGCATATACACCGGACCGCTAGTTTGATTTTGCTAACTTCCAAACCGCTGACGGCGCGGATGGACAGCGGAAGTTAATAATAATAGGGTTATTTTACCCTTTTGATAAAAATAGATTTTTCTTTTTTAAATATTTCAATGATTGTGCAGTCAATCTGAATATAGTATACTGATCATTTTAAAACAATTTGAGATATAGCTGTTTGTGGTCTGGGTGTTGCCTAATAGGGAAACAGGAAACGTCGGAACTTTCTCATTATTATGCTAGCGTCTCTAATTGCAACTCTCTATATGACATATTGAAGTATATTTCTAAACTTAGAACCGTTCGACAGGTGCAACTGCTCTCTGAGAAGGTACAAGCATTGGTCCAGGAGGCTGAAGAGGCGGGCACGAGAGGTGACGTGGAACAGGCTCAAGGCCTCATGAAGCTCTGTGATCGGCTGAAAGAAGAGAAAGACACGTTGCTGAAGCAACAAGAGAATAGGTAACAGAAGATAGATAGTGTGAAACATTTGTCTTGGTATTTCTTTTAAGTAATACAATATTGTGGCTGTTAACTGCATACATATACTTATGCCTGTATTCCCAAATGGAATAAGCACAGCAGATGCAATTTAATCTCCAGCGTTACTCCTAGCAGTTATTCCAGCTTTGAAGATGGATAAAATGTGACATTTCATGAAAATGAAAATGAAATGATTTAAATTATGAAAATGAAAATTATTTATTCGTAACAAACAAATTACTATTTAATTAGGTACATAAAACTATTTATTTCAGTGATAGTTTGCTACTGTTGCTAGCTCCCATACTCCCAAGTTATATCTAATATATGGTCCTTACCTATGAAGTTGGCGTTTTGTATGGAGAATTTTATGAAAACTGTGATTTTCATACATTGAATTTTGCGGATTATTCAGCAATGTCAAGTCCAAATCAAACAAAATTTTGGTAGGAATATAGAAAACTTTTAAGCTATGTTACACATATCTTAATTACTTGTGAATAGTTCGCATTATAAAACTACACGTAATTTCAAAAATCTTGAAAAATCTTGAATCTCAAAAAGCTTGAAACACTAAATAGAAAACTAAAAGCTATTATTTGTATTTAAAACCTTTGTTACATAGTCTAATATTTAAATTAAAAATAATTAGGAAGTTGCAATAGAAATGAATAAATTACGTACAAAATAATATCGGTGAAAAAAACGCCAATTTCATAGTTAAGGACATAATGTCACCCATGTCCTCATAGTTAAGGACATAATGTCACCCATGTCCTCATAGTTGACTTTTACGACACTTACTGGAAGAAAGAGTGTGGTGCATGACTATAACCTGACACAACATGAGAACATAATGTATACTGACATTTGTCTATTTGTAGCCACTGGTCGATGACCGCCGAGCTGGCCGCGGCGCAGGAGAAGCAGATGGAGGTGTGCCCGGTGTGCGGCGCCTTCCTCATCGTGGGCGACGCGCAGCAACGCATCGACGACCACCTCTCCGGCAAGCAGCATGTCGGGTGAGTGTCTTACCTTCGTACTACTTCAAGCAGACCTAGTATGGTATCGAGGGACACACCCGGCCGGACAAGCGGGTGGTCGATCGCCCCTGGCTTTCGTTTAGCCCAATTCCCCTACACTGGAGCTGAGGGTTACTGTCCCAACAGCGCTTCCCGCACTACGTATGTACTAAAAAGACTTAGACGCACTACCACCCTAGAAGCTACCTTAACCGCGTATCACGGTTACGTAAGTTCTCAATTAAGATACAGACTGATCTTATGGGGAAACTGTTCGAATTTTAAAAGGGTTTTCATAGCGCAGAAGAAATGCTTAAGAGCGATATGTGGTGTAAATCAATATAAGTCATGCAAGCCTATATTTAAGAAATTAAAATTACTACCATTGCCGTGTATATACATCTTAGAGGGTTGTATATTTGTTAAAAAACACCTTGACTTGTTTAAAACAGCAAGAGATGTATATCACCGTAATACAAGAAATCCAGGGCGACTGGAACACGATCGCATCCCGCGAACATCATTTTATGCAAAGCAATGTTATTGCATGTGCATGAAGTTATTTAATAAGTTACCGCCAGATATACAACAATTGCCTTTCAATATGTTTCGAAGGAGCATAATAAAACTATTGCAAGAAAAACAATACTATGATATAAAGTTGTTCCTATTAGATAAGTTTTAATTATTTGCATGCTAGTATTATTGTTGTGTAATACTTATAGCAGAATTATGTTCTCCAGTAACATTTGTCATCTCTTTGTATATGACTATTCAATGCAAATAAACAAGTTTGAAGTACATTCTTCCTCTTTTCTTACAAAACAGAAGGACATCATAAAATGATTGATATCCCTCAGTTCCTTGTCCCCGAAGTCATCGCTGCCGAATGTGCATGTCGCGCTGCCGCGTACAGTCGGCATCAGAAGTAGCTAAGCAAAATAACACGCTCAAAATGACCTACACAGATCCTTATTCCCTTGACATTGGAGTTCGTGTGTACCTCATTTTGAGCACTAGAACTGCTTGGCAACTTCTGTTGCTGACTGTACATAACACATTCTGCTAGCAAGTATGGTATGGTGCCGGCAGCTGTCATCTCATAGAGAACTGTCGAACTTCCCATAGTAAGAGACTTTATCGGACGTGACTTACGATTACCGACGCTTTGAACAACCGACTCTAGGTAAGGGTGGGTTGCACCGAACCGTGTGTAAGCGTAAGCGCCTAAGCGGTGTTCGTTAAAATGTGAATGTATGGAAAGTTTGACAGGTTTCTATTATTGACAGCTGCCGGCGTCATATTGAGCGTTGATCGGTCTAATCGTACGTTGCTGCAACTCGCCTTAAGTCTTCTTCTTTCTTGCTCGTATACTCATGGCTGAGGGACGTGACGGCTGCGGGCGCTCTTCACCATCACTCCCCAAGCTGCACGGGCCTGGGCTTGATGCGTGCTGGCCTGGAGTGTGGCTCTAGCCACAGGTGTTACCGTGTCCGCCCAACGCATAGGCATCCTTCCTCTGCTCCTCCTCCCTGCCATGCGGCCAGTTATAATTAGCTTTTCCAGGCTTTGCACCCTAAGCCTAGAGAACCTTATAATACAAGGGCAAATTAGCGGGCAATTTTATGCGCTTAAAAACTCTTGGTCAGCCATAGAGCGTAGCAGGTTGTCAGCCCGATTAAGACGTACTTGATCTGTGCAATAAATTATTCATAATACGTTTTTGATAGTACAAAGGCATGGAAAACAACATCGCTCAGAAAACCTGAATCTATTATTATGTCTAGGTATGTATTGTACTTTATTGAAAACATTTCCCTTCCAGTTACTTTAAACTCCGTCAAGCTTACGAAGAAATGATGGAGTCGCGTGAAAAAGAGATGCAGGAGAAAGAGAAGAAGCGTCGCGAAGAGCGAGACAAGGAGCGCAGCTCCCGTGGCGGCGGTCTCGGCTCGGACCGAAAAGATAGGTACGGGTATGTTTTGTAGAGATACTTTTTTTATTAATACATACATACATTCACGCCTTTATTCCCAAAAGAGGTAGGCAGAGCACATGAAACTTATATTCCAGCGCCACTTTCAGCATAAATGTGGGTATAAAAGATCGACAAAATGTGATATAGCAGTGATAGGTTGCTAGCCCATCGCCAAAACACACTTCAACCCTGGTCCCTTAGTCGACTTTTACGACACCCACGAGAAAAAAGGGGGTGGTGAAATTCTAACCCGACGCCACACGGGCATGGGCAAATAATAATAATATATCATTTATTTTAGGCATCTAAGGCCAATAGTAACAAATACCTTAAAGAATTGTACCGTTAAGAATAAATAAATATTCAACCTCGTCCCAAGCTAAGCAAAGCTTGTACTATGGGTACTAGACGACGATACACATACTTAAATACATAGAAAAAATACTTGACTCAAGAACAGATATAATCATTCTTTCGGCAACAAGGCCCATATATACATATACCTTACAGACTAAACATACATATGAATATACGAAACTTATAGCACACAATAACACGTTAAAACGGCGACGCGCGGCGCAAGTTCTTGGCAATATTCGTGCTCATCACTCATCAGTCATCACTATCACACAATACATGTCCACACCGGGATTCGAACCCAGGACTTCTTGCTTCGTAGGCTCACTAGCAACTAGGCTAAAGCGGTCGTCATGAGCTCCCTGCCGAGGGTCTCCTGAGGGACTATACTATGGGGTTCTTCAAGATAAGAGTTGTATAAATTCTTAAAGGGTCGACAACGCGCATGTGGACCTGGAGTTGCAAGCTTAAAGTAGTATGCAAAGTTCCCCAACCGCACTCCGGCGCTACCACGAAAATCGAATCTCGAAGTATATCGCATATCTCTGTCTCGGGCGCTCGAGTACAATAAACCATAAGGGCGATAGAGACGGAGATATACGAACTTGGAGCTTCGATTTTCGTGGTTATATCTTCAAAGGCACTATAGCCTGAGTTCTTGAGAGTCTACCCTTCAGTGACATGAATATATGTACACGCAAATATCTCTGCACAGGGAACGGATGGAGCGAGACAGAGAGCGCGACCGCGGAGACAGAGACAAGGATCACAAGGACAAGAAGGACGACAAGAAGGAGGACAAGAAGGACGACAAGGGCGACAGGGATAAGGAGAGGGAAAAGGACAGGGAGCGTCATCGGTAAGTAAAGTGTTAAAGGTGTATTAAGCCCCAGTACTATAAAAATGCGTTAGACCAAAATGTTCGATAAAATTTTAGTATAGTCTGTCCAGCGGCGTAAGTGTAAAAAGTAGTTCGTCCGAAGTTTCGGTTTCGCCATTAACCCTTTCAGGGCGAACGCTGTCAGCGCTTTGCGCACCGCTAAGGCGCAGAACTAACAAAAAGCTCGGTAAACCCGATGCGCCGAGCCGGCGTCATGCCGGCCGACGGGTGCGAATCGTGAAATGGATGGGTTGATGCGTTATTTCCACAAACCAAAAACTTGAAATGATGCATTATTTATTTAATGATATGGTCCTCTGACATGGAATTTATTCGTATTTATTATTAAATACATTATAGTGGGTTACCTATCAGATGTTTAAGAGTAAGAAAAAAAAACCACTTGATTATTATGTTTTATTACAAAATAAACACAGCATTATAATAAAACTAAATACAACAAATATGTAAATTGAAAAATGCAAACCAATCAACAAATTAAAATATCACAAAAGTAATCCTAATAATACAATAAAACAAATATATCAATTACTATTTAAAATAGTTTCATGCTATTCGTCAAAACACCTTCCCATGCACAGTATGGTTTGTATGGTTTCGCCTTTGCTAAAAAAAAGATCTTGCAATTCAACCATCGTGGTATTGATTAAAAAAAACATAAAAGCAATGATTGCCCCAGGCCAAGATTGCTCAGAGTGACAATGCACAGCCAAATAATGCACGGCCCGATAATCCATGTACACATTGGACGCGGATTATTGGGCTGTACATTATTTTGGCCGTGTATTATCATGGCTGTACATTAACTGTAACAAACATCTAAACATCCAAACTTTCGCATTTATAATTTTAGGATTTATTTATATTACAATAATTTGTTGGTTTAACAGCACTACGCTATCAATTTTAACATGAGTCTACAGCCGTATTAATTGCTCACTTGTTACTCCTTACAGTTCGAGCCGCGAAGACAAGGGCGGCCGTCACGACGAGCGCGACCGCGACCGCGAGCGTGAGCGAGAGAGGGAACGCGACCGCAGATCGCGGAAGGAGAAAAGTATGTATCGAATCGCATAGAGAAAGTGTCAATTTAGAGGGGTCACACACACACATACACACATGAGTGACAAATATGTAAGCCAAGCGGGAACGAAATACAATTTCGTGTCTCTGTCTTTCACCATCACCAGCTATGTTTGGCAGCAATCAAATGAAACTGACTTTATGTATTGTTTATTGAATTAAAAAGTACATCTGCAACGTCACAGTAGAAGAATAATACAGTAGGTAATCAGAGGCCGTTTAGGAGTGTTCGTTACCTACTTTCACTCAATGCTCAGGGCTGTGTCACGTTTGTGGCTTGGCATACCTATAATACTAATTTTGCTTTTAAGTATGCAAAGTATTTCTGTTACAGTTTAATAGACAATATTGTATACACGAAGTAATAATATTAAAGATAGTTAGGTATGTGTTTTTGAAGTGGATACTTCTTTGCTCGCGTTCTTGTATAGGGGTACAGTTCAAAATGTATCACGTGACTTCCGGAATAACTTTTTGTAGAGAAGCCTAATTTGATTTCAAATAATTGTTTGTTATATGTTTTAATCCTTCTTTATTTGCCATTAGTTGTTAATCACAAAATGTTATTTAAATTATGTGGCGGACATGAAAATAATGCTGAAATGACCGCCATTTTCAATGTATCGCGAGTCAAATGAGCTACGCCAGTTAATGTTGCCATATATACCGATTTATCTGTACTTATACAGATTTTAGTGAATTAATTCAGATATATATTTTACGGGTACACCATAATAGCAGGCTTGGCCGGTTTTTTATTAGGGTTCCATAGCCAACAAAGAAGTATCCACTTAATCTTAATTGACGGTTGTATCTCCGACACAACCCGCTTCTTTTAGTTTCCCACTTCATCGAATATTTTAATACCACTATACTATGCCTAAAATATTTCCTAGTAAGTATAATATATAAATAAATAATAGTTGCTAAACAGCACTAGGTTGGTAGGTGCTTAGTTACAAGCCTATTCGGCTCCTTTTGATATCGTGGCACTGGCGGCTCGCTGTCTTCATACCTACGAGGCGGCTTCCTTTGACGTAGCGAGTGAGAACGAGCGTACACCGCAACGGCGCGGCCCCGATTGAAGCATTCTCCATCATTCCCGAAGGCTATGTGTGTGTGCGTACCGAACACGCGCGCATGTGTGCAGCCGTGCGATGTACCTTTGTTCGAAGTTTATCTACTGTTCCTATACTGTGGCAACGTACGGCTAACCACCAAAGCGGCGCAGATCTTAAAATAAACACATTTAGAAATCATCCATGAGAGGAGGCCTGTGCCCAGCAGTGGGACATTTATAGGCTGGTTCATGTTCATGTTCATGTATTGTTTCCCCAGGGTCGTCCCACGAGCGCTCTCGCCGCCGCTCCCGCGACCGCCACTAGCGACTGACTGAGGTATCACAAATGCGCCTCGCACCGGTAAGTATACTTCGGCGTCCATCCACTACCAACCCGCTCCCACTCCACACACGACCCGCCCGACCCATGTTGATGATGATTAGTAATGAACACACTTATTTTACAGCTAAATGTAATACCAAAATATAACGGTATATGGCAAAGGGATTTGTACTCTCGATTCGATATTTGTCGTCACACCAACGGACTTGGCAGGTATTTGATTGGTTAATAATAGTCGCCGCGAGCTGAGCGCCCCGAGAGCTGGGTATTCCCTTTCGTTCCTGATTAACGGAAATGAATCCTTAGCGCTCGGGTGATCGGGGCGTCGTTTGAGGTATTCCCGACATGTTTGGTCGCCACATAAACCGAGTTGCGCAGACGCGGATTGGCGCGGGTTGCGAACGCCATGCCAGGTATTTGTTAGGGCCCCCTGCCCCTTTCCACAACAACATTGACAGACGGACTGTTTTTTTAATACCGAAGACCAAAATGACAGGTAGAAATGTCAAATGTAAAAATAATGTGACCAGCAGCAAAATCATGGACCTATGATACTCAGGACAAGCTATGGTAATAAATAATAATAATACCATGTACGAGCGAGCTGGTAGCCAGTGTGGGGCAAAAAGTAATTGCATTACAAATAACAAATTACAATTACAAAATGTAATTTCAATTATTGCATTACACATTACAAAATGTAATTTGTAATGCATTACTTCGTAAAATTACAAATTAAAAGGGGGGGGGGGGGATAGGAACGGGGGCCGATTTTTGGACTTAGAAAACATTTGATATATATATATTTTAATTTTCTTTCCCTATCGTAAAAATAAGCATGTTTCTGGGGGCACGGCAGTGCCCCCGCCAAGTCGAGCAAAACAGCGAGCGCCACGGCCGTACCATCCTTTTCTCGAAGCAGTTCAGGCCATTTTCGACCCTCCTATAACTTCGTTGTGCATAAAACTAGAAGCATGAATTTTCAGTAACCAAGCACGCATTGTATAACCACAATATATTTCAAATTTTATCTGATTTGAACCAGTGGTTTAAATCTTTTAACTAGTCAAAGTTTCTTAATTTTGTCACTAACTGACTCACCGAACATCAAAAGTCCAAGGCACTTCTAGCAGATATAGAAGCTTCAAATTTAGAATACAATTAGTGTTTAGTGTATAAATAAATCAAGACAAAAAAAATGCAATTTCACTGTAGTTTTCTATATACACCAACTACGTAAATAACTTTGTAATCACATATAAACATATAGGATTACAAAGTTATATTTGCAGTGTATGGGAAAAAAATTTAAAATTAAGAATGAGATATTGATAACACAATAACCTACAAAAAGAAGTGAGATCCCATAAAAAACATTCCATGTAAAAAAGAGGCCAAGTCTCGAAACTCTTCCTCCGTAAAAAGTTGTGAGATATTTCGTAGTACCAAGTCTCAGGCATTCTTATTTTTCTTTATTTGCTAGCTAAATAAAATTTTGTGACTTGGCAATCATACAATAGTTACTACATAGTTTTAGGTATGCAAAAATCCATAAATGCAGTAAAGTTGTGCGATTGCCAAGTTGCAGAATTTTATTTAGATAGCAAATAAAGAAGAATAAGAATGCCTGAGACTTGGTACTACGAAATATCTCACAACTTTTTACGGTGGAAGTTTCGAGACTTGGCCTATTTTTTACATTGAATGTTTTTTATGGGATTATACTTTAAACTTTTTCTCTCAGATCGATATCTACCGAGATATTTGGGTTCAAAGGTCAGTCATTTAAACGCTTCTGGGACTTAAAAAATTTCGGTATCGTGAACCGACTCGGATTTTTGGACTAATTTTGATATTTTTTTATTTTTTAATTTTTTTATCGTTATTAATGCGTAAAAATAAGCATATCTTATTCTTTAAACATTTTCTCTCAGATCGATATTTACCGAGATATTCGGGTTCAAAGGTCAGTCATTTAAAGGTGGCAGACCGACTTGGATGACGGATAGGTGTTATTTTTTTTTATCAAAGAACGGAAAAAAACGAGCAGTTTTTCTAGAAAGTACGTAACAATAATTCAAAATAGGCGTTATAATGACACCACTGGCAAAAAAATTACTTAGTGCTGAAATGTCCCTGCATGCGATTACAATGTAATGCGATTACGAATGTAATACGATTACTCGTAACTGCATTACACGTAATTTAATTTGTAATGTGATTACAAATGTAATGCATTACGCCCAACACTACTGGTAGCATACAAATCTCGATAAGTGTTCAGAAAGGGAAATATCATTCGTTGTCCTTCTCATAGTTCCACTTTTTTTTTATTTGCCACAGTAACTGATTTAGTATGAAGTTTTGGCACATAAACCATTACCCGTCCAGATTGAGTAGGTGGTTCATGGCAAGTCATCAGCCATTTTAAGACCAGTTCTTAATTTAGCTGCATAGGAGCTTTTCCGTCCCTCGCTGTGGCATCACGTATCATATATCACGTATGTCCTGAGTATCATAGGTCCATGAGCAAAATAGTTTTACATGTGCATCATGGTGTCAAAGAGGATTGATAACGCGAGATAGACATTTTAAACGTTTGATTTTTTTTTACACTTAATAACTACAGAAAGTTACTGCAGTTAGTACGTATCATAATAATTTGCAAAGTTAATAATGTAAGTTAGTTAATAAAGTAAAATGTTATTTCAGTGTTCGGGATTAAAAATAGTTTGACGTGACGAATGTACTCTTATTTCTCATGTCTGAGTTGCTTACTAAGACATACCTTTCAAAATTAGCCGATTAGGACACTATTCGCGTTTGCCATGTGAATTTTTGCAGCGTTATGTCGCTAAATGTTTGCCAACACATACCAAACCATGTGGCCTGCCGTGGGACTTAGGCGTTATCACAACATCTGCCATGTACTTCCAGGTACCCAAATATTGTAATATTTGGTAGCAGGTTTCACTTTGATCACTACTAATTTATTAAAAGTTTGCTTCAAATTCGACCTGCTGCCATTACATAAAACTTAACCCTGCACCCCATTGGATGAAATCTATCAACGATTGAAAATTTACGAAAAAAAAACCTTATATCATCAGAATAAAGTATATAATCCCATTCATTGATAGATCTATCCATGTTAACATGTCCAAGTACTCTTTACTAGCTGGCTTGATGGACTTTTCAGTTGGCAACCCGTAGACGAAGACCGCCGCTGCCGACCACAGACATAGAGGTACTTTTGAATTAAGCCATCTAAGCACTGAAGACAGAAGGCCACAAGCATAATCCAGAAATCCAGAATACTCCCGCGTTCCGAGGTGACATAGAATAAACCGTAGTATAAGCTTAATATAAGTCTAGGTGTTGTTCAACACGGTTTACGCCGAGGCATGTAGTGTCCTGTGGCCCCATTGCATGTCTTGTGACTTGTACTACTAGCGGAAGTCTCTTTTTAATAAAAGGAGTTGAAAAAGGCTGTTTAGTTGTATTACGAGTTCAAGTCATAAAGCAAAGGGGCTCTGCTTAGGACCCGTTATTTTTACGCTTAAATATTAAACATTTGTAACGTCTAGACGTCATAGGGAAGCTCTGTAATGTTATTATATACCAGTTGCCACTGAGGAGTGATTCAGGTATTTATGCAATTATTATTTTTTCGTCATAACGATGTTTTTGTGATTTAATATTGTTGGACGACTTGAATGTGTGAACTAAGAATTATTTCAAAGGAATAAAACATATAACTATTAGTTTGTTTCACTTGTATCCCGTACTACCTAATCTAAATCATTGTCTAAAGCTAGGTTTTCACAGTTCGACCGCGCTCTGACCGAGTGAACTCGAATGGTCTCCTACGAGTTAGGCCGCCAATAATACCAGGCTACCTGCACGAAGCCCGCGGACGTCATCCCGCCGCGTTGACATAAACATAAGTCTGTCCCATTCCCTGGGACTCAAATCAAAGGGCTGGCTGGCACACGTTGCTGCAAGCGGTTATTAGCATCATAGTATTTTCGAGCAAGGCGCGTGTTGACCAGTGTTGGGCGTAATTAATTACTTTTTGTAATTTAATTACAAATTACACAATTAATAATTCAATTACGTTAATTAAATTGAATGTAATTAAAATTTCATGTAATTGAAATTACTTTGTAATTTGTAATTGTAATTACATTTATTTGTAAATTAAATTACTAAATTACTTTAAGTCAACTTTTTTTATAAACAATGAGAAGCATACGTGTTTACATGGTCTGATTGCAATGATGTAATAATCAAAACAATAAATGTGTGTACCTATATTTATATTTATTTGAATTGACTGAAATTTGGCACGCAGATAGTATATTTCCAGAATATAAAGTACCTCAGCATATTTTTTATCCCGGAATACTAAGAAATTGCGAGCGAATACCCGGATATTAAGTACGAAGGAATGCTCTCAGATAAAAGAAGGAAAATACCTGAAAAACAGCAGAAGAGGGCAGGGGGGAGGGGTTTGGGATAAAGTAATAAAACATTTTTATCAATCAAACACGTATTATTAATTTAAAAAAAACATGCTTTTATAGATTATTTTAAATTAGACTTTAACACTACTCTCATTTCAAACATTTCGTCCGACAACCTGTGGGATTTCGGTAGATTTATCATAGTTACGTACGAGAAAAGTCTTTCAACAGGTCCTGAGGATGGCATGAATGTATTATATTTTTTTAAAATATTCATTATTTCTGGGTGTCGACGTAACATCGAGTGGTTTTTATCATCATCACTCAGAAAGTTGGCAAGTAATACATCTGACCGTGTCGAACTAAGGGCAGACCCAGCTCCCTCTCCTTCGGAAGAGTCTGTTTCAAAGTCAAAATATGCGTCATCTTTCGTTCACTCAAGCACACCATCAACCATCAAGCATGCCATGCCCCATACCTATCCGGCTTTCGTTTCACCGATCGTTTATTTTATTCAAAAAATAAGTGATCAAAAATATTCCATAACACAAAAGTAATTTGTAATTAAATAAGTAATTAATTGCAAAATGTAATTAATAATTCAATTAATAATTACATTTTGTAATTGTAATTGAAACTTATAATTACAATTTCATTTTCCCTGTAATTGTAATTTGTAATTGCAGTTACTTTTTGTAATTGTAATTTATAATTAGTAATTCAATTACGTTTTGCCCAACACTGGTGTTGACGACGTATTTCCGGACTCTTTGGTTTTGAACTTTTTATTAGTATGAAGCAGAGTAAAGTAAGTATACAGGGTGTCCCGGAACTCAACGATAACCTGGTATCGGGTGAGAGGCCAAGGTATACCGGTTGTGAGAAAATTAAGAAAAAAAAATCCGTCAACTTTTAGAATGTATAGGTAAAGAGTGCCCTCTTGAAGCGTGTAATGGAAACCTTTTTGACAGCTCCATCTTTTAACTGCTCCCGAAACTAACTATGCATGTGTGCGTGTAGAACCAGTACCTACACATACATGCAAAGCTTACTTTACTACTACAGTCTACGAGAAATGCGACTGGTCTTTTGACAGTTCCAATATGACGTAAATGTGATGTGGCTAGAGTAAATCGATTGTCATAATATCCGATTACAATTGATGGTGGCTAATAAAACGAATCGATTGATTACTGTGTAATAATTATTTTTAGGAAATCAAATATAGAGCCTATACACCGTCGTGACAGTAATTAAATAATACATTGTTATTTACCTATATTCACAATAATTTGATTCATACCGAGTTATTTCTAAATTGACGGACTCCAATCGATTGAAGCAGGAAAGTCGTAGGACGTAATTGTTCGCAAACCGAGTTTTCAATGCTAATGTATGCACAAATACGCCGTAAAAACATATTACAATTATTTTATAAGTGCTAAAAAGAGCTTGCATGGAAATTGAACTTTGTTTCGTAACTCGTAAGCTATTGAAACTTTTTTTTATTATTTCGATGAGCAGTGCCAATTTACGTTATATGGGTGTCGCGATGTGTCAAAAGACCAATCCCAAATCTCAGACTGTTGGGCAAATTTTCTATCGTCGATTTTTTTCGTCAGAATTGGATAAAACTTTTGTAGGTTGGAAGTGCTCGTGATTCTGTACAATGTCCGCATAATTTTCTAGTTTCTTAAATTTTTTATCCATTGAATGAAAAAACGTATGGGATATTCTTAATTCAATTGGATTTTTAGAATCAAGAGCTTTTCAAACCTATCGATCTAACGAAAAATTTAAATCGACAACGATAGAAAAATTGGCCCAGGTAAGCTTTAGCGGTAAGCAAGTCAATTTTAATTCTTGCAAGGAAAAGTCCTTTTGTGCTCAGAAGAAATTAAATCGACATATTTAGCTCCAAAGTAGAAAAGGCATCCAAAGGCAGGCAAGTGACAGTGTAAGTGAAATCTTAACATGAACAAATTAGATATTCGTTAAAATCTTAAGTCAAGGAGATAATTCAGATTCATTTGTCACGATAAAAATTACAATATTTGCTCTCAATAATAATATCAAATATCACTAGTGATTTTACATATCTACTCTGTGACTGATACGAATTTTATTTTTAACGATGATAGGAAATACTTCCATGAGAAGTTTTTTATGTGCTGTTATTGGAGCAGCTTTCAATAACGCAATACGGCATTTTCCTAAAATAAACAAATATTCACATGTCATACGCCGCGTGCGGTCGCTAGGCGACTGCATAAATAGGAATATGTGACTGACAATAATACGCGGTACCACGCGGTACTTAATTACGGAAAACTGTAGTTGATATAATAAAGCTGCGGAAAACTGCTTCTGTAGAAAGAGTATTAACTAAACTAAACGCAAGCGGTTGTTCAAACGTCAAAATGACAATTGACAATCGAAGCCGTAAACATAACATAAACATAACCTAAACAAATAATGTCTTCGGATTATAATTATACATCCTAGAATAAGTACTCTATTAGTATAGATCTACGCCATGTCCCCTAAGCCAGAAATAACTCGAGCGGAACAGGAAGCTAGAGCCAAGCTACGAGAGATGTTTCTTCGAGGGGTAAATGAACTATATGGTGAGTATATTTACTTTTTATTTGATTATGTATACTTCTGCCAGATCATCTAGATGATTGCGTCTATCTACTGGACAACCATCCACTCAGCATAATGGTGACCTACAGAAGGTGAAACAATGATGTTATTATTTGGTTCACATATATCATCAGTAGGTATATGAATATCCATAATCAATCACAATACAAGCTTCTAGTTAGCTATTTATAGGGTTCTATTTTGTACCAATCATGAAACAAATTCAATAACATCAAAAATTATAGAATTTTCATATAGTAACTACATTTGATTCAATACAAGGCAAAGTATCAAAGAAGCACAAAATTACTAGTTATACTACTATTGAGACAACAAATATTTTTATTAAGTAGATATGTGAAATAAAATAAAACCTACTTATATTATTATGTTGTCATTTTTATCCATAGGGGAACCCTGCACCATCCTTACTTATGAGCAAACGGAGCTAAACGCAACCTACTCTGGATGGCAACCTGATGGCACAGAGATATTTGTCCGAGACTTGAAGACACCAGCAAATTCCGTCATTCCAACTGCACTTCTGCGAACCCCGGACATGTTGGCTGTACATTTTGAGAGGCCTGTGCTCCTGCCTTAGGTTACAAATTTTACAATGCTTTGATAGTTTGAAAGACTGAAATCTTAAATGTTGTTGCAAAATGTCTTCTACCGAATGTTGTTTGGGACTAATTGTACATTATCAATCTAGTCTATTGTTTGCCCCTCACACATATCTCACATGTAATGTTATCAATGTAATTCATTGGACACATAATTAGTTAAGATATTGTTATTTCCTTTATGGTTAGAGATAGTGAATATTATGGTACATTTTTTTTTTCAAGTATGTACATATTAGTGCAGTTTCCTTGTTTCCAAACATTAATTACCAATTCTACCACATGCCAGACTGCAAAGGAAGTTAATTATTACCTTTTCTGCTATCAAAGAGTACATGGAAAGCTTGGCCATTCTTTGGCCCATTCATGAAGCTACAAGTTATAATTATACAAGTACTAGCTTCAAAGGCCTATTTCTCAAAAGCTTGTAACTTGTAATACAAGCGGAAGTCACTTTCTAATAGAAGGAGGGGAAAAGAGGCGTCCGCTTGTATTACAAGTTACAAGCTTTTGAGAAATAGGCCCCTGCCCGCGACTTCGGATGAGCATAAATTATGGTTTACATGGTATTCTTATTACTGACTGAAAATAATGATTTCATTTCTATAGACTGTGCGTGTAACAGTTCAATTATCTTCGAATATAAATAAACACCATTTTAAACTTGGCCTTCAATAGTATTATATAGATGCCCAAAGTATCCTTTTAGAGAGAGGCCGTAGGCCGAGCTTTTCATTGGAATTAAAGGCCTAAAGCAATCCTTCAGAGAGCGGTCTCAATGCGAGCCCGAGGACCTAAGGCCCGGTCCCCCACGGATAACTCTTCCGAGTAACTTGCAAACAAACCTGAGAACCGAAGTTCTGAAGGTAAACAGGGAGGCAAGCAGAGCCGAAGGCTGAGCTTTTCGTAGGAATGACAGGCCTATAGCATGATTTTAGAGACCGCTACCTAGGCGAGCTCGAGGGCCGAAAACCCAAAGGCAAGCCCCCACGGTCACTTACAATCCCTAGGTGTCTTTGCAAGCGAAACCTGTGGCCAAAGTACCGAAGATGAGCGGCGAGGCAAGCGAGCCCTCACGGACACTTACTTCCCGTAGGTGAGTGGCGAGGCGAAGGGCGAGCGAAGAAGAAGCGAAGTGAAGGCTGAGGTTTTCGTAGGAATGAAAGGCCCAAAATATCCCTTTAAGGGGCGCTCCTTATGCGCTCCCAATAATATTTCAGAAATTCACGGGAGTTTCTACATAAAAAAAATTGATACTATAGATACTTACCTACTCAATTCTCCGCGGAATGCCGTTTTGTCCAAATTGTATATACCCACATCCTTTTGGTGAACTAAGTATGATAATTTGAGATAAGTATTCAACTCAACCTTCAAACAACTTTAGATGACCTCTGATTTCATAGCAAATATAGGAAGGCAGAGTCAATAGTCAGTCTTTAACGACCGCTTTAGCCTAGTTGGTAGTGACCCTGCCTACGAAGCAAGAGGTCCTGGGTTCGAATCCCGGTAAGGGCATTTATCTGTGTGATGAGCACTGAATATTTGTTCCTGAGTCATGGATGTTTTCTATGTATTTAAATAAAATTAAAATTTAGAGATTGTCCGAAAATATTTATTATTTATTATTATTTAATATAAACAGCGACGTCGCACAGTGGACGGGTCTCATACTAGCGGTTGGACATTTGAGTTCTAACTTAAGTTAGGTACTTGTTTTGGGTAAAGGTATTATGTTCTTATACATGTTTTAAACGTATTTTTGTTTATTACATCATATTTATTTTATCTTTGTTGTGCTTTAGTTTCGATTAAAATAAACTAAAATCGTCATCATGGTCAACTGTTCGGCTTGTAGCAAACTCCTTTCGTCAACAGGTGTCGCCAAATGCACCGAATGTATTTCAGTTTACCACAAGGGATGTGTAAACATACCTCATACGGGTCGTGTCCCTACGAATTGGTTGTGCCCGGCGTGCAAAGCCAAGACCCCGCGGCGCGACAATACCGAAACTCCTGTCAAGAGCAACGAACTCGGGGAGGAGGGCGCTGCGTCGCCTGCTCAGCAGCTGGACGTCGCCGAGCAGCTGCGCCTGCTATGCACGCAGATCGGCGCCGTGGGTGACGAAGTCGTGGGCCTCCGGCGCGAAGTGGCGGAGCTGCGTCTGCTTTTTGGGGGTTTCTCGAGCCGTATTGATGCCGTAGAGGAGAGGGTCAAGTGCCTTGAAGAGCGTGTGGAGGAGCGGCCTGCGGCCTCTGCTGACAGTGAATTGGCAGCGACGGTCGCTGCATTAAAGCTGGAGCTCTGCGACCGCGACCAAGACCTTCTCCTAAACGACCTCGAGATAACGGGAATACCGGAGCAGGTAAATGAGAGCCCGACTCATATTGTGTGCCTAGTCGCAAAGAAACTCGGTGTCGGACTCGATGAGCGAGATGTGGTGTTTGCTGAGCGTGTGGGGGCACGCCGCCAGCCACTAGCCCCCACGGATACTCCCACTCCATTTGTAGCGCCTGAGGGAGCCGCTGGCGCGCAGAGCGCGCGCCCGCGTCCGCTCGTTGTGCGGCTGGCTCGTCGCGGGCCGCGCGCCGAGCTGCTGCGGGCGGCGCGCGTGCGTCGTGGAGCTGACACGTCAGACTTCAACCTGCCGGGCGGACCGAATAGGTTTTACGTGAACGAGCGACTTACCAGGCAAAATAGGACGGTCCTCTACCTGGCTCGGCAGGAGTGCAGGCGGCTTGGCTGGCGTTACAGTTGGACAAGGGACGGTCGGTATGTTCGTCGTAATAAAGATGCAGCTCCGCGACGGTTGCGCTCCGAAGCGGATGTTACTGAGGTTTTTGCCAAAACTGCTGTTTGCTGAGCATATTAAATGTTTGTTTTCTTAATTTAGTATTGCACCCAAGGCTGGTACATTAAGTTTAGTCCAATAAAGACTGTTATTTTTGTATTAGTAATTATCTCACAACTGGTTCGATTTATATCATATTCGTGTTTATTTGACTTTAACTGGTCTGTTTTTATAACTATTTACCATACTGCCAATTTGCGTAATCCAGCGGCGCTACCACGAACTTCGAAAGTCGAAGTTCGGGTATTTCCATCTCTATCGCACTCCCTTACTCGAGTGACAGGGATGCATGTATTACGAACTTCGACTTTCGAAGTTCGTGGTAGCGCCGCAGTACTAAGTGTCTCGGTCGATTTTCAATCCATTTACAATGGTAATCAGGAATAATAAGTTTTCGGTTGGTTTATTAAACCCATGTTCCCTCGGCACCAAACATGAGGAATTTATAGTGGCTATGCAAACTTATTCGGTCGATATAATGGCTATTAACGAGACCTGGATCCGGGACGGGGAGCAGCAACGCGCGCCCTCCGTTCCCGGGTATAGGTTTCGTCACACACCTCGTCCACCTGAGGTACGCTCAAGAGGAGGAGGCGTTGGATTTTTTATTAAACACGGCCTACATGTCCGAGCCTGTCCGCATCCTGCGACTTCCCAGGTTGAGCAAATGTGGCTTCGAACCAATATTAAAGGTACGAGGGTAATTATTGGTACGGCATATCGACCACCATGGTTAAATGTGGATATTTTTCTTGACGCCGTAAGCGAATCTGTGAGCACGTTCTCAAACTACGATTTTATTGTTTTGGTGGGCGATTTTAACATTAATATGTCAGCTAGGTGTGATGGTAACTCCATAAAACTCGCGAATTTCTTGCAGTGTTTTAATCTTACACAACATGTTCAGGAGCCTACACACTTTACTGATCACAGTAGCACCCTTATCGACGTCGTCTGTACCGACGCGCCTGTATGTTACACTAAAGTTAGTTACATACCCGACCTTAGCTCGCACGCATTTATTTCCTGCCAGCTAAACATGAGACTGGAAAAGCCCGTACCGAAGTGTATAACTTATAGGCCGTTAAAAGATATTAACATGCTAGACTTCGAACAACACTTAAATAATATCCAATGGGAGGATATCCTACGTCTGTCTAACTGCAACGAAATGGTTGATTCTTTTAATTGTGCACTGATCACTTTATTTGATAGTCACGCCCCATTAAAAACTGCCTATATAAGGTCGCCTAGTTGCCCTTGGATAACTTACACAGTGAAACAGATGATGCGACTGCGTAACGAGGCACATGCCAGGTATCGGCTAACTAAGTTACCTGCGCATAAAAAATATTATAAAGAATTAAAACACATCGTCATCAGCGCCATATTTACTGAAAAACGCGCTTACTTTGCGCAGCGCATCAACTGTCACGTTAGAGATCCCGCGCAACTATGGAAGAATCTCAAAAAGGATGTTATCGCAGACAACCGCAGTGAAAAAGAATTACCCCCACTTTTTAATGACCCCAATATTGTTAACGACCATTTCTTAAATTTACCAGGTATTGATTTCGTCCCAATTAGTAGCTTGACTCATTATGAGTTCGACCGTTTTAGTTCATCTTCTTTTACATTAAAGCCTAAATAATTGGTCACACACAAACTCCCTAGTATTAAACCCTAACAAGTCGAAATACTTAATATTAGGCTCGAAGACCCAAATAGAAACGGTTGAAAAACTAAATATTGATTTACATATTAACAAAGATCCAGTCGAGCGTGTGCGCGAGGCTCGTAATCTTGGAATTGTTATGGACGGCGAGCTGTGCTTTGAACAACACCTGCTTGATACTGTGCGCAACTGTTTTTTTAGGCTTAAAGTACTGTACAAAATTCGCGACTTTCTTAATGTCGAACTTAGGATACAGCTTTGCGATACACTTGTCCTATCAAAATTTAAATTATGGTGACATTGTGTACGCGCCGCGTCTGTTGTCGCGAACGCAGAGACTAATCCAGCGAGTGCAAAACGCTTGTGCGCGTTTCTGTTTCCATATCCCGCCGCGCACGCACGTTACGCCATTCCTGAATCAAAATAGTATCTTGAGAATGTCCATACGTCAAAAACTACACTTAGCCACACTGATGTTTGGCATAGTTAATAAACAGGTTCCCTCATATCTTTACAATAAGTTCACGTGGTTTCGTAACTCTAGGTCCTCGGGAGTCAGGTCAACGAGATTCCTTCAGCTTGTTTGTCCAAGGCCGCACACGGCAGCATTTCGAGGCAGCTTCCGCTACGCAGCAACCAAGTGCTGGAACATCATTCCTCCTCCTCTCCGTGCCTTAAAGTCCCTTCATAGCTTTAAATTGAAACTCCGGATACATCTTTTTAATGTACAAATTGGTCGTTAATTACTTGTTATTTATAAAATAAAATAAAATAAAATAAGAAATGAATCTGTGGGTAGATAGGTACTTACTTTTACTGCTTACACAAGTACAGTCCGACTGTTGCAGTATGCTGCTTACTTATCTTATTGCTGCATAACACATAGCTATTATTATTATTTTATTTGTATAAGATTATGTTCATTGTAATAGTAGTTTTACGCTTAGTTATTACCACTTTTTTATTTGATGTTTTTTATTACGTACATAGTAAATTACATATTTCAGTGTTGCATGCAAATAAATTCTAATGTTACCCGCTAGTTTTAAGTTCACTTTTGTAATTTTTAGGCATACAGTGCCCAAAAATTATAAAATTGTTTGTTTAGTTTAGTCCTAGTTTTATTTATGTTTGGGGCTCTCACTGAAAACCAGCGTCACGGCCCCGTGACAACATGCTGAGTGAGGCTCCCGTTTAGCACCGTAATATAAGGTTAACTTTTTGATTGCATTTCTTTTTTCCGTGTTTTTTGTGCTAAATAAATAAATTCTTATTCTTATTCTTATATTACTAAATTATATAATCTCCTACAGCGTGAATTTCAACTGTCTTCTAGCAAAAGTTTATCGAATGATAAACTTTTCTTCATCCTTTGGAAGTCGAAGAATTCAATTCTTTGAATGCAATATCCTATTTAGGTAGATCTTTTTCAAAGGTCGTGTAAAGATTTTAGAGAAGTCGACTGCACGCGGTAGGCGCGGTACAGGCCGGTTGTCGGGCCCGGCGGACCTGTTGCTCAATCGATTCAGCTTCAGCCCGCGCAACTTCAGCCGATGTTACACGTCTACTCGTAAGTGGGCAGATTTTTATTTTCGATACTATTGAGGTACATTTTTTTCAAGTTAGTACAGTCAGCATCATATAGTTAGTAGCAACCAAAGTTGCCAAATATACCTATCGCTCAACACTTCTTTATTACCTGCACGGCTTTCTTCTCGCACTATACTTACGTCTCTTTCTAAGTTTTCTAATAAGAGAGAGAGACGGATATAGCGAGAAAAATCGAGAGCTCGCGCGCCGTCTTGTGATAGCCGTGCTGGCCCGGTATCATGGTCGGCCTTATCACACGATAAGTGACAGGATAGTACGTCCGTCACTGGCACCGTTCGACTAAACGAGACGGATGCTCTATCGTGTCACTTATCGTGTGATAAGGCCGACCATGATACGGGGTCTGAGGTGTAAGTAGGCTTGCCAGATCGAATGGCCCTAATATCGGGAGAAAATTTGTTTTTTCGGGATTTTGGGACTTTAATCGGGAGAAATTAAAATAAAATCATTAACGGAACTGTATTAAAAATATTAAAATCAACCACATTAAAAAATATTGTTACATGCAGAAACTAACATAATATGGTTTTCTCGTTAGCCATATTATTATATTATAAAAAAATCAACAATGTTTTAAGTAAGTATACAAAATTTTAATTTTTGTTTTGCCACTTGTATTTACTATTACTTTTAACAGCTTTCAGCATTTTTTGACCCTTATCGCCCCTATACGACTTAACTTAAACAGTTTTCATTTAAATTAGCTTTTATTAGGTCCATACTCATTCTGTTTCTGTCTTTTGTGTAAAGGTTATTCAGTAAACTGAATACTTTTTCACAATATGCAAATTTTTGTTGTATACAATGAAGTTGTTCTTTCGGGAGATTTTTAACTTGGGGGAGGCCATACAAAAATTCGGTAGAATCCCGCCAAATCCCGGCCATCTGGCAACCCTAGGTGTAAGGCTGTGTTATAAATGATGATATATTTGGGTACCTACTTTAACTGCTACAATATGATGGTGACAATACTAATTCAGTACAATTTGTGTATTTTTTTCACATACTCAGAAATACCAAAGCAGAACCTGGGGGTTACCAGGGAGCATGTGTATGGGTAGGTCAGATGAAGACAATATGCTAGTGTCCTAATTTTATTTTCATATGCAAACAAGAATATAAATAACAGGAAAAATTTGCAGAGTTCGAACCGGCGATCTGTCTCGGTAACCTTGATGGATAGTCAAGTCGATAGAGCTGCTTTTTCACAGGCAGCGACGAGGTGAGAACAGACTCGAAATTGCATATTTTATAAATTACAATAAAACATGTCAATTTTATCACCAGCCTCCGAGATGGGGAAACCTCCAAGAGACTCGTCGAAACCTATCCGACGACAACACGGCGAGGAAAAAATAAAAAACAATAAACATATTCGTCACTACGAACATCATAGCAGCTAAGATCTGTCTAGGACACGACTTCCGATTAAAAACAAGTTTCTGTCAAAAATTTCATTTTTGGTACAAGCTTTTATTGCAGACTGTACTTTTCTGTATACCATCATCAACTACTCATTGAGACGATTTTAACCAGGGACCGGACAACCCTTTCCGCAGTAAAAGCCTTTCAATGGGCATCCCTTAAACATGGCTAACCCATTGAAAAACTTTCCAGTTTGAAGTGCTAGCCCATTCGTTTGACTACTCCTTATCGAAAAACTTAGCAAAAAATATAGCTAGCCCTTTGCAATTGCTTACTGCTATCCTATATGGCGTGCAATCCCTTAATAAGGGTTACCCTTATCATTTAGCGCTTTTTATAAAGCTTTCCCTTTTGTAATGTCGTAGTTGACGACCGCTTTAGCCTAGTTGGTAGTGACCCTGCCTACGAAGCAAGAGGTCCTGGGTTCGAATCCCGGTAAGGGCATTTATTTCTGTGATGAGCACGAATATTTGTTCCTGAGTCATGGATATTTTCTATGTATTTAAGTATTTATTTATATAAGTATGTTTATCGTCGTCTAGTACCCATAGTGCCTACAAGCTTTGCTTAGTTTGGGACTAGATCGATTTGTGTAAGATTGTCCTCTAATATTTATTATTTATTTTATTTAGTTGAGCCTTGCGTCGTACAGGATTAGTGTTCTACGCTAGTGTATGAAAAGGAAAGAAAATACGTGCCTAGGGAAGGGTTTGTAAAATTAATTTGTTCGCATACCATACCTACAACATACTAATACGATTACAACTACCAGTTGTTGCGCTTACTATTGGATTCGGAGTAATGTGTGCTTTATGAACAAGTTGGAACAAGGTAGACGATTTAAATTAGCTCGCTTATATGCTAAAAGGGAAGCCCTCTATAAGGCTAACCCTTATAAGGTAATATTGGTGAGCGGGTGATAAGGGTTTTGTAAGGGTATTGGATACCGATTGCTCATATGGGTTAGGTTTATATAAGGGCTTTAAAAGCAAAATGAATGGGTGACGTCGGGCAAAGGGTATGGTGAGTTAAGCCTTATGCAAAACCCATACAAAACACAAAACCCTTTATAAGGGATAGCGGGCCGGTCCCTGATTCTAACGAGCCCAAACTCAATGGGGCCACGTCGGTTAAGTACTGAATTCCCATGGCCACTTTCTGTCTCCATCATCAGATCAGCTCAATGGTACCATAATATTGAATTGTCATCCAAACTATACTTATACCCAAAATTTTAGCTCAATCGGCCACCGGGAAGCTTGTAAAAAATAGAGACGCACACAGATTGACTTAATTCAAAGATGCACATTTTAAATGTATTAAAACGTATAAATAAATACCTCTTGTTCTCATCGGGGGTTAACGGAATGACTCAAGTATCGGTTGAGTGACCACAGTAATATTATTTTCTGACCAACTAAGCGCACTGCGATTACAGCGTCAATCGTACTAGGCCCAAAAGTTTTCAAATCAAAGGTCCGACCTATGTCAAAGCCGCAAACAGCCACTAGATATTTCATAAAACCGGCGCTGACCGCTGCGGGTTCTTGTCTGTGGTTCTTGCGCGGCTATATTTGTCTTTGTCACTAAATAATTAATTGATGCCAATTTCTATTTAATCTGAAATTGTTTTGCCTATTAATTAGGGGAGAAAACTAGTGAAGTCAACATTCCTCTGTAAGTCGAGTTTATTTAGACAGATCAAAATAAAATGGTCAAACATAGGAAATGAAGTTACCAAAATCATGTGATAAATTAATTGATATCACAACTACCAAGTCTCAGATCAACACAATTTTACACACACGTTTCGCAGATAAAACAGCTCAAACCCAATGGCTGATGTAAACTAAAAGTGCCCCTATGCCTGAAGGGATATGGACCGTTTATCCGCAGCGAGGCCCACAGCAGCTGGCGCAGAGACCGCTGGTGCATCCTCCGATGCAGCCGTGTCCGCAACTGAAGTAAGATCCCGCGCAGCCGCCTCGAGATCTAAGACGACAAAGCAGAAATCTTCATGACAATTTTTACTAAAATAGTAAAGAGGGAATGTCTGAGATTGTAAGTCCATTGTTCACTTCGTTCGTATTTCTAAAATTCTTTGACCAGCGTTTAAAATGGACCTTCGGGATCGACATAGGATATATTTTATCCCACAGCACCGCCCGGGATTTTCGTAGTAGGCGGGAGAGCCCGCGCGGCAGCTTGACTAGCTGACTACGAGGACTAATAAGTCCTATACACGGTGTTCCCGGGAATTTCCGGTAACTTCGGCATATTGCAAAGTACATTCCCAAAAACAAATAAGCATATTAGTACCTACTCGAAAAAAATTTATTTTTTTACGAAATAATTGTAAAGCTGCAAATCTGATCAAATTAAAATATTGAATATCTTGATAACAGTAAGAGTTAAGATACTACTGTCTTGGAGAAATTAACTTTATTTGATCTAACATGCCCCCTTGCAATTAACAGAAATTGACAAAAACACGTAGTATGCAGACATGTAGGGGCAGTCAAACTCGGGGAGTATCTCACATCTATAATAAATTAATAACACTACTCTGCTGCGTAGGTATGTTTACATGGTGGTGAACTCGCAGCAGGGACTCACGCCGTATTCGATGCATCCGCAGGGGCTGCACATGTTGCCATGGCAACTGAGTCCACAGTTCCGGGCTGCCATCTTGTATGGCCTCGTCACATTTCCCGTGTATCACGCCGCGGTTGCAACACGGCGAGCAGCGGTTGGCCACCCAGGACTGTATACAGCAGGGGCCCACGCCGCCCTCGATGTGTCGGGAGCAACCTCCGCATGGGCTGCAGATGTTGCCTTGGCAACCGAGACAGCAGTTCCGGTGTCATCTGATGGCCTCATCACATTACCCGTGTATGACACCGCGGTCGCCACACGGCAAGCAGCAGTTGGCCCCGTAGGAGTGTATGCAGCAGGGGCCCACGCTGCCCTGCACAAGTAGCCATGGCAAACGAGTCGACAGTTCCGGACTGGCATGTTTTAAGGCTCATGACATTACCCGTGTATGACGCCGCGGTCGCCACACGGCGAGCAGCAATTGGCCCCGTAGGAGTGTATACAGCAGGGGCCCACGCCGCCCTCAATGCGTCGGGAGCAACCTCCGCATGGGCTGCACATGTTGCCTTGGCAACCGAGACAGCAATTTCGGACTGGCATCTTGTGTCTAGGTTTTGGCTAAAAATGATTAAATTTGAGACCACAAAAACTGTTGCCTTGATCGGATACGGGCCAAAGTTATTCAAAACAATTACAATTTTGTAAATTAAAGTAAAACGATTGCTAATTATGTATCAATTTACATTGCTTACTCACCTTATTATTTAAATATGAAATTTATAATTTTGTATATTTTTTTGGGATTTTTGCGTCTTACTATGTTTTTAACATCTGGAAAACAAATGAATACAATTCGCCGAAGCTACGTGACAGAAGATCACGCTAAAGCAAAGAGTAAAGTGTGTTTATAGGTAAAACCTTTATGCTTAGCTTTTGTGCGAAAGTACGTTTAACTACTAACAAAAAAAAATACACCGTAATGTTTTGTTACAATTTTTTTTTATCTAAGTACGTGATTAAGGTATCATTGGCTAGTACCTATATTACTACCTAAGATAAGTTTTTCATAAATACTGATAAAACGTTTTTCTCATTTTCAAAGAATTACCTTGGCTGGTTGTCGGCTGTTCGGCCTATGCACAATGTCACTTTGACAACAATCACTTGACAAAATTCTTCGTAAAATCCAAAAAAACATCAAAACCGAAAATTTCTATAAATATATTTTTTTATATAACTATTAAATCGTCTCAAAATGCCTCAGTACGGTTGTTACCGGGATTTTAATATTGGGACATTCGCCCGTTGCCCCGGGGGTTGCGACCGGGTGTGCTGCAGGGGCTGCGCCCCCTGTGTGGGGGGCTGCTGCTGTTGTCCTGTAGGTCCCTGCTACAACTGCCATAGCGGCGAAGTGCCCTGATTCCTGCTCTGGCAGCCGAGAGAACCCTGTCGACTGCGCCCGCAGTCCTAAGGTCCCCGTCGCTGGTACCATCACTGTTCCTTGATTCCTTTGTTACTCATGTGCAATAAAGCTTTTGTGAAGTTTTACGTAGGTGTTATTTATTAGCTGCAGAAAGAGTATGGTGGTCAGTGGGTGGTCATCACACTGCCGGCGTATCCCGCTGCGGCGTGCGGTGCCGCATACAAATTTCGCCAAACGGAGGTCATAACACACACACCGCAGCCGGATGCGGCGGCATTGTGTGAATACCTACCTATCACTCGTCTCTCTAGCACTGTAAATAATAGGGATATGGATAAAATGTGTGTCGAGAAAGAGCAAGCGATGACCATCCGTCATCATCGTCCAAAACTTCAATTTTACAAATAGTTAAATACGGTATCCTGCTGTTTCGGCAAAATATTTTTCGCCAAATTTCACTTCGCACAAAACTTATGGCAGTAGTTTCATTTCCCAAACGAACAAATAGCACATTTTTGTTTCGCATTTTGTTCATTTGGTCAAAATATCATCTGGCATCATTTTGCTTTGTCAAGTGTTATTAAGACAAAAGTTTATTAAGCAAACACTTTGTTTGGGCTAATATTGTTTTCCAAACAAAACATTTGTTCGAATTTTCATTTCGCACACTTCACATAGCATAACTGGCAAATATTTGAATAATTATTGTTTTATGTAATTTTATTTCATGACCAGATCATTCCAATTTTTATTATTTCGTAGAATAACTGTTCAGGGAATATTATTTGGCAAATGATTCATTTTGTATGAATTTTAAATGGCAGAATAACAAAACAACGAATTTCATTTGTTCGAAATTTTATTACATTACAAAAACAAGCAACAACTGATTACAGAGGTTTAACTAGATAAGGGTAGCCAAAAAACGGGGGCTCGGGGGGCAAGGCCGCCCGCAGTAAAAAAACAAACAACCGTAACAATTGTATTATAAGTAGGTTAGGTTAGGGTTCACTTGTGTCCTTCAGAGCGGAAATAGGCACCCCGCGAAGCGGGGTGACGTCGACATGCTGGCGGTTAGGTTAGGTTAAAATAATTGCCACAGATAACTGAGTATGCTAACTATTTTAATTTTAAATAATAATCCTTGTAAGTAATAATTTGTATGCTAATGACAAAAGTACCGGCTTAGCAAAATATGTAATCTCACTCAAATACATTTCGTATGCACTAGACAATTAGGATATAAATCGTATGCCATGCAATAATTTGGAAAAGAATGTTATGCCAAATAATACGTTTGACCAAATGAAACTTGACTATATAAAACTTTGCCAAACAATAATTTGCGAAGTAATCTTTTGCCATAGGAGATGATGCCAAGTGATAAAATGCGAAACAATAATTTGACTAGTGATTTTTTGCCAAATGAACATTTGGGAAACATTTTTTGGGAAGTGACACTTTGGGAAATAATTTTTGCCCATACAATAGAGAACCGTTAAATGCACAATATGGTTAGTTTATGCCAGTATTTTTATTATGCTCTTATCACAACTTTACTATGTCTGTGTTGATTTAAGGCCACATAATTGTGTATAGAAGCAGTTGCGGTGGTTTTTCAAATAACACCTGAATTGTATTTAAGTATTCTGCATAATTTTACTGATCATCGCCCAAGAAACCTAAGCTGTAATCGGTAATCAAGTGTACAGTTGAGTTCATAAAAATATATGTATGGTTTCTATAGGTTCAAAATATCTGAGTATCCGTACGCTCTTAATAATAAAGTTCACATACTTTTGACTATTTAGTGCGAGCCTACTATCCTCAATCAATGTATGGTTATCCTGGTTGCATCCTAAAAGTGTAGCTAGGATGTAATTATACTAGCACTTTAATGTGCACGGGCTTATAAATTGTAGGTTATTTTTAACAATTTTAGACAGGATCCACTCAATTTAAAAGAAAAACGTAGATTGATTAGGTTCCGATAAACTTTTAGATGATAAAGTCTCCAAGGAGCTAACTTAAGTCTTCACTTCCTTAAAAGATACAAAGTAAGCTATTGAACTTCTTAATTAAATTATGTAAAATTCTATACAATCAAATTCCTTGTCGAAATTATAAAAAAATCAAACTTTTTATAAGCTTTTCTTCACTTGACTCGTTTTGCCAATAAGAGAGTTTGGAAGAAGACGTCGATTGACAGAAACAGCCTAATCGTAAAAACATGAATTTATATTTCGTACATACATACATTCACGCCTTTATTCTCAAAAGGGGTAGGCAGAGCACATGAAACGCATGTTCCAGCGCCACGTTTAGCATACATGTGGGTATAAAAGATCGACAAAATGTGATATTGCAGTGATAGGTTGGCTAGCCCATCGCCCACTACACACTTCATATTCATATTTTTATTTTTCATATTTGATTATTGCAATCATATACGTGTATATGTGTATGTGTTTGTGTGTATCTAGTATGTATGTATGTATATACATACACACATACTAGATACACACAAACAGTACTACATACACATATGTGTATGTAAAAGTTCTTGAAATGTAATCATAGAATATTAGTAGGTACTGAAGTAAAGTCTTAGTAGCGCCGCAATATGGCTCCTCAGAATGGGTGCCATTGCCATTATGCGCGGTTGTGGCGGTGTCAAAACGATGCCAGGCAGCCGTTTAGTTCGAACATACCGGGTTTTAGGCACGGTTAGATATATGTAAGGAGCTCGCATTCTAGGTATGGTTTTTTCGTTCGCTGTAGATTTTATATTGAATATTATAGAGCAAATGTAAATGAACCAAAATAAAAACAAACATGTTTATTAATATTTTTTCTGACTTTTTAGAAGCTAGTTAATTTATCATTTTTTTGATGTCTGAAATTTTGTCGGATTTTGTCGCTGGGTAACTATTTAATTGATAATATATCCGTTACACATCAAAAATAAGCTATTATAAATTATTTCCAAAATTGACATTTTTTCCATACAAGTTGTCAGTTCATTGACTGGACTATTGTGTCGATACGCACTATTTACCAGTGCTAGTTACGCGGTATTGCACTATCCCTGACGATATCACACGTGAAAAACTCAAGAAAATATGAAGTGTCAGACTGTTTTGATTTTTACGCTTATTGTTGACGGATTTGTGTGATATTTCTATATTCGCAGCCTATACTATTGAAATGCGTATTAAGCTTTTTTAGAAGCCAGAAAAAGAATATCAAAAAAAAGCAAAACATACCGTTTTTTTTCCAAAAAAAACATCAAAAACCTCGGAGGAAACAGTCGAGAACGTTTGTATGGAAAAATGACCACTCATCTTTGCTCTTAAGGCGAAAAGTGTGTATACTTCTGAAGTCCACTGTACACATTACTCTAACTCAAGAAAGGACGTTAAGCGGCTTCTTTTGTGTCCAATTTTGTAAAGTTCGTGCCAAAATGGGCCAAGTTGTGGCAGTCGGCGCGACAAGCCCGAGCCTAGAGAGTTTCGGATTAATTATAGTTCCAACTTGCCCCAAAATAACGTGTTTAAGTTATTTGGAGGCTTGTTTTGGCTGTTTGGGAAACTACGCCTGCTTTATTGTTTGTAAAGATATTGCTTTTTGAATGGTGGAATCACGTTCTATGGACGGCAGTCACTGCATGTGAAGGGCCGGGATTAGTATATTATAAAATGTATTTAAAGGGTTTTTTGTCGAAAATACCTACAGTTCCAAACATTTATTGTACAAAACAATTGTCTATATTTCTATATAAATGGACTTATAATTTTAATGCACATAATTATGAGAAATATGAATCAAAATGTAATTAAAGGGGTTTTTGACGAAAATACAGTTCCAAACATTTATTGTACTAAATCAGTCTATATTATTTATATAAATATAATTACATTTGTAATGCACTTAATTATGATAATAAATAAACAACAAAAAAATTGTTAAATGAAACCTAATTTGGCCCAATCAGTGACCACGTCGTTCACAGAGTGTTTGTAATCTTCTGCGACAGCGTACGCTACAGGCGATGCAAGCAATTCAGGGAGAGTCAACTCCGGATATTTTAAAAACGGTGTAGTAATCATGAATACGACCAAACTCATCAACGACTGAATTTTCAGTTCCTCCTTAAACTGCTCGTAGGTACAAAACTTGTTAGCATCGTAACCACACAGCGTAAGAAACGCTTTGAAAGCAGCGTAGTATTCGCCCACAAGGTCGTGGAATTGGTGTCTTCTCAGGTCGCCACACACTGAGAAGGTGAATAGATACATGATATCTTGGGCGGTCGAGCCGTATCTGGACCACTGGAAGTCTATTGGTATTGCTTCTGTTGGTTTGCCGTTCTAAAACAGAGAATACTAGTATTAAAATCATGTTTTAAAAGACTGTATACGATTTTGAATTGAGATTTTGGAATATTGATTTTAGAGGGTTGGCGTAAGCAACTTAATGTTTGAGTCAAGCTATACGCGATGGATAGAAAAATGGGTATAAGTAGATTAAGAAGATGGTCTGGTATTTTATACGCGGTTTAATTTGCATTTAAAAATGTATTTGCGATTTATGTGGAAGGAATGACTTCGGTAAGTATGGTAAAATTTTACTTGTTACAAGCCCGGCTCCTAATAAGGCCCAACCTTAAAAAGTCGCAGTTATGGTTGTCAAAATCAAAACTACTTCCGATGCGTGTGTGTATACGGTCACAAACAAACGTGCATTTCAGTTTTTACACAATCGCGCTACCAGTTTGAAAAAAAATACAGTTAGCTGTGTTGTGTTAAAATATTGCACATTTTATTAATTTCTAACATTTACATACATACATACATACATACAGTCACGCCTTTATTCCCAAAAGGGGTAGGCAGAGCACATGAAACGTATATGCCAGCGCCACTTTTAGGACAAATGTGGGTATAAAAAATCGTCAAAATGTGATATTGCAGTGATAGGTTGCTAGCCCATCACCCACAACATACTTTTACCCTGGTCCCTTAGTCGACTTTTACGACACCCACGGGAAGAAAGGGGGTGGTGAAATTCTAACCCGACACCACACGGGTCAATATTTACATATCATTCGAAATTGAGAAAAATAACGCACGCGTTGTTAATGTTTTGTGTGAAATCAGGTGTTTAATCGGTTAAACATCTAATTATAGGTAAATACTGTTATTTTAAATTAATATATGTATTTGAACGAGTCTTTATTGAATTGAAGTGAAAGTGCCCTGATAAGGCTTAACTTAAATTACGTCGAAAAAAATATGATTGAACACATAAGTAACTGATTTATAATTATTATGATTTATGATACATGTTTTTTTTCTAATTTAAAAAGTTATTCTCGTTTTATAACAATTTGTCATTTTCATACTCAATTCATAATTTTGTAATATTATGTAGAAATAAACTTAGATAGCGTATTTTACGACCAGTTCTAGACGACAGTAATGTTTAAATATATATATTAATAAATTTATAACGGGCCTTATTAGGCGACGGGGTTCCGAATAAGGCCCAACAACGTTTCTTTCAGATAGGTTTCTTTCTGTTGTAAACCACCGCAATTGCAGTTTTTTTAAATATTTTTTTGTCAATGAAGTCATTAGCAGTTCCATGAATGGCTTTTCTTTATTAATCATAATGTAATTGTTTTATTAATAGTCAAATTTTCATCGGATGCAAGTCTGACGTGCCATCTCCGACAGAATGAGTGAATGAATGATATGTGTGGATTGTCTGTAATTCTGTCGTTGGTATGGTCAAGAGCAATAGTAGATGATCATTTTAGTACCTTGTCACTTCCACTACTTTGACACATGCCAACTGTCGCGGTATGTACGTGAAGTGCGACAAAGGACTAAAATGATGATCTATATTTGCTGTTGACTGTACGAGTACCTACTACGTCCGACACGCTTGTGACCCACACGGCATTTTTTGTACTACCAAATTGACCTTCAATTTGTTGGAAGCACGTCGGATCATGCGTACGTACACTGCTTTACTTAGAATTGGAAGCACGGCCCTTAAGTACCTTTTACTTATTAATTGTATTTACCTTATATTTAAACATGTAATTGCCATGCCAGTTGTCGCCGTGTAGAATAGCCTTAACATTTCCAACTTTAGTGAGTTCCATGAATTTTTTCAAAGCATTTTTCCCTGCGGCGATCTCAAACCGTCTTCTTAATGAGACATCTGCAATGGCTTCTGTAAATTGTCTCATAGTGTTCTCTCCGTGTTGAATCGCACATTTTTCATCGTATTCCTCATCTGGTATTAGGTAGATATCTGTACACTGGTCCGCCATTTCTCCGAACCTTTTCGGATAGCGTTCTTCGTAGATAAAAGACAAAGCGTGAAGCTTGGCTATTGTTCGGAGGATGATGGCAGCGTGGTCATAATTTAAAGTCTCGAGCGGCGTCACACGGTACCCTTTTTTAGTAAGATCTTCAAGGATGACAATTTCTTGTTTAAACTCGTCACAGGTCCCGTAGCATTTCGGGAGGAAGCACCTCATCTCCTGTGGCACGCATAATTCGAATTGATCTTGCAGATTCTCGAATATTGGGGCGATTTTCGTGTAATACAGAGTTTCTCTGAGAAACAATTTCCTCACTGGCCTGGTCTTCCGGAAGTTTGCGTCGATGGGGGCGCACTTCATTACCGTATCGAACTCCAGTGGGACTCCCTCCTTAGCAGCACAAATTTTGGCGTGAAGTATCTTTCCTATAACCCCGTCGACTTTGGTGGGTCCTGTTTCGAATTGTATATTGACGTCAGAGAATCCTTTGCTGTAGAACATATCTATCACTCGCCTTCCAAGCTCATAGATGTTTTTAGTTTCCATCGTAAATCACCTTACCTGATGAACTGAATTTAATTAATATAATTAACTACACGTATTGTTTTGTCGCTGCAAGTAGGTACAATGGTGCGGTCGCCTAACATATTTATTTAGGACTTTGTTATCGCAGCTAAAGTAAATACATGATCATATGATACAGTGAGAGGTGACATAAGAGCAAATTGTAATGAACCGTTGCATTAATTTATACCAAATGATTTACCACCGATTTTTTACTTTACCTGCGATTTCGTCCGTTTGTACTCCTATACCTACTTCCACCCCAATTTTATACCTTTGGGGAGTAATTTTCAAGATATCGAATACATAACTTACCTGTGACTTTTACCAGATTAAAAAGGCCTTCATCCAAAATCTAAATCTGTTGCTGTTGTAGTGATTGTGACGAACACCTAAACATACCTACCTGCACATTTTAAACTTTTTGTTGTTGTTTTGAAAACTCCTGAAAGAAAGTACAAAAAAAAACGAATGAATAACTGTTATTGAACGAGAGAGCGATGTGAACAAAGTTATTTTCTTCAGCTTGGGCCAAAATTCTTTCGTATGTCCGGCTGTCCGGCTCTACAGGTCGATTCTCGTGAAAGTTTGTGAGCTGGTTCAATAATTGTATAAGTAGTTTGACATTGTTGATTGAATTTGAATAGTTTTATGATTAGCTTATGTTCTCGTTTTTATTTGGACGATCATCAAGAGATATCAATATCATTTTTATGTTATTTTTTTTTTTTACGACCATAATGTACATTCGTGTAAATTAGCTGTTAATTTATAATGCAATTTTATTTCATGAAATACTTAAAGAAATCTAAATCTAAAATCTACATATATAACACCTGACTTTGAAATGCCCCAGCCTACGAAAAAACAACAACAGCATATAATTAAAAAAGAACTAAGTATTTTCTTCATGTTAACGTTTTTAGTTTTTTATGATATATATATATACAGCGTGGAACGGAACGATGGACTTTCCCGCAAGAGGGGGATTATTGAGCGCTAGTACGTCACATTTTCCAGATAAACAATTTTTTTTGACGCGATTTTTTTTTTACATTTGTATGGAGCTCGTCGCTCCAGTCGGCCAACGCTCCATACAAAGGTAAAAAAAAAATCGCTTCAAAAAAAAATAGTTTATCTGGAAAATGTGACGTACTACGCTCAATAATCCCCCTCTTGCGGGAAAGTCCATCGTTCCGTTCCACGCAGTATATAGTTTATTATTGGTACAATATTCACACATCCTGTAGATCTTGTATTTTATTGCTGATATTAAGACTAGAAATCTAACAATAGAAAGCTATGTAGACACACAAACAACAGGTTGTTTAGATAAAGTAATTCTACTGCAAACACTGGCGCAATACCACGAGGTTTAGTTATTATAATAACGCTAGCCATTCACCTTATGGGCTGTTTACACTTTGATTAGTGCGAGTTCATACATTTGCTGCAAGTGCGGTGCGAGTAGCTTTTTCATGGAGTCGCACTAATCACTAATCAACGTGTAAAAAGGGCTTTAGCGCCGCGCCGCGCCATTTGTCTCTGCGACAAACGGATATGCATCCAAATGGATGGACGTAATATTTTGACTACATTCACGGGCACCGCGTAGCTGTCATTTGTGGTCGTGTGTGTTGTTTCGACCTTACTGGCGCGCCATTTATCGCAGAGGCATACGGATGCATCCAATGGATCAAATGGATGGACGTAATATTGTTCTAGCGCTGAATTTTGATAGTCACGACCCTCCCGTCGTGATGGCTTAGCATTCGTTTGGATATCCAACGGGCGGCGCCAACTATCTTTTAAACGCTACAGTTTTGAAATTCATAAATGGATTTTGGCGCGGCGCTACTGGATACGGCTTGTCTTGTTGGAACTTTCATGAATGCTTAGCTTTAACTGACCGCGCCGCCGTGACCATGACCATAAAATATAGTAGTAGTACTCTTTACCAAATAAGATTAAACAGAGGGAAAATTAACTCTTTATAGTGCACGTTTCAGGATATCATTACCATTTCTAAAGCCTACGGTTCGGACCCGAATCTAAAAAAAAGTACAAGCGGGAACACGTTAGGAGGTTGATGATGATAGAAGATAGTACCCCTATACCAAGACCAATCGGCATGGAGAATCACTGTGGACACCCCGTGCCCCATTTAGGGGAACTTGAATGGATAGAATCTTAAGTCAAGTGAGTCACGGAGTAATTTCCTTTACACCCACAGTTATCATTCAACCTTTGTCACAAATCAAAACACGACGGACTTTGTTATAAATAAAATAAAATCGATTTATTCGTTAACAGAATGAAAGCTTATCTGTAATACAGGTATTTATGTAGTTTTTGTGTAATAGAAGTAAAAGACCCAGTTTATTGACACCGTAATGTTGCAAAACTGGGGAAAATTCCTGCAGCTAGGCTAACATTGGAGTTTAGTGTGTTATAATTATAATATAATACTTACTAGCGACCCGCCCCGGCTTCGCACGGGTACTATATTATATATATAAAACTTATTTTGAATCTATCTATTAAAAACCGCATCAAAATCCGTTGCGTAGTTTTAAAGATCTAAGCATAGGTACATATAGGGACAGACAGCGGTCAGCGACGTTGTTTTGAGAATTTTCTACTCCAATTGTTTCATTTAGAGTCAGGGACTTGATATTAGAGTAAATATGTCATGAACGAAAGCTACAAAGGGTTAAAAGAAAAATAAAGGCATTACCGATTGTACAAGTAAACGGTGGCCGTTCCATTTGGTTCCATTTCACGTAATGGTCGCGGAGAAATGAGTCCTCTCGATGGGGGCAGTAAATGGCAGCCGTAAACGGAACGGCGCGCCAGACCAGAACCTGGTATACGACATTTTTGTTAGTCTGACTGACTTTTCAGATAATACTAACAGCAAGGGAGGATTGACTGGACAGCCTAAAGACAAAGATTCCCTTCAACATTTTTACGATGTTGTGAAGATCGCGATGGTCCGGAGTCGATGGAGAGAGCGAAAGAGAAGTCGTGCTTGAACGGCGATAACCAATCCATCTAGGAATCTTCACAGTTACACGTATTGTTTGTCCGTGGCATAACAAAATAATTAGTATAACAACAAGATGCCCTTATTTTGTTCAGAAAAATAAAAAATCACACAATTTTTTTTTTCAAAAAGTCAACTACATCTTAGGTGGACAATCTACCTACTTACCGTCTCCAATATTTGAATGGTTTTTCCTGCTTTTGATAACCTACATCTACACAGGTACAGTATGTCCGGTGGAAGACTTACGTTCTTAAATAGTTTTTTTTTTTTTTGTAAATTGCGAGGGTCTAATGGTTGTTTTGATTACGGTTCTGCCTAAATTGAATGATAGAGTCCTCTCTTCGCGCCGTAGAATGCATCGCTTGTCCGTAACACAGCCAACAATCCATACTAATATTATAAATGCGAAATTGTGTCTGTCTGTCTGTCTGTTACCTCTTGAAGCTTAAACCGCTGAACCGATTGAGATGAAATTTGGTATGGAGATAGTTTGAATCCCGTAGCCTTCCCCTATATCCTTATACAGGATAGTATTTATCCCGGAAATCATGCCCTGAGTAGTTTCATCCCCATTTCATTCCCTGAGGGGGTGATATGGGGGATGAAAGACTGTATGGAGCTACGATATAAACGAGTGCCACGCGGACGGATTCGCAGGCAGAAGCTAGTACGATATAAATATAGCATTGCCCCTGTACACTATAGCCAACGTTTTTTGCCGTAATAACCGTTGAAAATTGATATTTTAGAATCACAATATGTAAAAGTAACATAACATTTGCGAGGTTAATAGAATATTACGCGTGATATATATTATACTAGGTTATGATTTAAACGAATCAGAATTGCAACTTCCTGCAATGGTGGATAGTTGTTTTTCTAATTGTAAAATATGAAATACTAGCTTCTGCCCGCGACTCCGCTCGCGAGGAACTGGTTTATATTGTAGCTCAGTACAAACTTTCAACCCCCATTTCAACCCCTTGGGGAGTGATTTCCGAGATAAAAACTATCCTATGTCCTTCTCTGGGACCCAAACTATCTCTATACCAAATTTCATCTAAATAAGTAAAGCGGTTATATTCAAGCGTGAAGAGGTAACAGACAGATATGACAGACAGATAAGACAGAAATACATTTGCATTTATAATATTAAGTAGTAAGTATTATAGTAGTTTGGAAATATGGATAAGTAAAGGAACTGTATGTTCTAAGTCTGGTTCTATAAGTTTATAATTTCCTTTTCATAAATTGGCAGTCTATACATTGTAGAGGATGTCTGTAAGAAAAAATGTGCGCGAGATATTGATGCTGCACATATTCTGGATTTTTTCGCATCTCTGGTTCTAAATGTTCTAATAAGAGAGAGACGGATAGTGCGAGAAAAATCGAGAGTATGTCGCGGCTCGCGGCCGTCTCATGAATCTCATGATAGACGTGCTGATCTGTTATGGACGTCTTATACTACAGCCGACCCGTGCCCGCTGCGACGCCGTATCATACGACTATATCCCGACTAATTGAAGTGCAGATATATCACAGGCACATTAATTATCTATTGAATTTTTGGTGCCTGTGTGCCTGCTCGATTTGACAGGTTACTCACACATTAGTACTCACGAGATGTTGCGAATTACCCAGTACGGAGCCCCTCGTGCCGGACTCGCCACGGTATACTGTGAATCGTCCTTCCCCAGTTGGTAATAATCCGCAATAGCATCATAAGTTTGAAAATGTTGTCCGCCTGTGAGGTCGAAGATTGACCGCCAAATAAGTACCGATTTAATTTTGTACCATTGCTCAAAATCAACTCAAAATGCGAAAATCGAAATGCTATGGAGCTTGAAGAAATTGATGATTATTTTAGTCATCGACGTATTGAATCTAAGGCGTCCAGCCAACCAGCCAGGAATGTATCGCTAGGAACATGAAAACTAAAAAGACCATTTCGGACTTGCCACGGAAACATTGTTGTTTGGGTTTATGATTGAAATATTTTAAAGGGTACTGAGTAAAATCCTCGTTCCTTTACTTCTTTATGTTAGGCAATATCCTGTTGCATAAGTGTTTTGATTTATATTAAGTTGTATTGAATTATTTTGATTATAATTGAACGAGCGAGCGAAGCGAACGAAATTAGTTGGGCCAAAGTTATTTCGTAGGTATGTCTGGATTTTCGGATGTCCGGCTGTTGTCCTCTACATGTCGCATTACTCAGCCGATTCTCGTAAAATTTTGTAAATAGGTTCATTAATTATATTGTTTTTTAAAGTCGTTTCAGTAGGTATTGGTACAACGCGGTCTTAACATAATTAATGCTGGAGGTATACAATAACTATAAATCTTAGATTACTATATTAGGCAATATCTTTTCCGTCTTATCAATAAGCATAATAATAGCCCGTTTTCGAAGCCGTTTAACTTCTAAATACAGCGAGACGAGAATTCATTGTATTTTATGTGATTCGCTGTAGTTAGGGTGAATCTCCACCTCCAGCTCTGCGAGAAAAATGAGTGGAGCGAGAATGCGTAGCGAAGCTGTGAAATTTGTGCAGATGAGCGGTGCCTAGCGACGTCCCTCGCTCACGTCCTTCCACAGTTCCACACATTTCTCGCAAATATTTCTGATACGCATTCTTCGCACTATTCACCGTTCGCTTTTCTGTGAAGGAAAACATCGTGAGGAAACCGGTCTAATCCCAATAAGGTCTAGTTTTCCCTCTGGGTTGAAAGGACAGATGGCGGTCGCTTTCGTAAAACTAGTGCATACATACATTCATACACGCCTTTATCCCTAAAAGGGGTAGGCAGAGCACATGAAACTTGTGTCCAGTGCCACTGTTAGCATGAATGTGGGTATAAAAGATCGACAAAATGTGATATCGCAGTGAAAGGTTGCTAGCCCATCGCCCACAACACACTTCAACCCTGTTCCGTTAGTCGACTCTTACAACACTCACGGGAGGAAAGGGGGTGGTGCTATTCTAACCCGACACCACACAGGGCCCCACGGGAAGAAAGGGGCGTAAAACTAGTGCCTGTGCCAAATCATGGGGTTAGGTGTCAAAGCGGACCCCGGGCTCCTTTAGGGGCACAACCGGGAATAACGCTAGGAGGATGATGATGACTCGTTCTTCGCAAGCATTCCAATACGGGTGTAGACTCTTATTACTCCAAATGAAAGAAGGAAAAAAATATGCCTAGTGACGAAAATCCCATTCAGATATCTCAAAGAATAACGAAGCTACAACCGTTTTAATATTGCTTGTTAGAGAGAGAAAACGCAGACAGTGAGTGACGTCACATTACAGGATGCTGCCGGGGGGCCGCGTCGATTGGTGGCCTTAAAACTGTGGATTTAAAACTGTACAGTTAAGTAAACACATGTAGCGATTTATCGGTACCGTTCGAACTGTACAGTCTGATCGTAACGATTTCTCGTAACGTATATGGCCACCAGAACACGATGCACGGTGGGGCGTGGCACGTTTCAGTCTATTAGTGTGACGTCACTTCCAGCGTCATCGTTTCATATGAAGTTGCGTTTTGCGAAATGGGACAGAACATACCCCTTCTTAAAACTTTGGACACTTATAATTATTACTTCGTGGTTATTTAACCTTTTGCATTGATCTATTCTCCATTTGACTACATTTTTAGGGTTCCGTACCCAAAGGGTAAAAACGGGACCTCCGCTGTCCGTCTGTCTGCCCGTCTGTCACAGGCTATATTTCATAAACCGTGATAGTTAGACGGTTGAATTTTTCACAGATGATTTCTGTTGCCGCTATAACAACAAATACTAATATTATAAATGCGAAAGTGTGTCCGTCTGTCTGTCTGTCTGTCACCTCTTCACGCTTAAACCGCTGAACCGATTGAGATGAAATTTGGTATGGAGATAGTTTGAATCCCGGGGAAGGACATAGGATAGGTTTTATCCCGGAAATCATCCCCTGAGGGGGTGAAATAGGGGATGAAAGTTTGTATCGCGCTACGATATAAATGAGTTCCACGCGGACGGAGTCGCGGGCAGAAGCTAGTAATAAATTTTTAAGGGGCTTCCATACAAAAAACGTGCTTTTTTGCCGTTTTTATGGATAATGGCACGGAACCCTACGTGCGCGAGTCCGACTCGCACTTGGCCGGTTTTTTAGCTTAGTATTAAACTGTCGTTCCTGGTGCTAAAGTCTCCATAATACTGGCGGTATTTCCATGTTGGATAGCCATTAGCCATGGAAAGTCTTTGCACCAGAAACGAGCAGGGGTCCTCCCCTTTTCGTCTGAGCCGACGGCCTATAAAATAATTAAAATGGTATAAAACCTATAGTTCGTAATTGTGATAGTTTTCTGCATTGGAGCGTCTCTTAATCATGTACAAGCTAGAGCGATTGTTGAAGATTTCCCACTTCAGCGGGCGTAGCATACTTACTTGCCATTTTAACACTTATCGATGCGCATAAGGGCCTCTTTTCCAAAAAAATACACGTCTTCGTTTTACTACGACACTATTTTCACCCATATATATGTAAATTGTATGCCTAATTTTCGTGACCTAGTGGAACGAATTAAATTTCACAAATGAAAATTCCTAAGTCTATTTTTTTAGGAATACTTATCTCCTCTATTAAGAACTAACCTGCCATACGTCACACTTACTGTGTGAATGTCATGCCCTTGCCAGACAAAGAATTCAAGGTACTCCGCTGAGCTGCATCATACGGTTTGTGGAAATGATGGAGCCAGCTTGGGAGTACGCATAAAGGAGAGTGAAAATGCACAAAAGATCCCACTGGGTCGAAGCGTATCCGAAACGGCCCTCACCTACATAAGATAACCTGCCATAACTTGCATCAGCTATTTTTATTTGGGTGTAGTTTTTTGGAACACACTCACAGCCACGTCCAACTCGACAGCTTTATTTCATCGTATGGCATTATTCATTAGTCAGTCATGTTTACAAATTGATATCTAAGTTCTTCACCCATTGGGCTGCATTTCCACTTAATGAGAATAAGTTCAGACCAGAGGATCTCCAGTGTACCGTAAAATGGGGTGAGTAGGGTTCGCGGGGAGAGTTGGGTTATGAATGGGGAGAGGTGTGAAAGGGGGTGAGATGGTTTTTTAAGGAAACTGCTCCAAAAATAATGTATTCCAATTTAAAATGGAGCTATAGTAATACTCATAATAAAAAAAAAACGATCCAACAATCTTCCAAAATCACCTTTGTATGAAAACCCATCTCACCCTAATTACGAGGGACTACGGGGTGAGGTGGGTTTTCGTGTTTATCGTCAAAGTTATGAAATGGAACTACCCAAAATAAAATAAAAACTAATATACAAACGTCCGGAACACTTATTATATACACCATTCTGTTTGTATAAGTAAAAATAAAATGTTATCGAGGTTTGAATGTCAGTTTTCACCCTACTCACCCCATTTTACGGTACTTCCTTTTTGGGCACTCGTTGATAATGTGATTGGTTGACTGTACAGGTGCCCCACAGTCACACTCCAGAGTTCAGAAAACCACGCCACCCACATCTAAACATAAATTCGCCACATCGACCGTGTTCAGTGCGAAGTCTGTTTAGTTGGCACCATTCTCGTCTCGACAACTAAGAAGTTTCTGTCAAAAATTTCATTTTTGGAACAAGCTTTTATTGCCGACTGTACTTTTCTGTATACCATCATCAACTACTCATTGAGACGATTCTAAGGAGCCCAAACTCAACGGGGTTACGTCGGTTAAGTACTGAAATCCCATGGCCACCTTCCGTCTCCATCATCAGATCAGTTCGATGGTACCATAATATTGAATTGCCATCCAAACTGTACTGATACCCAAAATTTCAGCTCAATCGGTCACCGGGAAGTGGGTCAAATTTAACTTGCAAGATTTGATTACAGACAGACAGACAACGGGACAGTTGAAAGTAAATAAAAGCTTGTAAAAAGTAGGTACGCCAGCCTGTAAAGCACGACCAGAAAAATAAAAAACCTGGTCTGAGAGCGCTAAATTAGCAATAATTATAGCAACACTAATTAATTTCCACTCTGTCATGTTGACAACAAGGTCGGTGATGTTGTTTAGAGGAATAGAGTCTTAATCCTTCAGACTTTCTCTCCGACAAATACTCCGTCATATTGTAAATCACTTATTTTGCATTTGCAGGCATTTTAACGCAATACAACACGTACCAACGACAACTCACTTTGACGGCAATTGACAGGTGGCATTAACGACGTCTTCAAAGTTACTGTTGCCAGTTGAGGAAATTAGTTCCAATAGTTTTCCGCAATATGGCGAAGTTTTTTATTTTCCTGGTCGGGCTTTGCCTACCAAACGAACCTTGAGCCAAACGTATGCGTTGAATTTGCGCTGCGAGCTATCAAATGCAACATGCAATACGTGCAACGTGCATGCGCGGGCTCTCCTATCGGCGCTACCACTGGGCTTATGAATCTCGTAACTACTGCAACTCGAAAGGGCGTACATACGATTACTGTTAGTTAAGGGGCTCCTAGCTGCCAATGACCTTCGATCTATAACTGTCGGTTTATTCGTGTTTTTTATGGTTTATCGTATTAACAACAACGAGGTTTACCGAAATAGTATCCCATATTTACTTCAAACCTCACAGTTTTCGGGATATATGGCACCAAACTTTGGCAATTTCAGGCCAAAAAACCAGTTTTATGGACGTAACTTTTGTGAAAATGAGTTTAAAATAAATATCTCTCGTGGGTTGTTAGAGACGTCAATAAGGAACAGTTATATGTAGATTTCATATACAAAAGTGCATGAACAACATAATAATATCGAAAACAGAGCTTTTTTGGACCATGTTTGAATAAATCATAAAAAAATAAATATTAATTATTTTCAAAAAAACTCTCGTGCTAATGTAGATAAAGAACTAAAAAACCGATAGGTGTTTGTTCCATAAATATATCTATAGTTTTGACGGAGGAATATCAATTCAAAACTCGTCAAAACTAGCCAAAAAGCGCGTGGAGCCCCTTAACCACTGACAGATGGACTGCCTTCATTTAATTTTCAACTTTAAATTCATACGGATAAAGCATTTTTCAGAATACTGTTACCCACATCTACCGATTTAGTAATAACTATTTTATTTGTATATGATAAAAGTTGATAATTAAATGAAGGCAATACATCTGTCGGTGGTTAACTAACAGTAATCGTACTGTATGAACTGTTAAAATTAATGACCGCATCAATTATAATCAGGGCCCGTAATTTTCATGCCGATGACATCAATTTGACGTCACGCTCCATATAGAGTGATCCCAAATAGTTTTATTGTAAATTATTAATCATTAGTCTTCAATCATTTTAATCATGTACAGATGACAGAAAAGTAGTCTATTTACACGTGGAATAAATAATACTTACTTGATACGTGAAACGTAAATAAAACTGTTTGATTTGTTTTTATACATACATTTTATTAAATAGTATTGTTAACACATTTCCATAATTACGTAGAAATAGAATTCCGCTCTAACATAAAGCACGCCATCCTTCTTGCATTAATTCCCATGCAAAGAAAATCCAAGTCATCTTCGCGTTCATACGTAATACGTAAGAAAGTATTATTTATTCCACGTGTAAATAGACTACTTTTCTAAGTCATTTGTACATGATTAAAATGATTGACGACTAATGATTAATAATTTACAATAAAACTATTTGGGATCATCCTATATGGAGCGTGACGTCAAATTGATGTCATCGGCATGAAAATTACGGGCCCTGATTATAATATATACTACTGCTCAAAACCAAAATAAGAGCCACGTATACATTTTTCTATTTTTTTTAATAGCACGTCGGTGGCAAACAAGCTTACGGCCCAGCTGATGGTAAGTGGTTACCATAGCCTATGGACGCTTGCAACTCCAGGGGTGTTACATGCGCGTTGCCGACCCTTTTATTGTTGATTATGGGACATAAACTATTAATTGATAAGTGGCTAATTAATTATATAATGATGTATCCTTCAGTATCCAAATTCTTTCATGCTGGTGTTTAAGTCTAATACATGGAAAAAATTGAGAATTATACTTATTTAGTTATATATTAGATAGTTTTATATTTTTTGGACGGTACATAATAATATATTTATTTCAATTTGTTATAATGACAACAGTAAATAGTACCATAAAATAAAACTTAACACGAACACTTAAATCTACTTAACTACTAGTATATGCACTCTCCGAGGTCGCTGCCCCTGGGAAGGGTGCCCATAAGGCTGGCCACATTTCCTCGTTGGATAGCAATTCCAATCCGTTGGCCGAGGAAGTAGCCAGCTCTATGGTCAGCTGTGTTTTCGCCAATTTTTTTATTTATTTCTTTATAAAGACTGTGGGCATCCAAACTCCACGGTCTGAGAGTTTCTACAGCGAAGGCCGCAAATATGTAGCAGTTTGTCAGGCCCGCATATTTGCGGCGCTTCGCTGCTTCTGCCGCTGTTGCCGCCCCGCCCGCTCTCAAAGAAGTTGCGGGTAAATGGGACGGGGCCAGGGTGTCCACGCAGATGGCGTCCCAGATAAGGGGCCGACCCATCCGCCACGGAATGAGTGTCAATCCATCGGGTCTCCTGCCATCATCACGGGCCAGACCGGGAGGTTCCAGGATGGCTGGCACGTTTACGCTGGCAAGAGCCCGACGGATGACGTCATTAAGACAGGCGTGGCGGGATAAGCGGCCAGCACTCTTTGAGCACGAGAGGCCGTGGTAGCCCAAACGGTCCACATCGACTCCGCAGGGGCAGCAGTGGGGTACTACAAACTAAAAGAAGTGTTGGCTAGGAGAGTTGCACAATGAATAGAAGGATAAGCGTGTAGCCAATATCCGGATTCGGGTTGCGATAAAGCCAATAAACGGGCTTTCTCAGACCTCGTAGAGGCAGAGTTTAAAAGCCACTCTGAAGCCTGGCGACAAAGAGGTTCGTCCCAAAGTCTTTGTACTGCCTTGTTTGATGGCGGGGGTTTACCCGGGCAGGCCAGTTGCCAGGCATCCTCTGTTTCGTGTAAGTACGCTACCTCAAAATCTCGAAGTGAGGGAGTAACGATTTTACCTATAAGAGGCAACGTACTGTGAACTGACGAAAGAAAAGCAGGAAGAGCGATACTGGAAACTTGCCTGATTCCGAGGCCGCCATGTCGGATTGGCAGGGTAGCTTGTAGAAATTGCCTTTCATTGATGTGGATGTTGAAATGTTTTTGGATATGTAGATGCAAGATATTGTCAATTTTTTCGCATAATTGAGGAAATTTCCAGAAGGGGCTACACCTTCATGAGTACGTCAATTTGGGGACAAAGAGGCAGGAACGGAGAATAGAAAGAGCCATGTGTGAGTTAATTTTGAGAAGTTGATCAGAGTAATCGGAGAAACGGCGGATTTGGGAATCTACAAAATCCGGGATTGCTTCTTTGAAAACTGGGGCTCCGAGAAGATGAAGCGAGCTCTTCGAGAGGACTTTAATGCCTGGACAGATTTTGTCAAAACCGTCAATAACCGGCCATTTATTTCCAATTTCACTACTTAAATAAATCTTGCATTTATTCATATTGAGTTCAAGGCCGATTTCTTGAAACTTTGGAATTAAAGAAGAGAGGTCGGTGAGAACTGAGCTCGCTTCACCGCCCAAGCTACCGTCATCGAGATACCACATGTTAAATTTGGAATTTAGAGCGGTAATTATGGGATGAATTGCAAGACTGAAGATGGCTGGCCCTAAAGGGTCGCCTTGTTGACAGCCGACAGCGGAGGAAATATTGTGATTTTTGTACGTTAATTTTGAAGGTGAACTGTAACATTGCCAAAGATAAGGATATAAACTAGGGATATGTTTTTGAACTTCCGTCAACAAAGCATCGCGGTTGACGGAATTGAACGCATTTTTGACATCTAGTTTTAGGAGTATCTGATCTTTGGAGTTGAGAAGGTAAGTTCGACAAGCATGGACGTCGGCTTCACAGCCACCTCTAGATCCGAAACCCAGTTGGATTGGCTGGAAAATAGGCTCTAAGTCCTTCACGGCGTATTTGCAGCAAACTTTCGATGTTAGCCTCCTGAATGTTGATCCTATATATTAGATACTGTTTAATATATTTTTACGTAACGATCACCATACTTGAGGCCCTTATTTTCTTTTGAGTAGCATATTATGTATATTTATAACGGCACGACTGAGAGGATGATGATGTGTCTATATTTTATTTTATTTATTTCCGTTTGCCTCCATAGGTTGACTGGTAGAGACCACTGCTTAGCGATAATAATGCCGCCTGTTGTTTACCTGTAAGTACTTTAAGCTTTATGTTCTCTACAGTGTTTTTTTGAGGTGTGCAATAAATGGTATTGTATTAATCATTTAGACAACCCGACCCGATACAAGTAACATATACATAGCTAAGTGGGTGGGTGGGGTGGGGTGCTTATCGACAAACAAAACCTTTGATTAAAAACAAAACATCGGTCTTTCCTTTGGGAGCTACGTTGCTACAGACAGCCACAAACATGTTCAACTTTTAACACTCCCCGTTTTCGTGGGGGGGTTAAAAAGGTTGGATGTGGGATCGTTACCTGCCACTTTATAACCAGGTGTAACGCAAAAGTACTTATTTTAATCTGTTATTCGAATCGAGAGTGAGTTCTGATAGTAGCTGATAGGCCTCTGGATATGATAATAAAGGCCTGCCATCTGCCAATCACCGTTCTGCGCGTTTTCCAACCGCCAATGTCTCGCTACATCTGTTACAGATAGCAGAGCTATTATTCTGAACGCTTCCCCTCAGTTCACCGCAAACGAAACTAGTGTCAAACCAGACCTCTGGGCTGTTATTCTTTACGCACCCATGCGCCTCACCTCACCCGTCACGCGTAACGAAACTATAGTTCTGGGCTGTTATTATTAACGCACTCATGCGCCTAACCTCAACTGTCCCGAAACTAGACTTCTGATTATGATTAGTTACTACGAATCGTGGCGTCAGGAATCAAGATATATTTAGTGAGTGACAGATGATGTGAGGTTAAAACAAGTTACAGAATAGCGGAGCTGATTACGTTTAGTAACTTAACTACGAATTGCGGTGTCAAGATACGCCACCTCACCCGTAACAGTAGTGACGGGTGAGGTGAGATAAAAACAGGTAACGAAATAGCATAATGGGAACAAAAACCAACATTGACAAGATGGAACACTAGGGTTTTATTCTACTCTGGCCACCCGCCTGGCTTCTCAGGCAAAGAATGCAGGTAAACCCGCGGGATAAACCATAGCTAATAGATAATCCTATGCTGATGACCTGGTAAAGGTCGCGGGAGTCCGCTGGATGCGGGTGGCGCAGGACCGGTCATTGTGGCACTCTTTGGGGGAGGCCTATGTCCAGCAGTGGACGTCTTTCGGCTGATATGACGAATAGATAATCTAGGTAACTATCCAGAAAGTCTATTCTACATGCAGTTGAAAGAATTTATGAAATCGGAGAAGCGGTTCGTATAGTCGTACAAACGACAACACTGTTAACTGACCATCCTGTGTTTATATAGAACCTTATTACAATGCCCTTAAGGTGCACCGATGGTCAGTTAGCTGTGTTGTCGATAGTACCTACTCGTTCGTAACGTCCTCTTTATAATATTAGTATTCTATCTGCCCGCGCGGCTTCGCCCGCGTAATGCAAAGAAAGCAGGCAAACTTGCGGGATAAATGTACCCCAAACTATACACAAGTGAAGGTTTCTTTTAAATAGGTCCTGTGGTTCCTTAGATTACCCATTACATATTACAAGTCAATAACGTCAATTCGTATTGGTATCGATGCTATCCTGAGATCTGGGCTGTTATTCGCTAAGCGTTAATACGGCTCACCCCGCCGGTCACCCGTCACGAAACTAGACCTCTACCTACGCTTGGTTATTCGCATCGCGGTTTCAAGATATATTTGTGGGTGAGCGTTGAGGTGAGCTTAAAACAAGTTACAGAATAGGGGGGCAGTAAGGATATCCTTGTGGAGCGGAGCCCACGCGCGCTATTTCCTAAAGGGCTGAGTGTCTCGACGCCAAATGCGATAAAATCGTATTAGGAACCGAGACAGCTATACTTCCCGGGCATCCGCCGTTTATTAAATGTGTCATCATCATCATCATCATCATCATATCAGCCGAAAGACGTCCACTGCTGGACATAGGCCTCCCCCAAAGAGTGCTAAAGTGACCGGTCCTGCGCCACCCGCATCCAGCGGACTCCAGCAACCTTTACCAGGTCATCAGTCCACCTTGCGGGGGGCCTACCCACGCCGCGCCTTCCGGTTCGTGGTCGCCACTCGAGAACCTTTCCGCCCCATCGGCCATCATATTAAATGTGTATTAATCTCATAATATTATTACAAAGGAACAGCCAACCAAGGCCTTGATGACTTCACTTGGTTAAATTTCCATGTAGGTATCTGTACAGGGGATCCCAGAAATGATACCGCTTGCTTCTTCTATAACTGTATTCGCACAAAGACTCACATACAGTACAGTAGTGGTAGCTTAAGATTAAAAAGACAATGTTTGCTTAAGACCCTTATACTTTAGATTAACATAGCGTTAGTCAGTTTCCCGATGTAACAGCGACATCTAGGGATGACTTTTGTAACTAAGTTTTATTATGGAATATGTTACTTGAGAACGTTGAAATTTATACCAGTTAATTAGTGATTTTTTTACAATCTAGGAGTAATTTTTTATGTAATATAATATTAAAATTCATTACCATATTTTGGTACCACTAGCGCCATCTGTTGACGGACTTTAGGAAACATTAATGTGTACTGTTGATTTACATTGGCGATTGAACATACCGCCCACCAAGGACAGAATGAGATATGTTGTCCTTAATTCCGCCCACCATGACACTAGCAACAAGTGGATTTCTTAAATACTACATGACAATAAAACTGCAAAGCAACAGGTAAACATATTTTCTCATATGCGCACTCAGTTGCATAAGGCAACCGGGATGGGTGCGCATGCAAGGATCCCTTAAATATAACCTACATTACATTATAAATTACTATTGTGGAGACTTCCACATTACAAACACAAGAAAAGAAACTATTATTTTTCCATAGGAAGAACACAGATCTTTCCTATGGATCTTTTTATGATGCCTCCCTTGCATTTTAAACTAACGACACGTGTAATGCCGTCCAATCCAGGGTGTTTGTTTGTAATTTTACCGTATAACCACTTAGCTGGAGGAAGATCATCCTCTTTAACCAAGACTACATCTCCAACAGCCGGTTCCGAGACTTGATGGCCCCACTTGTACCTATGATAAAACTGGGTCAGGTATTCGCGCGACCAGCGACGCCAGAAATCTTGAACCATTCTTTGAGTAAGCTGCCATCGTCTTAAACTGCTTATGTTTTCTGTTTCATAATTGTAGTCTGGTACTAAAACTAAAGGCTCTCCTACTAGGAAGTGGCCGGGTGTTAAGGGCATTGGATCATTGCAGTTGTCATTTATCTTAGAAATAGGTCTCGAATTAAGACATGCTTCAACTTGGGCCAGTACGGTGGCCATTTCTTCGTACGTCAAAGTCGAGTTACCCACGACTCTTTTGAGGTGATATTTTGTGGATTTAATACCAGCCTCCCAAAGGCCTCCGAAGTTCGGAGAATGTGGCGGTATGAAGTGCCAATTTGTGCCATTTGTGGCCAGCTCGTCCACTATCTCCGAAAGCAACGAAGCCCTTTCATCGGCAAACAATTTTTTTAGCTCACGAGCTGCACCAACGAAGTTCGTGCCGTTGTCACTCCAAAGATCGGTGCACTGACCACGGCGTGCTGTAAATCGCTTGAAGGCAGCTAAAAATCCTTGCGACGTCAAGTCACTAACTGCCTCTAAGTGAATGGCTCGTGTAGCCATGCATATAAAAAGACAGATATAGCCCTTATACGCATGGTGACCTCTGCCCTTTGAGGTTCTTATGTTTATTGGGCCAGCGTAATCCACTCCACTGTGACGGAACGCTCGGGTAACAGTCCCTCTTGCTGTAGGTAACTGCCCCATTAATTGATGCTGAGTTGCAGCAGCATATCGTATGCAGACAACGCACTTTCGAACAAACAGACTCACCAGATTTTTTGCCCCCACTATCCAGTACTTGGATCTTAAATAATTTAACATTAGCTGTGGAGCTCCATGTAAGGTCCTTTGATGGGCATCAGCTACTATTAAATCAGTGAAATGTGACTTGTGGGGCAAAATGACGGGATGCTTCATCTGTTCACTGATTTGAGCATGCTGAAGTCTTCCTCCTACTCTTAATATTCCGTCTGTGTCCAGCGTTGGATTTACAGAGGTAAGTTTACTCCTTTTATTAATCGGCTTTTTTTGCTTTAAATTCAGCATTTCCTCAGTAAATTGTTCGGCTTGAGTTAGTCTTATGCATACCATCAAACTGCTTTGAATTTCTTGACTTGACAACCACTTAGGGAACACTTGACCTTGACACCTTTTAACGAATCTTTTACAGAAGGCTAACACGCGGATCAACTTTCTCAGGTTAGAAAACTTAGACATGATATCGGTTGCAGATGTGATGCCTTCTTGGTCAGTACCACAGGTATGCATGAGACATAACTTACTACGTTTTTCTTCCAACTTCGTTTCCTTGACATTAATATTTCTGTAATTTATTTTTTCCTGTTTCAGCCAGGTCGGACCCTCTTTCCAGAGCAGCTCATCGACGGATTGGTACGTACCTCTGGAGGCGCAGTCAGCGGGGTTATCCTTTGACACGACATGAGACCACTGTTGAGGTTCCATTGAGGTGACAATTTCAGAGACGCGATTCGCCACGAAGGTCTTCCACCTATTCGGGCGACTGTTCAGCCAAGACAGCACGATTGTTGAATCGGTCCAGGCGTGAATCTTCATCTTATCGATGCCCATTACCTCCGATACCTCTATTAATAACCTCGTCAAAAGAACTGCACCACAGAGCTCCAACCTTGGAATAGAGACTTGTTTGATCGGAGCAACCTTTGTTTTAGCCGTGTACTTTACCATTACTGTCAATAACGCGAGCATATACTACTGCTGCAAATGCATCTGACGAAGCATCACAGAAGCCTTGCAGTTCCAGAGTTTCATCCCCGGCACTAGAGAAGATCCATCGAGGAATCTTAAATTTGGTCAGTTGGGCCAAACCTTCTCTATAGACTAGCCATTCCTTCAGCAATTTTACTGGGACCTCTTGATCCCAGTCAATTCCCGAAAGCCATAGTTTCTGTATGAAAATTTTGGCTGTAATGATCACAGGTGCCAGCCACCCTAGGGGGTCAAATAGTCGTGCAATATCTGAAATCACATTTCTTTTGGTTAATGGCATCTTTGGTGGGGGAAGCTGTACTGCGTACTCGAACTCCACGATGATCCGGTGACGTCACACGTTCCGATGTCGCTTCGTCCACCTTCAGCAGCAACCCGCTACTGTGTCGATGGTCTCTTGCCGCCAGATCAACCTCGAGCACAATCCGGCTCGAAGGACCATGTACAGGGGATCCCAGAAATGATACCGCTTGCTTCTTCTATAACTGTATTCGCACAAAGACTCACATACAGTACAGTAGTGGTAGCTTAAGATTAAAAAGACAATGTTTGCTTAAGACCCTTATACTTTAGATTAACATAGCGTTAGTCAGTTTCCCGATGTAACAGCGACATCTAGGGATGACTTTTGTAACTAAGTTTTATTATGGAATATGTTACTTGAGAACGTTGAAATTTATACCAGTTAATTAGTGATTTTTTTACAATCTAGGAGTAATTTTTTAAGTAATATAATATTAAAATTCATTACCATATTTTGGTACCACTAGCGCCATCTGTTGACGGACTTTAGGAAACATTAATGTGTACTGTTGATTTACATTGGCGATTGAACAGTATCTAAAAACCGGATCTATTTAGAACCTACAAGGTTGGGTCACGATGTTTCATTAAGCTTAGCAGTTAGCACTAACCACAAAATCCGCAACAAGGCTATTAAACGTATCTTTCAGTGTTCCAATGAGGAAAAGACGTATAGTGCATGCCATGCAAACGAATGAAATTCATGAGAGGTTCACGCACGCTCTAGCGTCATATTACTGATATTCCTGTTCCGTATGAAAATAGGTTTTGTGGAAAAGGGACCGAATCTGTCCTCTTAAAACTTTGGACACTTAAGATAACTATAAGATTATTCATTCCCTCTTGCCACTTCTTTCTCCATTTTCCTATACAGTTAAATGTTAATCCTATTTTGGGAACATTCGAAACAGATTTTGTCTTTGGTGTTTATTTGTTTATAACTTTGGACTGCGAGCCAAGCCATAACGCTATGAGCTGTATACGTTCGAAGATCTTTAATTAATCCAATACATAACTAGTAACGATTAGGATCGCCCGCTGATGTTACTTTCTTCAATAACTCACGAATAATTTCAGAAGGGCTGCAGTTTATTAGAAATCGATATAATTAGAACAATAAACCCGAAGTCAAATGCGTATATTTACCGTCAACTTTTGGGCGAAGGAAAACATCGTGAGGAAAAGATCCCAATTAGGTCAGATGGCAGTCACTTTCGTAAAATTAGTGCCTATGCCAAATCTTGGGATTAGGCGTCAACGTGGACCCCGATCTCCTTTAGGGCACAACCGGGAATAACGCTAGAAGGATGATGATGTTTTTTTTTAGTAAGCCCATAGTAAATAGCATTCATTGTATTTGCATAGAAAACTCGCTTTTTTAAAACTATGCTAATTCTACGATTAAATAATAGGAATCTACAACACCTCACATGCCATTAAGGCGTTTAGTTTAGACTGTTGTATTAGCCTGCCCCGTGAAATAGAATTATAAATTATTGTCCACATATACACACATACGCTCGGTACGCTTATTTATTACCTGGACATATTATGCGTGTACCATTTGTTTAGAAAGCATAGATACCTAATGATTATAATGAAATATTATATTATATTATTATTATTAGGCCATGAGCGCTCATGACTTAAAAACAGTATTCACCCTTTTTACGCGGTCCTCTGCATAGAACTGGGTGTGACAGGGCACGGATATGCGTGTTTACACAACCACCAAAGAAACTGTAATTGTGAAACAGCCGAGTGCGGCGGACAGCAAACGACGCATATGACAAAGGGAGTCTATCCCGCTCAATCTTGAACGTTTGGACGCGGCCACAGATTATATAATATAAACGGCCAGAGGCGTTTTTATTTTTTAATGATTGTGAATTCGGGTATGAAAAAAAGTAAGTCTCTTAGAAGTGAGATGTGAAAGATAGGTGGCCTGGAATGGAACCAGGGTTGCGGGGCGATCACGCGGAAGAGGAGCGATAAATATGAGTGGAGAGTGGGACGGAACGCGGATCGGAGATCTGTCAGGTGTGACAAGACAATAAGTGCCTCAATTTCGTACAAAAGCTTGAACTTCGGCGCGCGAACACGTACAACTTTCATATTACTTTCTTCATTTTGTGACTTTATTCATCTTTGAAATGATTGAATAAGTGTCAGAGTAATAAATTATCCGGGAGTGTGAGATGAGCTCTTAATTATTTAACTTTCTTCTGTTTTATACAGAAATGGACTTTTTTTTAATGCTTCATGTAATTAAGGGTGATCTTTCCAGTATTATTTGTACGAAATTATATATATGTATATCGACGATTTACACTGCTAGATTCGCTCAAAGCGACGCGGATACGGAGCTATTGTTACTTTTTCATATGTTTGTTTATGAAAATGGTGAATTTTCAATATTTAAAAACATTAGCAAAAAGTTTGAAATTAAACTAAGGTTATCCTCCCAAAGCTGTATTAATGGTAAATAATGTATACAAACAAGTGTATACTATTCTATTATTATACACTATACACACATATATTAGTTCTTTAAATAAATCGATACTAAATAATTACATTTGTTTATCAAGTTATTTCTTCCGACCTGACCCTTACTTATTATACTACATATGTAGGTAAGTATTAGGTAGTAAAAAAGTGTTCGGTTCTGGCGATGTAGGGTCGCAGTTCACCTAACACTCCCCCTAGCTTCGCTCGTCGTCGTACCTATACCGACCTGCCTTAGAGTCTCTGTAAAACTACTTCGAATTTCACTCCAAATGAACATTTGGCTAAACGTCTGAAATGCGGAAAGTAATGATGGATAAGTAAAAAAATTGCCTGTGAAACAAAAGTTGTTACAAGCCAAAGCTCAAATGACTGTGAATATCTGCCTACGAAGCAAGAGGTCCCGGGTTCGAATCCCTGTAAGGGCATTTATTTGTGTGATGAGCACGAATATATATTTGTTCTGAGTCATGGATGTTTTCTATGTATTTATTTATCTATATAAGTATGTTTATCGTCGTCTAGTACCCATAGTACAAGCTTTGCTTAGTTGGGACTAGGTCGATTTGTGTAAGATTGTCCCCTAATATTTAATTTAATTTAATTATACCTACGCATACATGGACTAATAGGATTAAGTCAGCAATTTTGACTTAGTGAGTAAACATGAGGACTGAAAAATTATGTGGTAAATTGCATTAGTGCAGAACTGCGAATATTTAATTCGAACATGTAATTCCAAATATATCTATATTATCAACGCCATATGTCAACAGACTAATAGCAACAGTTTTTAAACTATAGTTTCCGTTTAATTTAATTTTGCGATTGTACTGATGACCTATATGAACCCGTATTGGATGGAAACCAACTTATTTGCGTAGCATGTAACTGATGTAATTAATTAAGGCGGAGTTTACAATGCTCGTTTAGTTTCTGGGTCGGCAGGTGCATAGTGAGATCGAATTGCTTCTCTCGTGGATACGGCCCTTAAACTGGGGACCACACACTTTAGTCGTTTAAGGCCTCCCCGCACACTAGTAGTTTAAGGGCCCCCACACACTAGTAGTTTAAGGGCTATATTAGCGGGGACAGTTTTGCAACATTGTGCACTGATTTCCTTGTGAGTATAGCTTGACGTAGCTGATGGACACACGCCAGGCCTCCCACAAAAGGTTTTCGTGAATGACACTGTTTTCGGCAATCTCCTTGGGTCTAGGTTGTCAGGGTCATTGCCACACTGAATATTCCATACTGCCAACGTATTCTAAGTTAATAAAATGAAAGAAGTAAGATGATTGATAACAACAACAATATTTGTATATTTCACATTTTTCGCCTATAAGGTATACAAAAAATAAGCTGGACAGAAAGGAAGACAAACGAAGAGGACGATGCTACCATCCATTGCTTGTTGAAAACAATTCAAAATAGAAGAGGCAAAATGTTCGGACACTTAATACGGCACGACAGCTTCTTTTTAAATATCTTGGAGGGCAAGATCAAAGGAAAGACAGGCAGAGGAAGACAAAGTTACTGTCGAGTCGTACGAGGAAGTCGAGATGCTGGCAGAGGACAAAAATCAGTGGCGGTTACTCCACCCACATGAGCTCTTAAATAATGATGATGATAAGGGTACAAAAACGGAATTTAGCCGTTAGCTTTTTGGTGAAGGAAAACATCGTGAGGAAACCGTTCTAATCCCAATAAGGTCTAGTTTTCCCTCTGAGTTGGAAGGTCAGATGTAGTCGCTTTCGTAAAACTAGTGCCTATGCCATATCTTGGGATTAGGTGTCAAAGCGGCCGGGGTCTGTTCGGGCACAACCGGAAATAACGCTAGGAACAAAAACGGAATTATATCACTCAGACCAAGAATTAAAGACAGACGGAGCGTTACGAACAGTCAAGTAAAGCCAAACCACATACAAACAAAACCAATGCTGTCAAGATCATTTATTTCGAGTTTTGTGTGATTTAATTTGTTTAGCGTGTGCTAAACTTATGGGGCTTGGTTGAAAACCGGTTGGCTTCACTAGACTGTTCGTAACGCTCCGTCTGTCTTTTTTTCTTGGTCTGAGTTATATCATTACGTCGTCTGTACTTGATGATGGATACTGATTTTTAATTGTGTATATAATAAAATGACAGATGTCATTCGTTTCATTCATTCCATTCACACAGCTTTCATAAACATACCTATAGAAGTTTCAATTTTCCTTTACTCAGACTCGGTTGACTAAATAAAGGCAAGGTTACAATGTTGTTAAGTCGGCCCCTAAGTGCCTCTCGCGTTACCCGGCACGTATGTTATGTGACGAACGACACGAAACATAGTAGTTGCTCGTATCGTGTGCACTTGCATCGTTAATGCGTGCAACTATTCACGATACACTTTGGATTCGACTGTGTGACTAGACTTGACCTTTACGGTGAGTAGCCACCGTGTGAAGTTCTGAGGCGGAAAAAAATCCACCAATAGCATGGTTGGCCGCATTCGCGCGTCGTTTCCCCGTTGGTAAATTTTTTCCTCGCTCACCGCCTCGCTACCTCGCACAGCTCTTGTGGATACTAGGCTTAGATGAGTAACAAATGTGTTTGTTTTTAGAGTTGGGCACAACGGAACGTCATCGGACGTGCTCGGAGCAGCCCAACTGGGAAAGTGCCTCCACCTTACAGAAGACTCGCAGCCATGATAACACCAGCCTAACTAGCGTGATCGTGATGCTAGTAAGGGACAAATGCTCTCCTCCTCAGTCGCACACTTTTGACAGAGTGGTCGTGGTTGTTCCGGTGGCGTACGAAATTAAGGGTACGCGTATATGGTCAATCCTCGTAGGTCATTTCGGCCTGAACTGTTTACCTGGCAACGTCTCTCCATTTTCGCCGGTTTGCTGCGTTGCGAAAGCTTTCTGCTATAATGGTTTTCGTGGATGATTTAATTAGGTCTGTCCATCAGGTGGGTGGTTGGCCTCTGGATCGTCTGCCCCTACATGGCCCTGCACCACCAGTCTTTCAATGGAGTGCTCGTTCCTGAATGTCCCTGAACGGATTTAGAGAGATTTTCCGTATAGATAATTTGAGACCCTTGGAAGGATATCTGATACTTTTTATCTGGGAAATCATCCCTTATAGTAGAACTTTGGTTGAGTCGGCAATAATTAAGCTTCCGCCTACAATAATTTAATTGTAATCATGTTTCAAAGACGGTAACAAGTTCTACGCGGACGAAGTCGCGGGCAACAGCTAGTATAGTATAAACTCGTTTACACTGTAACAAGATAGTTAACTGAGCAATATTTTTAACTAGCTTCCGCCCGCGACTTCGTCCGCGTGGACCCGGGATAAAAACTATCCTATATTATAATCCAGGCTATAAACTATCTTCATGCAAAATTTCATTCAAATCGGTTCAGCCGTTTAAGCGTGATTAAGTAACAAACATCCAAACATCTAAACTTTCGCATTTATAATATTAGTAGGATTTATTTGTGAAGATTGTTTCACTGGTTGAGTTTTTAATATAAATTGGAATACAATTATATATTTTGGGCCCGAGGACGACGAGAGATGCACGAGCCTTAGCCAGCCGTCGCCACGGGGCGCGAGAAGGTTTTTCGCGCGACACCTCTCGCTTCTAAAGCCGTACGCTGAGTACTTATGCTGGTTTGCTCCCACGTATTGGCAAGCAGTTAGAATGTATACACTGGGCAGCGTTAAGATTTTGTAGCGTTTGAACAGGTCCTTGGCTGGGTGATCAACTGGTTTACGAGCAATGATTCGCAATGCACGCTTCTGAAGCTTGAATGGTCTATCACGATCAGCAGATGTTGCCCATAAGTCTTACTCCTTGTATTAAAATTGAATGAAAATATCCAAAATATGCTTTTTTTAATATTATTAATGGATAGCGTAGGAGCGAGCCTTACGCGATTGAAACATAATTAAAACATTATTAAGCTCTTAACTATTTGCAGGAAAGACAAAATTTGTTTTAAGAGTCCGCAGTAAGCTCGGCTGAATTTCACCTTCTCATACAAACATAATTACGCTCTCATTTTAAAACTACGTAATGGATTGTGACGAAACTATGCATATACATTGACATGAGGTATATCTGTCTGTAATTAGTTTATATGGTTCCAGGTTATAAAACAAACGAAATACAGCAAAAACTAGTTTTGTATGAAAAACTTAAATTCGCTGTATTTTTTTACTATTGTATCTGAAGCTACATAAACTAATTACAGACATAGATATACATCATGTCATTGTATAATGCAAAGTTTCGTTACAATCCAACACAGTTTTACTACGTTTGTATGGAGAATCGAGCTTACTGCGGACTCTTGAGCACTGTGTATGACCCGGTTGAGAAATGTAGAGGAGAACAGCCGGACAGCGAGACAGCGAGACAGTGGGACATTGGACATACGCTTGGCTTGCTCGTTCGATAACTTGAGAGCTCAGTCTATAACGGTCGGTCTCTGAAGTGTTGCGAGTATACCGCTGTACAGTGGAAATGACGACGAAGTCTAATAGAGTCATGAAGCGTCTAACACTAAAACGATTGTATCTAGCTTTAAGGCGCTGGGTTCAACAAAATTGCTGCTGGGTTTATGGTGATTTGTGTCCATAAGTTACATTTTAAGATGATTCTAGCCTTGCACAGTGATAGCAGTCCTACCTACTACTTATAGATCTTATGATATCGTATGGTATTTTGGTTATGTCTTTTGTGCCAATAAGCAATTTTTTTTTTTGCATTTAAGTAGGTTTTCTAGTATTATTCTTGACAAACAGGAATAGGATATAGGTAGGTACCTACGCTAATACGTTTAAAATTGCTTATCAATAATACAGCCTCTTGCAATCATATCTGACATGAGGTCTCAAATAGCTCATGCGCTCTATAACAGCTTCACAGATAAGGTTTTTCAAGTAATTTTCTCTTTATTGCATTGTAGTAAAGAGAAAAATGGGTAGGTATAATACACCTCTTCGGTGTCCGCTGTATGTACAATGTATGCTCCAAACGCGGGAATAATGGTTTAGTAATTTGGTAAAGGTAGGGAGAAACAAACAGCAAACTTTATCCTAAACTGAATATTGCGGCTTCAAAACGCCGTGCCGAGATGTAGCTGCGAATTCTGTTTAATATTGGAATATTGGAAATTATCGCGTGCTTTGAAACGCCGTTCTGACTAGATTAAGAAACAATAAGATCTGATTTTTAGATATACGATTCTTGACTATATGATTTTTATCTGATTTCAATAATCGATAAATGATTGCCTGATATTTCCTCGATAGAAAAAAAATCCAAAGTGGTCTATAATTTCCTTTTTTTACTCAGCCTACTCAAACAATACATTATTTTATGACACAATCAAGTTAGGTAATGTTAAAGTATTTTATTTAATAATATAATAAAACTTCACTAAGTTAGGTATTTATCGAAATTTGTCTAAAAAAGCCATTCCCGAAGTGTTGCATCTCTTTCTCGTGCGCGGAAGGCATAAGCGTGTCTGTCAAGGGGGCGTGGTCGACTCGAATCGAGGCATCCTTTAAAACCGCTTTATTCGGATCACCCCACCCCAACCGTCACCCCTAACGGAACTAGACTTCTACCTGCGCTTAGTTACTACGAATCGCGGCATCAAGATCAAGATATATTTGTGGGCGAGCGTTTAAATGAGCTTAAAACAAGTTACAGAATAGCGGGGGCTGCCAACGAACAGGTAATAGATGGGAAAATGTTCGTTCCAATTATCTAGATACCTGTGCTAAGTGAAGTGTTGCCGGGTAGAGATAATCCTTTAACACGGCCATTTGTTAGTGTTTCTGTGACCTTTAGTTTTTTCTGAAACTAATTGGGTCTAATGCGTTAACTGTACAACTTTAGTTTTATTTGTTTCAAGTTATATCCAGGGCACTTCTTTTGAATTACTATTAATATATCTCATACATCATTAATTTGTTTTTGTCGCAAAATTTCATGATTCTAGGCCGACGGGAACACTCGCACTTTAATAGCTTTCGGTATGAAAAAAATATCCTGTTTTTTTTTTTTTTTTTTATTTAGGCAACAAACAGTCAAATACAAAAATATTTTTTTACATTATGTTAAATAAAAGACCTTAAGTGCCATATCCTAAAATTACTTAATCATTTTAACCTAATCTGACTTATGAGCGGTAAGAAGCGAAAACCAATGCATTCATTCAAAAATCGAGTGCATTTTTATAATATATTTTATATTTCAATATTTGCCGCAGAATGGTGCATGTGTACACACGTATACGCACATGTTGTGCGCGCACGGGAGCACTACACGTTTAAGATTTTAAATGCAGAACCTAAAAGGGCTTATAATTACAAAAAGGACAATACTTAATATCTATATAGAGAGTTTCTAAGTATGGTGGTTATAACTTGGATTTTAAGTGACAAATAATTTGAGTTTTGAAACTTTGACAATAAATATCTAGTATTAATAAAATAAAAATTAATTTAAAGAAGGTCCCCAAGGTCGGACCCCTGCGGAAGGGTTCCCATAAGACTGGCTGCGTTCCCCCTTTAAATTAATTTTTATTTTATTAATTTTAGGTTACTTTTAGTCTATTTATATCTTAAATAATAATAATAAAATAAGTATGTATTATAGGGTATTTAGCTGGTTTTCGGCCTGTTAAGCAAAATATTGACACCTCAATATCTAGTCGAGAAAAAACAACATGAGACATGTTTGTGTTGTAATAATTGAGACAACGGTTGAAGTAAAAATACGAAATGATAGGCTTTGCCCTGGCTCCAGGCGCAGCATGAGCACGTTAGTGTTGTTCGATCGTTTTACGTCCGTCACCGTTTGGTCTCGTGAGTGCATGGTTTTGTTTTTATCATTCACTGCCGGTCAGGGCAGGGTTCTAAGCTACAAGTTAATGATTTCACAAATGTGAACTCGCAACGTTGAGGCTCTTGACCAATAACGAACAATAACGTTACTTGTGTAATATAAATATGTATAATGTAATATAACGTGTGTGCGCGTGTGCGTGTGCGTGTGTGTTTATGTGTGTGTTTGTGCGTGCGTGCGTGTGTGTGTTTTGCCTTTTATGTATAAATTACGACGTGTGTTAGTTGAACCACAATTATCATTTATATTTTAATCATAACATCTATTTAAGTAATGTATACTATCATATTGTATTTTATGGTTGTTAATACCAAATTAATATTTTGTGATTAAGGGCTTAAAGTGTGAATGACACTGTGTGACAAGGTAGCAATGCTGCTAATGAATACCTACTGTAACATCTGACTGTAATATAAAACAGGGGTACATACTACATTCTTACTAATATTATAAATGCGAAAGTGTGTGTGTGTGTTTGTCCTTCTTTCACGTCGCAACGGAGCGTCGTATTAATGTGATTTCTTGTAGGAGAGTGACATAGGCTACTTTTTCCAGCGGGAAAACATCTAATTCCAAATATGTTACATTTTCCTATAACTACGCGGGCGAAGCCGCGGGCATCAGCTAGTAGGTTATATTTTAAGCGCTCCAAAAGTGGCACAACTAACGGCCGTTCCCAATAATCAATCCACGGATAGTTTTCCTTACCAGCAGTTACATTTTGACACATTTTCTACGGGTAATATGTCAAAATGTAACTGCTGGTAAGGAAAACTATCCGTGGATTGATTATTGGGAATGGCCGTAAGTCAATTGCACCAACTTGCCTAAGTTTCACGTCGTCAATGGAAACGTATGCTGTCAGATATGTTGGCCATTTATAAACACGGAATTTCTTATAGACAACGTGTCTACCTATTTTTAACCGACTTAAAAAAAGGAGGAGGTTTCTCAATTCGACCTTTTTTTTTTTATGTATGTCCGCGGATAACTTCGTCATTTATGAACCGATTTTGATTATTCTTTTTTTGTTGGAAAGGGAGTATCCCAAGGGTGGTCCCATGGTAAGGAAACCAGGATCTGATGGTGGAATCCTGAAGAAATTGAGGGAAACTCTCGAAAAAAATGTCTTTCCGACTAGTGTGTTCCTTAATATTATTCAATATAAAGAATTTTAAAGCCCTATTATTTTCCCTAATAATCAACGCATTTGCTCTCGGAAATCAGTTCATGTGGTAAATTGGAAAATAAATGTGGAAATGTTCTCGTGGCTTGGCGGAGTACTAAATTGAAGTCGGTTAAAACTTTGTTTTTAAAGTAAATTATTTATATTACAATGCCATGTCATGTCTTACAACGAAATCAGCAAAATTAAACGTCTAGTTCGGAACACGAGACGCCATCCTCTCTGGCACAACCAGAATCTACTGATGAAATTGGTGAATTTAAAATAGTTGAAATAGAAAATTCGACATCAGTGTCATGCGTCTATGGCAAAATAAAATTATAATGGTTCAAATCTATGGCATACTTTAATTAAAACGAAAGTTGTCACTGTCAGATCAATGTCAGATGTCAATGAAATTTACGCTGGACGCGACTAAAATAAATTTTAAGTGATTTTGTAAATAATTTTGTAGGTACCATGGAAATAGTACGATCCTCGAAACATACTAAAATAATTATGGACCATTTGTTTTACAATATACTATTTGTTTGATAATAGACATGGATGAAACTAAAACGTTGTGAGTTGTGTTTGTTTTGAATAAGTTGCTGTGTGTGTATGAAGTGTGGCACTGCATTTCATCTGTTTGCTGACAATATTCACCGACAAGGTAAGTCTCCATAATTATATTTTTTATGTATATAATATACACACGGCTGCGGCGTCGTCAGCTCTAGGCTTGAACTTGGCTTGACACGCTCCCGCGTGTCTAGATTCGGTACCAGAGATAGGTAGTAACCTAATTATGAGAAACTATTCGCCTTCTTTCGCTTTCAAAATTGCTACAATACGATTACTGTTAGTTAACCACTGCCACTGACAGATGGATTGCCTTCATTTAATTTTCAACAATAGTTATTACTTAATCGGTAGATGTGGGTAACAGTATTCTGAAAAATGCTTTATCTGTATGAAATTAAAGTTGAAAATTAAATGAAGGCTATCCATATGTCAGTGGTTAACTAACAGTAATCGTACTGTACAAGATGTGTACTTTTGTAGGTCACAGACAAATGATTACAATACAACTAATACAGTTATGACCTACAAGGCCAGCCCTCTGATGGATGATCAAGTCTTAGGTATGTTTTGGAACCTAAAAATGCATTCAGGGTACATGTATATGTATGCCTTCAAGATTCATTTGAATTTTATAAGGTAGAGCCAAGGAAATGGTGATACAAAAACGTATGCATAGCATGCTTGATGTCATAGATTATGGAAAAATCTGATGCGGTAAGGCCTGTATGACGGACTGCAATCGCCCTGCAAGCTCCAAGAAAGAGCTAAATAGGAGATGAAGACCCTAGAATTTCATATACGTGTCTCACTTTGTCTTAAGGCTCACTTTCACTGGTCGTCTCCATATAGTTTGCAGGGTGGTGGTAGTCTACCATACAAAAATATGAAATACTAGCTTCCGCCCGCGACTTCGTCTGCGTGGTCCCGGGATAAAAACTATCCTATAATTGAATCCAGGTTATAAACTATCTTCGTGCAAAATTTCATCTAAATCGGTTGAGCGTTTAAGCGTGATTGAGTAACAAACATCCAAACATCTAAACATCCAAACTTTCGCATTTATAATATTAGTAGGATGTAATTAAGCGATATACCGAAATTGAATATGGTATTTTTGTATGAATATAAACCGGTATACGGTATCTGACCGAGAGAAGTCGCAAGCGTCCACAGGCTTCCCCTGCTGTCGGGTTTACATGCAGACCATATTGACCGTCGTAGTACAAGTTTACGTCAAAAAACATCACGGATTGGCACCCGGCTCATTTTACGAGTGTATTTGGTATCGATATCAATCATAAGCCTGCCTCAGAGACGAGACTGAGGCTGAGTAAGTAAACAGTGGATATATTAGAGCTGCCATAAAACGCGGGTCGATCTTTGGCTTCGCGGCAGTAAACTGCGGGCATTCACAAAGCTTTTCGACCACTTCGCTACTAACGGACCAGTATAATAGGAATTATGACACATACGTCAGAAGCAGTATTTTTTGACTGAAGATTTAAGGTCACCTCGGACCTAACTGTTCTTCACTATCCACAGTAGAATTTTCTGTTAACCGCAGGTTAACATCAGCTGCTATCGTGCTTATACTTTTCGTCCTTGCATAAAACCAATTGTAATCATTTTTTTTTTACCAGCTGCAACCTTTTTCTTTCGTAATCTCAAAAATAATTTAGTATAGAGTGGTGCATTATCAGTGACGCTCTGACGATTTATAAATGTAATTTGAGACGTTTGTGCTAGATTCTTCGAGGTAGTAGCTACACGCCTCGCCTCTTTAAGGTTTTATTTTTATACTACGACGGTGGCAAACAAGCGTACGGCCTGCCTGACGGTAAGCGGACACCGCAGCCTATAGACGAATGCAACGCCAAAGGAGTAACATGGGCGTTGCCGACCCTTGATATGTTTGAGGATTCGCCGTGTTGACAGCTGAAGGAACAAATTCCCTCGCTCTCAACACAACGCATCCTCAGGAGCTCTGGCGACCTTACTCACCTCCAGGAACACAACACTACTACAGAGCAAGTAGTAGTGAGTAGTGTTATTATGGCTTTGGTCTTCTGCAAGGCGGAGGTACTTCCCCAGTTGGGCTGATCCACATTCGAGCGGGATGACATTTCGCTGTGCCCTACCTCACCTAAAAGCTAGAGGGGGGGAGTGATTGAAGAATATGTCATCGAATGGACTGAAAATGAACTGTAATAAGTGCTGCTACATGATATTCCGTCGTGGGTTTAATAGCCCTGACCATGTTTGCGACATTCCTATTTCTAAGTCAGGTTGTGTAAGGTTTTTGGGTGTTGAACTGGACTCCTTTTTAAGATGGCACAAGCAAATTGAACAAGTATCTAATAGGCTGGCAAGTGCCTGCTATGATTTAAAGTGTATAGCCAGTACAGCTTAGAAAGAAACACTAAGAGCAGTCTATTTTGCTCACTTTGAAAGCATCATCAGATATTGCATAGAGGTATGGGGTAATGGTACAAATATAAATGCGCTACTATTGAAACAAAAAAAGGCCCCGTTTTATCTCGGGGTGCTCACGTATACCTGTCACACATCGATCAATATTTATAGAGCATAAGATAATGACTGTTATTTCCCTTTATCTTTATTGTATCTGCTTATATGTATTTAAAAACAAAGATCAATTCAAAACAGCTAGACAAAACACGCAAAGGCAACTTAGACATAAGAATGAATTGTTAGTGACCAAATGTAATTTTATGCATTTCGATAAAAGCCTAAACAATACCGCAATTAGAGTATATAATAAACTAGACGATAGTATAAAACAATGTGATGACTTCCGGACGTTTGAAAAATTGAAACAATATTATATTAACCGACCTTACTATTCAATTAAAGAATTTTACGCTAATGCATTAGATTAATTAACGATTTACAACTTTATTATTTTAAATTCACTGATTTTTCACGACATGACTAATTTACATATCTAATGAATTTTCATTCGAACCTTACCAGACATAACATATTTTATTATATTTTGTGATTATGACATTTTATTACTTATTTGGTTCTGTTTTTCTCTATGACATTGTATAATTATTGTTTCAACTCTTGCTTCCTATTTCCATTGTATTATTACCTATTATTATTTTATGATTTAATTTAATTTAATTGACTACATTGTGTTTGCATGCATTTAACTATGTTTTACAGCAAATAAATGATTTGATTGATTGATTGATTGATAGCAAGATTGCTCCGATAGCTCAGTTGGCTAAGAGCGACGGGCCGCGTATGCCTGAGGGTTGCAGGTTCCAATCCTGTTCGAAGTAGTGAACGAAAAAAACATATAATGCGAGCTCCTTACAAATTTCTACCCAAACATGTGCCTCACACTCGATAATGATGCGCATGTTCGAACTAAACAGCTGCCTGGCATCGTTTTGAGACCCCGCCCCCTCCCCGCAAGATGAAAATTTGCGGCGCTACTTAGACTTCTATGGTTTTTTCGTTCGCTGGTTCGAAGCGATAAAATTATTTTATTTGTATTTCTTAGTAAGTAGATTATTTCTAAGTAGTTTGCCCTTCGGGTATCTGAAGCTACCTGATAAACCCCAGCCAACCTACCAACAAATTTTCCGATATTCATGGAATTTCATATTCCTGGATGAAGGAAAATAAATTTTCTGACATAAGACAGAGCTGTCGTAAGTGGTTTAATACTATTAACGCAACCTTAGATTGCGTTCGAACATTACTAATCTAGAGGTCAAATCGTTCCAGAGACAAGCGCGTAGCCGCAGGCGAATACAAAGCCTTTGATGAATAGGTAAGATGATCGTTTGAAAAAATGGGCAGTCGTTAAACAGCGTGACTGTTCTGAATCCAATTTGAAACATGGCCGATGATTTGAACGGTTACAGACTGGGTTCAGCAAATAAAACCCGGACAAGTGCGAGTCGGACTCGCCCACCAAGGGTTTCGTAACAAATTACATTGATAGATTAATATTATAAATGCGAAAGTGTGTCTGTCTGTCTGTCTTTAGGTCTGGCTCTCTGTCTATCTATCTGTCTGTCTGTTACCTCTTCACGCTCAAACCGCTAACCGATTTGTATGAAAGTTGGTATTGAGATAGTTTGAGTCCCAGGGAAGGACATAGGATAGTTAGTATTCCGGATATTATCCTCTAATGGGGTGAAATGGAGGATGAAAGTTTGTATTGACCTACGATATAAACGGTTTCCACGCGGACGGAGCCACCACGGGCAGAAGGTCAGAGTAGGGTAGGTCAGGTAGTGTCAAATAAAAATATCATCACCACATAATTTCTAATGTTTTTATCTACTTTAATCAGTAATCAGTATCTTTACCTTTAGGGCCGATTCAGACCGGAATGGCAGAGGCCGGCAGCGGCGCGGCGAGCACTTTCAGTGTCAAATTATTTTAAATTTTACACACTAAAAAGTCCAGTACGCCAAGACGCGCGTGGCCGCGACTGCTCGAGTCACCGCGCGACTTTTTCGAGCTTTTCAAGCGGTACTGGACTTTTTATTATGTAGATAAAGTTTAAAATTATTTGACACTGAAAGTGCTCGCGGCGCCGCTGCCGGCCGCTGCCATTCCGGTCTGAAGCGGCTCTTGTACGTTACCCACTTTTGCGTTGCGCAGTTGGGTAAAAATTAGATCCATGTTATCTTACTAAATAAATTAATTGAATTGATTCCGGGTTCCTTGCATTGAAAGTGCTAGTCTTGGTAGGCGTGAAAGCGACTGCCGGTGACAAATACCTACTATTAAACACCTATTTGTATTAAATCGTGGGGGTAATTTGTAGTAATTATATTACCTGCTACAATGAAAAAAAAAATAGAAATACATGTCTTTTGGAATGAATTCGCCTATTCCACATATCGCTACTGCGATATCCCCCCCAGTGGGGACACGTGGAATATTTTTCCATTCGTTTCTACTGGTAGGGATACATGTAGTTGAGTCGTCCATCTATCCCTCCCGGTTTTCAATGGTAGGGCAAGACGGAATTTATTCCACTTATCCAAATTACTTTCCCCCCTGGTAGGGATAAGTGGATTCTTTTCCATGTATACCTAATTTTTGTCTCCCTGGTAGTGATAGTCGGTTTTTTTTACCTATCCCTACTAATTTACTCCCTAGTAGGGATACATGATTTTTTTTCCATTCAGTCCTAGTTACTTGCTGTTTGGTGGGGATATATGTATGGAACTTCTTCCACTCAGCCCTACCTACTTGCTGTTTAGTGGGGATATATGGAACTTCTTTCACTCAGTCCTACTTACTTGCTGTTTGGTGGGGATATATGGAACTTCTTCCACTCAGTCCTACTTCCTTGCTGTTTGGTGGGGATATATGGAACTTCTTCCACTCAGCCCTACTTACTTACTGTTTGGAAAGGGTAATAGGTATGGATTTTTTTCCACTAACACCGCTTATTATATAGCTATAGCTTCTGCCCGCGACTTCGTACGTGCATAAATTATGGTTTACGGGGTATTCTTATGTTTAACCATACTACATTCTGAAAATAAAGATTTCAATTCAATCGATTCTGCGTGTAACAGTTCAAATTCTCTTCGAATCTAAATAAACACCCTCTGTCGATCGATCGAAACTTGGTCGTCAATAATATTATATAGATGCCCAAAGTATCCTTTAGAGAACGCTCCCTATCCGAGCCCTAGGCCCGAAGGCCCTAGGGCGAGCCCGACGGACACTCACTATCCTAAGGTGTCTTGCAAGCGAGACCTGAGGCCAAAGTGCCGAGTGTTGAGGCAAGAGAGGCCGAAGGCCGAGCTCTTCATTGGAATTAAAGGCCTAAAGTAAACCTTCAGAGAGCGGTCTCCATGCACAATGCGAGCTCGAGGGCTTAAGGCCCGATCCCCCAAGGATACCCTTACTTGCAAGCGAAACCTGAGGACCGAAGTTCTGAAGCTAAACGGCGAGGCAAGCGGAGCCGAAGGCTGAGCTTTTCGTAGGAATGACAGGCCCTAAGCATGCTTTTAAGAAATAAAAAAAAACTACTTAATTGGAATGTTACCCATTTATCCGTACCAAAAAAAACAATCAGGCAGAGATGTAAGGAATACTTTCCATCTATCCATACCACAAAACCATCTGATAGAGATGCAAGGAAAAGTTTCCATCTATCCCTACCACAAAACCATCTGGTAGAGATGTAGGGAAATGTTTCCATCTATCCCTACCAAACAACGAGCTTGTAGAGATCAATGGGAAAAATTCCATATATCTCTACTAGGGGCAAAATAGTAAAGATACGTGGAAATAAATCCACCTACCGCCACCGGGGGGGAAACAGTAGGTATACGTGTAAAAAGATCCAACTATCCCCACTAGGGGTGAAATGGTAGGGATATGCGGAACATAATCCATTTGACATGAATTAGTAGGGCTGGGTGGAAAAATATCCCTACCAGTAGAAATAAATGGAAAAATATTCCACGTGTCCCCACTGGGGGGGATATCGCAGTAGGGATATGAGGAATAGGCGTTCCTTACTACGTACTTACGTATAATGTATTTTTGTGTCTTCTCGTTTCCTATTCAATTAGTAAATAATATCATATTCTATACCCTAGAAGTTGAGTCTTAAATAAACTTGCCTAAAATCTGAACCTCACTAAACCGGCCGAAAATTAAACAATATGAACATGGACATGATTTATTGTCCGTTTACAGCAATTCCTTTGGTCGTATGTATCTTGAGTTATATCTCTCATCTTGTGGTATTATATTGGTAATAAAGCATAGCCTTTTGAGTTAATTAATTTCCTCTGTTACATCCAAACACTTGACTATAAGCAACTAATTAAAAAGCTTAATTGCCAGACCAGCAATAAACAGACGACAGAAGTTGCTCTCATTGTTTTGAGTGCCCCTTAACTGAAATAAAGTTTATTGAATGCTTCGGCTATGGCAGTAAAACAAAGTTGAAATTGCCATCCCGAGAGATATCGTTTAGTTTGACATGATAATATGATAGGACTGGGTCGTTTTTGTTATGTATAGATTCGAATTGTCTGAGTTTATTGGATTTCATGAATAACATAAGTAACAGTGATGTTGGCTTATAGGCGGTCATCAGTCATCACACTGCCGCCGCATCCCGCTGCGTTGTATGCCAGTATCTCTAGTCCTATATATAAATTCTGCACTGCACGGTTAGTCAATCAAATCAAATCTAATTATTTATTTCAGACTCGTGTCCATATCGTGTTAGTAACAATAAAAACTTATAAAACTACGTTAGTTACATTAAATTATACACCGAACCTCTTGAGCCCATGTGTAGGGCGTTCCAGTGTCGCCACACTGCGCAAGCAGGACGGTCCCAAATCAGCTGAAGAAAGCTGTTGGAACTATCATGCACACGACGCATGAGGGACGCGGTTCTGTGTCTCATAATGGCACTGAAACCATCGACCCGTCCCTCTGCGAACATCCCAGATGCGCTGCAGTACCGTGACATTCCCATCAACCCTCTGAAGCCGTTGTTGTACTGGACACGCTGGGCATTGTTTAATTTTGTAAGTGTAGTTCGTCCATAGGCTGCACGTGTAAAAGGACTGACAAAAAGCCTTCGCATTTGTAGTTGACAAGTACATATTTGTTGTAGATGATTTGGTTGGTGTCTATTCCGCTTTCCTTCAACCAGGCAGGGGTAATAATAGTGGCCTACATACATCTCTAGAGCTTACAGCTTTGTACATGGTGAATTTTATAAAAAGTTTGGTAGTTTCATAATATTAGTAATAATCCTAGCTATTATCGCTAGAAATATTTAAATATAAGCTAATATATGTTTAAGACAGACGTCCTCACACTTCCATAATTAGTATTCTGCTAGGCACAGCTAGGACACCATTAGGAATGGGGTAATTTACTCTTTAAATTTAATTGATTAGTGTTGCAAAATGGATAGTCTCTCTTCCTAGTCGTTTCCCTCACTCTGCTGAGGATCGTAACTCCTTGCTACTCTATCAAATAGATGTCATCAATCACCAGGAGTTTATTAGATTGACTGCAGTTGTGGAAGTTCCTACATTGGCGAGACCAAGCGAACCATCGCGGAAAGGGTCAAGGAACATATTGCGGCTGGTAAAAATCGGCAGGTGAATAAGTCTGCGATAGCCGAGCATTTGTTGGAGGCAGGACCAAACCACTGGATTGAGCTCCATAAACCGAAAGTCCTGTCTACGGAACGTCATTTCTACAGTAGAAAAATACGTGAAGCCGTTGAAATCATAAAACATCGTAATTTCAACCGGGATGACGGTTTTAAGATTTCATCTTCGTGGAATCCTGTTATAAGTAAATGCCAGAGTCGAAAAACATCGTCCGTTATATCACCAGACATTATTAGTGTTGTGTGTCGGCCGGGGGACAACCCTAGTGTACAAGTGGTTAATAAAGAAATACCAAATGCGGGTAGTTTGGAAAACCCGCGCAGCAAGAAGATGTTGATACCCGCTCAAGCCAGTTGTCCCGAGACCATGGATGTTGCAACACATCCGAAACGTCGGGAGACCTCAGTGAGGTAAATAAATAACCCTCTGCAACTGTGGTGAATTTTTTAGAAAGATTCTACTGATGTGGAGTCTGTGAGACGTCATTTTTGATCATTCATAAAAAAACATAATAACACAAAAATACCAATTATAATTTTTTAAAACGAATATTTCATTTATGATTCGTTATAGTATATTATAAAATTGGTTTAGAAGTAAAATAGAGAAGTAATATATAATCAACTTTAATCAGATCACAATTTCAGATATTTTGTACTTAGGTTCACTATGACATAATAAAAAAAAAGAATAGACAACTGCGTTAAATTGAATAAATATTTCTTCTTCATAAGTAGGTACATAGTTTGTAAAAAAATCTACTAAATCTAAAGGAAGAATAAGGCACTAATCAGTCTTTAAGTTGGCACTTATTTTAGAGATCCATTGCATTCTACGAATACATGGTCCGAAAATTTGTAACAAATTGCTCACAGCAGACGAATCTTGTCTTTCTCTTCAATCTAGCAGCACATATGGTACATGTTATGCGTCCAGACGGACCTGGTGCTAGTTGAGAGGCAGGTAGAGGAGAGGCAAATGGTTTCCTAAAATCATCAGCCAGGGTCAGGGACCTCAACTGAGTCATCTACTACTTCCCTAAAATCACCTTCGATTAGTTCGTCCAGCCATTTACTAATTTGTTGTCACTAGCGATCACTGGAAACCCGTTGTGAGTTCTATCTATGATTTGGACTCCCGTGAGCCGCGATCAGTCATCTAAAATAAAATATTCTTGTGGTGAGGTCTGTGAGGCACTATAGAAACGTTGCTATTTTTCTGAGGTCTGTCAGACATCAGACATACACTATGAATATGTAGAGGATTTTTATGAGGTGAGGTCTATTGGACACTATGGACATTATATATTATTATAGATGTGTTTATGAGGTGAGGTCTGTCAGACTCAGGGCTTGTTGCTGTACTCACGTCTGTGGGACACCCGCAGCTCGTACCTCCGAGCCTGTGCACCAAGACACCGTTTGGGCGTCAATTATCCATACCGCAAGTCGTTCTAGGAAGGTACTGAGCTAGTCAGAGCTATATCAAACTAAACGGCGAATTGGCAACATGTTTATTTGGCGGTGTCTGATAGACCGCACATCAGTCGCAGAGGGATAATTTAATTATACGCGATTAAGGCCCGTTTAGTATAAATAATGTGTGAGAATCGTGAAAGTTTAAATCAATATACATATTATCGAAATCATACAAAGATATGGAACTTGAAAGTTTAGAAAAAATATATTTTTGTATCGTCCAAGTGTAAATTTAAAGTTACGTAAAGGATACTTATTTGATCTGCTTTAGTTTAGTCAACCTATTATTATTATTGTTCATTGTATGCCGCTTCGACGAGCAAGCGGTGTATTGTGGCAGCCCATTTAATTTTTTAGTGTTCACCGTTAAGGCCCGTTGCCTCCAGGAAATTCAAGATTCTTAGTCAATCTAAAGGATTGTTTTTTCATCAGCCGGACGTTTTCGTTATCAACATTTAAATTAGAATTTCCAATTGGATCCAAACAGACATCCCTTATTTATTTACCAAATTGTTCACTGTTATTTTTACCATTTGTTAATACCTACCCCAAACAACATCGGAGATATAATCCAAAAGGTCTGGGGATCCATTCAAATTAACGTATTCGAATCGCTTGCGAACTTAAACCGTTCGTAGAAAAATAAGTAATCGGGGTCGTTTCATTCTTACAAACACGGCAATATCGAATTGGGATTCTACGAATGCGGCTGCGACATTAAAATGTAGGTACGTAACCTAGGTAAGCCATTTTCCATAAGATGAGATAAGATAAGTTTGGACGATATACGGGCTGGCACGCGCCCCATACAAAAGCTTGTATTTAGGACCAACGTAGTCCCCTACCTAATTTTCTTCTTCAAATTTAGACCTATATGAACATTTACTAACATATTATATTGTTTTACTATGCTCCTATGTTTCGTGTTTTAAACTATTATAACATTTGACATCTTTACGCAATGCAAATGTAAAGTAAGTGTATTTTAAGCCAGCGGCTCCAGTTCATTAACAAAATAAACTGTAAATTCTATTAAATCAAAATATAAGAGCATACTTAAACTTTTTCTCCAATATGCTCGGAAATGTGCACCTTACTGTAGCAAAAATAGTACGTGAAGTTCCTCGTTACTGACAAGCGCAAATTTAAAAAGTTAATAGTACATTACTGCAGAGGCCGTGAAGTAAGTATCTTAGTTGTAGTTGTATCCGGCCTCGTCTACGACTCGGCCGTCTACTCCAAACTCGTCCAGCAATCCCTGTTCCGGCCGAGGATTGTATAGTGCTTTCCTCAAACGATGTGAGGAAATATTAAAAAAAAAATTATTACAATCGGAACGAACGATCAGAAAACAATTGTGTAATTTGCCGCCTTTTTTATTTTTTAAACATGCCATTTGAAGAAGCCGTTCGAGCACCATGTTTAACCGCACATAAGTATAGTACCATAGATTTTGTTTTTTTTTCTTATGTCGCAAGTATGCTTACAGAGCCTAGTGATGGTTGGCAGTATGTTTTTCCTTTGTCAGTTTAATATTAGTAAGCAAATTTAAAAAGTTAGAGTAGCGGACAATAATGGTTTTACTTAGGGTTTTCATACATTACTTCTTGGCGTAAGGCCAAGAAGTAATGTAGGGAGCCTTAAACAAGAAACTTCATGTCTTCATTTCGTGATATTAACGCGTACATTCCGAGCATGTTTGAGAAAAAGTCATTACTTTACAGTTTTAGGAAAATGTATGAAATTCCATTACTGTATACTTTTTTACCTTTTAACCATATGTTTTGACTAAGACAAATTACTACAAACAGCCAAATGCTCGTACGTTTAAAGGACTAACAATTTGTCACAACAACTTGATTTAGTTAGACTGGTTAGTAATGTATGGCTGTAACTTTCGAACTATTGCAAGTTGGTGTGACAAATTGCGCCCGTTTGTAGTGGCAATAAAATTTTCCCGCGTTTTCTTTTTTTAAATTGTCATAGACAAAACGCTTACTTTTGTAAGTGATCGAAGTGACGTTTTTAAAAATGTCTCAAATAGTTTTAAATTACGAAATAAAAATCTTAACGAATTAAATTTCAATCCCGTTTACTCTTCAATAATTTAAAATTGTGATCGATTTTGATGTTTTATTTATTTTTATTTATGTTAATTGAAACTGGCACCATGAGTCATGCCGTGTACCTACTTTAAAAAATAAGTTGGGCGGGACCTTGATATTTAGGTTAGGTATTGACATACACACTGTTTGAAAACATTATTGTTGAATGAAATTATTATTTGATTTCCTCGCATTTTTGGAGAAAAGCACTATATCTGCCTCGGCGGGAATGGCAATTCGTGGATTCGTATCTACCTATTCAGCTTCGCTTCATCTGACAAAATCAACCCAATTGCTATTTCCCGGGCTTTGCAGTAATGTACTATTATTTAATCTATGTTACAAAAATATTTCCATAAGTAGATTTAGTTTTCGCGGAGGAAATAGAGCACTATGGTGGCTCGAAATTCAAGTTTTTGTATGGACCGGGCGTCATCTTGCATTTTCCTTTAATTGGTGCTTTTATTGGTTCGCATGGAGATAAAAGTTGGAGTGAGAGGTTGGTTGGAGGAAAAACATTGAATTAAAAGTTTTTCATAGATAAAACGCTAGTAGCTTACAAATACTCAAAGAAATAAAACAGATAAAGACAGACCCTTTACTGTCCACTTAAATTTCACGTGTGCCAATCCGATCGAGTCAGAACGGGTGCGCGTCAAATACCAACTGAATTCCAATTCAGCCTTAGGTCGAATACGACCCCGGGCTCGTAACGATGATTTTTTATTGAAATTCTCCCGTAATGGTATCGATAATAGAGCGGACGCGGAAATGGGACGACATTATTGAAGTGAAAACTTCTTTAGCGGCGCTGTACACTTTTTGGGATGGGGATTTTTTTTTAAACTCGCCACACGCCACATAACTGTACGATATCACGTGACTGTAAGATTCAACACAGGTCACATGACCGTAAGATTCGACAGATTGAAAATTCGTAAGACGTACACGTAACCTGTTTTGGTTCAGCTTGTCACTCAATCGTGAACGGGTTGTCGATTATTTATTTGGATGTTCCATTTTCATGTAGGTACCATTTTCATGTAGTTACTGGGAGCGGGTAGCGGTTCGATCTTGTTTTTGCGAGGGTTGTACAATTTTAAACGATTCTAATCTGATTTATTCGATGATGGTAGGTATATATGGTCCATTATACATATGTTCATGCTTAGTAAGTTATGGTGACAAGTGCGGAGGAGACTGAAACACATACCTTTTTAGGGTTCCGTAATCGACTAGGAACCCTTAAAGTTTCGCCGTCCGTCCGCGGATAATCTCAGTAACCGTTAGCACTAGAAAGCTGAATTTTGGTACTTATATGTATATCAATCACGCCAACAAAGTCGTAAAATAAAAAGTGATTTTTTGTATTAGGGTACCTCCCCTATACGTAACGTGGGGAGTGTGTTTTTTTTCATTTCAACCCTAACGTGTGATATATTATTGGATAGGTATTTAAAAATGAATAGGGGTTTGCTAAAATCATTTTTTGATAATGTTAATATTTTCGGAGATAATCGCACCGGAAATAAAAAAAAAATGTGTCCCCCCCCTCTAACTTTTGAACCATAAGTTTTAAAAATATGAAAAAAATCTCAAAAGTAGAACATTATAAAAACTTTCTAGGAAAATTATTTTGAACTTGTAAGGTTGAATAGTTTTTGAAAAAAAATACAAAATATTTTCTGAACGAAGTTGGTAATTTAACCGTATAAGCAGGTGTTTATTGTACCTGTAATTTCTACAAAATCACAATGAAATGACGTGCTTTCAAATAAAGAAAAAAGACGGTGAAAATCGATTCACGCAATAAAGAATTATCCCATAAAAATCATCTTCCATACTGTAAGCTCGCGCGCAATAGTTTACTTAATATGCCGATAGATGTCGCTGTACACGGAACGCTCACATTGTACATGGCGCTGTTAAGATTTTTCCTGATTTAATGGGGTCGCCCCAGGTGCGCTCATACATTTGGTCGAAAATTTGTCATGCTCGAATTGTCTTAGTTGTCTTTGGTCGTTTGTTGTCTAATAATAAAATTGTTTGCTATCGCTAAGTATTGCTTGTATTGTGTCTGTCTATAATACATGGTCGATTTGATTTGGGAATTTGAACTCTCTTGCTCATACATTCGGTTCACGGAACGGGCTACGGAACCCTACACTAGCGTGGCCCGACACGCTCTTGGCCGGTTTTTATACCATAAAGCGAGGTGTAAAATATACATACATATGTCCTGTAGTCTGTATCTGTAGTCCATAAGTATAATGGTAAAATATTTTTTGAAATAGGATATGTAGCTTGTTTTAGGCGGTAATCTAGATTTACTGTCTACACCACAAACTTACTCATGTAGGTACCATAATATTACAAGTAGCTTGGAACTGTAGAACTCGCAAGCTTGTATTTTGTTTTTTATCTTCATTTATTTGTGATACGAAAAAGTAAACCGGCAAAAATGATATAAAGTGATTCCAAAACTTGTAGAGGAGAACAGCCGGACAGCAGGGCACCCAGAGGCTCTAGTATAGTATAAGTTTTACCGAAACAAAACGTTACGACGGCGTTTGCGTTTAGCTGTCAAATCCCATACAAATTGAGGGTAAAACGCAAAAGCGATCGTAACGTTTTGTTTCGGTAAAACTTATAGTAGAGCCTCAGACATTTGACTATTGCCCCGAGCTGAAGCATAGAACTTCGTTAGCTTCGTTCGCTCTTCCGAAAATGTTTTGTAATTGAACAACGTGTAAATATTTTGTCAATGTCTAAATGAATACCTATTACCTAATTTGTACTTAAGTGAGTATTGTTTTGAATTCTCAATCATCGTCCTTTGTAACCCCCAGAGCCCAGTTCGTAGATCAATTAGCAAAGTGTAGGTACCTACTCGGATAAATTGAAAACCTCCAGGCGCCCAACTAGTTCATAACGTGGAGAACTTTCCGGTTCATTTGCTTAATGGACAAGTTGCGACTTGCTTTAACTGTGTGTTGTCTCCTGCACACTATACCCGATTTTAGAAACATTATGAAATTATCTACCTTTAAACCGGTGCACGGACCACCGTGCGAACACCAGGTTGTGGTGGTTACAGCGGTGGCCATTGTAGCCGAGCGGTAAGACGCGCGACTTTCTACCTTAGCGGTGCACGGACCACCGTGCCACCACCAGGTTGTGGTGGTTACAGCGGTGGCCACTGTAGCCGAGCGGTAAGGCGCGCGACTTTCTACCTTATTTAAAGCGGTGCACGGACCACCGTGCCACCACCAAGTTTTGGTGGTTACAGCGGTGGCCACTGTAACCGAGCGGTAAGGCGCGCGACTTTCTACGTTATTTAAAGCAGTGCTCGGACCACCGTGCCACCACCAGGCTGTGGTGGTTACAGCGGTGGCCACTGTAGCCGAGCGGTAAGGCGCGACTTTCAATCTAGACGTCGTTTTTTCGAACCAGTGTCCGGTTCGCTGTGGCAGAAACACACTTATTTATGTGTTTTTTATTGTTTAGTATGTGTCTTGCGAGATTGCGAACAAATGTAAGTATCTTTCTTTCTAACTGTTTTTGTGAGATACGCGTGACATACGTATGAGAGTGAGATACGTATGACAATAGGTGTAGGCACTAAATAAAATAATTAATAATGATGCATTTTCTTGAAAAAGGATTAAGAATGTAGTCAAATGGAGAAAAAAAAAACAACGCAAGAGCAGCTTAAGTAATCACAATGTTATAAGTGTCCAAAGTTTTAAGAGGAGTCTTCATATGAAACGATTGTCATTTACTAGGACGGTCGTAGATCGTGATGTCACGATCTGTTAGCGTTTTCTGTCTCTAGCAAGCAACAATAAAATGGTTGTAGCTTCATAATTTTTTGAGATATTTGAATGGGATTTTCGTCAGTAGGCATATTTTTTGCCTTCTTTCTTTTGAAGTATCTAAATAATACATTTGGAGTCTACAGCCGTAGAAGAACGAAGATCCGTTATATGTATAATGTGAAGTATGTTTTCGAAATCCGATGATTTCTTTCGGGGTTTACCCCTAGACATGCTTAAATCTATATATATAAACCTTGTTTGTTCAATTTGACGACCGTTTTAGCCTAAATAGTTGGTAGTGACCCTGCCTACGAAGCAAGAGGTCCCGGGTTCGAATCCTGGTAAGGGCATTTATTTGTGTGATGAGCACGAATATTTGTTCCTGAGTCATGGATGTTTTCTATGTATTTAAGTATTTATTTATCTATATAAGTATGTTTATCTTCGTCTAGTAACCATAGTACAAGCTTTGCTTAGTTTGGGACTAGGTCGATTTGTGCACGATTGTCCCCTGTCCCCTAATATTTAAATAAAAAAGTCCTGCCTGCCTGACTGACTCAAATCAACGCCCAACCCAAACCGTTGATCCTAGAAAGCTGTTTTTTTTCACAAAAGGTACCTAGTTTATATAACATAAGTACCCACTAAGCAGGGATTTTTGAAAATTCATCCATCAAGAGGGTAGAACAGGGGTTGAAAGTTTGTATGGGGATGGAGGAAAATTTTAAGCGAGAGACTTGAAACTTTGTGTATGGACTCCTTATTACAATACAAGAAAAAGTAATTTTAGGGATTTGGAAAAACCCACCCCCGCGGCAATAAGCGTGCAAAGTTTTTGTGAACCGATTTAGATGAAATTTGGTATAGAGATAGTTTGAGTCCCGGGAAAGGACAAATGATAGTTTTTATCCCGCAAATCATCCCCATACGGGCTGAAATGGGGGGTGAAAGTTCAATCATAGATTTTATAGTCAAAAGTTGTGAATACCTTATAGTAACTCGTTTGCCTTTACCTTACCGTTATCCTGGTAGCACTGTGGATGACCTCGGGTTTCGCTTGGCTACCTAATGCCAAGAATTTATGTAGGAACTAGTTTTTGTGGAAGCGGCTCCTATTGTCTCAGTCGTCAGAGCGCATCAGAGGTCACGTCAGTTAATCCGGTTTTCGAAGTGCTAAAGTCACCTGTACGAAGGCCCCTAGGTCGATTTAACGTTATTTTCTTAGTCAATCACCGAGATCAACGGGTTAACGTACATTCCAAAGCACAGAAGCGCCCAGTTAGTTACACGGAGAGGTCAAGCTCTCTCGCATCGGTGCGTTTTCGCATTTTTTGTAAAAAACGCTAATTTATTGCTTCAATAAGACTCCGTGTGCGATGGGTCTAAGATGAATTGTGTTAAACTTTTGCGCAGAAACTTCCGCGACAAATTAATTTTATTGGTTGCCTTGTTATTCGGGACTAGCTATTATAATTTATTACACGACGAACACTGACTGATTAGAAAAGATGGGGATCTTAATACTCGAAATTATAGATGAATTATAGAGAACATGGAATTGCATTTGTAGTGGTTGTACGAGAAAATAGAAAATTCAAATATAGAATGCCTGTAAACATACAATACTACTACATATGCAATTCCGTGCTCTAGTTCATTTATCTATACCTATGACTATGATGTGTCTAAGTCTGAGTTAACTTCTGCCAACTAGTCGAGATACTTCATTCTTATTTGATACGACATTATTACTATATTCTACATATATAATGCCATTCAATATCTCGTCTCTTTGGCTCAAGGTTAGTTCGGTTATCGACTAAAGAAATGAAATTTAATCTGGTCAATTTTGCCAATCGACAGACAAAAATCAAATATTTAGGTATGAAGAGCGCTTTTGAATAATGATTTAGAATTTTTAGTTGAGTGCTCATTCAGACGTAATCTTTCCACTGGCTAAGTCTAGTCTGCCCATCACGATGTTTATGGAGGTACTTGAATGTTGTTCTTTTCTTGCAGATTCCAAATCGACGATGTTTTACTTCTCATACGTGCTCGGAAATTGTCGCATTTTATTTATAAACTAAAGAATATTAATGCTGATGAAATGGGAAAAACAAAATTAAATTTATTTACCTATATTAGCCTTTCGTAATATGGTTTTATTTTAATAATTAAGATAAGACAAATAATTATCTTTCAAGCAAATGCAAAAGAGGATGGTATACGTAGCCATGAACGGTTCATGTTTAAAGTAAGTTTATAGCGTGACGTGTCTTGGTATACTTACGCGATGTTTCTAAACTGGATACAGTAGTAAGACGCAATTGAGAGCAATAATTGCGTTATAGTATTATGTTTTGTAATTATAACAGTTTCAAATTATAATTACTAATATTATTAAAAATATCTGGTCTACTGTCCTGTCAAATCACATTGCTTGTACAGCGGAATCAAAAGGTTCGTCAGTTTTGGACCTCAACAGCATTAGAATAAGGTCAACAAGTACCTAACCTTTTCATGCCTCGGCTATACAAAATACCGGGTTTGTATTTCATTTGCCCTTCAATAGCTTTAATGCCGTAGGTGTAGAAACTATACTGATGACTATTGACGTTTTTGCGAAACGTTCATGCAGACTAGCCGATAGTGTTTTCGCACCCAAATTGGCAACACTCATACATGGTGTACGCAAATCGGGGCGTATCGCCCAACAATACGCCCGTCTGTGTATACAGGTGGTCAATGTAACACTTCTATTTTACATTAAAATTTAATATCTAATGTCGCGAGCACTCGTTCCGACACGTTAGCTCGGTGCGAGCGATAAGCGCATTGAAACAAAATTAGAATGCCAAATGTGTCAGATTAACGCCCTGATCTCCTAAATCCCTTGTTTGCAGAGGACCCTGGAGTTGGCCGGTCCAATATTTGCCGTGCCTTCGCCTTTTTAATCCTATCCTTAAAGTTTCCCTTGCTCCTTTATGCTCAAATATGGGATGGCTTAGAAATGTTAATATCACTGCTGTCCTGCATATGATAAATAAATAATGATAATACCCTCATATGCTCCAATACACAAAGGGTGTATGAATACATAATATATAGGTAGCAAGTAGCAGCAACTCGTTCGTAGAGGTGAATATGATTTGCTGACTCCTGTTTTAGAATGCAATGAGAGCTTGTTCACATTATTTTGAGTTCTTCGCCCGCGTAGCTACGTACTTCTGCTGCTGATTGACATACTCGAATTTTGGGTGTCTAGAGTTTGAATAGAAACAGAAACAGAAAAATATTTATTGCCACAAATAGAACCTTAAATATACAAGTACACATGAAGACATAATAAAAGAAAAAAATACAAATTAAAAAATAAAACAAAAATAATAATAAAAATAAAACGAGAATAAAACTATACAAAAATAATTTGTATTGTGTCGGGTTAGAATAGCACCACCCCCTTTCTTCCTGTGGGTGTCGTAAGAGTCGACCAGGGTTGAAGTGTGTTGTGGGCGTAGGCTAGCAACCTGTCACAGCGATATCACATTTTGTCGATCTTTTATACCCACATTTATGCTAAAAGTGGTACTGGAACACAAGTTTCATGTGCTTTGCCTACCCCTTTTAGGGATAAAGGCGTGAATGTATGTATGTATGTATGTATGTAAAAATAATTTAAGGAACTAGTGGGCAATGAGTCCCAGTCTCAGCATGTGCCGGGCAACGCGGGCTGGCGCTGGTTTTCAGACTGGTCCCTAACTGGACCTCGGTCGGTCACAAAGTAAATAAATAAAGGTAGCAAAAAAAATTGTCAGTGTGCTCCTTCCCGATATACCTACTATTCAAACACGAGAGTGAAATATTTTTTACATACTTAAGAGGATGCCTTGATTAGAGTTGACCGCGCCCTCCTGCAAGTTACACGCTTGATGTCTTGCGCCCACGAGATGTTTGAGCCCGATGAGGTTTAAAGGAAAATCCCATAAAAAACATTCCATGTAAAAAAGAGGCTTACCCCCTTATTCATAAAAATTAAAATGCTTCTGTTAAATAAAATGTGCTTTGTCCCTTTCTTACGAACACAAATGTCAATGTGACAGATAAGGACAACGAATTTTAACGCCATTTTTAGTTAAAACAGGCTTATACTCGTAGGACGTTTATGAATACGGCCGTAAGTCTCGAAACTCTTCCACCGTAAAAAGTTGTGAGATATTTCGTAGAGCCAAGTGTCACAAGATACTTATTAATCTTTATTTGCTTGCTAAATATAATTCTGCAACTTGGCAATCACACAACTTTACTGCATTTATGGATTTTTGCATACCTAAAACTATGTAGTATTGTGGGATTGCCAAGTCATAAAATTTTATTTAGCAAGCAAATAAAGATTAATAAGAATGACTGAGACTTGCCTCTACGAAATATCTCACAAAATTTTACGGTGGAATAGTTTCGAGACTTGGCCTCTTCACTGCGAATGTAACTTTGTAATCCTAGTTAATACAGTAAGCATATATAGAAAACTGGACCGAAATTGCAAAATATTTTAGTTTTCCCTAATTTAACTAACACTAACTACTTTTTTCTAAAGCTTCTACGTCTGCTAGAAGGGCCTAGTTTTGATGATCGGTCAGTCAGTGAGTGAGTGACAAAATTACAAAACTTTGACTAGTTATAAATCTTAAATGACTGGTTCAAATTGAATGAATTTTTAAATATACCGTGTTTATATAATGCCTGCTTGGTTACTGAAAATTCAGGCTTCTAGTTTTATCCACAACGAAATTATAGGGGGGTCGAAAAAAGCCTGAACTGTTTCTAGAAAAGGATGCCGTGCCGCTGTTTTGCTCGACTTGGCGGGGGCACTACCGTAGCCCCAGATGAAGAAATATGTAATAATAAATATTTGAGGACAATTTTAACACAAATTGTCCTAGTGCCAAACTAAGCAAAGCTTGTAGTAAGGGTACTATAGACGATGATATACATGCTAATAAAAATGGAAAACATCCATGACTCAGGAACAAATATTAGTGCTTATCACATAAATAAATGCCTTTACCGGGATTCCAACCCTCCGGCTTCTTAGGCAGGGTCACTACCAACTAGGCTACAGAAGTTGTCAAATTAATACCGTTTATTATCTTTCGATTTTTTGTCTATCGAGGAAGTTTTAGGCAATCGTGTTTCAGTAAAAGCAGTTCTTGTTTCCTAATCTAGTCAGAACGGTGTTTTAAAGTACGCCTTATTTTTCAATTCATGCCCTTTAAGCTAGTGACTAAACGACCTCTGGTGCACGAGTGATTAGAAAATCAAGTTTGTCATTGCGTCCACACGAATTTGGCTTGCAATGGCCAGATAAATTTGTATGCGTCAAGTGTCAGTTACTATTTCAGTTAAGTGTACGAGTTGTTGTTGTTTATGTTTTTCTTTTTCTTAATGTTACATTTTTATAAGTTTGTACCGCTTTGGTCTTGCTGTTAAGGTATAAATCCTACTAATATTATAAATGCGAAAGTTTAGATGTTTGGATGTTTGTTACTCAATCACGCTTGAACGGCTGAACCGATTTGAATTAAATTTTGCACGAAGATAGTTTATAGCATGGATTAAAATATAGGATAGTTTTTATCCCGAGTCCACGCAGACGAAGTCGCGGGCGGAAGCTAGTGTTACTATAAATCCATACTAATATTATAAATGCGAAAGTGTGTCTTTCTATCTATCTGTCTGTTACCTCTTCACCCTTAAACCGCTGAACCGATTGAGATGAAATTTGGTATGGAGATAGTTTGAATCCCGGGGAAGGACATAGGATAGTCTTTATCCCGGAAATCATCCCCTGAGGGGGTGAAATGGGGGATGAAAGTTTGTATCGAGCTACGATATAAACGAGTTCCACGCGGACGGAGTCGCGGGCAGAAGCTAGTAAATAAATAAATTTACATACAGTCAAAATTAGCTACGCTTTCCAAGTGATCTAAATGATCGTTTCACATCTACCGTATGGCAATGGTTGTCTCGATCATTTTGAGAACTTGATCCGCGTAGCGACTTCCAATGCTCTACTATACTGTAGAATCAAGTTTAAGTTGAGCCATGACGTAAGTCCGCTCTGACATTTAGTGCTGAATTGTCAAAACTGAAAACGTCTTTACGTCATAGCATGACTCATATACTTACATCTTAATACCTACAGGAAATTTCCTTGTGATTGTTCGCAACAAAACTGAATTCCTTAAACGCAACAATGAATTATTAAGGCCTTGCCAACAGAGAAACACAGAATACGTAATAATTTGACAAAGGCGTTTCATCCAAAAGCGTTTGTTTGCAATTACTAAATTTCCGCTCGAAATTAAGCCGTGGAGCCATTAAACGCAACATTTTGCCAAAATGTTGGGCTTAACCGGGTATATTTTATAAATCATGTAGTTATTACTTTATATAGGTGCTCAGAAGCAGCAGTGGCGAGTGATTTATATTCTAAATGGCCGCGGGGACCACCAAACAAAATGACTTCTGTTTCCCTCAAAAAATATTATGACAAGTTTCTCCTGGTACACAAAGGCGAAAAAGGTCGTAGTTAGACTAAATTAATGTATTCATCGTCCAACTTTTTCGGTCTCCAATAAACAATTTAATCCTACTAATATTATAAATGCGAAAGTTTAGATGTTTGGATGTTTGGATGTTTGTTTCTCAATCACGCTTAAATGGCTGGACGGATTTGAATGAAATTTTGCACGAAGATAGTTTATAGCCTGGATTAAAATATAGGATAGTTTTTATCCCGGGTCCACGCGGACGAAGTCGCGGGCGGAAGCTAGTAAATAATAATAATAAATTGTTACCATTTGAATTACCAAGGTCCTATGTGCGGTATAAGTTTATAAACAGTTCATGATTTGAATAACCACCGAGCTTGTTCTTGTCACGAAATAATTTTGATTGTGCTGAGTAAATTTAGGATGATTTTCAAGTTTCATAAGTTACTGGGAAATCGTATTTCAAAAGCTAATAACCTTACCTGTTAGCGTTTGGCCTCGTTTTACGCAGAAACCGACGCGATTGCGATGTGAGCCAATTTAATAATGTGCCAAGCCAGTTCTGGTAATTTGAGTGGAAATCAAATAAGGTTTCCTCGTTATTGCTGTATATGTCGACTAACCGTGATATCGATGATAGGTATCGAATGTTCCTGGAATGTACAAGGAAATCTTTGGAGCAGGTATCGGTATTATATTTAGTTTAACGATTTGGAGGGCTATAGCAGTTACCATAGTCCATAGTTCTGTTGCGGATAGTCTCATTTCTTATGCGATCACGCAGAGAAACTCCTAGCATAATTATAATAATAACTTATTTCAGGCAACTAAGTTACAAATACCTTAAAGACGAACATACATACAATACAATTATAAAACTAATTATTATTTCGGCGACGAAACAGTGTGGCTACCTTGCGTCGTCAAGTCCGGTGTAGAATTCACCCGGAACCGCCGAAACACGACACCCTTCGGTCAGACATAAGCACACACGATGGTCTCCTGCAGCGGCCCAGGCACGCGCACCATAAACGAGCTGAAGTGCGAACGCTGCTGGACAACCCTCAGCGGGTAGCCAGTCTTCTGGTGAGTATACTTGCACCATGTCATCAGCCGTGGCGGAGTAATGCAGGCGCGACACGTATAGCGCTTTACTCGGTGTATGGCAACCCACAGGCCAGAACCAACCGGCTCTGCTGTACCACGCTGGCTCTTTCGCGGCTTGCTCTTACTACACACGAACGTGAAACCCTCCTTATCCACATCGGTGCGATGGGGCTTCTCTATTGGATGAACCCCGGCTTTGCGCACTCTTGAAGGTGCGCTTGTCCGGTTGGCTGCGACAAGCTGACCGGCAACTGCGATGACGAGGAGGCGGGGGAGGTCGCGCGCGCGGGGGGCACACGGTCGGTGGAGCGGCGGCTGCGACACGATCTGTGTCAGCAACACGCAAACTAACCGACTTGATATTTGACGCCGATACATTGACGTATAGCGCTCTCTTGCCCATTGGGTTACTTTGAGCTTTCATATGAGGCGCAGCATGGGTTGAACCCCACAAGGTGGACTGATGATTTGGTAAAGGTCGCGGGAGTCCTCTGGATGCGGGTGGCGCGGACGTTGGCACTCTTTGGGGGAGGCCTATGTCCAGCAGTGGGCGTCTTTCGACTGATGTGATGATGATGATGATGACGATGATGGCGACGATGATAGTCATGATATTTACAATACAGCTGTCGACACAACGAATCCCCAAATCAAAGAAATAAGGGAATAACACAATAGGGACAATTTAAATGCTTAATGTTAAAATGGTACAATGTCAATGTCAGAATATTAATAATTTTATTTAAAATAGATTTTTACTGTATTTGATGTGACATTTAATTCAATTTTCTAAGGACTAATTATAATATAATTTATGTTGTTTTAATTTTTAATTCTGAGAATTGGGATTCCTTGACAATTAGCAATTAATAATATTTCACCTGTTGACATTAACGATTTTATAATTTATTTCCAACATCAAATTTAAATTTGAATTGTATGATTTTATTTTATGTTTAATGATGCGCCGATCCTGTTCTCTTTCCCTTCATTAATAATTTGAATGTACCCACTACTAACGTTAATTAATTCAAGTCTGTACTTACTAACAACAAGCGGCCACGGCCTTAAATAAACGTTTATTTAATTTAATTTAATAATAGCTTAGCAAGGACATCCTAGATTTAAAATTTCAGAAGTCTAAAAATAATAAATATGCAATGCAATATTGATAATAAAATAATATTGTCATCTTAAACCTAAAATATAATTCGATGTCATTATTAAATACGAGTACAATTACCATTTAGCCTTTGTTCGTTGTATTCCTTTACGGAATGTAGCGATTTTGATAATAAAAGCTTTTTAGTCGGCGCTCAAATATGTCGTTTGAGTTCTCATTTTAAGGCCTCCACACATCGAACGCGGGTCGTGCGCGGTGCGGGACGCGTGCGGCGCGGTTCGGGCGCGGTTGAAGTGGTATATTCACACCGCAGGCGGGCGGCGTGTAGTAACGCGGGCCCGCCGCGGTGGTAACGCGTGTCCAGCGTTCAAAGGGTTTGTTTTAGATTATACTGACGTTATCACTTGATGAAAGTTTTAGCAAACTAACGGGGCGATTATAGTAGTTTAATGCGATACTAATTTGAAGAAAAATATCACTTGTATAATCTTTCCTTGGATTTACAAGTCGCTGAGAAAACGCTGTGTACCTAAATCAATACCTAAATCATCGTTAAAATTCACTATCTTTTTAACTACTACTCATTATATTATACCTAAATGTCGAAAAAAAATCGCACTTGAACCGCTTCGCTTTCCACCTGCGCCGCGCCCGACCCGCGCTGCGCCCGACCCGCCGCGGCCGCGTTGCTCGAGTTGTAACTCAGCGCCGCGGGCCCGCGTTTGGACCGCGGTCGGTGTGTTTGAAGTGTAGTTTCAATGTTTCACAACTTGCGCGGGCCCGCGCCCGGCCTGCATTCGCGCTGCAACCGCGACCGGTGTGTCTCCACGAACAACCACACTTAAAGGCCTCCGCCTTTAATTGTGGCGGGTAGGCGTTCGTACATCGACGGGCCTATTACGCGCGGGCTCCTGTCGACCAAAGCGAGTCGCCGCTACACAGGCATTAATCGCGCCGTCTGACGTGCTGATGATTCTGCCAGGCATATTCATTCGCTTAAACAAGTGAATGTTTCGACGCGTGAAAATAATTACTTCAAATCCGTATCATTATCATCATATCAGCCGAAAGACGTCCACTGCTGGACATAGGCCTCCCCCAAAGAGTGCCAAAGTGACCGGTCCTGCGCCAGCCGCATCCAGCGGACTCCAGCAACCTTTACCAGGTCATCAGTCCACCGCCCCAACGGCCATCGGTTCCCAGCCCGAATCCGTATAAGTAGTGAATAATGAGTCATCATCTCGTACTGTTTGAAGAGTTCTCTACACAAGTGCCTCGAATTTGCCAATATAATTGCCAATATATTTGCTCGTTTTTGTAATTTGAACACCTTTCCTGTTGAGGTGCTGTTGCACGTGTTACTATGTACGTGTGAGTGGTTACTACTACGGTACTTTGGCTACAGCGGAAGGGGTTCATTGACAAATATTAGGACCAGGGTATTCCCAAGAGAAGATCCCTGTGGGATTCCGTGATTGAGTACACCCGCCTCAGATTTCAAGCTTTTGCCCTCAACCGTTTGCCGTCAATTTTTTTAGGAACAATGTAAGTAATCTTAGAGTGGTTTCCTATATTCCGTAATGCCCTATCTTGTTCAATAACAACTCGTGATTAATTACATCGAACGCTTTTAATAAGTCGCTGAATACTCCTGCAGCCTTGTGTTTCGAATCCGACGCCGTTGTTACGCAATCGTATACCTGATAAGCAGCTGTTGTGGTACATCTATTTTTTCTATATGCCAGCTGTCTGTCCGTCAGTAAGTTATTTGTCTCAATATGGTGCATTAAGGAGTTTGACACGATGCGACACGACTTACCAGCAGACAGGCCGTATGCTTGTTTACCACCATCGAGGTATAAGCGATAGGTACCTATCCTAGTAAAATGGACTCCGTGACCATTGCAAACCAAATTGAATTCAATTTATATAAATGTTTAATCAACTTGTCTTTGTAGCGAAAGTGCCGTGGTGGTTACAAATGACTGGGACGCAAACAACCTGTTTTCAACGTTGATTCTGTTTTGTGGGGACCTAACAAATCCCTCAGTTCGGGTACCTCTACTAGATGGTTTTATCAACACACCGGCGAAGACACAAGGACTAAGCGGACCTAGTTTAATTTTCAACTTCAATTACTTAGGGAATTAAATTACGGTGCTATAATCAAGCATTTGACAACGTTACATGTCATACGTTGCAGCTTTTGATAAAAACTTATTACGACGACTTACTTACTTACTGCTGTGGCGCAACGACCCTAGTAGATCTTGGCCTCCGACACTAAAGACCACGGCCTCCGACCAAGGCTTCCCTGTCCAATGCCGTTTCTGTCCAATCGACGGCCCGAAGTTCGTTCAGCTCCATTTGGACTTCGTCACCCCACCGGTACCTAGGACGCCCAACAGGTCCTCAACCCAGTAAGTTGTTACTTAAAATATTTTTGAAGAATGATTAATATTAGCTGAAACAGATGGGTGCACCATAATGTATTAATATTATTATTCATTTTGTTTTAACTGGTCAGTCAAATGTAATTTACACGGGTACGTTGTGATGTAGTTTCGTATTACGAGTGTATTTCATTGTGGCAACAGTATGAAATTGAAAACAAAGAAAACAATTTAAGTACACGAATCAAATTAGTTCCATATTAAGCTCAATAAGGTTTGTGCTATAGGTACCTACTTAATAAAATTCAAAATTGAAATTAAAAAAAAAACAAAAAATTTTTTTTGTAAGAATACAGTTATATACATGGTCTTAGGCTATAGTGTAAAAGTCCTCGTATTCAGCATGCAAGCAAGCATACAAATATTATATTTAAATGAGCTGAATTAACATGTCAATTAGGTAATAGGTATTAATTCAATATTGTAACTATTTCGTAACTCAACCATTTTTATAATTTAATAGTCCTTGACGCTGTAAATTTTTTTTTCTAGTAACCATTTGGTTATTTTCGCTTGAAAATTTGTGGTCACCAGTGGTTTTTGTGGCGGGGGCAACAGCACTTGGCCATGAACCCCAGAGAAGGCGACGAAGATACTCAGAACGAGCCCGCAGAGCAAAGCGCGAGGAGGGCTCTAGTGCGTTCAACCTGAGATCGAATGACGTGGAGTTTTTAGTGGGTAAGAAATACCTCAGGACCCAGACTTCTTCCGAGAACCGGGTACCTGGTTTTCTCAGAAACGGAAAAAAGGTCTAAATTGACAGCTGTGTCCTTACAAAAAATTCAACACGGCGGAGTCAAGCCCTCCCAATCACCGTTAAGCTCCTCCTAAAACCAGCATCCTGGATTTTTACCCGCTATGGCGGCTTTTCAGTCAGGACCATCAGGATAAAACTTTACCTCTTACGCTTATGAATCGCGCCGCATACATGTTGCCTCTCCTCGCATCACGTTCGCCTAATGTCCGGCGACCTCTATCGCACAAATTACCTTGCTCGTTAATCACAGAGGCGCACCGTTGCTTTTTGTACGGATATGCCCGTGTAAGAAACAGGTGTTTCGGCAAGTTTTGTAGTTTTGGAGTTGTGCCGATGCCAATGGCCATCTATTATTTACATATTTTTTACAGGCTGAATGAGAAACAATGCTCGTTCTGAATGGACAAGCTTAGATATCTTAGATAAAGTACAAATGTAAATTACGTAATACTTTTCTTAATTAGGATTTCTTTTTTATGAGGGCCCTTTTTTTTCTTCCACGTGTCCCGGTCTTGAGCAGTCTCTTAGAGTGGAATTCTACTCGAACCCGCCTTTATCAAAATGGTCAAGTTCACTCTCGGTCAAAGCCGAGCAAGAAGTGTTACTCCATAAGACGTTCGACGGCTAACAAATAATAACTTTCAACACTGCATTCTCGGGATCTCTTTCGGATTTACTAACAACCTGGAATACCATCAAGAATAATACCACATTATATAACTACAGAATGAGTGTTATTTAAGTCCATCTTCATCTGATAGTCCGTCTACCCAGCATGCATAATAACTGAGTTCAATGTACGAAATTGTTCCTGCTCACCCGTACTTTAACTGATACTACCAATTCTCAAGGTCCTTCCAACACCAACTATAACTCGATCGCATCAGTCCGCAAGTATTCAGAAATTCACGACCACTCGTTAGCCGAAGTTCGAGCTGCCGGCGACTCGGGAGTGACTCCGAACATTGTAATCCATTAAATAGTTGCGCTACTAGCCCCCTTCTCCAAAACAGCTTATGTTCAGAGTGAAACAATGTATGTTGCGGTCACTTATAGGAGAATTTCCTGAATAACATATTCTAGCAGGAAACATTATTCACTTAGGGTAGTGCGGTAAACTTTATAAGTACTTACTGGTTTATTTCAAGAACTAGACTTCCGTGTGGCCTACGGATTGCGCGATAAGTGTAGTTTGTATGCGCGTTGGGATTGGGACTTCGAATGTGTGAGATGAAATATACTTACACTAAATTTTGGGTATTTCGCTTTGCCTCTTGAATGAGCTGGCAAAAAATCTAAGAGATATCTTTCTTTTCGATACTTATTTTTTCTTTACATTAAAGTTTGATTGAATATCGAGTAGCAAACTAAATATTATGACCAAATAATTATTGAATGAGTTTAAGAAGGCGGCTACTAAGGGTGGGTTTGCACCAACGTACGATTACAGACCGATCAACGTTAAATATGGCGCCGGCAGCTGTCATTCAATAGAAACTGGTCAAACAAACTTCTCAAGCATTCAGATTATAACGAACACCACTTACGATTACAAAGGGTATGGTGCAACCCACCCTAAGTATAAAAAAATCGTACTGCTCCCTTATATTTTCGAGGTTGTTTCGAAATAAGATTGGGTATTAATGAATATGAACGCAGTTTCCACAATTAATGATTACCAATGCCGCAAGTTGGTCCGTTCGCCGGCAAAGACAATTTCGAGCTTACATTAGCAGTACACCTTTTTGAGGGTTACATTCACCTTAAGTACTAATCACTTATATGGCCACGATAGACTGGGTGAAATCGCAATTATGCGCAACCCTAAAATGGTTGTGGCAACGGTGGCTGCCAAAAGCGGTTTCATTCATCTTTCATAGAAATAATAGATAGCTAATATATTTATTACATTCGTTTCTTTATTTTACAACACTCATGACCACGATTTTAATAAAATTTTTACGGTCACTTCTAGGCGAGACCAGCAGTGCGCACGATGGGTTCGCGCTGTGAGTAAATGGGCGCGGGCAATATTAAAGCAGTAACTCAACTGTGATATCTAAGCGCTTTAAACCTTGCATTGTACCGGAACCAGATGGAAGATTTCGACTTTCTCAGTACTCCATTAAACAAAAACAAAGGAAAATGTCTTAAGTGTGCAGTAAGCTCGGCCGAATTTCACCTTCCCATACAAACGGATTTTCTTTCTCATTTTAAAACTACGTGCTGGATTGTGACGAAACTTTGCATATACAATGACATGAGGTATATCCATGTCTTTAATTAGTTTATATGGTTCCAGTTTATAAAACAAACGAAATACAGCAAAAACAAGTTTTGTATGTTTGTTTGTATTCTCACTTTACCAGCAATACTAATCATGCAAGTGGCTGTGTACGTCCGTGAACACCTTACGTACTTCAAAACGAATGCCCTGGTACACGCGTACAATACGCGAAACGCAAACAAGCTTGTGAGTATAAGCCGCAAGCTCGCCAAGTCGTCCAAGCTCACTCATGTGATGGGCCCCACGGTCTACAATAAATTGCCTAAAAATGTAACCGAGGCCCCAAATTTGCAGATTTTCAAGCGCCGTTTAAAAAACAGGCTTACTGAGCGCCCGTTCTACAATTTCGATGAGTACATGATGTACAAATAATTATTATAAATGAGTTATTTATGACTTATGTTAGTAACACTTGGATTATTTTGTATTTACTATTATTAATATTTGTTATAATTATTATGATGCGACTAATTACTTGATGTATAATTGGAATTCTAAATAAATGACTATGACTATGACTATAAAAAACTTAAATTCGCTGTATTTTTTTAACTATGGTATCTGAAGCTACATCAACTAATTACGGACCTGGATATACCTCATGTCATTGTACATGCAAAGTTTCGATACAATCCAACACTCAGTTTTAAAATGAGAGCGTAACTACGTTTGTATGGAGAATCGAGCTTACTGCGGACTCTTAAACAGACAATACCAACAGGAAAACAATTTCATGGATTCTTCGCAATCCGAAGCATTGGTAATTGAACCGTGAAAGCAAATTTGATTTTAATTAATCTCTGATTAGATCAAACAGTCTCGTCTGCTCGAAATAATTGGGGACACAATTGGCTTCGTCCAGGCACGTTCCGAAGGTAGCTTTGACAAATTGGGAATAGATTAGGGTACCGCAGGTAACCACAAAGATATTATTTAGGTTCTGTTGAGCTCGTCCCAAATAATGCCACAGCCTTTTTTCTTTGGCAAAGCTTTGTTTGTTCTAAATTCGTGGCCGTAGCCGCGATCTGTCTTAGTTGACCTTTTTCGGATTTACCCGTGAGGCATTTGTGGCCGTCGAATTATGGCTCGCAACTGGGCTGATTGGATGCTTGTTATGATTTTTAGTTGCGGAAAAGTATCTAAATTTCTCATCAGCGGGCGTAGCACGGTTGCCATTTTATCACTTATCGTTGTGGTAAAGACGCCCATCCCGCTCTGACAAGTATGCGAGTGCGAGAGTGACGGATGCCTTATCCACAACGATAAGTGATAAAATGGCAACCGTGCTACGCCCGCTGATTTTTCCAATTAAAAATATTAGGAATAGGCAATAATCTTTCGTATTCAAATTGATTTTCCGGTTATGTCCTAATTTCACAAATCGATAGGATATATAAATCGTATCAGCCACTAAGAAGGGATTTTACGAAGTTTGTACGAGGAACGGGTATTTTTTAAGCGGGGGTAACTTGAAGTTGAGGACACGAGAAAAGTTGTATCAGTGTTTTTTTTTTAATTTATCCCTACAGGGGTGAAAAGGGTTTTAGTGGCGGGACAAGTCTTTTTTTAAGTGGAAGTCTTGGAACTTCGTAAGTTAGTCTACTTAGGCAGTTTAAAGACTTCTACTTAAAAAAAAACCGATCAAGTGCGTGTTGGGACACGTGCATTGTAGGGTTTCGTAGTTGCGAGTCTGTATTTGTTACAACGACACGCGCTAAGTGAATGGTGCGGTTGCGTCGGCGGAATTTGTACGAAAGTTGGCCTTTTCAAGTACATTTTAAGTTGGTCGACTATTACTCGGTAACTAGTAATGTCTACTTAGCCGTGATAGTTTTCCTTTTAAATTTGTTTTATGTACTACTGCCACGATTTTTTCACATTTCCCGTAGGAGCTGTTTAGCTGGCAGGGGTGGGGACACATGACCAATTACACAAATTCTGGGTCCAATATCACATAAACGAACCACCAAGTTGTTAAATGGTTTTAAAGAACCCATAATATTTTTGAACAAGATTAACGATACCACCATGGGTTTTTGCGAGAAAAATAAATTACATCCCCACTTCCCGTGTAGGGAAGTACTTGAAAAAAAAAAAAACTTTTGTTCTAACATTTTGTCGGCGTTATTGATTTATATACCCATGCCGAATTACAGCTTTCTTAGTAGTAATGGTCACTGAGCTAAGCCTTAGACGGACAGGCGTAGGCGGACAGACGGACATGGCGAAACTATAAGGGTTCCTTGTTGACTACGGAACCCTAAAATGACACACAGAGGTGTTAAGATACACAATGAAACTAATTTCAGCCTTACTATATGGTGAGTATACAGTATAGACTCACTATACCCCAGTGTATACTTTGGCTCGCCTTCCAGCTCCCATAGTGACCGCGCTCTGGAGGGGCGGTTCTGCCTTCGGCCCAACGAGATACTCGGTCTTCGGCCTCACTTGCCTCCACGCTCAGAATTTATTTTGTTATTTCTTATGCCTGCTTATCAGAGTGCGGCACAAGAAAACATAAAAATTAACCCGATGTAACGTTTATTCGTGGCCCCGGCGAGACAATGATGGTTACATAATTGAAACATTTTTAGTTTTGGTGAGCTTGAGCTACTCATGTGACGATAGCGTGTGTGATTGGAATTAGGGACAAAATTTTCCATTGCAGCATTTAGGTAACTTACACTCGATAAAATAAATGTAGGCTCAGCTACGCGACTTCCAATCTGGAGCTCATGGGTTCGAAGTAATAAGCTATAGGTAAATAATACGCGTACGAGGTCGCGGGCAGAAGCTAGGAAGTTGGCAATTATCAAACGATTTTTCACTTCTCATGCACGAAATGTGTGTCATATTATGCTTAGCAAGCGGGGCTAAAGTAGTACATTTAGCCCCTAGGGAAAATATGTATACATATTTGTGATTTATAAACATTTTAAAGCGGGCCCTGGCAAAGGCCGAGATAACGCTAGGTAGAAGAAGAAGGTATTTGAAATACGCATTCTTAATTGCCTAGTGATCAAGTAAATTCATACATCAATATGGACGTGGCAGTGACGGTTTGCAAACGCTACAGCCTCAATTGCGCGCATCGCATCCGGATATAAATCCAAACCAATATGTTTCGCGCTCGTTCTAACTCGTTATCTCGGCGCGCGTGTACACGAGGACGCGACACTGATCGAAATGCGATTAGCATGTCAAAGACGTGGACCGAATTGGGGCCAGTCCGTGATCAATCACGTTGGGTATTGGATTACGTTACACGCTTCCATACATAGGCATGAAATAATTGTGTGTACTCGGGATCTATGTTCGACAATCACAAATATGGCTCACATATATGACGTACCCACAATACGTCATTATGCTTATACTTACATGTTACACACACCAGAATACCTATGGTAATTGTATTAAGCATTCATGAGTTTCAGCCACTCGCCGACCCGATTAGGCTTATTAATGAATGAATGAATGAATGAATGAATATTTATTTGTATAACATATGTAGGTACATGTAAAGATCTTAAAAAATAAAGCATGTAGCGAAACGCTATGTTTTTCGGTTGGCGTACAAATATTTTATATTTTATAATGTTTTGTTTCTTCATGAAAATTGTCCGTCTATGATATCAAAATCAAAAATAAAATATTTAAAACAAAACCAAAAATTGAAATTGAAATTACAGCGCGAAATAATGTCAACAATAAATATAATTATAGTATTCATGACAAATTAAAAGTAGGTAATACAATTTCAACATTAAAGTCAATATATTATAAATCAATGTCGATTAAAATTCTTGAGTACTGTAATAACATTTTTGTTTTAATAATAGTATTAACTTTTTCTTAAATGGTCCAATTTCTACATTTTTTATTTTTTTCACTGTTGTAAAAACTATTAAGTATGTATTTAATATGTCATATGATAACCATGTGCTTATAGGTATTACTATACTACTCTATCCAGCAGGGGGCGTAGTATTAGTATGATTGCAATTTTATCACTTGTTGCTGTGGATAAGACGTCCATCACGTTCTTACAAGTATGCGAGTGCGAGGGTGACGGGTGTGACCCACAACGATAAGTGATGAAATTGCAACCATGCTACGCCCGCTGGTTCGACTAAAATAATCATATTAAATGAATTAGACGTGTATCGGTTAACCGCAGACATCGTACATGAGAATATTACTGCTCCTACAGACTCTGAATCTGTTCAACCGGAGAAACATCTTTAAAACCACATTCGCTTCACAACGCTTTCATTTTATTCCCTTTAATATATAAGTAGGTAATTTAAATCCAAGCTGTGCGCGCAGAAAGGAACGGGATTAGGAAAGATTTCCAGGATTTACTTATTCAGGCGGTTAGGGCCGCGGCGTGCTTTTAGATCATTACAAGTTTAATCAGTACCTACTAGCGGCTCCGTCAGCTATAGAAATAACGAACCAGTCTTTTTTTTAACTTTTAATTTTGAACATGTTACATGACAAATAGTATATTGTATGACAAGGGTCTAAAATAAGCCATATTACCACGAGATGGTTATTTTCCCGAACGAAGTGAGGGGAAATAGTTCGAGGGGTAATATGGCTTTTAGACCAGAGTTATACACTCTACTTTTCACTTCGACTGCGAGAAAATAGTAAAAACAAAGATATGCATCCACCACCAATAATAAAACGACGAAAATATTGTTCAACTTGGCGCCATGATTGTTTTAATAAACCGCTTTGACACAGATACGAAATATTTACACCACGAATAAACGTCTCTGACCGTCTTATAGCCGCGTCCAAACGGCCGAGCGCGGCGGACAGTATACGGGGCATACGATAAAGTGAGATAGACGGCAGTCTATCCCGCTCAATCTTCATAGCTGATGCCATGTATGCAGTTAACCACGCTTGAACGTAGACAGTCAGAGGCGTTTATTTTTTAATGATTGTGAATTAGGGAATAAATAACACCTACTGTTTGAAATAAATTCTTTTTCCTGATTGGTCGATTTTAATATCTAGCTGTCTTCTGGTTAGTTGATAGCAGATACACATGTTTTTGTAAAGAGTTGTGATTGGTGGATATATATATAATACGGTGAACTGTCTTAATTGGTCAAATTGAAATGTTTTATAAATCGTAAATAAGTTGTCCAGTATGACCATCTTATTCGCATTTGGTCCTTCCGGATCACGAGCCCGATGCCACCCTGTACCTATTACTGAAAACAAACCGGCCAAGTGCGAGTCGGACTCGCGTTGCAAGGGTTCCGTACATCACAGGATTTTAAAAAAAAATTTAACTAACGGAGCGTTTTTGACGTTTCATAAATCGCCGCATATCGCCAGGCCATGATGGGCTCAGTATTGAGCACCTTCAGCATGCTGGACCTCACAGATATGGAGAGGGAGCGCAGGGCGTTTGCGGTGAGGTGCAATATACTGGTCCGTAGGCTTGCAAGGTGTGAGAAAGCGGTTAAGAAGACGCTTTTTAAGACCTCCTGTTAAAGGTTTATACCTGCAGCCTATGGACCAAGTATACCCGAAAAACCTATGACTCCCTGCGCGTCCAGTATAATAATGGGTTCAGGATGTTGTTGGGACTGCCACGATATTGCGGCGCGTCCGGTATGTTCTGTGAGGAGCGCACGGACGGTTTCTGTGCTACAATACGCAAGCGCGTGGCCTCCCGGATGCGCCACCTTTGTGACAGTCCCAACAGCCTCCTTAGAGCCATCGCTGAAAATGTAAACAGCCCACTATGGAGGCACTGGAACTCCATCCACATGGAGTCGAGACATAATGTATTTCAATTAATTAATTAAATTTTATTGTTTTATTTATTATTAATTTCAATTTATTCTTATTTGACATGTTTCTATTTTTAATTTTTAATTAAGTTATATTGTATTATGTTATATGTTTTTTGTATAGTTTTCTTGTATTGTGATATGGGCAATGCCTGAAATAAAGAATAATAATAATAATAATAATTAAAGTCCAGTGCCACCTCTCTTCCCCCAGCTTTCTGACCGGTGTTGCCCTTAGGCCATTTTTTAATGTCGCTATTAATAGGGGCCCATCTAGCAGTTGGCGAGTCACCGTCTGCCAGAGATAAAATGTGAGACAGTTTTATTAGGCAGGCGTCCGATGTTGTCCGGTTTTTATTTATTTGTGCTAACGTAAGAAAGGAACAAAACACATTATATTTATCAGTGGCATTTCAAATTGTATGAGTAAGGGACACCTAGATGTTTACTGTTTACTTATAAAAATGGCGCCTACAACTATACATACCTATACAAAATTATAATCTATGTGTATTACCTTATTTTTTAACTTTCACTTTTAAATAACTCCAACTAACTTTTTTTTAAATACAACAATAAAGCGTTAACCTAATCGGCGCCAATCACGAGATAAATGCGTCAGAGCGGTACGAGCGATTAACCCATTTAAGGACAAGACTCGCATGAGTCATGCCTCTATGAGCGACTACAAAGCGGAAAATACTGCTACGGACTACGGCGTAGCACTACGAGCGTAGCGTGACGCTGAATGGATTAAAGCCAGAATCTTGACTTAATACATTCACTGCCAAGTATCGCTACGCGCTACGCTCGTAGCCGATCCCGTGGTTTTCATCGTATGCAGCGGAAAGCGACTACGGCGTAGGCGCGCGCTAGGCGGGTTCCTGGCAGTGAGTGTTAATAAGTCGCCCACGCAGACAAATCAAATCGGCAGCAAACTTCGAAATCAGCCCGATTTCGATATCTCAATTGAGTGGCGTTAATCGTGATCGGTGTTCACCCGTGTAATAGATCCTTCGAACATCTGATACGCTCCAGTCAATGAGAGCTGGCCGACGCTCCGTGAACCAAGGTTGTAACTCGGGCAATTTACCTATACCGATACGACTATTTGTAGAAATGGGTAGAATGGCAGTTTAATTTAGTGGAATACACATAGCGAGCGTTGGCTGAACTTCGGTGGTTTCTTAACTAAACCGGCGTAATGTCTTTCGTACGGAGTACAGTAGCCCAAGGCGGAATCCTTAGAATGCGTATTGCCCTTTTGACAAGATCAAGTGATATTTATTGCTTCCTTGAAAACCCTCACAAGTCCACCATAGAATGTTTTATAAAGCAGTTCAGGGGAATTTGAAACAAGGTGTTTAGGGGATAATGTAGAATTTGTTTTTGTTAAAATAAATAAAACAGCTTTTCCGGAGAAACAAGTCAAATAGGTCACTAAGACTATAAGAGATAGAGATTTTTTACCAACAATCAAAGATAAAGAGTTCATAAAATTGTTACCCGACTACGGAAAACTAGCAATTTTTTCATACAAAAGGTAACTTACGTAGGCCCATTACAAAAAGAATATATTAAAGATGCACACAATGAGCTCTTTCATTTGATATGTATCACGATAGTATATGCAAAACTTTATTTTTTAATTTTCTCATTTCCCCCCAAAAGTGGCCCCCATGTTTAAAATTCATTGGTTTGCGTTACATGTTCCTCTTTGGGTCACAAACTTACATATGTGTACCAAATTTCAACGTAATTGGTTCAGTAGTTTCGGAGAAAATAGGCTGTGAAGGACGGACAGACAGACGCACGAGTGATCCTATAAGGGTTCCGTTTTTTCCTTTTGAGGTACGGAACCATCTTCAAAAGATAAAATTGATAAAAGGTGTTTGTATGACGAAAGATTCTACGAGTATTACGCTACGTTAAGGTAGGCAAGTGGTTGAAACAGCGGGTTCGTGGGATTGTCTTTCTCTCTCTCTCAAGGCCGCCAAAATTAAGGTTTTTTTTTAAGTTATATGTTTTGTGCTACATTTTGCAATGCGTGTAACATGAATTTTGTTTTACGGATAACACAATAGTATCACAAAAATAACAAAAACTAACCAAAACGTAACACAAAAGCCGACTTCCATTAAAAAAAATTTTGACGGCCTGACCCTAATAAGTTTATCGCAACTTAGGTAAGGTACAGAGGTCATCACGAGGAAACTTGCGTACGTATGAGAAGCCATTGAAAGGTGTTTGTGAAGTGAGTGTAACAAAAACTCAAACTTGTTTTTTTTTATCGAAATAAATCCATCTGAAAAGTCAAGTAGAAATGAAGTGACGTTAAGTCATAAGCTAAGTCAGGAATCGAGAACCCTGGAAATACTTTCGTGGCCTTTCCCAGGAAATGCCGTCAGCCCAGATTGTACGATTACTAGTGACTTAAGTAAGTGATTGAAGTTCTTTTTAGGTTTTAAATGGCATAATACCAATGCAGTATATGCAATGAATCGTTACTAAAAATGCGCTACCCCATATTCAAAGTAAATGTCCACTAAAGAAATTCCAAATTTCAATCAAAGTGGAGATTGAAGTTTAGTATTTTGTAAGCGAACGTTTCTGCTTACTAAACATTTACTGATAAGTGATTGAGTTCAGCCTTGTTTGAAGTTCATTTTAGGTTTTAAATGGCATAATACCTCGTACTAATACTTTTTTTTTTCTACCCGACTACAGCAGAGCCGGTAGGGAGGGATATGAATGTAGTAGTCTATGTTTGACATAAACATACACACTCTCAAACACAGACACACGCACACACACACACACTCACACACACATACTTGAACCACTTTTAGGTACATTGCATACAGCACACAAAACTACAAGTCACAAGTCAGTACATCTGATACCATAACACCTTCAAGTTAGTTTAAAAAATCTACCTGCCTTCAATCAATCAAATTATTTTTGCATGTTTTACCCGATTTAACGCATTAATTGTATTTTAGTTTAGTTTTGTACCAACGTCAAATTAGCACAGCGCATATGCACTCATGAATTATCATTACAACCCTTATAAGGGGCCAAACTGAAAACCAGCGCTGGGCTTAAGCCCAGCATACGCTGAGGTTGGTACCCATGGCCAACATGATATAACAGTAAATGTGTCTCATGTAACTGTACAATCTCTAGTTAGTAGTGAAATTAGTTTTAATTGGTTTTAATATCTACCTATCCTTTGCTCTGTATTGCTGTTTTGTATCGTGTTTGGGCAATAAAGTTATTTGTATTTGTATTTGTATTTGTTTGTATTAACGTATGTCCCACACCGCTTAAGAGGAAACACAACGGCTGTTTAGTAGTCCCCGGTTTTCTCCCTGGATAATGACAGTAGAGCAATTTTTTTTCCATAAATCTATGGCTACTATTGACATGTTCCTATGTTTTCCTTTTTTTCATAAATTTATTCTTAGAAGAGATATTAACCTTCAAAAACCTAAAAGAATGCCAGATTTTCCGCTGTGTTCAACCATCCAGAAAACAATTTGGACTAGATTATTAAAAAAAAAGGAAAACATAGGAACACGGCCGAAGCCTTTTTTTGATTTTTAATAAAAAGAATGGTTAAATAGGTCAAGTTTTGGATAAGAAATCAGGGGACTACGAAACGTTGATTTTATGTACTTTTAATAGGTATTTTCGGTCCAAGCTGCAGTTGTCTCTATCGCGCTCTGCGGGGGGAGGCTTGAGGTTGGCGGGACAGCAATACATTTTACAAATACCTATTTCTCAATTATCTCGACCTTAGTGTTTCCTCTTAAGATACTGATCCGATTTTGACGATTGAGATGTCAATTGATTCCAAGTTATGCTCCCGGTAACGTAAGTTACCTTTTGTATGAAAAAATTGCTAGTTTTCCGTAGTCGGGTAACAGTTTTATGAACTCTTTATCTTTGATTGTTGGTAAAAAATCTCTATCTCTTATAGTCTTAGTGACCTATTTGACTTGTTTCTCCGGAAAAGCGGTTTTATTTATTTTAACAAAAACAAATTCGACATTATTCCCTAAACACCTTGTTTCAAATTCCCCTGAACTGCTTTATAAAACATTCTATGGTGGACTTGTGAGGGTTTTCAAGGAAGCAATAAATATCACTTGATCTTGTCAAAAGGGCAATACGCATTCTAAGGATTCCGCCTTGGGCTATTGTACTCCGTATAAAAGACATTACGCCGGTTTAGTTAAGAAACCACCGAAGTTCAGCCAACGCTCGCTATGTGTATTCCACTAAATTAAACTGGCATTCTACCCATTTCTACAAATAGTCGTATTGGTATAGGTAAATTGCCCGAGTTACAACCTTGGTTCACGGAGCGTCGGCCAGCTCTCATTGACTGGAGCGTATCAGATGTTCGAAGGATCTATTACACGGGTGAACACCGATCACGATTAACGCCACTCAATTGAGAAATCGAAATCGGGCTGATTTCGAAGTTTGCTGCCGATTTGATTTGTCTGCGTGGGCGACTTATTAACACTCACTGCCAGGAACCCGCCTAGCGCGCGCCTACGCCGTAGTCGCTTTCCGCTGCATACGAGGAAAACCACGGGATCGGCTACGAGCGTAGCGCGTAGCGATACTTGGCAGTGAATGTATTAAGTCAAGATTCTGGCTTTAATCCATTCAGCGTCACGCTACGCTCGTAGTGCTACGCCGTAGTCCGTAGCAGTATTTTCCGCTTTGTAGTCGCTCATAGAGGCATGACTCATGCGAGTCTTGTCCTTAAATGGGTTAATCGCTCGTACCGCTCTGACGCATTTATCTCGTGATTGGCGCCGATTAGGTTAACGCTTTGTTGTTGTATTTAAAAAAAAGTTAGTTGGAGTTATTTAAAAGTGAAAGTTAAAAAATAAGGTAATACACATAGATTATAATTTTGTATAGCTGTAGGCGCCATTTTTATAAGTAAACAGTAAACATCTAGGTGTCCCTTACTCATACAATTTGAAATGCCACTGATAAATATAATGTGTTTTGTTCCTTTCTTACGTTAGCACAAATAAATAAAAACCGGCCAAGAGCGTGTCGGGCCACGCGCAGTGTAGGGTTCCGTAGTTGTCTGTCTGTCTTACTGCCATCTACGTGCGGTGCGCAGCCCAATATCTCGCAAACTAATCACTCATTTGAAAAATGGTTTTAGGAAACCCATAATATTTTTGAACGAGCTATCCAACGATACCCCACACCATGGGTTTAACGAGAAAAAAAAATTACATCCCTGCGTTAGGTGTATTTTATTGTACTGTTTTGTTGGCGTGATTGATTTATATACCCATGCCGAATCACAGTTTTCTAGTAGTAATGGTTACTGAGCTAAGCCGAAGACGGACGGACGGACAGACGGACATGGCGAAACTATAAGGGTTTCTTGTTGACTACGGAACCCTAAAAAGACAAACGAATTTAACGACATTTTAAACAAACTAAGTTTGAACGTTCCTGAATATAGTTATTACCTACTGTCTATATGGTTAATAGAGAAATGTTATCAATACCCTAGGGAAATGTTAAGATAGATTAGAAATTAAATGCCACCAAATTGTAGGTATATTTCTTCGACTTTTCATTGTTGACATGTTTTTAGTTGTAATTGTAGCGGCTTATTTTGACATATGCTCCAGTTTTTTTCTATCTTTTTAAATGTATTTTTGACATGTTTTAGTCTTACACTTGTAACCCTTGTTGTTGTTAACCTTATCAATATTAATATTTTGAGTTTGTAGTGTATTATTTTAAATATGTCATTAAATTAAAATATATAATTTTGTATCAGACGATTTAACATTTAACATTTTAATAATTTCTAATATTCTTTCTTTAGATAGGCCTCAAGGTTATATATATATATATTTAGTTTTTATTAAATAGTATATTTTATAGTCCAACCGCTTAAGGCACTGGTCCCACCGCCGGCTAGTAAGCTAGAAAAGTTGGGCGAGTAGCATTTCATTGCGGATCTGTAAAGGTCGATTAATCACACTGTGCCTGGTCAGCACGCAATGAACCGTTACTCGCCCAACTTTTCTAGCTTACTAGCCGGCGGTGGGACCAGTGCCTAACTCAGTCTTCGCCTGCGCGGCGCGCGGGTGAAGGGGTATGACGATGAAGTGGCGCGCGCTGCGCGCGGGCGCCGGGCTCTATGTCCCGCAGGCCGCACGGGGCCCGCGCCCCGTCAACGCCATTTCGCGCGCAGCGCAGGCGAGGCCTGAGTGAAGCGGTCGGACTATAGTTACATATCGAAAACATAAGGTAATGCTGACGAAACAAATTTCATTTAAATATTTGCATTTATTGTATTGCAAATAATTTAATTCACATAACTGTCATTCATAAATTGATGTCAAAATATATTTATAGGACGATGCCCAGTCCATGTTATAATATCTTAAGGGTATTTCATGGGTTAATCCTGGGCTAGAGCCAACACTGAAGTCAAGCTGGTACACATGCGTGTTGAACTATAAAGAGAGAATGACAAGGCTAGCGTCGAATAAGGACAGTGCAAGTCAATTCCGCCCACACCTCGCCGCGTGAGAAAAGTGTAGACCCCAATTCTAAATGTTCACAAAATTTACGTGTTTCAGTTTCCTTTACCCTACGATTAATTGCTTTGACAGGATATCACAGACGGACGCTTTGCTTGTCACGAAAGTTGCCATCATCCGCCCTGGGTTTTCACTTTTCTAAACAATCCCTCTCTAGATACTAAAATATGGCCTGCTACGTCATCAAGTCAAATCCTACTAATAGTATAAATGCGAATGTTTGGATGTTTAGATGTTTGTTATTCAATCACGCTAAAACGGCTTAACCAATTTGGTTGAAATTTCGCACGAAGATAATAAAGCCTAGATTAATAAAGGATAGTTTTTATCCCAGGCCACGCTGAATAAGTCGCGGGCGGGGCGGAAACTAGTGTTGTCTTAAGGGCGAAGAGTCGTTTAAGTATAACAGCTATTCCACGTAAATATATGGATATTCACTTAGAATAGCTTGAAACATAGGTTTCAGGAAAACATGGGCCATTTGGTTTGAATTGAAACTTAAGTGCAAAAAACTATCGACTAGAGTAACGAGCGAGCGGTCACGTTCGCATCGAGTAATCTGATTGTGGAGGGCGAGGCCGGGAAACGAGAGCAGTAATGCCAGTAATTTCCAAACGGGTAGTTCCGACGATCACCGCATAGATCGTCCTATAGTTTAGGGCTAGATTAGTTTAGGGTTAGTTTAGGGTATAGAACCAATTCGTCGCTGAATTTGCAGCGGCCTAGACTAGAAATACTCGATGCTATTATTTACGGTTACTAAAATTTGGTTATTTTGTTTTATGGTGTTTAGCTGGGGTAGGTGAAATTGCGCATTTCGGATAAAAAATATGAAAAATAATTAAATAAACAAAATATTCGCGGATTTTGGTGAGACACATTGAAGGTTTGTGCACAGTATTCTATTCATATCTTTATGACGATGTTAATATAGATTAATATACCTATTCTATCAGATATAATAACACCCATGACTTAAGAATAAATAATAGCCCTCATAATTACTTGCCTTTCCTGGATTTGAAGCCGGGACTCTCGTTTAGCAGGCAAGGTCTCAATCAATCCAAAAGAGCTGTGTCAAGCTAAGCTTTCATATATATGAACAAGCATGCAAGGTGACAAACAAACTGGTGGGTCCAGACGCTGATGTAACGTCAGAATCAGAATCAGAAATAATTTATAATATTGTCAAATTGAGCGAGTACAGAAGAAGATGTTACATAAAAGTGTTGCGTGTGTCACAATCAACCGCTGTACGGTATACAATAATTTACAATTGCACTAAAAAAATCAATAATAAAACATGTCAGTCATTAAAAGTATAATTCCACCAATTAAAATTAAAATACATTTGAAACATAAAATACCAATATAAAATTATGTCAGTTCAAATTCCATTATATTATCATTTATCAACATTAATTATTCTTAATTCTACTCACGTTTCTCTCATCTACGTCTATACTTGACTAAGTTAACTATAATTCTACCCTTAATCCTTTTAGAGGTGCGGATAGCGTTGGTCTGCTGTTGACAGACCGCCTCCCGCTGAATAGTTATTTATGTTTATAAATCCGGTGGTTGTGCCAGGCTGGTCTGGGTAGAGCTCTATCGGGACCAAATAAAGTCTGGTTGAAACGAGCTGCGGAAATTACCTGTAGCAGGTTATCTGACATCTTTCTGGTAAACATATTTTACTAAGTTCTTTGACGTTGAAGTCTGCGACGTTTACATGAGACGTAATTTTGCCAGGTTTGTATTGCTCCTAATACGTTACTATAAACGTAACTACACGAATAATTGAAAGATAAGGCCTTGTCAGAAAAAGATTTTAAGGTCGCTTTCCATATAAAAAGTTTTAAGACATTTATTTATTTATTTATTTAATCTTTATTGCACAAAAGAACAACTTATCGTACAAAAGGCGGACTTAATGCCGTAAGCATTATCTACCAGTAAACCTTTGGGCAAAGCAGACAAATTGTGGGCGGTGGGTGCAACTACAGATATAAACACACATTAAACATACATTTATAATAAATGACAACAATGGACAAATAAATAAAAATACATACAAATATAAATACCTACATATATAAATATATTCATACTGGTCACATGTTACTCACATGTTGTATACATCGCCAAGAATTTTCAGTGGCGTCCATTCTTTTTATCACTTTTCTAGTCACCACGAGTCAACATTTTTGTTAATAACCAAACACGCATTAACAATGTTTACAAATATCTGTGAAATAACCTTTAATGGCGCGCAACAGTTTTTTTCGTGAAGTTTGCGCAGTGCGCGCGCATTAGATGAAATCTCTAAACAGCCAATACAAAATAAAATAAATATTTTCGTATTAAAATGTTTTCTTTATTAATTCATGTTAATTGTTATCAAAAGTGAATAGTTTTACTAAATGAAATGTTTCTATATCATATCCGAAAAGAAATAGTCAATTAATTAACAAAAAGGATTTAATTTGTTTAGTCGAGTAAGAATCCATTTGCCGAGAATTAAAAAAGCTGTACATTCTGTACAACTCGGTTAATTTAAGAATGCACCGTGTGCATGCATACATCTTGCTGCAAGGTGGCAACGTGACATAATCGAGATATAACCATAACACACAAGTTTTGTAATGTTATAAAACACGCGTGTTTAAAATCCAGGATTATGAGCCTAAAAGCGACACAATAAGAGGTACTTTACAAGCAATTGTGTTGAAAAACTATTTTTCTCAAATGATTCTAGTTTATACAAGTTTATTCTAGGAAAGCGGGATTTCGCGCAAATGAAAAGTCAATTTATGAAAGATTGTTACATAAGTTTCTCAATCAATATCACGCCGCCTTTAGCCTGCGAGTGTCAAAAGACGTTTTGTATGGAAATCGAACCACCGTACCTGCTATTGACCGCCACCGCCGGCCGCGCCAGTCTGCGAGAGGCGGCTTTAAGGTCACTGTTCACGATCATGTCATATTTAGCGTAGTGTATTTATGTGGTGTGTCAAATGAAGCATCGTAGCTAATGACCCTTAATGGTTTCTGTAAGTTATACTCTTGGCAACGAATATTTAGCTTCCAATTAATTTATCCCTAGCTTAGTGGATCGAAGATTCATTATCGGATCATCGCGGGCTAACGATTACAGACTCGCCCAAAATATGAAAGACAGTAAGAATATACAACTCACATGAACTTGTCACCTTTATCTATGGATGGTAACAGAGGAGCAGGACCTAGCTACTTAACGAGTGCCGAATCGGCAAGTAGAGAGGCATGAAAGCGGATTACTCGCCGCTATAATAAGGCGTAAATATTGATTGACAGTAAAACGGTAATAGTTTCTGGGTAATCATACAAATCTTACAAATAAAAACTAGTTTTTTTATATGACCTCTGGGGCTAACAAACATTAAAAAAAGTACAATATTCAGTAACATTTAACGTCAGGCCGTTACCTTAAATGTTACTGAATATTGCAGTATTTTTTAGTTTCTCCGTTTCGATACTTATCAGTCTTATCACCTATGCCCATGATAATGAAATAATATTAATTCGTAAACCAGCAAAAACTGAAAAAGCCTATGAGATGAACAAATTTTAGATTTCCGGCTAGGAAAGGCATTCTGAATTAGCGCGGTTTTCCAAGTTGAAGGATAGGATATTCAATTATTGAAGAAAAGCCAACTAATTAGATATGACTGATAGATTATAACAATCCCGTAATCTCGTGAAAATTCAAGGCTGATATTTATTTGTTTATTTTTACGTAAAGTTCGTGGCGACCGCCAAGAATAAGTAATGAGCCCCTTGCGGTCCGGGTCTTTTTAATTTCCTGGAGATGTTTGGAATTGTGTACATTTCCATGATAAGCCAGACTCGTTTAGGTTTTCGTATTTATCTCGTTTATACATTTTGCCGGGATTGAAATAGACAATAGAATAAGAATTGTCGATTGTCAAGGCAATCATGTCTATTTTATAATTGTGTATATGTAAATAGATTTCCCAGAAAGATGCTAGGGGGTGCACTGTGCTTGTGTGTATGGCTTAAAATTAAATAAATTACATTCACAACGATTTTGGGTTATATACAGTGATCGTAACTTTTGTAGCATTTTGGTGCAGCGTAGTGTTGTTAACGGAATTGGTATAGACAATATCAATCAAAATTGTTAATTAAGGTTAATATATACGCTAATTAAGCATTAGGATTGAAATTCTTTATACCAATTCCGTTAACAACACTAACACTACGCTACACCAAAAATGCTACAAAAGTTACGATCTCTGGTTATATGCATCAGGAACGTTTTAACGTCTTGGAATCAGTTCGGATTCATATTGCCAAGCTCGCGCACACTTCAATTCATGCATTCAACGCATCTGTGACGCGACGCGACGTGAGGTTGTATATTTCAAATCTTTATTCAATTTATTATATTCTTTCGTAAGATGTTTCAAAAACGTGAAATAAAGAAGAAGGGGCATAAAGAAGGCCACTACACAATAAGCTGGAGTGGAGAGCATTTTAAAAAACGCCAGAAGTTTCACCTGAAATTGTACCTCTAATGAATATTAAAATACTTTCGTAGTTTTTCTGTTGCATTCAGTTGCAATTAGGGAACTTTTTACAACTCTTTCAGAAGCTGAAGTCCGACGAAGTTTTAAAGTTACGAATACATTTTTTAAGGGTAATTCCTCCTGCGAGCAAGTTTGCGGGAAGCCGTGAGCTCGCAAACCTGCGCGACAAGGTTTTCCAAGGTTTTTAAAGAATCCTTCTATTGTCATTGAACAAGGCGGAAGCAATCGAAGATCTCTGCTTCAGCTTCAGCTCGGATCAAAATTCTTTCGTATATCCGTTTGTCCTGCAGTTCTCTACAGGTCGCAGTTCTCAACCGATTCTCGTGAAATTTTGTGAGCTGGATAGAACTTTATTGTCATTCAGATTCTTAAAAAAATACTCTTTATCTTGTTTCTTCACATCAATATAATTTCAAGCACTTTCTGCTAACAATATTATCAAAACCTAATAAAAAAATATTAATTTTAATTCTGAAAACCCCTATCCGCTTCATCTGGTTTGATGGCTTTATGACACCATATTTTATTTGTTCTTTTACAATTTTTTACTCAACGTTTGAATATTTAAGAGAACTCAAGCTGATATTACGTCCGTGGATGGAGGGTCTCAAAACAATGGAAGGAAGGCAGCTGGAGGAGGTACCTTGATTCGGGCATGACAAGTGTTTGTGGTTTGAGTGGTCGGTACTTAGTGGATCCGCCGTTCGAGATCTATTTGCGTACCTTTGACGGAAGCGCGGCTGAATTTTAAAGTGCCAAAGTTCTGATTCATGTCGAATACGTGATACGATGAACCTTTTTATAATATCTAGCTACCACGATTATTCGCTGGATTGCAATGACTGATTGTCTAAAATCCTCTGTGACGCATTTCGACAAGAAAAAGTTGTTCAATAAATTTCCTTTGAGTCATCGCCGTGTCACGAAGTTGGCCTTACGGTGCCATATCAAGAATTGTAATTTCTATTACAAATTAAGAATAACTTCGCGCTTTAAATGCACGAACAACGCCTGTGCGTAAACGCGGTTTAGACGATGGCATGGCAAGTGCTATTGGAGTCTGCGGCACGCCTTTCTATAGTAATAAAAAATCCTAGCTCGCGTTAAGGTTTGTCGCAAATTTATAGGTACGCTTGTTTGACCTAATTTACTACAGCCGTATTAAACAATTACACAAATCCCCAAATACGTTTCGTGATGTTGACGCGAGCCGACCTTGCTTCAAGTCGCGAACGTGCCCAGACGGCAGATTCCGTTGCTTTTATTTCGCTGCCTCCAATAAAGCAGGTTTGACGAGATAACGACTCTTCCGGCCCTCAAAGGTCTGCGAAGGTGAAATCAAATAATGAATTTTCAACGGCATTACGGGAGACGCCGTTTTCTATTTCAGTTGAGTCTTGATATTCCTAATTGAATTTTATCGACGTTTTTATGTTGCGAATGGGAGGTGAAGGTTGCGATTGTTTTGTGAATTACGGGACTGAAGGCTGACAAAGGGCCGTTGACTGGGAATGGTTTTGTTTGTGCTCGTGGAGATGGATGCAGTCTGGCTTTTTTAATACATGCTGTTGTTTATCTAAAGGTTGTGGTAAAATGAAATGTTAGAAAATACATAATATATATTATATTTTATAGAATAATGATTTTGTAGGTTGATATATTTCATTTCATTTTTTTTTGCCTTTTTGATCAAATTTATAATATTTCCGACTGTAAGTAACTCTATATAATGCGTGTCTAGTGTGCTACATCGTCAAGGGTCGCTGTTATGTTAAGTTTGGTACTGTTTATCTTCCACTAGCGGGGCCCTGAGTAAACAGCCCGATTGAATTGTAGATGTAATTGAACACACGAACCTACAATTATAACCAGCCCCGCTATTCTGTAACTTGTTCAAACCTCACCTCATCGTTCACCCACAAATATATCTTGACGCCGCGATACATACCTAGTAACTAAGCGTAGGTAGAGGTCTAGGTTCGTTAGGTGTGACGGATGACGTGAGGCGCATTAACGCGTTCCGAATAACAACCCAGTAAGGAAGGTAACCACCTGTGTCCTGTATCGCTTCGTGGTTATTAGGGTTCCGTAGCCAAATGGCAAAAAACGGAACGCTTATGGATTCGTCATGTCTGTCTGTCCGTCCGTATCTCACAGGCATTTTATTCGAAAACTATAAGGTGTATTTGAATAAAATTTTGAGGATAGGTGTATTTTGTTAGCCGCTACATAGTTTTGTAAAAAACATACAAAAAAAAAATTTTTTTAGGTGTGCACTCCATACCTACATAAAACTGAAAGTAAAAAAAAATTCATTGCAAACCCACGTGTGGCACATCATAAATATAAGGTTTTTCAGCAATTTTTTTGATTAAGTCAATAGAGTCGGAGATAATCGCCCCGAAAGTCACTAAAATTGTCTCCCCCCCCTTAAATTTTTGAACCGTGTATTTTAAAAATATGAAAAAACATGGACATAGGGCTTATTAAATTCGTTCAGCGAAAATTGTTTTGAACAAGATCGATTCAAAGGTTTCGAGATATTTCTAAAAAACTGCCTTCCTTAAAGAAAAGAACGTAAGTGCCATAAGATTTCAGTAAAAAATTGTCCCCCCCCCCTCTAATTTTTGAACCGTGTATTTTAAAAATATGAAAAAAACATGGACATAGGGCTTATTAAATTCTTTCAGCGAAAATTGTTTTGGACAAGATCGATTCAAAGGTTTCGAGATATTTTTAAAAAACTGCCTTCCTTAAAGAAAAGGACGTAAGTGCCATAAGATTTCAGTAACGATACGACCTTTTTAATAGGCACGGAACCCTTCATTGTGCGTGGTCCGACGCGCTTGGCCGCTTTTTTATATTTTCGTTTTTTACTGTCGACTTTATGTCGTGGAAGGAATGGCGGTATACGAATGTATGAAGGAAATAAAGATTATGTAAAAGGCGGTAAAGGAAACGTTATTAGGGTTATGTTCGACACGCGAGTCACGCGACAACTAATGGTGATTGAATTGCTAAGTAATTTTCTCGCGATTGGAATGCCTAGGAAGTTGTAAGGCCACAATAAGAAATATTGGCATACGTTAGTAGATGGGCGCTAATTGCTCAAACATTAACACGGATTTGAATAAAATTGTACCATGGCTTAGGAAATATTAAAAAAATAAATTAACTTAGAATTTATAAATTGATTATAGATAGCCATGTATTTAACAGTATTGGCTACTCACCTAATTTTATATCCGAGTTATTTATACTCGTATACAGGGTGTAACAAAAATGGGGTATGAACCGATCAAGGGCTTGACAGGTATCGTGTTCTGATAAGATAAAGAGAAAAAAAAAAATCGTTTCGTTCCACGCAGTATATTATCGTTAACTCTTTCGAATTCATATACAATGTAAAAAAGAACAAGATAGTAAAAATCGGTAGGTACTGTGAAGTACCTATAGGTACTACTGGGAATTTCCGGTACTGGCTCAGTACCGGAAATTTCGGTCCCGGTTCTTGGAATTGTACCGGTACTGCACCTAGGGTTGCCAACTAGTATTTTTTAGAACACACACGCCACGCGGTACACCGTTAAAAGTACTTGGTACTTGGCTGGCCAATGCTGCTATTTGGTAAAATTGAACTGAAACCTGCACGGCTATCACAAGACGGCCCGCGAGCTCCCTCGATTTTACTCGCACTATCCGTCTCTCTCTTATTAGAAAACTTCTCTAGTGCGGAAAAATCGAGAGAGCTCGCGCGCCGTCTTGTGATAGCCGTGCAGGGTAATTTGAAGCACTTCGTAGTTAAGGCCCTCCCAATATATAGTATTTTTGCGTACTATATATTTCTTCAACAGTATATAGTACAAAGAGTTAAAATATAGTACAATACTGACGACCGGATAGCCTAGTGGGTAGTGACGAAGCTGAAGGTCCTGGGTTCGAATCCCGGTAAGGGCAAATATTTGTTTTCTGAGTCATGGATGTTTTTCTATGTATTTAAGTATTTATATCTATTATATATATCGTCGTCTAGTACCCATAACACAAGCCTTCCTGAGCTTACTATGGGACTAGGTCGATTTGTGTAAGATTGTCCCGTTATATTTATTTATTTATTTATTTAATACTATAAAATATAGTACGGTTGCCAACCCTAACTGCACTTCCAACCGGCTACTATCAAACGGCGGCTCAAAGCATTGTATGGAACCAATAGGTTTTTCGATTTCGAGGTTGTGTTGCTGGTCCTATAATAAAAGCGGTTCAGTATCACTTTACCTACAGATTTTGCTACTGTGTAAAATCTACCTTGCATGTGTAATGCAAGTTACACGAGGTCTAAAGATTTAAGCACATGCGTGCGCAGGAGTTTTTTATGCGTCTGCGCTCGTTATGCGCTACGTCGTGGGCATAATAAGTCATAAGTAATTTATTAATAATATTCTAAATATTACATGTCATCATTCTTAAATTAAATTATATATAAACATGTATATGAACATTTATTCTTATTGTGGTAACTCATAAAAATCTTTAATGTCATAAAAAAAGTGGGTGAGAAGCACCGATTTTAATTTTCTTAAAAAGGTTGAGATACTGCCCGCGCATTTTACATTCATGGGTAGTTTGTTAAATACTTTTGACCCCACATGAGAGATGATTTTGGCTGTGCTACGGCTACGAAGGCTGTGCTACGGGACTACGATGTTACGAATAAGTGGCGAAGAACACAACGCGTCTGCCTACCTTATGTGATACCTACCTAATAAACCTTATATAAAATAAAAAAATACAGGGTGCCTTTACAAAAGTACATACAGGTTGTACCAAAAATGGGGTGTGAACCGATCAAGGGCATATTCGGGAGCGTAATGCGATTCCAAATATGCCCTTGATCGGTTGTGGCTTCTCGCTCCCTACATGGGAGCGCCCCGCGCTCCGCTGCCTGCCGCCGTCGCTCGAAGCCTCGGCCAAACCCTTAATTTCCAATATCATTTTAAACCAATTTAATGAGTAGTAGCTATTAGTTGAGTAAATAAAACACCGGACAAGTGCGAGTCGGACTCGCCCACTGAGGGTTCCGTACTTAATTACAAATGTATAAAGTGGATAATGAAATTAAAGATAAAAAATGTAAACAAATGCACTGCAATAAAATCAATCCCAAGAAGTGGAAACTTAAAATTCGTTAAATACGCGAGATAAAAATAATGCGACTAATTTATACGTAAAACAATGCCTGGAAAATATTCGTAAATATTTAAATAAGCAAAATGAAAACGTAATTATTTTATATTCATAAATATGTGCAGTTTATATTTAGGCCACTGGCAATGGTTAGGCATTGTAAACCTTTGGTTCGTAATTTAATTAATATACCTGGATATTCCTATTCCTTATTCTTAATTTTTTACTTAACTGAGGAGGATTCGACGTCTTCCTCAGAAAGCGAGAGTGGAAGTGAATAAATAAAAATTTTAAAATCTAGTGTTATTTTTCTTTGTGTTTTCCTGTCCTAATAAGACATATAATAATGGCACGTCTTGCTTTGATCGCTTGGTGTGGTTCTAGTGGCTGCAGGCAATCGGCTTTTGCTGTATATCGTACCCGGACTATCGTCACCTACTAAGTACCTATTCAAACCAACCTACGACATTAAAGTGATCAAAGTAAAATATAAGATTGTTTTAAAAGTAGTGACGATATATTCATTAGTTAAAACCAAAACCTGGTTGATTGCCCCTGAGACGTCACTTTGACGTTGACAGTTCTTTGTTTACATTTTTTATCTTTAATTTCATTATCCACCTTTTATTTCAGATTTTTCCTTGCACTTGTAGTATAAGACGATATTACTTGCCAAATTACATAGCCCATAGATGAGGTAGTGCGAGATAGCAACTGAACGGACGCGTTATTGAGCGCTCTGCGTCGTTAAATCCCGAATAAATACTCAAAGTCATATTGTGCGTGCATAACTATATTTAAATCATAGATAGTGATACAAACTTGTGTTTTTGTAGTAACACGGACATAAAACCAGCCTAAATCAGTGTTTTGTGACGATAACTAATATTAATCAGTTACCGGCTTACCCTCATCGGACAGAAAAAGAGTTTGTTTACGTATACTTCGCTTTTACGATGCCGCCTTCAAATCCGAACACTACTTCAAAAATCTGTGCAGCATGCAAAAGTGCTATTAAAACAAGATATTTTCTTAGCTGCTCGAAATGCAAGCTACATTATGACGGAGACTGCGTAGGAGCAATCGATATGAAACAAATGGATGTCACCAAGCGAGCTGAATGGAAGTGCCCAGAATGTCAGAATAAGCAACCTAAACTTGATAACACAAATACACCCGTGAGAAATGTCCAGCCATCGCTTCCAGCCAGTGACGGCCAGCAGCGGATCCCCGGGGCCTCCCAGGATATACTAAGTAGCAATGGAACATTTGCCAATGATTTCAATAAACTGAAGGTTGAGTTATCCGAAGTGCTGAAAACAATGATGGATACGTGTATGGCGCAACTGTCAGCTAAAATCGACTCACTGTCACTTGCTTTTTCAACTGTAAATGCGCGCATGGAAGCCGTGGAGGAGCGGGTCTCCGCAATAGAATTAAACCTCGAACAGAAGTCCACCAGTGAATCGAGTGTGTTAGCAGATACTGTAGATCGACTGAAAGAACAACTGAACCATCGCGACCAACAACTTCTACTCAACGACGTGGAAATATCAGGATTGCCGGAGACGAGCGGGGAAAATCCCACCAACCTTGTGACACTAGTGGGTAGCAAACTGGGGGTAACTATTGTGGAGCAGGATATTGTGAGTGCTATGAGAGTGGGCACACGGCGTGAACACAACGGCAATGAGCGCCCGCGAGTGCTGGTGCTGCGTGTGGTGCGGCGCGAGTTGCGGGAGCGGCTGCTGAACGCGGCGCGCGAGCGGCGCGGCGCCAACACCAAGGGACTCCAGCTGCCAGGTGCGGCAGGAGGCGTACCGTGTCAGTTATATATCAACGAAAGACTCACAAAAACAAACCGACAGCTTCTCTTCCTAGCCCGACAAGAATCTAAACGCTTGCAGTGGCGTCATCCGTGGACGCGCGACGGCGGCATATATGTACGACGTACCCAAAAAGACTCACCGCAACGTATCCGCTCGGAGTTAGACATACAGCAGGTTTTTGGTGCAAAGGCAACTGGTTGTGCTTAATATATTTTTGTATACAAGATTTAAGTCACTCAAAAATTAATTATATATTATACTACTTGCACATATATATTAGCATGTATAGATTACGTTTTAAAGAAAATTCTTACCTAATTTGTAAAATGATACCTTTACTTAAAGCTGTGACAGTTAAAGTCTATATTATTATGTTGATAGCCTGCTGCGCGACCCGATGTTATTGGTGTTATCTTTCTCACGTATACTATAATAATAGCATGCTCATCGAATCGTGTACCGTATTTATTAAAATTATTTTGGTATTGTATATATATGTTATTTTATTTGTTTACTCACTTACAGCTCTAAATCTGATAAAACATTATCTTATATGGTTGGCGGCAAATATATTATTCCTCAATTCTCTTTATTTAAGCATAATTCGGACGCTCATAGCGTTTTCGCCACTTAATGTGTTAAACAATAGGTATACACTTTCGTTTGTACTCGTAAACCCATACTACTCGATTACCTCTGGCTGGCGTCACATTTCATACTTGACACTATATCGTCTCAATTGTAAATATTGCGAAATTGTAATTTCTTTTGTCATTCAGTTTATTAAAGATAAAAATCTGCTTATCGGGTTATTGAACCCCGGATCTCTAGGCACCCGTCATAATGAGTTCCTCGTGGCCATGTCACGTCATGATGTGGATATTTTGGCTGTGAATGAAACTTGGCTTCGAGCCGGGGAAGAATCAAGGGCGCCAGCGCCGCCGGGGTACCGGCTGCGGCACCAGCCCCGTGACGCGGCGAGCGGCGCGCGCGCGGCGGTGGGGTCGGCATGTACCTCAAGCGTGGCATTAACGCGCGCCGTCTCCAGCACCCCGTTGCACCATTAGTTGAACAAATGTGGCTTAGCCTAAATGTCAACAGTCTAAAGCTAGCCATAGGAACTGCGTATCGGCCTCCTTGGTTCGATATTGATACATTCTTGGACGCTCTCAGTGACTCCTTAACTTCATTTGCAATGTTTGACTACATTATACTAGTAGGAGATTTTAATATCAATATCTTAAATAAGCAGGAATCTAACGCAAAGAAGCTTATTAACTTTTTTCATTATATGCATTTAACACAGTATGTAGATGAACCAACTCACTTCACAGATCACAGTGAAACCGTTATTGATGTAGTTTGTTGTAACAAAAATATTTGTAATGTAACTGTTGATCACATTCCCGACCTCAGCAGTCACGCATTCATTACTTGCCAGCTAAATATTAAAAAAACGAACCCACCCCCTAAGTTATTTATATATAGGCCAATTAAAAATATTGATTTGAACGACTTTAACAATTTGATCAACAGTATAGACTGGGAAGGACTGGCGTCGGCTAACGTCAACGATATGGTATCAAACTTTAATAGCTGCTTGATGACTATTTATGATACTTATGCACCCATAAAAAAGGTATATATCAAAGAAAGCTCGTACCCCTGGATAACTTCCAATATAAAAGAGATGATGAGACTTCGGGACGTGGCCCATGCTAGATATCACCGCACAAAGCAGGATTGCCATAAGAATTACTACAAGGATCTGAAAAGCTTAGTAAACGTTTCCCTTTACTATGAACAGTCAGCGTACTTCCAGCATCACATTAATAAAAATATTAGTAATCCTAGCAAACTTTGGAAAAATATAAAAAATAACTTAACCGACTTTAAATCTAAGGACTCAGACTTACCCCCTCATATGGCCGATCCCAATTACATTAATACCCATTTTCTCAATATACCGGGCAATAACAACACAGATCTAACTTATTTAACCTTTCTTGAGTCTAATCGTTATGGCCCGGCTGTTTTTAATATAAAGCCTGTTAGTGAAGTAGTAGTAGCGAAGATCATACAATCTATATCTACGAATGCTGTGGGTGTTGATGGCATAACTCTGGACATGGTCATATTGAGTCTCCCGAGAACATTATCTATAATAACTGCTTTAGTGAATAAATCGATTGAAACTAATGTGTTCCCTGAGCTGTGGAAAATAGCGACTGTTAAACCCATTCCTAAAGTGAAAAATCCGGTAGACTATAAAGATTTAAGGCCGATAAGCATATTACCTTTCATGTCTAAGGTACTTGAGAAAGCTGTATGCATGCAGTTGACCGATTATTTGGAAAGTAGTGGCGTATTACCGATTAGACAATCAGGCTTTAGAAAAGGCCACAGCACTTCCGCAGCTTTGCTAGATGTAGTTGATGATATCCTCACGTCACAAGATGCAGGCAAAGGATCAATTTTAGCGCTTTTGGACTTTTCTCGAGCCTTTGATTCCATCAATACTAGCATCTTACTATCCAAATTAGCATATTATGGTTTAAGCAAATCTGCAATAGAATGGTTTGGCAGCTATCTTACCAATCGTTCTCAATTTGTTGAAGTACGGGCTGCGGATGGTACGACAATAGTATCACGGACTCTTCCAGTCCCGAGAGGAGTACCTCTAAGGCTCCATCCTTGGACCCGTGTTGTACAGTCTGTATAGTGCGGATATTATAAATAATATAAAACACTGCAAATTCCACATATATGCAGACGATTTGCAGATTTTCGTATCATTCAAGCCAGGAGATACTCACACAGCCGTGGATAAACTTAACGAAGACCTGCGCCGGATTGACAACTGGTCAGAACTTAACAGCCTAGCTCTTAACCCTACAAAGTCCAAGTTTCTCGTGTTAGGTTCGAAAAAGCAGGTTAACCAGATTATTAGTTTGAGTCCCCAAGTAAGTATCGCAGGCAAAAGTGTAGAAAGAGTCTTAGAAGCTCGCAATCTGGGACTTCTTATGGATGGTTCCTTGCATTTTGAAGGTCACGTGCTGGAAACAGTACGTAGTTGTTTCTATAGACTGAGTGTTCTCTACAGGGTGCGCAACTATCTCAGCGTAGACATGCGAGTGAAACTGACTGATACTCTTATTCTTTCTAAGCTCAACTACGCGGACACGGTGTATGGAAACTGTCTACTAGCTCGTACCAAGAAAGTTATACAACGAATACAAAACGCCTGTGCGCGGTTTTGCTTTCCTATACCCCCACGATCGCATGTAACTCCGCATCTAATGAACAACAAACTCTTAAACATGAGTTCTCGCCGACACCTTCATTTTGCCACACTCCTCTTCGGTATTTGTCAATATAAAAAACCCGTATACCTATATGAGAAGCTGACCTTCTCACGTCGTCACATAAGACATGTTCCACGAGTAATATGTCCGAGGCACAGTACTGCTGCATTCCGTGGCAGCTTTCGTTATGCTGCTACGAAGTGCTGGAATAATCTTCCACCGCCGATATTAAAAAGTAGCACTATCGGAACTTTTAAAGCAAGGCTTAAAAAATATATCTTGGACCCACAAAGTACTGGTGCCTAGGACCTTATACTTAGGTAGGTTAGGTTATGTTAGGTAGCTTTTAAAAAATAATAATAATTGCTGCATACCAACACCAACACTCTGAAGTGGTATTAAAGGTCCTTTTAGTCTTAGCTCGAACAAACAATGTTTAGCCACTCGTTCCCAGAGTCATTTCCTCACGGAACGTACTTGTTTCGCTATTAACTATCTTTTTCTTCGCCGTATGGAAGATAGAGTCATCAATTCTTGACCTAGACTGCGTCCAGTTTAGGTGAAGGCGCAAAACATTACTTCCTAAGTGTAAATGATATTGATATAGGGCGAGCCTATCTCTGGTACGCCAAAGCTTCTAGGGTCAGTTTCGTTTGCTACCCACGTACGGGGGAAAAGGTATCCAGGTATATAAGTTAGCTACGTAGCTGGTCCTATCTCCAGCCTAGTGCTGAGATCGCCTGAGTCTTGGGAGGGTTGACCATGTGCATATGTTATGCAATATGTGATTGAATTAAGTCAGATCTTGCTACCTCTGTAGCTATGATTATGAGTGGCCACTCAATTGTCAACCCTCGTGCACTTCAAATCGGTGGATACCAGTCCCACTGCAGGCCATATAAACACTCGTTCTCTTTGGCAATTAATCAGTTCCCTAATTTATAATAAAGATTAAACAACATCCAGTTATTTAATGCATTCTATCTAAATATCCATACCAAGTTAGATCAGGTTAATTAGAGTAAAATTAACCTGTTGTGAATACTATAGAATGGACAAGTCTGTGACCTTAGATTGTACCCCCCAGACAGGTGGAGTCTTCTCTTCGGCCACGTCAAAACTGCTGAAAGAACAACGAGGCTTTCACTAAATCCGACCCTAGTCACCTATTAAGTAGCTAGATATACTAGGTTTTGATAAAATGATTAATACTTCAAAAGTTAGACACTGTCTGTTCGAGCACAATAGTAAAGAGATTTACTATTGTTATGTTATGATACTTATGACCTTATCTACGTTGCTCCTAATTATGTAATTTAGTACTTAAAGGTATCCTACTGGGAGTCTGCAGGTAATGGATTAAAAAACCAGTTGAAAGTAGAAATAAAGAAAAGGAATTTATTGATTGTGATTTTAATCGAAACTCTTGACTAATATACCCAATAAAACTAGTTGTAGTCTTATTTGGTGATTGCTTTGATTAACCTAGGCCAAACCTAAAGAGGAAAAATCTAGCAATCTCAACGAAAAAACCTCTTGCCTTTATTAATCCTAAATCAAGTAACAAATATTATACGCTAAAGTTAATTATGCCACAGTTTAGCTAACTATGAGTAACAACAAGTAACTACCCAATATTCTACGTCCTATATTCTCTAACTTGACAAATACACGAGTTCACGTTTGGACACTAAACAATATACCTAGATCAAATACACTTGCATATCATAAACAATATTGGCTGAAATGACCTTAGCTGGGTTAGGCATTACGTTCAAATATTCGCTAGCGTGCTTAGTGTTTATACTGTCGGCTTTGGTCAATCCAGACAACAATCTGTGTGCAAGCAATAACACACGAGTGGGAATCGAACCCAACTTGTACGGAACACTATTTAAAATCGTTCCACAATGAATCGGTGGATAATTACACAATTATACAATAAAGGTAGATAAATGGACAGATGGGACTGATTTATCTACAAGTAGGTACTATGCCTACAGAGCGCAAGCAAGCAACTCTTTGTAATAAGGGTATTACAATGGTAATTAAAAGGAAGAGTATATATATAAGTGATTTCGCCCGCTAATTCATCTGTTCATTGATCTCTCAAGATTTATACTTAGCCCTTTAAATACTGTATAGAAGCACTACACTGACTCTATTACTTAAAACACTTAGATGTCTCATATGGTCAGACTCAGGAAAGACCGGCCATCTAGTAATTTGAAAGTATCGTCTTCTTCCGTGGTTCCAGAACAAGTGTCGTCCTCGCGACATTTCCCCGTTAACGTGGATCTTTCCTCCCCTCAATTAACGATACAACTTTATTTATACAATCGCTTATTCTTATTTTCAACTTAATTCTAATACAATAAGGTCTTTCTGCCGATATCCGCCTCTCGTTGCATCCCCGCTTGTCTACGATCTGCGCGTACGCTCCTCGTCTTGCTTCTCGTTCTCTCCTCCAGGCAGGATCACACTCCGTCTCTCTCGTGCCGCTTTCTCCCCGCTCACGGAATTTGTTCCGTCGTCTGTTCAGCACGTGTTTGCACTTTGCTGTAAGTTGAAACAATGGTTTGCGCAATATCTGTATAATAGGATATGCTACAACGAACATTATGCCAATGGTGGCAAAGTCGTCATTTGATTGTACCGTGTGCAAACCTTGCCATTGAATCTATTGTCCATGTTCCTTGAACTGCCATAGTTAAGCGTTATGAGTGCCCAATATTTATTTAAGTTCCATTTCTTTTAAGTTTATGACTTCCTAGGGTTAATGGTAAGATGCTGTCTTTATGGTGCCATCACGCTGAGGCGAGTATTATTGTTTTCTTAAATAAATATTCGTAGAATTTCACGGTATATTTAACAGATCTGGGTTCCCACTACACCCCCCCCTTTGTAGATAGGTAAAATAGATTTTGGCTCTCTACACCACAATCATTACTAGATCGGGTTTAATATAGCACCATAAAGATAAATCGACAATTCTCTCTTCAACCTTTAATGTTTATTACCCTACTTAACAAAGTATTATGCCTTAAGTGACCCATAAAATCAGTGCTTAGGCGCCGGCGCTATCTTTTGTACTGCGCCTACCTGCTCGATCCGCTCTACTTACATTTGCGCAGGGTTTGTTCTGACACTGAATCAAGCTTAAGACTCTAGATAAACCTTCAATTTCGTTCTATGTCCCAATCCTTGCGTTTTTAATCATTCCTAAATGTTCGATAGTCAGAGTTCGCTCCGCCCCACATCTAATCACCCCTTTCATTCTCTCCAACCAATCAAACCCTAAAATAATTGATCTCGGCAGATTACGTACGACTAAAACCGGTGTATCGATTTGCGTATCTCCTAATTCTATGTTAATTAAGACCATACTTTTCACACTTTCACTCTTTGAACCAAACGCACCTTGTATTTGTACCGTCGGTATAGGAATCTCAGGTACCGTTCCTAACTGCGTATTTATTGCCTGAAATAACTCACTTGAAATAGCTGTTACCTGGCTACCTGTATCTATCAATGCCTGTATTATACGGTCTCCCACCTTGACCGCCACCTCGGGTAACTTAGGCAATGCTGGGCCTACGTCCTGTTCGTCTACATTCTCCTCTGTATTGCCGAAGATAGTGGAAAGTTCCCCTCTCCTACCTCCGCACGAAACACATGATCCGCCCCACTCATCACACATTCTAACATACTCATTCCTGTCACCTAAAAGCCTACCTGCGCTTTCTAATAACCTGACGCTCTCATGTCCTATCTTACAACCTACCGGATTCCTAACTCCGTCACCTGATTTACCTAGCCCTTGTCCTGCTCTCCAACCCCATTTAGCCATCATAGTATATGCAGTCCCTATTTTCGTAATTCCTAAATCCCTGTCTAGTTTATCAGTCTCACAAGTGGGATCTACTTGTTCGACTGTTTTTCGTTTCCCTGCCTCGCGTTACTGTTCGTGTCCTCATTAGTGTTATCCTGAGTCGGAGACCCCAAAGCAAAACTCGGTCGTGTGGCCTGTGACGACGACGCCGCTTCCCAACTGATGGTCGGGAATCTACCTCTATTAACTCCCGAGTATCCTCCACGTCCGCGTCCGCGTCCGCGTCCCCTTCTAGGCCAATAACTACCCTGAAGTACCGCAGCCATAGGTACTGCGTTACCTCGTGCGTACCTTATGCCCCGCCTATGTGCTAGACCACGCCCTACGCTATTGCCGTTACCGTCGTTACTGTCGATCATATCTGGGCCCCTACAACTAACGCTCTCCTCATAATTTGAAAGAAAATCTAAGGCTGTATCTATCGTGACATCACCTACCCGCGTATATGTAAACCACATCTGTTGTACGTCTTTAGAGAAGTGTCGCATAATACTATTTACTAAAAACCTTTCTTCAAAAGGCTTCGTCAGCAAACTAACGGTGTCTATCTGCTCTGCAAAGTGCTCACTCATGGGGACTTTACTGTGGCTGTCATATGCCCCGTGCATCACCTTGTACTTAGCCCTCTCTTGCCGTTCTTCCGTCCAATACTTATGTTCGAAATCCGCCTCGAAATCGTCTAACGTTTGCCACTTCTTACTCTTTAAGCCTAACACTACAAGAGCAGAACCCGTCAAACATTCTATAGCTATTTCTACAGCCCTGTCTTGTTCGTTTATAGATCGTATGTACTTGCGTAGCTTGTGTATAAATTTCATGGGGTTAATATCACCCCTCCCATTAAAACTAGGCTTAGCTATTGGCTGTGTAATATAAATGTTAGGTCTAACAGCCGAACAACACTCACTCCCGCGTGCTCTCACTACCTGCGACGAACAATGTCCATTGCTCGTGTCCGTCCCTACTGAACTCGTAGGACGTGTTTCAAATGACTCGAAACGCTTGGACAGCGCCTCGAATTTGTCTAAAAGCATTTCAAACCCACGTTCCTGTATAATCATAGAGTCTGCGCTGGCCTGTCCTAAGTTATTACTCGACACAGTATGTATCTGACTATCCTGACCTGCCCCACTACGATCAGCGCCCGTCACACCACGTTTCGACCCTCGCCTCGTCTTAGCCTTCCCAGACATCTCTACAATTTTAGTTATAAATGGCAATTCAAAGACCACTTGGTAGGTAAATTAATAAAAATCCGCTTATTCCTGATAAACGTAAGAATTAGTGTGTCCAAACGTACTCTCGTAATACACTGTTTATAATAATATGTGATACCCCCCTTAAATCTTTCGAATAAAGTGTATTTTATTTCTTTCTTAACTCTCTAATTGGCCTAATCCGATCTCCTTCAAAATGGTTCAATAAATGTTCGCTATTAGCTAACAAGTTGTTGTTTTATAATTTAAAGTGATCGTCTAATAAATTCAAATATCTACGTTGTGTTTTAATAAAGTAACATTAAGATTCTTCTAGTTGTACTAATTCAATATTAACACAAAATCTAGAATCCTGCGGCACGTGCGCCAGGTGAAGTGGTATTAAAGGTCCTTTTAGTCTTAGCTCGAACAAACAATGTTTAGCCACTCGTTCCCAGAGTCATTTCCTCACGGAACGTACTTGTTTCGCTATTAACTATCTTTTTCTTCGCCGTATGGAAGATAGAGTCATCAATTCTTGACCTAGACTGCGTCCAGTTTAGGTGAAGGCGCAAAACATTACTTCCTAAGTGTAAATGATATTGATATAGGGCGAGCCTATCTCTGGTACGCCAAAGCTTCTAGGGTCAGTTTCGTTTGCTACCCACGTACGGGGGAAAAGGTATCCAGGTATATAAGTTAGCTACGTAGCTGGTCCTATCTCCAGCCTAGTGCTGAGATCGCCTGAGTCTTGGGAGGGTTGACCATGTGCATATGTTATGCAATATGTGATTGAATTAAGTCAGATCTTGCTACCTCTGTAGCTATGATTATGAGTGGCCACTCAATTGTCAACCCTCGTGCACTTCAAATCGGTGGATACCAGTCCCACTGCAGGCCATATAAACACTCGTTCTCTTTGGCAATTAATCAGTTCCCTAATTTATAATAAAGATTAAACAACATCCAGTTATTTAATGCATTCTATCTAAATATCCATACCAAGTTAGATCAGGTTAATTAGAGTAAAATTAACCTGTTGTGAATACTATAGAATGGACAAGTCTGTGACCTTAGATTGTACCCCCCAGACAGGTGGAGTCTTCTCTTCGGCCACGTCAAAACTGCTGAAAGAACAACGAGGCTTTCACTAAATCCGACCCTAGTCACCTATTAAGTAGCTAGATATACTAGGTTTTGATAAAATGATTAATACTTCAAAAGTTAGACACTGTCTGTTCGAGCACAATAGTAAAGAGATTTACTATTGTTATGTTATGATACTTATGACCTTATCTACGTTGCTCCTAATTATGTAATTTAGTACTTAAAGGTATCCTACTGGGAGTCTGCAGGTAATGGATTAAAAAACCAGTTGAAAGTAGAAATAAAGAAAAGGAATTTATTGATTGTGATTTTAATCGAAACTCTTGACTAATATACCCAATAAAACTAGTTGTAGTCTTATTTGGTGATTGCTTTGATTAACCTAGGCCAAACCTAAAGAGGAAAAATCTAGCAATCTCAACGAAAAAACCTCTTGCCTTTATTAATCCTAAATCAAGTAACAAATATTATACGCTAAAGTTAATTATGCCACAGTTTAGCTAACTATGAGTAACAACAAGTAACTACCCAATATTCTACGTCCTATATTCTCTAACTTGACAAATACACGAGTTCACGTTTGGACACTAAACAATATACCTAGATCAAATACACTTGCATATCATAAACAATATTGGCTGAAATGACCTTAGCTGGGTTAGGCATTACGTTCAAATATTCGCTAGCGTGCTTAGTGTTTATACTGTCGGCTTTGGTCAATCCAGACAACAATCTGTGTGCAAGCAATAACACACGAGTGGGAATCGAACCCAACTTGTACGGAACACTATTTAAAATCGTTCCACAATGAATCGGTGGATAATTACACAATTATACAATAAAGGTAGATAAATGGACAGATGGGACTGATTTATCTACAAGTAGGTACTATGCCTACAGAGCGCAAGCAAGCAACTCTTTGTAATAAGGGTATTACAATGGTAATTAAAAGGAAGAGTATATATATAAGTGATTTCGCCCGCTAATTCATCTGTTCATTGATCTCTCAAGATTTATACTTAGCCCTTTAAATACTGTATAGAAGCACTACACTGACTCTATTACTTAAAACACTTAGATGTCTCATATGGTCAGACTCAGGAAAGACCGGCCATCTAGTAATTTGAAAGTATCGTCTTCTTCCGTGGTTCCAGAACAAGTGTCGTCCTCGCGACATTTCCCCGTTAACGTGGATCTTTCCTCCCCTCAATTAACGATACAACTTTATTTATACAATCGCTTATTCTTATTTTCAACTTAATTCTAATACAATAAGGTCTTTCTGCCGATATCCGCCTCTCGTTGCATCCCCGCTTGTCTACGATCTGCGCGTACGCTCCTCGTCTTGCTTCTCGTTCTCTCCTCCAGGCAGGATCACACTCCGTCTCTCTCGTGCCGCTTTCTCCCCGCTCACGGAATTTGTTCCGTCGTCTGTTCAGCACGTGTTTGCACTTTGCTGTAAGTTGAAACAATGGTTTGCGCAATATCTGTATAATAGGATATGCTACAACGAACATTATGCCAATGGTGGCAAAGTCGTCATTTGATTGTACCGTGTGCAAACCTTGCCATTGAATCTATTGTCCATGTTCCTTGAACTGCCATAGTTAAGCGTTATGAGTGCCCAATATTTATTTAAGTTCCATTTCTTTTAAGTTTATGACTTCCTAGGGTTAATGGTAAGATGCTGTCTTTATGGTGCCATCACGCTGAGGCGAGTATTATTGTTTTCTTAAATAAATATTCGTAGAATTTCACGGTATATTTAACAGATCTGGGTTCCCACTACACCTCACTCTAACTAACTCTAGAGATTCAAATTAATTTAACCACAATTTTATTTATAAACTTATATGCATTGAATATTACTTTTTGTATTTTTATGTATTTATACCGCCCTTAATACGAGTCGCGCAGTATGCTGTCCCGCACACCTCACTGGATCCACAGAAAACCAGTGCCGTTGGCACTGCTGTGTCAACTGCATTGCTGAGTGGAGACCTTTTCGGTAGCACATCCCTATATGTTAGCTCTTAAGGTGCATTGTGTGAATGTATGTGTAATGATGTGTTATCCGAATAAATTTATATTCTATTCTATTCTATTCTATTCTAACTCCTAGGTCAACGGAAACTACCCTAATAACTTTTGATTCCCTTGAGAGTGTCGAAATATAAGTTTTTGAGGCATAAACGGCCGTATCTTTATTTTTCTAATATAGAAGTTTGATTTTTTCACAGCTTCAAGGTATGGTAGACCTGAGTAATGGTTTTTTTTTTCAACTCGATACCTCCAGGAGTTACCAGAGGAGGGACTAGGAGGGTTAGGAGACAAAGGGTCTTGACAGACAGACAGACGGACAACAAAGCGATCCTATAAGGGTTCCGTTTCTTCCTTTTGAGGTACGGAACCCTAAAAATAAGAAAACTTAAACAGAACTCACTCATACCCTAACGTGAAAATTCCACTTTCCAAAGAAACTTCGGCTCACTAGTAGTTTTCCAATATGTCCCGCTTTCCCACGCTATTTCCCTGGAACTGTGGAACGCATATGTGGCTTATGTTGGATCGCAGAAACTTCGAGATTCAAAGGAAATAAGCCACAAAAGGGTAGACTGTGGTAATTTCACATTATATACGAAGTTGTTAAGCTCGACCGCAAACAATATTTTGCCGTCCTAAAGATTAACGTACACTTATACGTCTACTCACCGGGTCACCTCCACTCCAGCATGCCCTGAGCCGTGCACCTGGCGACGACCCAATGCAAGCTTGTAATAGCATAAGTTCAGCGGGTCGAGGAGACTGCACGGGGTGAAGCTGGTTTTCCACCAGAGGAGCGAGACGAGACGAGGCGAGACGAGAATTGAAATTCGTATGGCAAAATTTCAATTCTCTCCTCGCGCATCTTCGGTGGAAATAGTAAGGATTGACGAGGATGTGCGAGACGTGAATTGAAATATTTGTTGGTGTAAAAATGAACCGTATTGCTGTCGATATAGAGTATAAATTAACTCTGCAACCGAAACATGCTTCTTGGCCGGCGAGGCGAGACGAGACGAGGCGAGGCGGGAATTGATATTTGTATGGCGAATTCTAAATTCTCTCCTCGCGCATCTTCGGTGGAAATAGTAAGGATTGACGAGGATGTGCGAGACGTGAATTGAAATATTTGTTGGTGTAAAAATGAACCGTATTACTGTCGATATAGAGTATAAATTAGGGTTGATTTCAAAACTTTCGTCATCTAGGGTCATGAACAAAGTGTGAAATTCGCCATGCTTATTATGATATTTAATATGATTTCGGACCCAGTAACGGTGAGTCCGTTTTCTTAAAAGCGCTATGAGATTATTCCTTGTTGCAGTATCTTCTTCTGATTCTTCCTCCATTAACATATTTAATAAAACTTTTTAATAATACTTTTAACAAAAATTCACGGGACATGATACAGCAATCGCGTGTGTATTGCAAGACGAACGTAATAACACTGCATCTACACCGTACGAAGCCTACAGTCAACGGCGATCACGCGCGAGCTCGCGGTGACTATTAATGCCAATCGCGAGCTGGCGCGGGCTAGCGCTGACTATTAATGCCAATCGCGAGCCCGCGCGGGCTCGCGATAGCTATTAATGATAATTTTTACTGGACAAGGGCCAGTGCGATTTCAATTCTTGCCACGCATCCTCTCATCGTCTCGTCCCTCCGGTGGAAAACCAGCTTGATGCTTACCGTGAGGCAGGGATCGAAACCGGTTTTTTGCAAAAACCTTGAAATAACCACATATCTCGAACTATTATATACTTCATATGTAGGACTCAGTTATGTTTTGAGTTAACGACTGCGTATTATTAGATTGCCCAATTAGAAATGAAATAATTAACAAAGAACGAAAATATAACGTTTTCGTTCCCATAGAAAAAATACCGGTTTCCGATCCCTGCCGTGAGGCGTCCACCAGTTGACGGCTTTTTGAAGTACGTCGCCTCGCGCGCGTGAAGTAAGACTTTGTATGAAATACATTCCTACTGATCGGCGCGAGCTGGGACGGTGAGTGTCGAGGGTGGGCGAGGCAAGTGTACGTTAACCTTAATATTTAAAAGTGTGTATCCCTCAGTCAAATATTTATTGCGTATTACATTTTACATTAGATGGAACAGAAGGTAAGGATAGTACATGTGACGCACAGCAATTCGATCTTAAGGCTAATGTTTAAGCTATGTATGACAATTAATATGTAAGTAATTTTAAGTGCATTGCATGCAGTATTGCACACATTAAACATTGTTCTAGGTTTTTATAAATTAAACTATTTATAGGTTCGCATTTTACGTATAAGCTTTTTAGTTTAGCCCTGTTTTGACTGGTAGAGAATGCATTAAGGCATTAAATTCGCCTTTTCTACTTTTTATTTGTGCAATAAAGTTTAAATAAATACCATCTTAAACTATATTGAAAAATATTAGGTATTTATTCAATACCAAAAACATCAACAAAAACGCTCGCTTAAAAACAACCGTGTTTTCACTCTCATGTGTCCAGTGTTGAAACACAAAACGTCTGTTTCGCGACTCGGATGGACAAACACAATGCGCCTTGTGCATTGTGTTGGGACAAACTCATCGTATTAGGTGTGCATTTGAGCGACGGTCTACGAGCGCGGAACCTTTTTCTTGTTGAATTAATCATGAAAACTGCAATCGAAATACGATAGTAAAGTGGTCATATCATCCGAGCGTATAAAGCTGGTCTTTTTCTTATCTGACGTACTGCTTGCGGTCAGACATTTAACTAGCGAAGAAAACAATGTCGCGCGCAATGTATTATACTCGTATCATTGCACATAAACATTATTAATTGTTTTGTTGTTGTGTTCTGTTCCATTCCATGTACAATAAAGAATTTACATACATACGAGTGCATACATTAGTGTCTGTATTTTGTCTTCAGGAAATCTGAAATCTGTTCCTTAATTATAAACCTGCCTGACAAAACCGATGTTTGACTACTGTCAGACATAGGTCTATTCACGAATAATGCTTTATTTGCATTATTCGTTAAAACGAATAAAAATAAATGAATATTATGTGTATATAATATAAATATGACAATTATAACATCTTAAAATAAAGTGTTAAGATGTCCATTTTTTGAATTTCGTTCCTGTTGCGGGAAAAAGATGATATGATGGATTAAATAAACCAATACCTAGTAAAATAAAACAAAATTGTAATTCAGCAATGTCCGAACAACGTTTGTTGGAAAAAGTTCACGGATTAGTTCCACTTAAAATCTATATCCATCTGGTTTTACTCCAACAATAAACAACAACTATCGTTTAATTACAAAAGGGTCTAGGTAAGGCGCCGGCTCGATAATACACCCTTGTGGATTAATTTAAAGTGTGGTCTGATTGAATTCCTCCATCAATTCCCTGAAAGCCTTTACTGCTTGATTGGGCACCCACATACGTCGACAAATTTTCGCCTATGTGGATTATTAAAGTGGTCTCTTTGCGCTGCTTAAGCAGACGCTTACGCTGGCTGGGGCATGTGCATCGAATGCATCCATCGCGTTTGCCACGGCGTGTTCTGCTTGGAGCCGTAGCTGATGCCAAAAGAAGCGTCGGCCGGCCGATGCTGCGGCATAAAGACTGTGCCAAGCGAGATATGCACGCATTCAATATCTGTTCACAAGTGGGAGGACCTTGCCGTGGACAGGGACAAATGGCGCTAACTGGTGTTCGATGGTCGTAAATAAGTCCACGATGAAGCGTGGTTTAAGACACTTGCAGATAAGCGAGCCAAGCGGCATCAACGTGCCGCCGGCAAGTTACACCTGCCAGGCTTGCGGTCGTGCATGCCGCTCCCGCATTGGCTTACACAGCCATGGAAGACGTTGTCTCCCTTCTTGACACTGCTTGTATGGTCTGTAATAGACTTAAAGGCCATTGATGATGATATGTATGCGGGATATCAAAAGGAAATTAAAGCTTGTCTCCGTTCAAAACCCTTTTGATGTCGACTGTTTCCTTTTCCTAAATTGATCTTACAGTACAGGATTGTCTTTTGTATACAGGGTGTAACAAAAATAGGGTATGAACCGATCAAGGGCTTAACAGGTATCGTGTTCTGATAAGAAAAAACGGAAAAAAAAATTTTTTGACGCGTTCTTTTTAAATGTTTCTATGAAGCTTGTCGCCGCAGTCGGCCAACGCTCCATACTAAGGTAAAAAAAAAAGTGTCAATTTTTTTTTTACCACCATAGCACCATTTGGTATCTTTACCCGTGGAACGTCACATGTGTTCTTTGCTGTCAATTAGCCTCTCACAGACTGGCGCGATCTGGCCGCGGCGGTCAATAGTAAACTTGTTATTAGCGGTCATATTTACTACTGACCGATGACCTATTGTGTTTCAGGCCTTATATTTCCATATTCCTTGCTTATTCTTTATCTTATTTATTTGGTTATTCCTTCACTCCTGTGTATAAATGACTCATCCTTGTATATATTTAAAGCCGTATATAATATTAAGAGTATTATGAGTTTTTTCGGGACTTATGTACGGAATGTCATTTGATATTTACCTTTAGCTTTTCGGTGAAGGAAAAACATCTTGAGGAAACCTCCATACATTTGCGAAGAAATTCAGAGGTATGTGAAGTCTCCAACCGGCACTGGGCTAGTGTTGGGACTACTGCCCGTTCCGTCTTATCCATGAGAGAAGGCCTGTGCCCTGCAGTGGGACGTATAAAGGCTGATTTATTTAGTTTTATTTTATATAAAATTTTGTCTTCAAATAATATCAAACTAATGAATATTCTACTACCCGTTCCTGATCTTTCCCTGGTCTTCCAAAATTTTCGATCTATCTGTATTTTCCTTAAATCCCGTTCCTCGTACTTTGGCTGAAAGCGCCAATAGAGAGATGCCATTAAAAAAAAAATACGAATTCCTGTTTCATTGTTCGCATTTATGGAAATAACACCTAAATCTCATATCAGAATCGATTCTTTTTTATTTGGTATGCTTTTCGCGGAGATCTATCGTAGACCGCATCGAAATGATTAATAGGTAAAAGTCAAAGTAATCCGCCATTTTGACGTCACTGACAGCTGACAGCCATGACAGCGATTTCCCTAAGGGAAAATAAATTGAAAATTCAATGAGGTCTAATCTTTAAAACTACTACTAAACTACTTACTAGGCGGAAGTCAGAATAATAATCTACCCACAAAAAAATGTTTCACGTTCTTCCGTTCATGGGAAGCTGAGCTCCGTCGTGACAGACCAATGTTTGAAATGATACTGGCTGATTCTTTTTTAATTCAGAGATTTATTATATAAGTGTAGATTATTGATGTTATGTTTGATGACATGCCTGTAATAAAAAAAAAAAAACAAAAGCCACCAGGGACTCTATCTAAAACTTTACATCTTTTTTAAGTAGCTGTTTTTCTTAGACGCTTTCACTCAAATTAATCCTTACTTACTTAAGGCAGGCAGTCAAAAAATAAAAATGGAATATTTCATACTTTATGATACACGATTAAGATGATACATGATTAAGGCAGCATAATTATGGTCGACATAACGCCTCTCTCTGAAAAAAGTTGAGCGTCCTACTCTCTGTCCATAACTCACCAAACTTTGCGTTGAAAATATTGTGGATGATCATTGATCACGGTAAGAGTCCTTTTCCTAACGCTGGACGCGCACGCTACGTTCCATAAAATGCATAACTAGCCTACGCCCCCCACGAAAACACAGCCCAGCTTTAGCTTTAGTGAAAAAATAGCCTTAAATACCAAAAATATTGCCTGGAATCCTAGAATCTTTAAAAGCCCTTATTTTCCTCTTGATTAAAAATTCACTTCAAAAGTCCTGACTTCATTGATTAAAAATTAAATTCAACTTGAATTTAAAAAGAACTAAGGAAACAAACGGTCCGTACTAAAACTAAAGCCTCTAAAGTTGATTAGACTGCGGTTTAAAAAGACGCATTCGCGAAACTAGAACACTTCGTAAAAAAATAAATGAGTTTGTTTGGTATTCATTAAGAAAAGAGAGTTTACCGGCTATATAGGTCGTTTCTGCGCCGTAATGGGAAAAGGAAGGCTATTGGATAATGGTATAATTAACGCAAAACTATTCTCGGCGGATATTTATTTATTTATTTATGTAATCATACAAAATTTATGCAGTTTGACAGTAAGAAACCAAAGCACTGTATAAGTATTGTACAATTTATAATTCTTAACATGTAAAAACCGAAAGAGAAAAAAAAAACATTTAAACATCCATCGTCTCGCAGTATCACAGACAAATGTGACATACATTCGCCCAGCGACTAGCAAATACATCGCATTCAGGTGCTTGTGACAGAAGCGAGTTCAACAGTTTTAGTGCCCGAATAGCAGGGGAGTTTCTGTGTGCTGTACGAGTGGACTGCCAGGAGATTGTGACGTCTCGGTCGCAGGACTGTTTTGGGCACAAAAGGTATAGTGAATTTTACGGCTCGTGCCACTAGATCCGGGCAGTCGGTGTCGCCACGTAAGATACTGCACGTGGTCACCAGAAGATTGTAGTTACGCTTTACTTCAAGAGAATTAAAGCCCAGAGAACCTAGCAGGAACTTGGTAGGGTACAAGAAAGGGTAGAGGGAAGGGGAGGGGAGGGAGGTACTCCCTCTACCCCTCAGGAAGGTTTTCTGTACTTTCTCCAATAACAAGGCGTAAGTACTTTCAGCTGGGTTCCATATGATGCTTGCCACCTCAAGCTTACTCCGGACAAGGGCCGTGTAGAGCAACGTGATTGCTCTGGGATCATTAAAATCACACGCATTTCTAATAACAAATCCCAGTCGCTTGTAACAATCAGTAGCTAGCCGCTTGATATGGTCATGAAATGTAAGAGACATATCAAAAAGAAAGCCGAGGTCTCGAACAGTTGTTACGCGAGTTATGTATGACTTCCGATCTCAGCATATATTGGGCAATAATAGGCTTCACCGAAGTGAAGGACATAACGCAGCATTTGGGAACATTGAAATGCAGCTTATTCGATGTACTCCATTGTAGGATTGAATCCTATATTGAATCCTATATCCTCCTGTATTGCTGTGCAATCTGCCATTTGCTGGACACCACGCATAAGTTTAAGGTCATCTGCGTAAAGAAGACACTTGGTGTGTTTGAGTACTGAGTCAAGGTCATTGATCATAACGCCAAATAAGAGTGGTCCAAGGATAGATCCTTGACTAACACCGGATTTAGTGGAATAGGGTGACGACACAAAGCACCCATGCCTTACAAACTGCTGCCTACCACTCAGGTAATATATGATATACCAAATTGAAAGGGAATACATGACCATTTTGCTTCCTTTACATACAAAACTTTGGACAACTTACACATACTCGTATGCTTAGATAATTCATATAATTACATGAGACATTGCATAGGTTTTATTTTACTCTGAAGAGATATTTAGTTTATATCACGTTCAAAACTCCAGCCTGTACATTATCTATCCCCTTTAAACTAGGTTTTATTTGTCGTCTGTTTTGACATTGTTTTAATATCATTAAATCGTAACAATGGGCTGCAGTTGCGAGGAAGTATATATATAGTAAGTAAGTAAAGTATGAATGAACGCATACGAATTACTAATTGAAGTGTCGATATGCCATTAGGAATATAAACCTATTCGAAATTCGAAAAACGGGGTAAAACTTTACTGTAATCGGAGAAAGAAGTTTTGCTCACGTCGAGCCTAAAACCATTTCCGTGTCCCGAGTTGTGGGCAACTGGGCACTAACTTGAGCAGCCGAAAGCCTAAGAGCCAGCCGAAGTTTACAAGGTGTCAATAGACCTAGAGGTTGAACTGTGTTGTCTTAGGACAAATTGGCATGATAGTCTTTGCATAGGAGGGATTTAAGAGACAAGGGTTATTTTGTGTGATTTATTAGACTGTCTCATGAATGACAAGGGTTTTTGAACTGAAGCCTACTTCAATCTGCACCCTGAAGCAATTTGTTATGCTATGATAAGTCGTATTCAGAATAAAGGTTAGAGCACTTTACTTATATATACGAAACAAGATGTGAACATATTACCAACAGTAAAAAGTTTCCGAAAAATAAATACTAAACTGTAATAAAGTGCAATAGTAAAACACAGATCTTATATTGCGTTGTAAAAGTAAAATATCTGTGAATGCTGCTGGCATTAAAATAACTACGAAACTAGCATGTTATTCGATACCAAAAAGAGTCATAAAATTGTTTCGTATTAATATTACCAATGATCTTGTTCATTATTTGCAACTCTATGCCTCTCACAATAAGGTTAAAATAAGATAACGACTAGCATGGCATTAGTAGGCACAAAGGATTCGCGAGACGATTGCTGCGTTGGGAAAATCATTTCATGTCTTCATGATAGTGTAGGTATTTTGTGTCAGGGAAAAACTTTATTAGTGAGCATTAACTGTTCGTCTTTCATATACAAACGGGTGGAGCCGAAATTGGGTCAGTGTGCCGGTTCCTCTTGTGTCCGGGTTACGTTGAAGTTTAGATACCATTAAAATGTATTTAACACTAGCTGCCACCCGCGACTTCGTCTGCGTGGATCTGAGATATGATATTTTAATCCAGGGTATAAAAATGCAAAATTCCATCCAAAACATCACAAACATCTAAACATCTAAACTTCCAAGCATCTAAACATCCAAACATCTAAACTTCCAAACTTTCGCATTTATAATATTAGTAGCATATATAATACCTAATATATACATAGGAGGATTGTTATTTAATCATTTAGAGTGTACCTAACCTCTTAATTTAACAGGTATTTATTATATTCTGGCTGGTATGCCGGACACTGTTATGTTGTTTTACAGTGATTTGATTGGGATTACATCTGAAATGGTAATCTGTGTTCAAGATTCCACTCAAATGTTATATACATATATATTACGCATAAGTATAACACTACTAATATTGTTAAATTAATAAAGATATTTCACTCTTCAGTCCCTCTTTTTAAGGTTTTAGCTAAAGTTATACACGAGTTTACACATACATTTTAATATTTGGAAGCTCAATAAACCTCCAGTAGTAAATTTTGCAATGTAAATTCTTTGATATTTTTAAGTACTTCTCAGACTAATAACATAAGGGGAGCAGTTATAAAACTCCAAACAACAATCCTGCTGACTCAGCCAGTACATTAGCTTGCATTCCGGAACAATAAACAGCATCTTCACCTTTTCGCGAAAGGCTTTATGTTGTTGAACACGATAAAGAACCTATTAAAATTCGTTTCAAGGAATTATGCAAATTAGATTGTAAGCGCCCGCTAACAAGATAGGACGCTCGCAAAGATTGTTGCTAAACTCAATTGCGCACGCCTGTTGCTCTGCCCTTTGTGTCGGGAAATTCAATGACGGGGCGAAAACAGCCGTTTTTTTGACGCTGAAGTTTAGGCCTGTGCTATCACTAATCATGTACAAGGTTTGGCTATAAAATGCAAAGCTAGTAAAGTAGCGATGCCTATGTTATGATAGTTACGAGAAGTAAGTAGTTAGATCGCGTTACGTTATTGCTTGACGATTCATGCGAATATAATTTTATGATTTATGACACCCATATTAAATATTCTGAAAGGATTGATAGCCATTTATTTTCATCATTTTACGAGTAAAATCATTTGAAGAATTATGAAGCAACTCAGTGACGTCCTGCTAAAGATTTTCTTGACTCAAAAAGTAAGTCTTTTAAACTAACATTTAGAATGCATTTTGTCTAATTATCTCGTAACAAAATAACGCTTACGTTCTATTGTTTAATTATAAATGCCGCTCTTTGGCCTAAAAGTAACTTTGCATTATATTCACTAACAGATGTAAATTAGAAAACATTTAAGAAAACTCTAAACATTTGATATCTAAATAAATCCAGTAAATAGCTTTGCCAGTTGCACGTGTTGCTATTTGATTTATATTTTTTCCCCTCACTGCCTCGGAAAGCTGTCTTTTATCCTTTAAAACCAGTGAGCAAGAACGCATTTTATCCACTAGTGGGGAAAGTAATTTGGCCTTGGAGCGTGTTCAAGTAGCTTTTGACAGTAAGTATAACAAAACGTAAAACGCTCATAATACAAAAACAACCACAGAGGATGTATTTCTGTTGCCGCTATAACAACAAATACTAAAAAACAGAAAAAAATTATAGTTAAGAACTTTTAAATAATTGCTTGTTGCCTTCATCAAATCATCAGGCGCTGGGTTTCAAAATGTATGGGAAAATTAAAATCCGACACACTAGACCAAAATTCTACTTGATAATTATTACTTAACGTTATGATTACTGTTAAAATTAAAAATAGATATGTATATATATTTAAATTAAATAAAGTTGTTTTGCATGTTGCACTTTCCTCGCTACAGTGAGGAGAAAATATCTTTAATCTGATAGTTTTCTTCAGTATTAATAAATAACCTGCTCGGCGATGGCGATGGCTGAAAGAGATCACGTGGAAATAAAACGCAGATATTGCCTTTAGATTTATTTTTCAACCTAACATTTTCGTAACTTGACAGATCACCAGCTAATTGTAACAGGTGTATTCAACTAATGAACATTGTTCATACCTCTTAAAAATATCATACAATCAGTACCGAAAAACAATACCTAATCTTTATCACGAAATTTACTTTTTTTATCACGAAATGCTATTCTTAATTTTACTAAATTCCCTTCAATCAATTCAACCTCGTGACACTGGAATAAGTAATTCAGAATCGCTTCTAACAATTTACTATTTAATCTTAAGAGATTACTTTGTGAAAAAATTCGATCGATAGAAGTTCAACCCAGTTGTGTAGTAGACATGGAAGACGTTTTGTCTAAAATAATGCTTAAAACAGCCTTAAAGTAAAAAGGTAAGTTAATCAAAAATACATAAAACATGGAGTGGTACAGTCGCAGCTTCCGGGAGCAACAAGGGCAATATTTAATGCAAGCGTTAGCTTGTCTTCTCCCGCATACAAACTAGCTGCCTTCAATGTTTGAAGGTTTTTAAAGCGCAGTCTCAAAGCAAGATTATTTTGCTAAAATCATGAAAGGCGCTGGTGCGAAACAAAAAGCTACTACGAGTACTAAACTGGCGAGGGACCGAATCAGCACGAGCAGCTCACGTTGGCCCTCGCTTGTTCATGGGTCTCCCACATAGCAATTATACTAATACAGGTAAAAGTAAACTCAACAAAATAGATTCATCGAAACTCCATGACATCATAACATTAACTTTTGCTGTAATACTATAAATTGTGTGTTCAATAATAAATTACGTATCGATTTTAAGTGAACGTTCATCATTCTTTAGTGCTGAGAAATTAAATATTTATGTTATATTTTTAGTTGTGCTTCATAAATTGATTTTATTGATCTTTAGATTTGAATCTTGAATTTAAAAATCCAAAGTTATCTAATCTGTTTCGTTTTCGATTCCAAAACATAATGATATGTGTTTATATGTTATAAAATAAAATGATACATATTCATTAAGTTCTGGATTCTACTTGGGTTAAGTGGATGTATGAAAAGTGTTATTAACCTCCAGAATTTTAAAACAATATCCTATGTAAGATCCGCCAGATTCGTCATACATTGCCATGCTTCATAATAACAGTACTGAAATTTCTACAAGCTTTCTTCCAAGAAATATATAGTATCTGAAGAATTTAACAGTAATTTACAATAGCTTATAGTCCCCAAATCCTACAGTATAGGTTTACATATAAGTTCATAGTCCCAACAATCGACTTCACAAGCTAATACATTAGAAATAGAAAAGGCACAGTTGAAGTATAAAATTTATTGCTCACTTCCCTAACTACGCTCTTCATTCATTGGCGCGGTCGGGGCCCGACACGGAGATTTTAAAAAAAGCGCGTTTAAGGAATCTACGGTTAACCCATCAACGATAGGTTGTATTGAAACCTGTGTAAGATTACTGGCGTTTTGCAGCCTCATTACACAACAAGATATCGTTCATTTCAATATATTGGGAATTTTCAACTGACAGGTGAAACTTTAGTACTTGACTTATATGACAAAACTAACCAGTTATGCCATTGGCGTACCGAAGATAACCTTAAATGCGTTTTAGAATTTCTCCGTATATGTTAGCCTCGTTTCAGAAATGAAATGAAAATTATTCTAAAAAAGTCTAACTTAAGTTACCTACTAGATATTTTGGCATTATTTGTGCTATGCTAATTTGAATGAAAATAGTGAAAACATTGTTGAAAAAGCTTTTCAAATGAGGTACCTTTTTAGGTCTATCTGCCGCTTATATGGATTGAGCTCAAATAATCGAAACTATTGATTGGGATTGCAGTCCTGTCGCCTTTGTTATAAAAATGAATGTAAATTTGGCACGGCTAGTGATAGCACTTAAAATTGTAACAACAATTTTGTCCATAACACTTTGACTACTATCGCCCACAACAATATCTGTTCACTCTAAGTTCACTGTTTTACTACGTTGTATTCTACGCTAACTTTATGTGCGTATTGCCAGTTAAACGTCTAAGTTACGTACACGACTGTAAGAAAATAGGATTCATTTTATATTCAGAAAATACTTTTTCATTCTTAGAGACAGTTAATAATCAATTCGCCAACTATTGGTTCTGTTTTAGATAATTACTATATCAACCTCTAACTATAACAATTTACTAGTATGAGAGACAGTTGTTGACTAGAAGATCTTTTGGAAGTCCGAACTAAAGATTTACCTACTTCGGAGAGAATAGGTATTCATAGGCGTTATTTTTCTTTCAAGTCGTTGGATTACTTTATCCTAAATTCAATGATTCGAAACCCATTCCTAAGTCATAAAATTTACATTATAACCAAGACACATTATAACATTTCATATTATATCTTTACATGTAATAAATAAAATAAATTAGCTACGCACAATAACGAAACCTTACTTAAACGATAAATCATATTCTTCGTTGAGGTTCTTTGGAAACTCTTTTAGGAGAACTTTTACGAATAACTAATACAATTCAACAGCAAGCACCGTAATTTGAAATTACTTAATTAACATTTGAAGTACCCATAGCTCTCGTAGAAAACATCTCACCACAACAAATTGACTAGTCCTAACTCCTATCTACCTATTTCTAATACACCTTAGCTTAAATTTATTGAAGTCTCTTTACTAGTTATTGAACCGGCCGCATAAGAAAAGTAAGAACCAGAGAGTCGAGGACATTAAGACAAAAGACGGGGAATGATCACACTGAATGTCTTACACTTTATCACTCAATCGGTCGGTACGAAAACGTAACACCACACTAAAGTCGAAACTATAAACATGTTTTTTAAACTTTGTGTCAAAGTATCACTGTCGTGCAACCGAGTTCAAACATTAGCAGTTCCTGACCGTTCGATAGAAGAAGACGGAGTAGGAGAAGGTGGGAGGGAGGTTCACCCGGGCGCGAGGCGCCTAGATGTAGACCTCGTGCTGGTGCGGCCGGCCCCGCCGGGACTAGGAGCCGCGCTCCGCGAGCTCGACGCCCTCCTCGGGCTCCGGCCGCGTCGCGTCCATCTTCCGTCGCTCCGCTATCACTATCCTGATCTTCTCTTCCTCGCTGATGTGTTGCTCGACTGCCTCAGGCGCGAGCTGCGCGCGTACCGTGCCGTGGCTTGCTTCACTCACGCTACCGGATTCGGAAGATCTCCGCTTGGGACCGCTTAATCTAACATTCTGTCGCACGGGCGGCACGGCCAGCAGAACGGGCCGGAGAAGCCTCGCTTCCTCGCCGCGTAGGGAATTGCGTTTGTCGACGCGCTGTCTGCGATTTTGCGCAAAGGAGTCACGTCGCGGGGGGCTGCCGGGGTCGAGCTCGTCGGCGTCGTCCGCGTCGATGAACCGCGCGTCCTCTTCGTAGAGGGCCGCGGGGGGATCGGTGGTGGAGTCCTGCCGACGGCGTCCAAACGCATGAGGTGAGAGAGAAGCTCGTCTCGGCGGTAGCGACGTCGGGAGCAAAGCGTGGTGCGAGTGCAGCGTGCGCCGGCGGCGGGCGAGGCGTGCGGGGGACGGGGTCGGCGGGTGCTTCGGCTCGCTGTAGGTGAAGTTAGCCGGGAGGGAGGGTACCTTGCTGAGCGGGCGCGGCGCGGCCACCTGCTCGAGCGCGCGGCACAGAGCGCGGTCCTCCTCGTCGTCGATCTCGCGCTCCAACTCGCGCTCTAGCTCCACGTCCATGTCGTTCTCATCTTCCATTTGTTTGTGGGATTCTTCCAAGTGTTTCATCAGGACCTATAAAACGGAAAACTTCTATAACAAAACCTGTGTAATAGAAACTTGGAGAAATTTTAAGTATACTCGTTTAATCCAAATATTCCGATGTTCTAATTTAGAAGGTTTGTCGACAATTCTGAGGAATTAGTCAAGGTGATTATCAAATCAAATTAGTTAAGTCTATTATCATAAAAGCACGGCGCGGGTTATGGCGATGACAGTATAATTAGATACGAGTACGGAAGTTCTGGGAACTTTCAAATCGCATTTATGTTATCTGGGAAAAGTTGCCAGTAACGTGGGGTCGACACGTAGCTTATTAATATTCTTGATTGAAATATACCTAAAGTTGATGTAATTATAAAATGGCCCTTTTCATGTGGCAAAGTTCTGTGACGTCAAGCAAAGGTTCGTCCGAGTGGTCACAACTCTCACGGGACAAAAATTTGCATGCAAAAGGCTGGTGCTATATTAGTTTGCTATTGCCACAAGTCAACCTAATTTGGAATTTAAATTATGTTATGGAGTTATATATTCTTTCAGTTTAGACAAAAAAATTAATGTATATTTCACGATACATAGGTACAGTTTTAGTGAGTCGTGTTACAAAAATAATGCAGCTTATTCGGAAAAAAACGCGTGCGGGGAACACGAAATGCATGGCGGCGTAATTGGTAGCTATAATTGAGAGCAACATAGTTTTATTTTTTGCCATTTTTTATATATCATTGGAAAAAAAAGCTCATTTCACGACTCGCTGGCCAGCTTCTAATTATTCGAAAAAAAAACATAGGTTGAACCTATCCCCGAAAAGCTATTTTTAGCAACACCTGGACTATTAAACTTTATCGCCGAACATTCAAATTGTTCCTTAATGATATCGTGCTACTTAATTTAACAATGATAAGTGTAGACGTATACGGTAGATTATTTTGCGTTGTCACCAAACTTACAAGTACAAGTAATTACTTGTACTTGTAAGTTTACTTGTATGTGCGGGTCCGCACATATTTACTAACTAACAAGAAAAGTTATTTAAAAGCTTTAAAAAAGATGGTAATCACAGCAACAACAAAGTTAACCAACACGAACTGCGCCATCAGAATGAAAACAATGTACGTGGTCGTTATAATGTAGTATTTCAAAAATAAGAAGAAATACATGGTACTCACAGCAACAACAACATTAACCAACACGAACTGTGCCATCAACACGAACACCACGAAGAAGATGGGCGCGATGATGGTGGAGACGCAGCAGTTGCGGACGCAGTCTACGCTGCTGTCACAGTCCTCGCGAAGGGTATCCTTCATGATACCGTTCCAGTTGTCTCCAGTGGCTACCCTGAAGAGGGTGAGGAAAGCCATTCCGAAGTTGGCGAAGTGGGCGTGTTCACCGAGACCTGGGAAATTGACGGGCGATAATCATTTCAAAAAGGAAAGCTGAGTGCTTTAAGCTTTGTAGTGATCATTAGGAACATTATCTTATAAAAAGTCAGGATAAATAAATTAATATGAATGTTGATGATCACATTAAACTAGTTGTTGTTACACACATGTTATCAAGTTATCAAACTTGGGATGAAAGTGATTTAGCTATTCTATAAAATTACTCTTCTACTCACCTTGACAAGGGATCTCGTCAGAACATTCCAGTCGTCCAAACAACTCAACGCCTAAAGCGGCAAAAATGAAGAACAACAGGAAAAATAACAACCCTAAATTCCCTACTTGCGGCAACGCCTGCATTACGGTGTCTAGCAATGCTCGGATCCCTTTTGCCATTTTGAGTAGCTTCAGCACTCTCGCTATCCTCAAAACTCTCATCACCCTCATTATTGTGGGGTTTATCGGAATTATATTTGTTTCTAATTCTTCTAAAACTATTCCAACTATAGACAAAATAACAATTATGACGTCCAGTTGATTCCATTTGTCCTTAAGGTATATTTTGAATCCCAACGCTACTAATTTCATTATCGCTTCTAGGATAAAGACCGCTGTGAAGAAGTAGTTAAATATTTTCAATGCGTATGCGAGTACTGGAGGCATTCTGTAGTATTCTATGGCCATGGTGACCACGTTTAGACCGATCACGCCGGCAATCGCCAGGTCGAAATATTTGGAGGTGACCACGTTGTGGATGAATAATCTAGTTTGATTATAATCCGCGTAGTAGGGTCTTTGATGCATTTCTGAAATAGAAACAATAATTATAAAATTGATAAACAATGTAACAATGAACATTGTGACGGAATAAATAAAATGAATTAATGTATGATAATAAAAATAGAAAATTACTGTTTTAGCATAACGTGCACGTGATAGGTCATGGGATAGGACGACCGCTTTAGCCTAGTTGGCAGTGACCCTGCCTACAAAGGAAGAGGTACTGGGTTCGAATCCCGGTAAGAGGATTTATTTGTGTGATGAGCACGAATAGTCGTTCCCGAGTCATGGACGTTTTCTATGCACAAGTACAAGCTTTGCTTAGTTCGGGACTAGGTTGATTTGTATAAGATTGTCCGAAAATAATAAAAATATGCAGGTTTCCTCATGATGTGTCTTCACCGACAAGCTAACGGTAAATATCGAATGATATACATACCGTACATAACTTTAGAAAAGCTCATTGGTTAATACCAACCGGTTCGAACCCACGACCGCCGTTTGGCACAGGAACAAGGAGTAGCTATCGTAATAAAGAAGATACCTACTATTAGAGAAAAAAACCGAATCGCTGTATGTTGGCCTATAAAATTCCGTACATAACTTTAGAAAAGCTCATTGGTTAATACCAACCGGTTCGAACCCACGACCGCCGTTTGACACCCGCGTGCCTTGACCGCTAGGCTATATACCGTAGTCTGTAATTGTATATAAAACAAAAATATCTTCTTCGAATGTAGCATTTACTCTAATTTTTAAAAATTAATTATCTAACTCACTTCGCCTCTTCTTCTCCATCTGCAGTTGCCTCTTGGCCGCCCTCCTGACTCGCTCTTCCTTCTCCTGTTCCTCGCGGCAGCGGTGGAAATTCTCCACCACAACTCCCACGAACATGTTCAGGACAAAGAATCCCACCAGAAGTATGAACGCGATGAAGTACAGGAGACGCCACTCGGAGTAATTCACTATTGGCTGTTGGGAGGTAATACACTAAATTAATCCAATTCGAACAAAATATTTTAAAATTTGTTTGTTTTACAAGAATAAATAGCATGTGTTTTCGTCCTTAACAATGGGATGGTTTAATTTACATTCTTGCAAAGCTAGGTCGGGAAAAATCCGAATCACTTTTATGTTAAAGCCATCTGAACTATGTGCAACCTAAACTTTTCCAATAACGGTTGTAAATAGCTACTGCTACGAATTCAACAAGTGTGCTCGATTTGTCGAACCGCGTAGAGGTGAGCCGATTTTGTGAAAATCTTTATTGCACGAGAAATTCCACGGTAGCAGTTGGATAAACTTGATAGCCCTAGGTTAATATTGCGAGGTATTTATGTGACCAAAGGCTATTATAAAGTACCTACGTTTTAGTTAAGAGAACATCTGATTCATGTATAATCATGTATGCATATTGTAACGATAAAATATAATTCTAATAAGATACACGAATAATAAAAACCTATTCAAGACACTATTGTGTTGTGAATTCACATACAGTTTTGATTGAAAACTTCAAAACGAAAATATAAAACAGATATCAGTAAACTACCTACTTTCCGAGCATTAAGAGTCCGAGTAAGCTCGGCCGAATTTCACCTTCCCATACAAACGTAGTTACGCTCTCATTTTAAAACTAAGTGTTGGATTGTGACGAAACTTTGCATATACATTGACATGAGGTATATCTATGTCTGTAATTATGTAGTTTATATGGTTCCAGTTTATAAAACAAACGAAATACAGCAAAAACAAGTTTTGTATGAAAAACTTAAATTCGCTGTATTTTTTTTACTATAGTATCTGAAGCTACATAAACTAATAACAGACATAGATATACCTCATGTCATTGTATATGCAAAGTTTCGTTACAATCAAACACGTATTTTAAAAATGAAGGGCGTAACTACGTTTGTATGGAGAATCGAGCTTACTGCGGACTCTTAAAAGCGAGTTCAGATTCAAAGAGCAAAAAGACGAAATGTCGGCTATTATACCTGTTGATCCACGCCAACGGCGTCCAGCCCCGTGTACATAATGTTGACCCAGCCGTCCCTCGAGCTCAGCACAAAGAGGGACATCAGAGCTTTGCCGAGGTCGTCAAAATTGTATTTCCTATTTACCCACACGTTGCCGTCGATGGCCAAACAGTCGGATTTGTTCTTCACGTTCTTTATATTCGCGCCTTCGCAGTAGAAAAACGCGCCTTTGAATAACTGTAACAAATACTCTTGTTACATGTTGTGGCTTAAATTGTTCTAAATTACATTTGCATATTAATTCAGTCGTGTTAAGGAAAAATAATATTTCCATTATCACAATGTATAATGGCCTAATAAAGGGGCGGCAAGGCGTATGCGAGTCCCTTGCACTTGGACCGACGTGGTACAATTAAAATGGACTGGATGGAGTTATGATAATTAAATTAATGAACTATTCTCTATGTATATGATATCATCATCATCATCAAATCAGCCGAAAGATGTCCACTGCTGGACATAGGCCTCCCCCATAGAGTGCCAAAGTGACCGGTCCTGCGCCACCCGCGTCCAGCGGACTCCAGCACCCTTTACCAGGTATATATAGCCTTCAGTTTTTCCGGTGATGCGTACCGTACGCTTATATTGCGAATTTTCATACTGACGTGCATGTTGAAAGCGTGGAACCATAAATAAAGTATAAGAAGATATATCCACGCCATACATTAAAATGAATCCGCCTTATTTGCTGTGAGCACCAGGGGGCGTTAGTGAACTGGTATGTACATTTGCTCTCAGCAAAAGATGTCGTTTATATCAATATTGCCTTTTACGGATTATTGAATACACTAACGGCATCTGTACCTACAACAGGTGATGTTGTAAAAAATCTGTTTTACGCGGTCAATAGATGTCACTTTGCAAGATAGGTTTACACAAAGTAAAATAATAGTATTTTTTTCTGTTTTGTTAGAGCACACGCGAGCAGTCAATAATATGCTCAATTTTTGTACCTTTTCTTAGAACCTCCACCGTACCATCATGTACCATAAATAAAGTACCTATATAAGCAACCTTACATAAGACCGCAGCCAAAGTTCCACTACTTGCTACTTAGGTATGTGGTGTGTTCTTGGGGGTAAGCTTGCCAGGGCTCCCGAGGGGGGAGTTATGTGGATCCCCACTATCAACAAAACTCATCTTGTTTGATGATGTGCATTTGTACTATCAATCTCAAAGCTGTACCTTGATTCGTCTATTTGCTGCCATGCGATTTATTGTGCTAGTGGCTCTATGTGCTGTAGAAACTAGCGAACCTGTCTTTTTTTTAATTTCTAAAAAGTTACAGAAAAAACTATATACTAAACCGAACCTGCTCACAAAATTTCACGAGAATCGGTTAAGAATGCGACCTGTAGAGGAGAACAGCCGGACAGCTGGACAGACATCGGACATACGAACGATTTTCGGCCCAAGCTGAAGCGTAGAACTTCGTTCGCTTCGCTCCCTCGATCGATAAAACCACAGCACATTGAATACTCAATTCAGTAAAGGAACGGAATCGCGCTTTTGACTCCCCTGGATTTTTCAAGATTATTATTACCAGGAACAACTGTAGGAGGACGATTATAGAACAAACTTAAGGAACAATAGGAAGGTACCTTAATATACAAAATTTAAAAACTATTGAGGTTGAAAGCTTCAGTTATAAAAAAAGGTGCGAACACCACCGGCAAGGCAGTAGTAAAAAAGCCTCCGATCGCATTTTGTTTGCCCTTGCGTGCATTACATGCGATCCGAGACATTCTTCTATTTACTGCCTGTGAGTAATGCAGATTTCCTTGAGAAAAGTAAGGTAAAAAGGTAAGGGTTCAATAACACGTATTATATGTAAATTATTTCATTTACTTTGCAGTAAGTAGCCTAATTTCTTGCTGATTTTGTAGACTTCTTTTGTGAGATTTACAAATATTTTTTTTTTAGTAACAATATATTTTTTTAAAACATCTACGTGCTCTGAATAAATACAATTTGAATGTGTTTAAATAATCTGTCGGATGCGTTGCTCGACGCCGCCGCCCCCACGTCCACGCAAGAGGAGCTTTCTTCCAGATGTCTTTTTATTTGAGGAGCCTCAGTTGGACGTGATGATGTGATGAGGGCTGTGGCGATGCGGGTTGTGGTGCTGAAGTTGGCCACTCCTCAGGATCATTGTCAGGTTTTCTTACTTTGTCCGGTAGGTCGCACGTCAACGAATGTAATTTCAGTACCAGATCCTGAAATTTAAAAAATAAATATTAAACTAAACAATATTATCCGAGCATACTTAAATTTTGTTAATCGTCCCCTTTACCCCTTCCGTTGAGTTGATAGAATTAGGACTCATACGATAGATCGATTAGGTAGTGTCTGTATACGTTTGTTAAGTCATTCATGTGTGGAGGAGACACATATTTTTAAGTAATTTTAAATTCAAAGGTGTATGTGAAGTCCCCAACACGCACTGGGCCAGCGTGGGCACTACTGCCCGTTCCCTCTCATCCTTGAGAGGAGGGCCGTGCCCAGCAGTGGGACGTATATAAGCTGATTTATTGTTTATATTATTATTAAATTATACTGCTAATATTTTCAAATATGCTTGCCGCCGTATGCTAATAAAAACCGGCTATATGTGAAACCTAACTAACCTAACCTAACAATCCTAACATCTTATAAGCATTTTTTTTTAGTTCTGCGTGTTTAGCTAAGAAATTCAATACATTACATACATAATTCATTACTTACTAACTGTAAAAAACGCTGTAATGGAATTAATAAAGCTTTTTTATTTTAATTTATTTTATTTATATGTGATATAAAAACACCACGTGCTTTTATGATGCCAATAAGTAAGCTAAAAATAAAGAATGATTTCTTCTAAGTACAATTTAGCTTGAAAGAAAGGAGTTGGATTTAGCCGGATCATAAATAAATATTTCCTCTATGGTCGGATTGACTCCCAGACGAAGCAAGCAATTTTATGAAAATCTGAGTGCAGTATTACTTACTATAAAATATTCAATAATATCTCCTTTCAGTAAAATATCTTATCTACAATATTTAAGGTACTGTCCCTTCAAGTTGCATAGCGCTGGGACAGCCTGTATATATTTTCAAGTATAAGTTGCTTGGCCCAACAACACCGACGGGAAGAAAGGGTGTGGTGCTTTTGTAACCCGACACCAAACGCAATATTTTCTTAAAGCTATCTCGTTTGACATGAACGGATACCAATGCCATCCTGTTTTCAATGATAAACAATTTTTTTGTACATTTCCCATGTGTGCCTTAAGGAGTCCCTTTTCAGAAAAATTGTCATCATGTTTTTAAGAAAATACTATTTGAACAATAAAAAATCAAGACATACCTTGCATTGGGTGCTCTACAGACACAAAGCTAATAACATCAATTGATTTATCTTCACAGTGATAGTGTCTAGTAATAGCTGTCCCGGTCAACCTTCTCTGGTTATCATTGTGACTCATAGCAGGATTCAAAATGCACTTCAAAAAGATAGCAGTACTTTAACTGATCAGGTGTCAAAGATGTGAGATTGATGTTGCCTGAAATTAAAAATAAATAAAATAAAATATATATTAAGGGGCAATCTTACACAAGTTGAACTAGTCCCATTGTAAGCTCAATAAGCTATTATGGGTACTAGACGACGATATATATAGTTCCAATAGGTATAAATACATAGAAAACATCCAAGACTCAGAAACAAATATTTGTGCCCATCACACAAAAAAAATCCCTTACAGGGCCCCAGGACCTCTTGCTTCATAGGCAGGGTCATTACCAACTAGGCTAAAGCAGTCGTCATAAAACTAAATACTTAGATATTATTAATTTCCATCAAGTACATTTCTTGTAAAAAAACCTGCCAAGCCTTCCGGCCTGAAAAGTAGTGAAATCTCAAGCTAAACCAAGTACTTCAGCCATCATTTCCGGTTAGATATTTTCACGAATTGGCAATCACACTGCGAATAAGTAAATTCAAAAGATTCAAAATAAAATGCCAACAAGCAAACTCCTAACTAGTTTATCATTACCATTAGGTACAGTGCAAACATGAAATGAAGGATTAATAAGGACACTAATCAGTTTGGAGCGAGATATAAACTTATTTTAACGTAAGTAACGCGATAAAAAACTGAAAGACAAAACGATGTTTTGGAACATTGATAAAAAGTCAAGTTGACTGACGCATGCCCGACGTCACCAAGTATGTATGTGCTTAGTTGTATAATTTTATTTATTGTAAATAAAATAGAGCTTACCTGAATTGTTAATCCAGATCCGTAGGCGATTTTTATCACTAACTGGAAAACGAAACAATGTGTGACAGTTTATGAATTGGCACCGATGTGTCATTTTGGTAAATTCAATAATATCAAATCAGTCCGGTAGAAGTCCAAGAGGTCGTATGTAAATCACTGGCAAACAAATCCGTTTCTAAATCAAATAGTAGGTCCATTCAAATAAGCGGAGGTCAAATTTTAAAAGAATAACATTAACAATATGTTCGTGGTAGAGTTGATACCTATCGTCTCTAGTTTCAGTGTGGCCAGTTAAGTCTCTATCTTTCCATATACTTCTGACGTTTTGACTTTGCCTATGTAATTACACGTATATTTTCACTACGCTTTTATAAAAAAATATCATACCGCAGGTTATCTTTATTTGTATTTTTAATTGAGACAATAAACTCATACTAAATCATTTTTTTCGCATTTTTACAAATGGACAAAGTTTATTCTGTTTACCTACAATTTAAAGGAATAATTTTGTAGCAACATTTTCTCATTTCGTCTCTGTAATCTGTGTTTCGTCTGCACTGAGTCGTTTCGTTGTACGCAGTTCTCTTTACTATTATACAGTTTCAAAGACGAGTGCGAAGTGATAAGAAATAAATAATTATGCTCCATTATTTATTAATAATTTAAGAGATTGCAGTCACTTTATGTTTATTTTAATTTAATGTAAAATATTTGTAACACGCAGTAATTCATTTGTTGTAATATATAAGATGTCGAAATGGAACGTTATGCAGAGATGTTAAAAATAATAAAATAAATTGGAAATTAGTATACAGTTGGCGACGTTGCCAGATCGAACTACGGCGCTGCCAGCGCGAGCTGACAACGTCGCGCGTCGTAAGCACTTCGATAATTTTAGGTACTTATTGGCAATTTGAATCATAAATTGCTACATACTCAAATGTGAATGGCAGTAGGTACATATTATAGGTATTATTCTTTATTTATGGTACTAGATACCTATGTAAAGAAAGAATATTCAAATAAGTTGTAAAATAAAAACAGTTTTACGTATAGGTCCCGAATAAATGTATGTTATATTTTTTACTTACTGTAGTATTCTGATGTTTTAGAGACTAGGTTACCTATTCTAATAATTATCTACTAAACTCATCAGCTGGTCGCATCACAATCCTAGCGATATTCCCGGGTGTGCCCCTAAAGGAGCCAGGGGTCCGCTTTGACACCTAATCCCAAGATTTGGCATAGGCACTAGTTTTTACTTCATCTTATTTAAAAACTCTTCGTACGTTTTCGTTTTTCTTCCCGTGGGTGTCGTAAAAGTCGACTAAGGGAGCAGGGTTGAAGTGTGTTGTGGGCGATGGGCTAGCAACCTATCACTGCAATATCACATTTTGTCGATCTTTTTTATACCCACATTTATGCTAGAAGTGGCGCTGGAACATAAGTTTCATGTGCTCTGCCTACCCCTTTTGGGAATAAAGGCGTGAATGTATGTATGTATGTATGTATGTTTTCTTTTTGAAGTGAAAACTTCTTTAGCGGCGCTGAGCACTTTTTGGGATGGGGAAAAATTGTTAAACTCGCGACAGATATTTGTGACGTCAGATGCGTAAGAGGCCACGTGACCGTAGGAGGATGGCGAGAGATTCGGGACGAGGCTGGGGGGCGGGGGGGAAAACGGGGGTTTGACTAGGGGCACATAGTTCTAATTTATACTTTATTGTTAACAGTATAAGGTCGTAACACATTTTCCGTAAATGCAAATTCCATTTTGTTTTATCAAACTTTTATATATTGCTGTTAGCCGATTCGACTTCATTCAAAACTGAACGCTATTCGTAAGAATATAAAGCCGTTAAACACTTTGCAATTGCATATTCTGCAAATAAATTTGTAATTTTGTCCGCGCGTCCTTTACCGCTTTGCTATTGAGCAAATTCGAATAGTTCGAATTTGGACGTTATTCTTAAAGAGATAAAGCTTTGAAAAATATTTGGCAATGGCAAAAACAAATTGGTATTTTATTTCTTCGTCTACTTCATCAATTTTGCCGAGTTAAGTTGAACTATAGCGTACTACTAATAAGTTTGTTATTAGATATATTGGCACGCAGGGGGAGAGAGGGGGGCGGAAGGGATTTTTTTTGCAAAATTAAAATTATTCAAGTTTTCACTTCTGCCGGCACTCCCGGAGTGCAAAAACCGATAGGTCTTTTTACAAGTTTTATAGTAACTTGACTTCTTTCGTATGTAAGTATAAAAGTATGTATGTAAGTTGTCCGTCAAATCTTGCAAGTTAAATTTGACCCACTTCCCGGTGACCGATTGAGCTGAAATTTTGGGTATAACTATAGTTTGGATGACATTCAATATTATGGTACCATCGAGCTGATCTGATGATAGAGACAGAAGGTGGCCATAGGAACTCCGTAATAAAACCATATAACCCCATCGAGTTGGTGCTCGTTAGAATCGTCTCAATGAGCAGTTGATGATGGTATACAGAAAAGTACAGTCGGCAATAAAAGCTTGTACCAAAAATTAAATTTTTGACTGAAACTTATTTATATATTTTCGTAACAACAATGCGTTTAGGTTTAGTAAATATATCAGGTTTAATACAGCACCATCTCTGGACACTTATCCTGCAAGAATCCTGCGCATGTATACTTTGTCCACTTACAAGCTAAGCTGTAATAAAGGTCAAGCCGTTCACTAGATAGCGCACAAATAAAGGATGTTATAAATTATTTTGAATCGATTTACGATCTATTAAGGCCTGTGTCTGGTTGTTTTTTTTTTTTTTAAGTTGATAAGTGAAAATGAATATCTATTAATGATAATATTTGAGATTTCGTATAACGTAAAATATTAATATCCGTCAGTGGTGCTCCAAGCGACATCTCTTAACGTTCTTCAGAAATATTCGACCGCAGTATGGGATAGTTACTCTATGCTATATTTACTTTATGGTGGAACGGAGTACATGTTGTGAAAACGTAGGCACCAGCAATGTCGAGCACACTGAACGCACGTCTCACGTAGTGTACGTGGGGTGGATTATTTGGATAAATCCACACAGTTAGGTACTTCTAACTACCCTTTTATTTTTTAGCAGTTTACCCGGTTTTATAGAAATCTATATTTATTTATTTATTTTCATTTGGAGAACAAAAAGAGATAATAGTAACTTACAATCTAGATTACAAATGAACATGCATTTAGCTCCTCAACAGTTCCCACATTAACATAATAATATGCCGGGAAGTAATATCAAAAAATATATGTGATACTAAAATCAGATCTGACCTAAGGTCTAACGTATCTTTAATAAAACCAAGCCTTAGGAAATGCAAACTGAAATGTGATAAAACTTAACAGATGCCATGTAAAATGATGTAGGCAACCACTAGCAAAGTGTCTTGACTCCTTATTTCTATAGACGCACAAACAGATGTCAATTGGACCTAAACCTAATTCGTCTAATGCCCAAACTTATACTATTTTTGATATTTACCTGAACACCCAAAATCCCGAAGATGATGAAAAACGTGCAACAGATGAGCACGATATTTCCTATAGGCCGAAGCGAGGAGAGTAGTGTTTGCACGACCAGCTTGAGACCTGGCGCTCGATTGATCACTCGCAGCGGCCTCAACGATCTCAGTAGTCTGAAGACCTGGAAATTTGATGGCGTTGAGACAAAGGTTTAAAAAAAATATCCCGCTCCGTAGCTACGCGTAGTTATAGCGGTGAGAATTAGAATAGAATATATTTATTTCTGGTCATAGACCCATATGATGTGTTGTTAGTGTCAATAATTACTTATGATAAAACTGACAGTGTAATTTTTGGCAGTAAGTAGTAAATGTTTCATATAAAATGCAGTACCTATAAATTCACATGGTATTTCTTTACTGTAAGAATGATTCATCATAAAGTTCAATTCCTTGAACTATAAACGATTTAGGGCTAACTTATGTAAGCAAGTCTAAAGTATGTAATTTGTATCATAGTGAGCTGCTAACTCTATTCCACTTTTAAGAAATTTGCAAAGCAAAAACGATTATCTGCTCTGAATGCCGCAGTGGAGCTAACTTCTTGGAACTGCACTTAATGTTTAACGAATTCTACGAATGTTAGCATAAACATAGAACCCAGTTAATTACAACGTAGGAAACATTATTTATGAGCAAAAAAAACCCTTTATAATTTAAGTACTTCGTAAATGACTTACAAAACATCAATGAATTAAATTAGATTTAGGACAAGTAAAAGACTAGAAACATAAGTATTTATCAAAAAACATGTTGCATATTTCTAGGACGGAACATAAAGTTAAAATTCATATTGCTACTAGTTTCAAGTTCGGTGGCTAGCTAATAGATTATTTTTATAAAAAACTGTGCAAGTTCCTTGGGAATTAGTGTTTTATTCTTTGCGAGAACTTATTTTAATCAAGGTCCAATATTCCGAAAATTTGAAATACGCAGAGCTTTTTGAGCATCAAATAAAGTTACGAATGCCGATGCGAGAAATAGATTTGTTCAGCTGCTGGATATAGTGCTCAATTGATGTGCTACGGTTTGACCCCAAATCTTCAGCTCGAATTCCTTTTCCAATACATTTCTTTTTAATTACAGTTATATTTTTAAATTTTTCATGTGGAAATTGCTTTAATTTTTCCTATAATTTCAACATTTATACTTGAAAATATAATTATTTGAATAAAAATTAGATACTTTATTATATTGATATTAATTTTAGGACTATATGTGCTACCCGACCGGTCGACGTGTTTTGTATGCATTCATCCTACTTAGTACGCGTGGACGTGTAGCTTCGGTTTGAACGCGTCCATGTGTTCTACATCGATACGAGTATGTACACCCGTCCAACTGAATTCGCGTGCCGCCAATCAATGTTTCCTTCTTTTTTTTTCCCACTGTCATGCCCTGAAAATTAATAGATTTACCCTCAATATGCCGAAGATCCTCGGACTGGATTCGGAGACGAGCGACATTAGCAGGTCGATGATGGAGATGATCACGAGGGAACCGTCCATGATGTTCCAGCCGGATGTAAAGTACGCGTCTGGTCCGTAGAACATTCCCGATGCTACCACCTAAAACAAACACTTGTGTTCCAATATTTTTTGGATATACATGTTAGTGACACGTGGCGGGCAAACTAACGTAATGGTCAGACAACGTCTGCTAGACGAGAAGTAAGCAGGAGGTAGATGAGATTGGCACAGGAACAAGGAGTAGCTATCGTAATAAAGAAGATACCTACTATTAGAGAAAAAAACCGAATCGCTGTATGTTGGCCTATAATATTTGAGGACTTTGGCACTTCATTAGTTGCTATTTCAACGGCTCAATAGTTAGCATGGTAGATACGGGTCTAACGCAAATTAAAACTGGATATGGATAAAGCCTACCTTGATAAACATTTCCACGGCAAACACAACGGTGAAGACATAGTTGGCGCTGCCGAGGAATTGGCGCTCCTTGGAGTTTGGAGGGATGTTCGGGCGCTCCATCGCTAGGGTGATGCAGTTGAGGGCTATGAAGAGCAGCACGATGTTGTCAAACCAGCCGCGGGTCACCATCCAAGTGCACAGCTGCCTTATCCTGCGTGCAATACACCCCCAGTTTTATTTAAATTTCGCTGTCAAAAATAACTTAACTTTTACCTACTTAAATTATATCTAAAATCTTAATTTTGTGACAAAACGTATGCATCTGACAGTGGCTGTTAGTTTTACGACGGACGCTTACTACGGGTATTGTCAACCAAATCTGTAATTTTAGAAAAGTACAAAATTAGCACGTCAATTGAGACTGTCTTTTAAATTTCCTTTTTTACCATTTTTTAATGAGAATATACGAACTTAATTACTTTTGTAACAAGTAATATTCTGTTATACTTAAAATATTGTATTAATTCTAAAGAATCTCAAAACATTCTGTTAGTAATTACTTTGAACATTGTAGAAAAATAAGGAAAATTAAACGTCGAACTTTTTGTACAAGTTTTCTAGAATTCCTCAAACAATGGTTGAATGTAAAGGCCCACACATTGGGCATATGATGCCCGCGTTCTTCGCGTGGCAAAGACGAAAACAACCTTACTCTGACAGTCTGACACTATTGGAATGCTTCAGATGCTTCGTTGATGAGTATGCCAAAAACTTGAGGTTCGGAAATAATTGAATATTGGACTTTATGACTATGTATTTTAAATGATGAACGTATTATGGTCGGCTTGAGGTTTAAGAGAAAGAGAAAATTAATAAAATGATTAATTAATGTTGGCAATTATATAAGTTCTTTCGAAATTAAGGCTACATTCGATTATTATAGTCAACTCAGTATTTCCCGTCTCAGGACTATTGCTTAATTCAAACTAAATAGGTATGCATTTTATGCTTTCTAAATATGTCTTCGTAGGTAGTTACTATAATTTTAAATGCTCAACATTAGTCACAACACAAGTAGATTATCTGTCTGTACAACTAAAGCGCTGTAAAAGCAACTTTTACGTTTTCTCCAGCCATTTATTATTAAGAAACCGTACCTGAACTAATTAGCTAGACTCAGGCAAACTGCGGAATTGGTCCCTCCTACGGTGCTATTATTGTACGGAAACAAAAGACCAACTCGCCAACAAGGCCGCTCACAATGAGCACGGTACTGCAACTTGTATTTAACTTAAGTGAATCTTGGCTGTATTCCAATGTGAATCTAGATTGTTTAAATTTCCGAACGAACAATTTTCAAATCAGGATTTGCAAGGTTTTTTTATTTAACGTGCCGTTTTCGATGGCGACATTTTTCTGTAATTTTTTTATGATTGAAATTAAAATAGCGTGAAGAAGTTTAAAGTAATAAATGTGTCGCTTAATTTGTCTATTAAGGAAGACTGTATTGATCGATTTTCACGCTAGAATTGATCTACTTTGACTGTTAACCAAGTTGTTTCATTACTCATTCAAGTCGTACTCACTCTTCTCTACAATTTGCATAAATTTCAAGTCAAAGGATGGTTTTATATAGATTGGCTTGGTGAGCCGTATTATGAAGAGCTACTTTGAATTAATCCATATCCTTTAAATGGCCTTTCAAACCCAGAAACTACGCGGCTGGCTTAAACGAAAACTAGTGACCCAAAACCTCTAAAACTTCCGATACCCTTTTATTTTCTGTGAATTTGCAGTTTTTGAGATACCTATTTTCTATTTTGTCCTGTTATATATAAAACGACTCTAGTTGAGTTCTTATCATCAGTTTATTCCAACCAAAATTACGTGTCTAGTAGCGAATAGTTTTATTAGATTAATTGATTTTTGAACATTAATAGAGTTACATTGAAAAATTGCACAAAATTTATTATATCTAGGAAAACATGCATTTTCGCAATATAAATATAGGGGCAATTCGGTAGCTATTGATGTCTTCTATCACTGATTTTGTTTCATGACTTAAAACCCGACAAGCAGTATTTGAATGGAGTGCCCTAATAATCAGGCAAATTTTAGTTACAAGTTAATTTTAGGTAATATGGAGTAAAAATATATCAAGCACAGCACATTTTTTCGAGTTTCATATTATTGGTCTTAAATACATGTATGACCACATCACCTTAAATGTACTAACAATGTTTTTCGAGTAATAATGAGATTAATGAGATTCAATATCTGTCACTTTAATATTATTGTGACGACGGCGGGGTCAATAACAGTTTCGTTACCGCGGTGATGAACACGCCGTCAAGGTATTTCAAAATTCGCCGTATTGTCACAAGACAGTTGGCCTAGTGGCATATACCGCGGCCTTGGGATTTTTCGAATATACGCAGGAGCCTGATTCAGTCTACTTTTTGAATTTACACTCCCGTAACCCCCCCGAGGGACCTACGAAAAAAAAACCAGGAACTAATAATTCACGGGTAGGGTCGGTTTTTTGGATATAATGACTGAACTAGGAGTCGATGTGTATACGAGTCCAGCGACCGACATGCACTTTTTGTATGTTATAAATTCTTAGTAAGTACATTTTCAAAACACAGAGTAGCATGGAATGTTCTAGAAATAGTAAGAGAATAGAACATTCGATGCTTACGGAAATTTATAAACAAATGTATGGGCTTTGAATATTCCAGAATCGTGAACGTAGTAACATGTTTATCTGGAAAAGCCCATGCTACTCAAAAAAAATGAGTAATGAAATGATGATCGGAATGAATATCGAAACTACGGTCTAGAATTTTCGGAAAGGGGTGTATAAAGGGAACACGTTCTCGGTTCAAATCACTTGTCAGCATCGTAATGAAAAAAAATTAAAGGGTTTTTCCGAGTTATATTATATGTAACGTAAACGTGTAAACGTGTTTAATACAAATGTTCCTAAAATTAGACTGAATCGAATAAACTATTTATGTCTGCCGGGTTATTCAGCCCACAGTATATACCTACGTTTTTAGTACAGTTATAAGTATCAAGCATATTAGTTTTCCCTTTTCCTCACTGAATTAATAAAGTATACATGAAAGCGATATTAACTCACTTATTTCCTGGCGGGAAAATGTACAAAGACCAGTCCTCCTTTTCCTTGAGGCACCCCGTAGGCTCCATGAATCGGAAGAGATCTTTGAACCGGTACCTCCGGCTGTCGAACCTCGACGTTATTATGCTGACGTTATTGTTTATTGTTACCTGAAAGTACAGCCTTATTAATAATGTAACGGCTTAGAACTTGGTTCGTTAAAAGTTTTATGGGAATACATTTTGTTTTGACACGTGGAATATGCAATGAGGACTAATATTCGTAGTCCTCTGGTTTACTATTAAATAGGTACCTTGAAATATGTGTTAACTACAGACAAGAGCACTGAAATACAGGCACAGTTTGTGTAGAATTTCTAGTCTCGGTTACACCTTGTATTTTTTTGATCTAGGTATACGTAATCTATTAAGTTAATATTAACAAAGACGAGTACATAAATGTTATTTATTTTTGTCCGGCGTCGAACAATTCAGTAAAAAAATCACAAGTTTCAACGTGATATATAAGGTGGAATCTTGTAATTACAACTAATGATATTGAGTGTTTACTGTATCGCTTTTTAATTCTTTATTTATAAGCTTACAGTATTTTTTGAAAGACTTGTGAGTACTTAAGTAAATTAAACGTACATTTATGTACTATCATAAAACTTACGCCGGTTTGACAAAAAGCCCTGTCGATCTGTTGGACCTATGAGCGCCATTAAAATAAAAAGGGATTTTTAGTAGAAGAATATTATCAAGTCTGTACAGAAATCCTAGAGGGCATTATAAAATTTTGTGGCCTACCAGATAGTTGTAATTACAAGACTCCACCTGATGTGAATATTTCATAAAAAAAATTGTTAAATGTTTTTGTGTCAAGTCTTTAACTTAATTTTCTTGAGTTCGTGCCTGTCTTGTGCATTTCTGCGCTTTATTGTTACTAGGTATACAATTTTCGATAAATTACCGTAATGTAAACTTAAATTCCAAACAATAATCATATGGAAGCACGTGACCAAAGTTACAAGTAGAAAACAAATCCGCTCAATTTGAACTTCACCTCGGTTTAATTAAATCCAAAATGGAAGCCAGCTACATGCTGATTTCACTGCGCTTTGTTTTAAAGGCAAATCACCTCAATTTTCAAACAAAGGTTTTGTCTACGCTTTGTTTGTGAAGTTTTAAGCTTCTTTATGAAGCATGTTGTTAGAAAATACTTATCACTTTGCTTACGATTATCAACTAAACATTTCAAGCTCACAGAGAACGATCACCATTAAGAAACCGCAGTAAGTGATGCAACCGCTTTTACATAGACTGATTGTAGACTTTGTGCAACTATTAGTTAGTTTGTGTGTTCACACCAACTTGAGAACTTTGACCCACTATTAATGGACAAATTGAGCAGTATAATTAATGTGAAACTTTGATTTTAATACGAATTTTCAGATGAAAGGGAGATAATCAATAAACTCGGAGCACCATATTTTTTCTCCAAAGCTATGAAAACGGCACAGGCATTTTTGATGAATGCATCACCTACCTCCTACCATTTTCTCCGTTTTGCCCTAAAGAAAACCGCTGTCCGCCTGTGCATCACAATTTTGGTGAATTCATGAATAAAAATATACATTCAAAACAAGGTGGCGGTGAGAAAGTAAGTAATAAATATGGCACCTTGATAAAACATTTCCTAATACAACCAACAATAGCGGTGAGAAATATGCTTGCCATAGGCTACGACACTGAAAGGAATAGAATGTAAATAAGTTCGAAGTCAGTCGCATACGGGTTGGCTCGTTATCTTACGACAGTACTAAATACCTCTAGGGGTGGTCAGTGACGGTGTGACCACTAGTCACACCATCACCTTTTCATATGACTGTGGTGCCCCGGACCGAACCCTACTGCCTATCGCTTCAGATAGCTCACTCTACCTTTTCCCTGGTTCCCCGTTCTGAAATAACTCCACCACTTTTCGTCGACAGCCCCTGGAATGGCTGCAAAACCTAACAACTGGAAATTTTACATGGATTCATAATGCAGATCCACAACAAAAATTCATGCGATATCATGGTAAATACCTCTTCGTTAATTTGTTTGACAAGCGGCAGCGACTGGTTCTTAGGGCGCGTCGGTACAGGGCTCTCGTGACGCGGCGACTTCAGCGTCAGCTGCAGCTGCGGCGGCGTCGGCGGCAGGTTATTCGACTTCACTTCCGATACTGTCGTCACTTGTGGGAAATAGTACATTGTGATACAAGTGAGGTATGTTGATAATTACATCAGAGGCGGAATTATCACGCGAGCCGCAGGTGAGCGTGATAATAGAGCCGAGGACGTAATTATCAAAGCTCACGCGTTTCATACGACTTTTTCAACAAATTTTGCGAGGAAAAAATCCTTTTCATAAGATGAAAATGTTACAGGCCTACCAAGTTATTTTCTTTACTTATTGATGACAACAGGATTTTACTCACATGTACATCGCCAAGAATTTCCAGTGGCGTTTATTCTTTTTATCACTTTTCTAGTCACCACGAGTCAACATTTTTGTTAATAACCAAACATGCATTAACAATGTTTACAAATATCTGTGAAATAACCAATAATGGCGCGCAACAGTTTTTTTTTCGTGAAGTTTGCGCAGTGCGCCCGCATTAGATGAAATCTCTAAACAGCCAATACAAAATAAAATAAATATTTTCGTTTTAAAATTTTATCTTTATTAATTCATGTAAATTGTTATCAAAAGTGAATAGTTTTACTAAATGAAACGTTTCTATATCATATCCAAAAAGAAATAGTCAATAAATTAACAAAAAGGATTCAATTTGTTTAGTCGAGTAAGAATCCATTTGCCGAGAATTAAAAAAAAGCTGTACATTCTGTACAACTCGGTTAATTTAAGAATGCACCGTGTGCATGCATACATCTTGCTGCAAGGTGGCAACGTGACATAATCGAGATATAACCATAACACACAAGTTTTGTAATGTTATAAAACACGCGTGTTTAATATCCAGGATTATGAGCCTAAAAGCAACACAATAAGAGGTACGTTACGAGCAATTGTGTTGAAAAAACATTGTTATAATGATACTTAAAATAAACTCACGAAACGACATTATAATTAGAAAATTATAGATAAAGATATGATGCTAACTAGCAATGCAAGTATTTCGTAGGTAGGGTTAATCTGTTTCATTTGTGCCTGCCCGTGAAATGAAACTGATACACTTTCAACGGTGACATAGAAAAAGAATAAGGCGTAATAAAGCCACTACGCATTATAAACATTAGCCAATAGCATTGTTACATAATAATAATGGATAGGGGACACCCAATAAATAGCCGCTTCTTTACGAATCAACTTTTTTTTATGACGTATAGGTAAGGAAATACGCATTTGACCACTATCACCACTTCAACATCAAATTACGTCACAATAGTTCCTTCATTACGTATGTATCGATTTTAACTTTACGAGTACACGCCTAACGCTTGACACTTGGGTCACGCGAATAATAAACATTAATATAGTTACTTCTAGAGAGGTCCTCTTTTATTAGAAAGTCTACGCCTGCAGCAAACGTTTCATCAAGAAAATTTGGTTCAGTCCTGTTTATCGATCTGCTGAAATACGTGAACGCTGTGAGAAAGCCGGTAACTCGCCATTATGTTAAAAAGGGCAATTTATCAATCAAATTGTGCAGATGCCTCGTTGAGAGGCGGGACACGTACCGTTGTTTGTTACCTGATAATATTGGGGAAATATTTTTTGTGGATTTCTCTTTGTGTAACGTAATTTGATTACCTGTTAAGTAGTCGTTGGTGAGGGAAAGCCGGTGGGGTGGTGATTTGACGGTGTCGATGCGCACAGACGAATCCGAAGAGAATCCAGCTTCGGGTGCTTTCCAGGATTCCTAAAAGTGAAATTATGTCAATGCGATCCATTCACGCTGTCTATAAAACAGGGCTTCATCGACATAATGCGTCATTGATGTAATGCAATTAAGTTTGATTGCCTGCCATCGTTAATACTCGGTTCGTTTAGCATGTCGGTATAGACAAAGACCTAGGCCATGTTTGACCTAGTTATGTGCACGTATGAACACAATGCGCTGGAGAACCTGTGTCCACCACTTTAGCAAATGAATGCGAAAATTGACAATGTAGGATATTAATCATGATTTTGCCTTAAGTAAATTGTTTAGTTTTACAACTACCAATTATGGTAATTACTTACATCAGGAAGTAGAGGCGCGGTGTGGGCAGATACCCTCCTAGCGGTCTGTGGTAGTACCCTAGGAGCCGGGAGCTGTGATTTAGTCCTGTTGTTCGGCATCTCGGACTGCGTGTCATTCTTTATGATCGACGAGGAAAGGAGTAACTCGTTCTTACGTAGGTTGGACCCTGGATTAGCGAGTGAAATGGTAAACGGGCGTAGTAACAATACATTGAAAATATCTGAGTCAGTAGTTTTCCTCGTTATATATGAATTACAAGCGCAAACAATAGTTCGTTCAAAATTAAATTTAGGTCACCATACTGTTTTCTTTAGGCGAAGAAAAAAACATACAGCGGCATTTCGGATTTAACGGTTATCTCGACATTAACAGTAAGTGACGTTAATTACTCATATTACCCTTCTATCGATATTATTGTATTTCTTATCTTAATTCGTTTTACCATTACAAGCTGCATGGTCCCGTCCGTTGTTCAGTATGATAGCTTCCGAATCGGATCCGGTCCGGTGCTTGGGTTTCTTCCTGAGGCTGGGTCGGGACAGCCGCCAGCTGTAGCCGCGTTGGACCCGACATTTATCCTCTCCGGACGGTGGGCTTTGGAGGGTTACGCATCTATAAGAATACGCGAAATGAAAGCTATGATTGATAATTATATATTTTATTATATATATATACATAAAAAAAAACAATAAGCAACCTGGTTGTTGTGTGTCCCAGAAATTTAATCTCATTCAGAATTGTGAGCACTTCCGGTCTTGATAATTTTAAAAAAGTCCTCATAAAAGTACTGGGAGTAGATGAAAAGTTCCGGAGATTACGCGTTATAGCCAAAGCTACACTTGACTCAAAGGTCCAAACTAATCCGCCAGTTTTTTTTTCTGAGCGCCGGGAGTTCTGGACTTTGACCCTCCCTCCCTTTCAATAATTTATTTTACATAAAAATAGTCAAATGTATAATTACTGTTAATATTTTTAAAATCTGCATTAAATGGGCTTTCGGACAGTATTTTGAATAAACCAAGTTTAATACAAAAACATGAAAATATGAGCGTTTGTTTGAATTTCGTTACTACAAAAAGTTATATTTTAAGTTTATTATTATTTTAAGTATTGTGTCATATTTGCTACGGAACCCTAAAAAACTGGAATGGGGAATGAATTGGGCATCATCTAGTTACCCGATAACGACACCAAACTTGATTCAAAGGTCCAAACTAATCCGCCAGAATTTTTTTTCTGAGCGCCGGGAGCTCTGTATTTTGACCCCCCCTCCCCCCCACCTGTCGCGGAGTTATCACTGGCAACCGGGCGATTTGGGCTCAGGTGGATGTGTTTAACATTCGCACCAAATGGCATTGCTTAACTCCAAAATGTCATACTGTTTCCCATAAGAAAACGGACTATTACAAACTCAGAAACTTTACTAATCATAACTTATTACCTTATTAGTATGAAGATACTTCTTGGTACAAATAACTTGTCCATCAAAACTTTAAAATAGGTTCATCGTGTATCTCAGACAATAGAATTATTGATAACTTTAGGCTAAAAGCGATCACCTAGGTTGAAGGGCAAAACTTTCTACTAAAGCCTTTAAGATAAATAGTTACTTTAGTTATTTATATAATAGCTCTAATTCGCCGTATTGACTAAATACTTAGCAACGGAAATTAATTAAAGTGACAGAAACTGAGACGCAGATACCTTCCATTGAGGCAAAATGATTCTTGTAAGGCTGTGTATGAATACATTGTAAATAAAATATTCTTATTAAATTGCAAAATTGGCAAAATATTTAATTTTACTGATTATCAAACCGAATTCAAGGAATTAATCTAATGAAAAAGCGTCTTGAATTTTATTTTAACGCATAACTCTGAAACTAACTCTCCGATAAAAAAAAAACTTTCGTATATGTAAATAATGGACCATAGGGTTAAACATCGGCTATATTTTATTTCGCGGTTTCGTCTGTGTTCTGTATAATACGCTGGCGGAGCCGTGAGGACAGCTAGTTCCGTATATTTTTATTTCGATGGAAACAACTAGCAGTGCGTAATGCATTAGTCAACTTACTTTTGTGAACTTAGTAGACTAGACTTATCGCAAGTATTAACACAATTATCATCTCTAGTGATCGGTATCACTATTTGCAAGTTCTTCTCCGGTAGCATTGGCGAAGGCATTGATCTCGTGGTAGTCGGTGTCGACGAGCCTGATGATATCGAAGTAGGCCGCACGGGGTGAGGGGCCAGGGTGAGAGGGGGCAGTCTGGCTTTCTCTGCACCCAGCTGTGAGGTGGCTGAGTGGAGGGTTAGAGTGTAACTGTTGACTCCTGAGAGTGTCGGGGGTTTCAGTAAGCCGGGGATGCTGGTACACTGGAAAAAAAATTGGTTTCATTGATTGATCTTTGTATTGATATTGTATAAAATATCAAACACCAATACACAAAATCGATGAATCGAAGTCGATGACACAAGGCACCATGCAAAGTAGCCTTGGGTCTGGCGCTGATGATCGTGAAGTTATTCCAATATTTTAAGAGATATTTGGTAATTACAATTTTTTTTCCCAACGTACCGAAGTTCTATCAATAGATTCCATGCTTGACAGCATCGAGGATTTCTCTAAATTGAGTGCCACAGGGAAATCTCTAAACGTTGCGCCGGGTTCCAAGGTCGTAGATGGTGAGTCCTGTGGTGTGGCGGCTGTGTGTGTGATCATGGGTAGGTTTGGTGCGTCTACTCCAGTGTTGTTGGCTAGCATTTTCGATTCCTACAACAAATATTTTGTTTTAGCTTTTGGAAGGTCAGGGTAAACATGAGTTAGTGTAAATCGTAGTTTCTTAGAAATTTAACTAGCGATTAATGCATATTACTAGTAGTTTTTTTTCTTTAATCTTGCTTATACCACCTTTTACATATAGATCATGAAATATTCATGTTTTTCAAACTCTTATAAAATGTAGGTATGGTTTTTTACCTTTTGCAAATTGCATTTGTTGGATTGCGCACAGTCTTTACAAAGTGTCGGGTGATGTCCTGAAGGTGTCTTCTTTCGGGTTGATCGATTATGTTTCTCCTTGTGTCCGTTAACATCGTCTTTAGCTTTCCGAATGTCGTCCGCAGATTTCCAATAGTTTTTTATTTCATTCTAATCAACACCATGTAAACCGTTAAAACCATGTAGGTATACGCCAAGAGAAATATCACAATTACACGCATACTCAATTTACAAAGTTAAGAGAAATTTATAAGAGAATTTTTTCACTTCTTCTGCGATCACAGATGTATCAATAAGTATTGTAATTGATGTCTAATGTATATGTGGCGTCATCATCAAAAAGGAACTTGTTCTTGGTTTCAGGCATGCATGGGAGTTTGGAAAGATGAGGATATTACTTAGATCCATCAACCATGCTACCTACGCCAAGATCCCTTTTACCATGATCACTTACTAATAAAAACGGTCAGTTTTTAAACGTGGTTTTCTGAATATCATTAACTACAATACTATATTTACATAAATGGTCGCCAGAAAAGGCAACTTTTTACTCTTGCAAAAATACCTACCTAATTCTAGATGGCTAATCAAGAAGAAGGTTTAGAAATTTTTGAGGCACGTCAAGAAGATGACACAAAGCGCAGTCAAGAAAAACTAACACCAACACAAAGGGTTCACCTGTGAGAAACTGTCACTGGAATGTGATCCCGAATTCGACTCGTCATAGTGAATTTCGTTGTTGTCAGAGAAACACTCGCTAGACAATTTAGATTTTGCCAGCTCGCGCTGCTCTCGCTCCCTCCTTTCGTTCCGCTAGAAGAATCGCATCGCTCACGTCAAATGTAACAGGCTTTAGAAAAGGAAGTGGAAATTTGTAGATCAGACCTACCTCAGAACTAAATCCTTCAACTAGAATAGCCACCAGTAAGTTAAATAGTACATAGTTTCCAAAAGTCATGAGGGCAACAAAATATAATGCCGCCCAGTGACTCGTTTTTTCCATACCATTAAACAGTACAACATTCCAATCTTCTTGCGTCAAAACCTGAAATATTACACGAATGTTGAGGATCCAAATCACTCGTTCGAGTCTCTCTATCACACCGAATATGTTCATATTTCATAAATCTCTTTAATAAATCAAAATAAGCAAGGTGTGCTGTCATATAGTGTTCAAGTCGTGCCTTTCGGTGTTTTAAAATGTAAACGTTACTTTTAATATTAATCAAATAAACAAACCAAAAGAAACTTGTTAAATCAGCGTGTTAATAACTGTTAGTGTTATGTTGACAATTGTGTTAGTGTACGCAAATATACTGGGTAATGACAGGGAACACGGACGGCGACCTGAATACACAAGCAGAGGGTCCAGCATTCCTAGAGCAAGCTACAAGCAAGATGCACTAACTACGGAGCGCTCTATAATGCATTACCACATCTTTAAATTATAATTCTACCAACAGAATTATTAGTCGAATTTCTCGCTCATGCCAAATTGAATCTCTTAGACATTGAAATCCAGTCAACCATAATAATCGTTTATCTCTTTTCACAAACTCGCTAAAGCTGTCAAATCAAATAAGACAAATTCGTTTTTTGTCCATTATATATTGGTGGATACGAGAAACGCGGCGTCTAACCTCTACCAACCAACTCGAATGGAATCGCAAATAAACCGTCTAAAATTACCTTGTGCATGTCAGTCTCACGAGGCTTACCTGGAAGACGGTGACGGTTGCCCACAGAATATTATTAAAATGTTTTCTGTCGCACTCACACTTGGGGTGGTGCGAGATGATCTCGGGGCAAGTACAGTCCCGCTCGGAGCCATTGTCTTCGACGAACTTGCAAAACTTACCACCGAATAGATACATGCCCAGAATACTTCGTCGCGGAGCGGATGAAAAAATGAAAGAAAAACAAAATGCTATGCGCATATGCCGCGACCGAGACATCCTGACGACAGTCTGTGCAGTCCGACGGTAACACTGCTGTAGCTCTAATCTCAACCATGATAAGATGCTTACTTCGTTAACATTCTTTAGTCTGGCAATAGCTCTAAACTTAACCAGACAAGCAATCTACGTTTCATATAAAAATAAGTGAAAGTTTACAACTATGAAGCGAAGCAGTGTTATCGCCGTTGAAACGTCACATCAGCGGACGTGTTAGATAAATCTTAAAATTAAATTATTTATTAAATTTTGTTATAAAGTGCATTAAGATCCCAATTTCCATAAAGTCATTACAAATCTTAGTTTATCATTCCTTTTTATAATATACTGCCTCATGTCCTTATGATAAAGAAAAAAATAAATGCATTATGTAAAATAATGAATAGATAGAAAGAGGCGAAATAAATAGTGCATAAAGTATTAAAACCATTCGTCATGTTTCATAGAAATACTCAAATATAATTCGTGTTTAATGCAAGAAATAATTAAGTTTTTAATTAATGCAAAAGGAAAAGATAATAGGAAAATAAAGTGAGTGGACCAAACTTTTAAGCTTATACAAATCGAAAGTTCAAATGTTGAAGAAAAGGGTCAGAGTAATTAGATTATGTTACGGAAGGAAAATAAAGGCGCCAATTTTAAAACCAAATCCGTGGAAATTTTTGGTCATTAGTATTTTTATTTCTCGTTACGTGCTGAGTCGGGTCCATTTCGTGACCATTGTTCGGCATTCCGAATGTTTTTTTTATTATTTATTTCTTTTATTATATTCGTATTTTTATGGACTTCTGACCAAAATTGCCCATGAATTTCGTTAAAATTTGCATCGAGATAGTATATTAGAAGCAGCATGCAAAGTGAGAGTTACTGTATAAACTGAGTGCAGCTGTGGTAGTAGTGGGAGTAGAGAATCTGACGAACAGGGTAACCCGCGACTCGGCTCCGATAGACCTCAAGCTAACCTACATTCAACCAAGCTCACTGACTAAGATATATGTGCTCCTGACGGCTTCTGATGGGAGTACTGAACGACACAACATGGTGATTGACTAATGATTGGATCAATCGGTTAAGGATGATTCTAGAGTTGTCACTACGCGGGCTCTAGGGTAGCATACGCGTTTAAACGCCTGTTGACAAAGCACAATGCTGCAAGCTGTCGTTCCGATTGAGTTCAGTTTTGTTCTGTGATGTTCAGTTGAATTTTGAAGAGTGTCTTGCAGCAGAGTGAACAGTCGTTTGTGTACTCGCGTGGTTAGTTATATAGCTGTCACTAAAACAATGTTGTTATTAGGACTGTCATATTGTCGTGAGTGCTGACTGCTGACGGACCCATTAAAGCGATTAGTAATGTTGCAAGTTCAGTCTGTTTCTGGGTTATCTGTTAGGACTTTAATTGAAAATATTGAATACCTGAAATACCGTGACAAAGGCCCACAAGAGCGTATCAAAGTTTTTTCTGTCGCACTCCTCATCGCCCTCACTGTCTTTCTCGCAGAATTTGCACCCGAAGATGTTCATACCGAGGATGCTGAACGTTACCACGCAATATCCATTAGATAACACGATTACTTTTGTCGTTCCAAGTAAAGGCAGGAGAGAAATTGAGATGACACGATTGAAAAGAAAATAAGACGGTCTAAAATGATAAACCATGAAGTGCAGGTGTAAAAAACTGAAATGGACGCAAAGCACAAAAGCGTGATAGACACATACTATGGTTGATGAATATTATAATCATAGAAGAGAAAAAAATGTTAAGAGTGTGGACAGTGGTAGTGTGTAGTAATTAGAATGTCATAGACAGAATTGACTGACATTTACAGGATAAGATTGAAAAGAAAAGGTGAATCACTCACAGTTAGGTAGTGCACAGGGGAAGGGATGCGGATGTGACAGTTTAGAAACATTCAGAATTGCGTATTTGGACTGAGAGTCGGGCTTATCCTCGTGGGCTACGGAAAAATTAAAACTGATTGAGCAGTCAATCAGAACTGGCGGAGGGGGGGGGCGTGATAATAAACTACTTAGTTATGTGATAAATGGAAAGGTTAAAGAAGATAATGAAACGGAAGGTACGGGTTAGAAGATTACCAATGATGCTAAGTTAAGGATCCCTACCAATAATATTTCTCTTTTTACTGTTATAAAATGTACCATTAGCTAATAGAACGTAGTAAAATTACTTAATTAAGTTCTTGGTAGACAGAAAATAGTTTTGAAATAAACACAAAGTTGAGGAAAACTTCAAAAAATCTACATAACTCAAAGTAGCAGTTTTTTCTGGCATTATTGTATTATCCTTCACGTAAATTTAAGATGAGTTTCTGTTTGGACTTGATTTAAAGTCATGCAATTTAGTATCAAGTTATTTAAGTGTCTTCATTTTATTCTTAAGTACCCCAAAAAAGTTTATTATAATATTTAAATTAATTCTTTATTACGTCATGATATCAGTAAAAAGCTCCTATTATGAATATTTACCTGAATATGAAGATGAAAAGTACGAGAAGCGAGAAAAAGACGGCGACATTGTCCATGGTCCGAAGCATGACGAATAGCTGCCTGCGCAGGTTGGGCATGAATCGGACCAACTTTAGGATGCGCAGTAGCCTGAACGTGCGCAATACCGAGAGTCCGGAGTTGCCTGCTGTTTCCTTCTCGTTGCCGTAGCTATGCGCTAGTTCAAATGCACTGTTTAAAAAAATATATTAGTAGAAATACTTTTGGCAGCTCTTTTTATTTTAACATTAAGGCTAAACTGTTGGAAAGTGTTATTACATAATTTATATTGTCTGTAAAACTAAAAGTTTCATATTTCTTACTCTGGACCTTATTATTTAAGTAAAGGCACATACAAAATATTTCAATTTACAATATGTCGCTCCTTTTGTGTCAATTGACCTACCTTACTAACCTACAAAATCCATCTAGTATATTAAAAAGAACCTGGTTTTGTTAAAAATATAAACTCACCTTAGGATCACGATGACTCCATCAAAGACGTTGAAGCCATTGGCTATGTACTTGAATGGGCCCTCCGCTACAATTTTCAGAATCATTTCGACGGCAAAAATCGCAGAGAAAACGATATTGCTGATCTCTACTATTACTGTCAACTCTTCGGGTTGATTATGATACTCAATGCCCATTGATAGAGTATTTATTAATATAGCCAGTAGTATACCTGAAGAATAGTGGACTATTTAACACAAATATTGCTCTCATATTTAAATGATATAAGATATAGTTTATCATCTATTTACCTTGCTGAAAATATTTGTGACCGACAATATCTTTTATTTGCTTCCTTAAAAAAGAAAAGAACTTTGCTATTTTCCTCCAAAATACTGAACAAGCGCTTGCAAATCGTCCTTTGCGAGCTTCTTTTGCGGCTGCTTCAGCTGCTAACAATTCAGCGCAGCACGAGAAGTCTTCTATTTCATGAGTCTAGAACAGGCATGGCAGAAGTTTAAGGGTAGACCTAACGAACTTTATCCTGAGATAAACTATATTTTATTCAGGTTGTTACTACCATACCTTACAATCCTTGTCATCACCGGCTCTCTTAGTAATGCCTTTTGTCAATTCTTCAAAAAATGAGTCTAAAGTGACTTGTCCCGACGGCAGTGCTGCCGACAAAGCCCCTGACAGTGCCAGTAGCTCCTGGCAAGACATGGTTCCAACCGCCGCTGCTCGTTCTTCTGCAGTGTCGCCTGCCGGCAGGTCGAACTCTACACCCCCAAATTAATGTCACTACAGTGCGTTAACAAATTTAGTGGCTACTTTATAGTTTTCTAATAGATGAAAAGCGTCGGTAATTTTAGATTAGACTTTTAACACTTAATTGGAGGTGTTGATAAAGGTAGCCTCTTAATGGCCGATGCTTTCGGTTCGATAGCAAAAATAACATAATTATAATTATAAGAATATACATTTACTACATTATGTGAGGAACATAGAAGCAGCTTAAAACTGTCCTCAACAAAAAGAAGGCCTAAACCGTCCTATCAATCTCTATGAAGTCAGTGTGAAAAGAAGGAAGAATAGACCAGATTGTTCATGCCTGTCTAATAGACCGTCTAGATCTACCGTCTCTAGACTCACCGCTGTGGCACTTAAGCCAGTCACGTTGACACAATGAATCTATAAATATTTATTACAATTGTTATACAATTTGGAAAAAAATATTATACAGATCTATTACCAAGGAAAGGTGTTAGCGAAGTTTTGAGTTTACACTTTAAGGGGTTTTTAAGTTGACTAAACATAGCACCTGTTTGAGTCATTTTTTCCGAAGAGCAGACGTTGTGAGGGTGTCCACCGTGGGGAGAGTTCGGTGTGTGGAGCAGTACTGTGTCGCTGAACATCACCGAGGAGCGCCGTCGGGCCAACGATGGCGGTGACAGCAGCGACAGGTTCGATGCATTCTACAAATACACACACATGTTCAGTTGCAGAGCATTCCATAAATGGAGCCCTAGCGAATCCCCGAAAGGGTTGGAGGAAAACTAGCCTGACTAAATTGAGAAGTATCAGAAGACTAATACAGCCTTGACAATATTCTATACTTATACACTTTAGTCGTATAACGTCAGTTTTAGTTGAATTTTTGACAGCTGGTGACAAACGAAAAAAAAACTTATGCGCGTTGAGGGATAGACGATACGACATGGTATCTCGTTCCTACTTGGGGTATTGTCTAGCTTACATCTTTGTCACTCATGTGTGGCCGTTTGTGTGTGCCTATATTATATGGTCTCTCTATGATTCAACCTGTTTGCCGTAAGGTCCAGCTGAAACATTTTCCACTTGCAATGATTCAGATACACCTATTTTGCTCCATTTAACTTCATGAAAAAGTATAAAACTTTGCTGTTGAACTTTGAGTGTTGAACGTTGGATGCACTCTAGTGAAAGACCATTTAAACATGCGCTTGGATATTTTCCTGTCTAGTCTGGAGCAAGAAAATGTTAATGTTGCTTAGTTTTATAGAACAAGCACAAAGCTTTTGTGAGCGTTAAAGTTCCAAGTGAAATTTCTGCACAGGAAGCCAAATTACTGACGTAGCACTTCTGTCTTTACTGTTCCTTAATTATTTATATGGCTATGTTAAATGGGAGTCTCTGGGACCTCAATAAAAGAGCCATAATTGTACACACACGTCCCCATCGCATCAACCGAGCCGTCACGTGCACACAAACGATTACCCGGAGCATTATCTGTTCGATTCGTACGTTTTGAATACACGCAACAGGTCACATGATTTTTTACATCAACCTTAATAAAATGTAGTAATAGACAAATATATATTCATTTGATTACCACTTTTGGTAAACCATTGCGACTATCTTTCATAACCTATAGTAAACATGATACTGTAAAATTAACTTAGTGAACATCAACACTTTTTAACCAAATGGCCACTTTATGTCTAAGGAAAGGAGGTTCACATTAAAAAATAATACTTAAGTAGCATTTTTTATTTAAAACAAACTACTTAAACAATAGTCGCTATTCGATCTTTTCATTTCAAAGTGTTTGAGGCACGTGGCTATTAATACGAAATAGTAATAACAATAATCATTTATTGAAACACAAAGTACTTACTTAAAAACATGTAAAGAATCACTTAAAATATAGACACAAATTGTGGCTAAGCAATTGCTTTGTTGGACCCATGGGTCTTAAGATAAGATCCGGTATAGGAAGAGGATCCGCACTATAAGAACAAACGCCGCACTGGCGTACTTTTTTAAAAGGCAGTCTTCTTCATACAATTAACTTGTAGATGACTGCCTTTTTAAGAATTACGGCAGCGCACGCACCGCTTCGAGCGGATGCTCAGGTCGTATTCCAAATAAAACGCGGCTAAACACACATGAGCCTGCCTGGCACGTCGAATAATTATCCGAGGCATTATCACGTTACCTCGAGATCGGCGGCGGAGAGCGAAGGCACGCGCAACAGGCTCGGCCGCCCCAGCGGCTCCTCACCCTCCTCTTTCCCGTTCTGAGAATTAGGGATTGTTTACATTGCTGTAGGTACTAGCGCTAGTAGCTGTTTGGCAAGTGGCTAAAGTATTCATTATTGGGTGATAATGTTGTTTCGCAATTCCTGATCTGAGAATTATATCAGGGATGGTATAGATTGGTATGTACTAGCGCTAGTAGCTACTCGTATTTTGCAAGTAGCTAAAGTATTCAATCTGGTCTGTATAGGTAAATATGGTAATGATGTTTCCTCGTTCCCGATCTGAGAAATTATGGTGTGGATGGTAAAGCTTGGTGTAGGTTCTAGCGCTAGTAGGTAAGCATTTAAATTATTCGTTATGGGACTGTATAGGTAAATATTGTAATGTTGTTTTCTCTTTCCCGTTCTGAGAATTATATTAGGAATTTAGAGATGGTCTAGATTGGTGTCAGGTATTGGCACCGGTAGCTATTCAGCAACTAGTAATTCATTTCCTATTGACATTTGCTTACAAAGTGCCACGTTTTATACTGCCTGTATAGGTCAAAAGTAGCAAAGGTGTTTGCATATAACTGACAGTCACAAGGTTCCTAATATATGTACTTTCACATCACGTATGAATTCACATATAAAAATAACTAAGCGGTCTTCGTATATTTTGGTAGCAGAGCATGGTTTATATAAGATTACAGTTTGTCGTTGATTTAGTATGTACCTAACAACAATGATGACGATGATCATCATATACCGTGATACATATATTATGTTTGAATACATAATTAAGATTAAACAGGTTTTCATTTATTAGCGACGTATTCATTTAATAAGATATTTTCTATTGTCAGAATATTCCAGGCTCTCTTTGATATAAATTTAAACGACATATTCTAAATCAAATATGCTAGCGATGGCGCAAAACGTGGTTCTTCATTATCATTTAAACGATCAAGTGGATAGATAACATCAGTACTGGCGCCAGTTACTATGACAATCTAAATCACTATCAAGCAACCGTGGCGTGGGGACAAAGTAGGATGTCTTCTTAAAGTAAGCCTAATGTTGAATTAAGTAATGGCTTGTGAAAATATTATGTTGAACCTAATGTAATTGTTTTGGAGAAAATATTTTACTCGGCAGTTTAGTGAATTGCTTTTTGAGATGGTTTACGAGATAGGTCGGGGATTTACGAGTAAAGACCAACAATTTAAGGCTCATTTATTTCTAGTTGCGCTAATGGAAAGGGCGCATACAAGGGGGCATACATTATAATAAAAAAAATATATAATAAAAAAATACATTGTATATAGTATAGGTTGGCAAAAGTAAGTCCATATAAGTAGGTCAGTCTTATATAACATATATATAAGTAGCATGGCCAAGTCAATTCTAATGCTAAATATAGGTTTCCAGGTCTACTGGTTTCCTCGTATCAGTAGGAAGTAGGCAGTTAAAAACGTCACGGTTGTTGATCGTTGCGCTCAAAACACGACGTGCCTGTGCCAATGATGGCATTAGCATTCTATTAAAACTTTCCTCTCTGATATAATGTATTATGTAAATGGCTACCTGAGTATGTGTTCGCGGGCAACATGGATGGTGCTGCTTAGGTTTGTTCGCTGGCAGCTGGAGTGTCTCCCGGCTGGTGCGCCACTGTACTTGCGCTCGCTGGTATCGGTATAATCTACAAATAAAAATATTTGTCCCAAACATGCAATGAAATATTGATGTTACCTTCTTTGCAATAGGCTGCGAAGTATTATGTTTCGGGTGCGGCGAGACGAGAGGTATATAAGGGAATTTCATACAAAATTGGAGGCATGGTGACCTTTTATTTCAGTATCCATTAATGACCCAACAACGAGGCGTCGGGTCATTTACAAAATCTTGGAGTTTTAATTTTATGTCATTACAGGTTTGAGAAAAGCAGACATACCACGGCGTGAAAAGGGATTACTAGCCCCGTATCCCTTTCTCGCTCTTGTCTGGCTACGGTCGTCCGTCTATACCTACTTGGCTGGCATTGGAACTCATAAATTGCGCATCGGGTATATAAGATATGTGACATAAGGAAATGTGATCATTTAACAGCAAACAACAGTCCGGGAAAAAGGAATCCCTTTTTCCCGGCCTCTGCAGTAATGTTCTCTCTAGGCGAATAACTATGCCGATAGTTTGTATTGATCTTGTAGTTGTTTGCTGTTAAATGATCACATTCCTTTATGTCACATTTCTTATCTACCCGAAGCGCAATTTATGAGTTCCAATATTTCAGTTTGAATAGTGAGTTTATTGGGACAGATATCCAAAATTGGACGTTTATGTGGGAAAAACCAGTTTTAGCGTATAGTTAGAAAACAATATCAATAAAACAGCTGTCCTTCCAGAATAGTGTGCGGTCACTCACTAAATATGACTACTTGAGTCTTCCTACTAAAGTCAATGCTTACACTATGAATCGCTGACATTGCGAGGTTATTTCGTAAGGAGTCATCGAAACCACAAACACAGTATAAAGAACTACGATTAGTAGGCAAGCTTCATTCGTATTTGAAATTAACGCAGCTGCTTAACGAAACCGCTCAAGTCAGGTTTGTCAAAATATTAGAGTTAGACCGTGCCACAACTCACCTAATTTTCTTCGCCATCCTCCGTTTGAATCTCCTCCACAAATGCGCCACATACTTGACGATCTCTGCATAACAAGTGGCAGGTTCGCTGTTGTTGGTTGACGACGCCAGGGTCGATGAGGAAGTGAATCGGGCGCGCTCGGCCCGCATGCGTTCCATCTCGCGTTTCTTGGTCTCAGAGAATTGGGTCGCGATGACGACCAGGCAGAGATTGATCATGAAAAATGATCCGATCTGAAAATGTTTGAGACAATTATTAACATAGTCATGATTGCTATTGAGAACACTCCATAAAGCAATAACCATTCGAAATTCGAGCTTCGGTTATCTCCGTCTCTACCGCACTTATTTACATACTTCGGGGTTTAAACAAATAAACATTATGGGGACAATCTTACACAAATCGACCCAGTCCCAAACTAAGCAAAGCTTGTACTATGGCTACTAGAGACGATATATACATACTTATATAGATAAATAGATACTTAAATACATAGAAAATATCCATGACTCAGGAACAAGTATTCAGCTCATTACACAAATAAATAAAATTTCGGTGTACATCGTCAAAAACAGAAAGTACCTACTTACTCTAATTAATTGAATAAAGAATTGAACAATTCATACTTTTGTATGTATTTTATGAATAAACAAGGTCAATCATTATCAACTCAAATAGAACTGTAATCGATTATTTCAAGAAAAATATATTCACAAATTACAACATTCTGTAGGTTGACATGGATATATACCGCATACGTACGCCGTAGCTTTTTTGTTCCATTTTTATTGTGGGAACCGTGTCAAGTACTAAATTCAACGTTTTTTTATTTTACCCGTATAAGGCCTGGTAATAGAGCTAAAGTACTACACGAGTTAAAATGAAGCTGTAACATAGTGTGTAACAGTCAGAGTGTACAATTCGCACAGAGTTATTCTGTAGGTATAATATCATGTTTTTCCAGACTTACCGATCTGTTTATCTGTACTTTTTCTCAACAAGAATATCTCTTTCACTACATTCCCACATCGAAATCCCCGGGGTATTATTTATTACCTATATTGAGCGACGGAGATGAAGGTTATACGAACTGAGAATTGCGATTTTCTTCGATCGATCGATACATTAGGGAAAACCAAATGTATAAATATACTTATAGATATCTAACAATTATCGTGAGTTTCATTATAATTTGTATATGAAGTCCACTTACAAATAGGTATTGGACTCGAGAAACAAGTGTAAAACTTACCACAATTAACAAAACAAAATAGATCCAGTCCCAGAAACTGTGAGCGTCTTGGACATAATACATAATGTCCGTCCAGCCTTCTAACGATATGACCTAAAAATTAAAACGCTCTACATAATATGTTACATTCAAATAGCAACAATAATCTTGTGCAACATTACAAAACTTACCAAAAATATAGCAACCCAAGCGAGACCAATGTTATCAAAGGATATTGTGCCTTGAAAAGGGTTGGATCCTCGTTGAGTGCAATTCGTGTAATACTGGTTCCAATTTACACAAGAAACGTTGGTTGGCTCATTGCGCGACGGGTATGGTTTGGCGGTCTCATTGCAAACTAGAGGTCCGTAGCGGTAAGGCGGGAAATCTCCACAGAAATGCATACCGCTGTCTTCTGGCGTCGTACAAATGTAGTCCAACTCTTTTGAAAACTCGTAGTAAAACGATATGCTGCGTAAGAAACACTGCCATTAAAACAAGAGTATAACAAACTTTTTTATGTGTTCTGATATTTCATTTACTTTGGAATTGACGTGAGTTTAATGACATGACGTGTTGTTGATGATAAGCTTAATGAATATATGAGTTTGAGTATGACAGTTTCAGTAAATTCTGGGAGGCGTTATGATGATAGCAAATAAAGCGATCCTTATATTCAACAGCACAGTACATGCAACATAGACATTCATTGGACTTACAACGTAAATGGAGTTACAACACATGCAAGGCGCATGCCGTGTTTACTTAGGAAAGTATCAAAGAAGAAACTTATCAAATGTTACACAGTTTTTGATGAGAGTTAGTACTCAGGAATAAATTAGTATCTGTCTAGAAAAATATACAGATGTGGTTCTTATGCAATTAGTTAACTATGTGACGGTGTGATGAGCAAAACAAGTCCTGACAAGAAGCTCCCGAAGTTTGTGTTATTTAAATAGTTGGGACAAATCTTCAAAAAAAGGGTTTGTCAATAATAAGTAATAACCCACCAATCAAGTTTAAATCCACATTTGTTAAAAATGAGATAGAAGCGTAAAAAATGTCTGTACAACATAAAGTATCAGTATTAGTGAATCGTCCGGATAAATGACAGTGGCGATCGTTACCGTTTAACGGCAGTCGTTACCAGTGCCGGAACCTGTAACGGCGCCGTAACCCGCATCATTCGAGGGACTGTCGTTACGGTCCCGGCTCCCTCGATCATCCCGTGAGAATTTTACACAACCTTTAAAACTAGGACATTACGTACTCTTCTTCATTATTTTAATGTAACTGGGACTATAAAGAGACTTTTACATGGTGCAACAACTCGTATGCGATTTTCATTACATTGCGGGGCTGCGGGCTAGCGAAATACGATGGATTCAAATCAAACCCCGCAATTTTATAAAACTCGCATGCGCGTTGTTGCGTGTTGTAAGTGGCCATTCATTCCTAAAGGCAAAAAGTCCGATGTGTAGTAGAATGATTGGTGATTGGAGTGTGTGTTACTTCTAAAAGTGGGATGCAATGTGACATTCGTCAAGGTCTTCATTTTCGAAAATGTTTGTGCGAGAGCTTAATAATATGACAAATAATGTCGTGTTCAGAATATTTGTGGAAGTATGTGGGGATATTTCCAATATAATCTCAAGGTACAATTGACAGAGCTAGCATATTGCTTATTCAGGGACAAACTGGCAGTTCTAAAGAACAATAACCGATGACAGGAATTTGAAATAAGCTTTGCTGTGTTTTTTGGAGTAGCTACAGTAGAAATGCCAGTTTGAGAAAGGGAAGCAATAACGATAGCACATCTGGACGGCAGATGTGTGAAGATACACGAAACAACAGATTTCAATGTTCTTAATAGAAACACATTAATTTTGATCGCTAATTCTTACGAGTTGACTCTGACGCGCACTCTGTACCATTCGGACAGGTCTCTGGAACATAAATTTGAGGTCGCAGTGATGTGTGTAATGTACTTAAAGTTAGTTGCAACATCTGGTTTTTCAAATGTGGCCACCCAGTTAGAAATACTATCACAAATTGTGGTTTCAATACATTGAATTAGATCGAGCATGTAAGTATCAAGTCTTGATAATCTAACAGGTACCCACATTATTTATGTTAATTGTTTGGTTAATTATGTATAACTACTAGTTTACAAACATTTTGTAGTGTTAGGGCTAGTTAGTATCTATACAAAACGGCTACGTTTGCATAGCTATGATGTTATATTTTGTTATAATGTAGCAAAACCTGCAATTAAAAACTACAATAACAGGGCATGTTTATGTACTAGTTATGCTATGTTTGCTAATGTCTGTGGTCTATCCCTTTGCTACACTCTTGAATGATCGTCATGCGTGTATTGTCAGTCTAAAATAATATCTGTTAAGTATGTGAATTGACGGGATGCAATATTTAAGTGTGATGTTAGCTTGTTCAGTAAGCCATTCTGTAAATTGAACATGCGCGTTGGTAATGATAAATAGTGAACAAGGGTGTACCGACGACATTGCCTTTGCTAGACTAGTATGCAACGATAAAATAGAATGCCAAATGATCATGAACAGCCATGGATGTGCCCCCGAGTTAAGCATTAAATATTGCATGCTGTCAACGCTAGCATGGGACGTGCCGCTAAGACGAGCGCTGATACCAAAATGTAACATAACGCAAACATTTCAATTGCTTTGTCATACACAATGTTCTAACCAACCTCGCAGACAGCGTTGGCTTGTTTCAGCAAATAAACGCTATGATATGAGCTTATGGACAACAAGAGGACAACACGATAAAATAAAATCTCAATCTCCTTCATTATTGATGTTGGTATGCGACAAGATAGTTTTGAATGTTATTATGCCATTCATCATTCATCACATACTATACTCAAATTACACGTTAAGCTAATTAGAAAATGTAATTACTCAGACCGAGCAAATCGCAGCAAATGATAATTCCGTACTACAATGGCATGTTCTTGTTTGTATGTGAATAATTAGACGAGCATAATTACTCAAAACTATCCGGTCCTGGCTGTAATGAGTGATGGTTGGACATACTTGGGTCGAAGTGTGCCAGGTGGTAGGACCATTTCGCATCGCTGCCGGAGGATGCCTTCCCACAGCTGGACGCCCACTATGCCGAATATGAAGAATACAAAGAAGCATAGCAGCAAGACGTTGCCCAGCATAGGAAGTGTGTCCAGTAATAACATTACTAGAATTCTCATACCTGTGAACAAAACATTAAATTAACAACAATTTAGGATGATATTTTGATTGGTATTTATTGAGCCTGTACCTATAATTATTTTTCAGCAAACAGTTTTCAGACATCAATTATTCTATTTAGAACTCGATCCAGTATTTAATCGTAAATTACCATAAATTTGATCTCATTGAATCAAATATGATAAAACTTTGTTTTTATTCGTATGCTGCAGTAAAACAGCGCCTAAAATATATTTTTCAAGCCACTGCTCGGAAATGTGGCAAAAGATGGTCAGAATTCAGGCTTCAAAGCTGGGGTTAGTTGGACATCGCACGAACAGGCCAACTATGAGTTCAAACTGTCCAAAAATGTTATTGTTGGATAGTTTGAACAGAGATTCGAACAATCACAGGGCCCCCTCGGCACGCGCCGGGCCGCCCCGCGCGGTGCCCCCGGCACAAGAGCGGGGCCGCGCTAAAGTGTTTAATATTATGATCTTTAATTAGGTACTTAATTATGACTTATAAATTATAACTATTTGCAATTTCCTCGCAGTAGGCGTGAAAAGCAGTGTAAAATGACTCGGACAAAACTGCAATAGATGGACTCGTCTCCTTCGAGGTCCTCACCTTCGGCTCGGACCTCGAACCCACTCGTCCATCTATTGCCTAATTTCTAGCCTTTACAACAATGTACCATATGAATGAGAGATGGTTACCATTTTTTCCTAATCACATGAACTTCGTCCCTAAAAAGCCTCTGCGTGTCACTTGTTGCATCTATATCCCCCGATCCCCACGCACGTTTTTCAAATGACTGGGATAAAAGAAAAGCGAAGATATAATATATTTTGGATAATTAATGACACATTGATGGAGAACATACATGTTTTTAAAAGTATTGGATTGTTTCCTTTTTTTAAACAATATTCTGCACACAATCTATTAATTAATAACAATTATGACCTTAGATAAGATTTATTTACGATGCCATTCGAACCAGTTTTGGGAGGGACAAAATGTTTGTTTGGAAGCCACACATCACAGCATCACGTTACAGTTAAAGAGCATAAGTATCCAAAAAAATGAGTTAATGACGGACCTCGCTGGCGGCAGTCGAAACGCTTCATTTGAATTCCGTAAAAATATTACGTCAGACTTTGCAAATTGTGCGAATTGTTGTATGGAAAATCAAGTAAATTGCTATTGTAATCACACGTCCTGTTCGCATAACTAATTCTACGGCTATCAAAGTAAATACGTGAATTCCAACTGCGCACTTAACGTATGATAAATGTCAGATGTATGCTCGGCGCACCTCATACTGAAGCAATATTTACTAATGTATGCATTTTGGGAGCTACGCAAATGTTACTGCAGCTTGCAATCAGTGGTCGTATAAATCAAATTTCTCATTTCGCCGAGAAAAATCGGCTCGCGTGGGGGTGATAAATTGCGGGAAGCAAATTAGTGCCGATGTGTCTAACCGCTTGCCGGATTCGTTTTCTGTTATGAGAACAACGTCGTATGTGTACATAGCTTTCATTGTTTATCCTTTGTTTAATTTGTCCTCGTTATTTGTTGATTTTGTGGAACGAGTGTTGGAGCCCCAGATGGGGTCCGACTTGGTAACTTTTGTTAAAATGGTGCTTGGTTTTTGACTCACGGTATGAAACGCCATGGAATATTATGGCAATGACGCCCATTTAAATAATGACTGGATGGTAAACTTCCTTTCTTGAATTGTTAATTTGTTTTGTAAGCACTGCAATGTAAATATTACTGTCAGGCTAAATTGGTCCAGTTTGTTTCAATTTGTATAGCAATATGGCAGCCATGTCATCATCATAATGTCGACGTTATCTCATATCTCTATGTCTTTCATTTAGGGTCGGCGCAGCATGTGTTTTCTCATTCATGTAGTTTTATTAATAATGCTTGGGATAACATCATATTTGAAGAACCCCTGTTATTAGCTAGTTACTGGGACTTGACACTTCTTTATTGTAAGAGGATAATATGTAATTCGAATTATTGGGTTTGTTTTGAGTCTTAGGCACATATTGCCCGCAATAATCTCTCACTGTTGTCGAACCTTTATCAGTTTTATCACCTTTTAAAGTGTCAGAAGGACTAACCAAACCTTTCTCAAAAATAAATAGAGACTTAAGTTTGTGTGTGTGTGTAGTTTTAAAGTAGTTCTTTAAAGTGTGCTGACACACTGAACCAACAGGGTCCCCAGTTCTGTAAGCGCGAAAGTTCAAGTTAATTTAATGGTTCAAACAGCCCGGCCGCGGCTTAAGCACTATTTATTTAGGATCTGCCGGCGACCTCGCCGTCTGCAGTTAGTGCCGAGACGTTAGAGTGATATAATACTTCGTAGTTCATAGTAGATTTGGCGTCCTAGTTTTGGTCTCTCATTACTTGTTATGGTAATTAGCATGATCGTTATAAGCTCGACGTATAGCTTTGTGCTTATACGTGTCATATTACAATTTTGAATGAAACATCAGAAAACAATCTAATCGTAGAAAAACTATTTGGGCTATAGGTAATTGTTTTTGGGTCGGCATTTAAAACTGTTTGCAATCGTAAGTTATATCCGTTTTTTGTTTTTAAATAAATCATTAATTAATCTAAGTATAAGGGGACAATCTCACACAAATCCAACTAGTCTCATAGTAACCTCAATAAGGCTTGTGTTATGGGTACAAGACGACGATATATATATACATACTTAAATACAAAGAAAGTATTCATGCCCTTATTCGGGATTCGAACCCAGGTCCTTCAGCTTCATAGGTAGTGTCACTACCAATTAGGCTAACCAGTCGTCTAAATAGGTCGTCTTCTTTGTGATGATAGCTGTCTGTCGGCACCATCTTTAACATTTTCCAGTCTATAAGATATGGTAGATGGAACCTGCCCTTAGGTTCTAATTTGTCTATCCTGGTTTCGATAGTTAAGGTCGTAGGAACATTAGATAACCACAAATTAGAATTTTTATGTACAACGAAACTATATCGGGGTCAATTTATATCTATACTAGCTTCCGCCCGCGACTTCGTCCGCGTGAACCCGGGATAAAAACTATCCTATATTTTAATCCAGGCTATAAACTATCTTTGTGCAAAATTTCATTCAAATCGATTCAGCCGTTTAAGCACGATTGAGTAACAAACATCCAAACATCCAAACATCTAACCTTTCGCATTTATAATATTAGTAGGATACTCGACTTTAGGCACTTTGTATCCTTAATTTTAAGTAACAGCTGATACAAGAAGAAAGGTTAGCTGGAAGAAATCCCTTATAGGGATAAGTTCGCCTTTGTACTTAGATCTATTGTGTGACATGCAGGGTTGGGCAAAATACTGGCTTCACTGTATTTGAAATACAAATTGCAAAATACATGTAAAAATGTATTTGAAAATCAAACTACAAACTACTTTGGTGACAGGTATTTGAAATACAAAATACAAAATACAGTATTCAAAATAATGTATTTGAAATACAAAAAACAAAAAACATTAATGAACTTCTTTGAAACATATCTCACAACAATTTTTACACGTTTTTATAAAGTGAAGAAGGAATTTCCTTTCATAAAAACTGCATTCCTAAAAGTATTGCCAGATAAGTTCCGTCTAGTAGGTGAATGAATGTATCCAGCCAATGAAATGGACTGGAAGAGCAAAACAAAGATGCTTCAACTTTTACTGGATCTTGGCTTCTACCACCGGGGGCACTCGAGCCTGTCGTCACTTTGTAGTATTTGCCAGTTAGAATTAGTGGATAAGTTGTTGAACTTTCACTGTAACCACCGCCATCGTCATAATCAACGTGGATGTAGATGGACGTGAATTTAAATCCATAATCTTCAGATTCAGATCTATCCGATTCAAATCCTCCGAACTGAATTCCTCTCCTCCCCTCTTGAACTAAATTGGCAGTTGGCACTTGACGTTTGACGTTGACACTTACAGTAAAGTGTTGCCACAGTGCCCTAAGCCCCAAGCCTAAGTATAGAATTAAATAAAATGTATTTTTGTGCAAATGTATTTAAAAAAGTAAAGTATTTGAAATACGAAATACTAAATACATGTCAGTGCGGTATTTGAAATACCAATTACAAAATACTTCGCCAATTAGTATTTGAAATACAAATACAAAATGCGTATTTGTATTTCAAATACATGTAATTGAAATACTGCCCAACCCTGGTGACATGTATATTATTTAACCTGTTATTGTGTACTATAAAGTGCTTACATACATACAAGTGTTTATTCCATTCTTGAAGGATGTTTCAGTCACTGAAAATTTTCTTATGTAATCTTATTTAATCGCCAAATAAAACTTCCAGTAAATTGTCTGCCAAAGCAGTAACACTGACTAATTACCTATTCGCGAGCCAGACTTTTTTTTATTTATTTTTATTTCGAAAAACAAAATCGACAAAAAATATATAATTATTAAACCAGAGGGGTTATCAACTGATCACGTAACGTTTTTGTCCTAACGTGGACAGCCCAATTGTCATTTTTTCCTCTACCTAACGTGTGTACAATGCGCTATGCGATTGACCTGCTGCAGAGCAGAACAACCGGACGTACGATTTTATTATCCCAAGCTGGAACGGAGAACTTCGTTCGCTTTGCTGGCTCGTTAATGATTGCATCGAGAATTACACTGTAAAATCTGAATGTAAATCTTGTGGCAAGTGCTCGTCATTTCCGTAGAGCGCCCACACTTCACGGCGGCCCTCATCGATTACCGCAGTGGGATTAATTGAGTGCTCGCTCGCGCGAAACTGTTGCTCAGCGGTAAATATGTTCGCGTCTCTCAATTAACAGCGATTTTCACTTGCACATATTTCTATTTTATAGGCTGTACAATAAGATTACTTGGAGTTTTCCACTGACGTTATATTAATCCATCTCATATTGTAACTTAACACAATATATTTATTTATTTAATTACATTTAATAGAATTATTATTTAAACACTCACAATTGTATGAATGAATTATACAAATTAAGATGATTTATTAATTGTATTATTTTGACATGTAATATTTTTTAATACTTTCAATTAATAAATATGAGTATAAGTCGGTATTACAAGCGTTATAGTTTTGGGTTAAATGTTCTGGCTAATTCGTTATATATTTTCGCTATCAGTCAGCGGTGAACTCGAAATTATTTAGGGCAGACTGGGGTCAATTGGAACCATTTTGACATAAAAGGCTGTCCTCATTTTTAACACATTCAGGGCCTATGACGACACATATGCGTCAGACCGCCGTAGTCGCTTTCCGCTACATACGAGGAAAACCACTGGATCGGCTACGAGCGTAGCGCGTAGCGATTCTTGGCCCTGAATGTTTCTGTAGTTGAATCTGTTCGGTAAATGTTTTCAGCCCTAGCTATGATATTTGGCGATGTAACAAAAATGGTTAATTGACCTCATTGTGGTACTTTTTTTGTAATAATAAGCATATATTACATTTTATAAGCATAGCAGTTTAAAATGACCCGGAGCATGGTTCGGATGAAACGAAGTTGAAACAACTAAGATTAAATTATTATACTCATTGAAATAATAGATTTTCTGCTCGCTATATTACCTGATATGGTACTAACGACTGTAATAGAATTTAGTCCCAATTAACTTTAACATACCCATAAATTAGGACTTATTTTGGTAAAAATACCTACTTACAATAATGATAAACATTTTTTTTTCTTTTGTGGCTACTCGTATTATGTTCAGTGTCAGCCAGTCGTGCATGTTCTTTTGCGTACACATTATTGTACAGATTATCGACATAACAAAAAAAAAATAAGTACAAAGAAATACATACGCAATTAGTACTGTTTCTATTGCCTCTATTTTTTGTTTCAACTTCCCCGTCAAACTCTTCATGAATATTAAATTATGTGTATCGGAAGCGCCTGGGTACAAGTATAAAATCAACTATCAGAATATTTATGTATACTTATAATGATTTACGCAATATTTAAAAAGCGATCATTTGTTTTTGATTTGTAAACAAAATAATATTCCCAAAAATTCTTACTCAATGTGGTGAAAAAGTAATATATCCTCATAAAAAAATCAAATGGGTGCGATGCCGTGAAAGTTATGGTTAGACAAGTCCCGAGACTAAAGCCGATAATTTCCTTCCTTGAGACACCTCCGATACCACGAATATAGTCATAGTCTAAGAGTTATTAAGCTTGTTTCAAATGACCCATGTACACTATTGACCACAGTCTCCCTTACGTATATGTAAGTAATCGTCGAGTTCTCAAATATCAACTTTAATTGTGCTGGTTATTGTGCAGCTTTGAGCATTTACGAAAGAGCAAACTAAAATTAAACGGACGAGGGTCTTTTTGCCTGACAACTTTGAAAGGAAGGAATATGTTTCAAGCAGTCTATGTTTGTATTTTCGTGTGTTCCACCGTGGCGTTTAAGGTCCTAAACCAATTTTGATGAATTAGGAACACACGTGTACACAAACAGACTGCTGAAAGCATATCCCTTCCTTTCGGCTCGGCCGTAGTAGGGAAAAAAGGATCTTTTTAAATAAGTTATCTGATAAATGCTGCAATTAAACTGGATAACGAGTGGTTTGCGTCAATTACACGGCAATGCGATTAATTGAAACGCTCGCGCGAAACTGTTTCTCGGCTATAAATAATTTCATAAAACTCAGCGTTTCAGCGGTAACTTCTTTTACGTCACACGGCCATAATGCGAGTTTTACTGCACGCTGCGCGTACGGTAAAACTCGCATTGTGCCCAGGTGAAGACGTAAAATTGTGTACTCACCACGGGCGGTAATTCGTAAAGCCCCAGGTTCGGTTCGGGCCACAAACACCTGTGATCTGGGTCTTTCACGAATTCACCGCCCTTGGTACGTAATGTACTATTACTTACTTCTTCCCAGCGGTAAAAGAAAACAGGTGTACAATAAGGTAATAATACTTGTTAGAACGTGACGGATGTCTTATTGACAACGATACGTGATAAACCATGCTACGCCCGCTGGTTTCACTGCAGTACATTTTGGATTTTATAGAAAAATATCGCACAAATTATAAAATATCTCAAAGCAGTATTTATTCATATATTCACACGAAAAACCAGGAATCGTGGATGTTTATAAAACTTTTATAGTCAAAGTAGAATACTGCGATTTACACTACATATTCGTATGTACTGTGAAAGCTCAAATTATATTGTATATCCAGTCTTTTTCGAGTGAAGTTCACTGGGACATTGGCCCTTTCGAAGCAATTTACAACACGAAGGCTACTTACGGGTGCCGCTTGATAATTGTGGTCAGTAAATTATTCAGCATCGCTCAAAACGATGTTTTAATGTTTTTTGTGCTTTTGGTATCCACACCAGTCATTAGTACCAATTTGAATTTTACTCCTGTGATAAATTATCTAATCGATTTCCTTTAACATCACACGCCGCGGCCCCAAACTATGCTTTACTAATAATGTTCGGTTTGTACTTTGCGTCATGTACAGTTACCAAAATAAATTTCTGACACGCCCTGACGGCCCTATAAAATCGTTAGTCGTGTCAGATATTTATCCGCGCTTTGGTTTTGGCAATTTTGGTGTCAATACCTAGTTGCAACTGCAAGCAAGGGCTGTTGCCACGTGTCAGATATGTTATGACAGATACTAATGTGTGTACAATAACGTGAAACCTACTACGTACAGTCGCCAGGACTGTACGTAGTAGGTTTCACGTTATTTCCTCACGGCGTAATCATGAATTTTGTTATGACAGAAATAAAGTTGTAAGGGAGATTATTCAAAATTATTTAAAATTTGTAAAATCCTTCCAATTATTTTAAAACATAAATATCTACTAGCAGTAAACAACCATGGCAGTCAGGTGCATAGTCCAATACTTATAGAGCATAAGCCTGGCACTAGATCGGTGTCTGCGGGTAAGTATGAAGTACCTCGTGTAAATAACTATTTTGGAGATAGAATGTTAGCTAAACGACTTCCGTACCTACTAAACACCTTGCCCGAAGACATTCGACACGAGCCAAATAAGCTTAAATTCAAAAAATCTTTGAAAAAGTACTTACTCCGAACACTTGAGTGCACGTAAAAATGCTAACAAGTAAATTCCTCGTAACAAATGTTTTAGCGCGACGCTATATGTGCGTACATTATGCATTATTTATATTAGACACATAGTTAAAATCATAGTGTAAAAGTTAAATATTGTGATAGATAGTTTTTATAGAGACTCGTACCTGCAGACAAACTGTTTAAACAGTTTTGCAGGAAAATGTATTACATTAAGCTTTGTATCCCATTATTTAGTAATAATGAATAATAAAAAATTAATAGATACTAATGCTGGTGACTGTACGTAGTAGGTTTCACGTTATTTCGTCACGGCGTAATCATGAATTTTGGTGCAACTAATTATTTCAGATATATGGAAGATGCCAAACATGCACTAAGCTAGGGGCTCAAACCATGACAATTGTAAATGCATGTGCATCAACAACGCAGTTGCTTGAAATTAAAGATTCAGCACTGAAATGCATTGAGTGCACTTTGTGACTGAATTGAGAGCTTTTGTGTTAGATAAATATGAATATGACTCCTGCTGGCCGATTGCGTAATGCACTGTACGTACTTCAGGTAGATCTAATGATGCCACAGATGTATTTTTTGTATGGGAAAAAGACAGATAAGTTGTCCTAACGTAAGTTCGAAAAGTTACTTAATAACCCCTCTGGTCACAGAAGCAAATTGTATTGGTGAAGTTTTTAAAATTCTGTATATGTAGTTTACGTTTATTTTCAGTTAGTAGGTGCATTAAAACTTATTTTAACGCAGCGATTAATCTATGCAGACCGATTTGAGTCAGATCGCTACGATAAATCGTTGTCGTGTGTAGCAAGCATAATTGTGCGTCAGCAAAACGATTAAAAAACAACTTAAATAGTTAAAAAAAAAATGCACGGGTTTGCTTTAGTATAAAGGGGAATTACAAAACTATCGAATAAAAAAAAACTTAGCGACTGATGATGACTTAATGTTTTAATAACTTGAGCGGTATGAATTTGAGTAAGCGAAAAAATAACTAAACTAGCGACGAATATTGATTTATAATAAAATCCAGAACGAGCTTACAAAAAATGGGTTGTGATTAATCCATTTCAGATATTAAAATTCTATCCGTGCGACAACATTACTAAGTGAGGGACTAGAAATACAGAGAAGTGGGAACAGGGACTTAGTGGCAAAATCGACTCGGATCGCGGATAGGTTATTTTTTTTATAAAAGAGCGGAAAAACCTCTGCTTATTATAGTATTTTTCAAAGCGGTTTTTATATTTTAGGTGACTCAAATTAATGTTTGTAGGTTGCTGTTCTATTGATTTGTCATCACTCGCAGTCAGTCGCTCATTTAGTAATACTATAGCGTAAATTAATTATTTTTGACACTTAAAACTTTAATTTACAGTCACTCGCTTAAATACTACCCTAATATAAATAACAACAGGACACCACATCATCATGTTTGAGTCATAGTTTTCAATATTAAACCGAAGGGAAGTCATTAGTCAAAGTATGAATGCAAAATAATACATTGGCACGTGCCTCGAGGCACTAAACACCCGATTCTAGTTTCACACATGGTTTCTTCGAGCCATATTTTATTAGTACAGGAAATACTTTTGTACAAGAAACAAATTGCACGCCATACGCTGTCATTATTTGCTACTGATACTTTAATGGGCTATCATATGGCAAACATAATATCATATGCACTTTGTTGTGTTAGTACTCGGCTGTGCGTGTTGTAGAATAATATATTAGAATTTATCTAAACACCACGTTAACGTTTAGTACCTAAGTGTATCACAATTGGTCCATGCTTAAAAAGACAGGCCAAAAAAAATTAACCCTGCTACGGTCTACTAAGTAATCAAAATGTTCAAGTAGGTACTCATTACTTTGGTACTCTTTGGAGCTCTCTTGCAAAGCGAACAAACACTTGATCTCTATTAGCCGTGAGGTGTTTACTAGGCGCTGACTACTTGTTGCACGATCGATATGATCTCTGCAGTGTATAGCGAATATTTGAACTGTATTCATGCATTATTTACCTTGGCACGAGGGTGAGATACAAATGTATGCGAATATTGGGAATATTAGTTAACCTTAGTGCAAAGAAAAGTATAATTTTTTTTTATATACGCGTTGATTTGAGAACCTCCTCCCTTTTTTTTCGTCGGTTGAAATAAAGAGCATTTCAACGACACGTTTAGTGTATAGAGAAGCTGGGCAGTACTAGTTCAAATCCGGGTAATATTCAATAATTTATATGATAAGCACGAATACCAGTGATACACATGTATTTACCACGGATACGAGATTCCTTATATCACGAATATGGTATAAATACTGTTACAGAGAACAGCAATTAGAACAGCATTTAGATTTACAGAGCGTATTAATTTCAACTAAATTGACCCAATTATTAATCAAGTCCTCTGCAGTCTGCTACGCAAGCTAAGCACCATCTAGCGTATCGGTTGAAAACATGATCATAAATATGTCTATTACTTTGCCTGTGTAAGTAAGTTGTACACAACTTTGTACCTTATTTCATTGGTATAAAGGTGAAAATGGACGCATACTTCAGGCTGCAAAAATACGAGGCTCGCTGAGCTACGACCGGGCTGCAGGCTACTTGTTGCGCGATCGATCGCACCCACGCTCACGGCGTCGGTTCAGGGTTGTTTCTGCAAGAGCATATCATTTCCACAAGCTCGCTTCTCGTTCAAAAGCCATTCGACTTTAACTGTTGTGCGTAGAGTTTAAATTGGATGTTGATGAAGGAGTGTAATGAGTGAAATTAATATTGTATCGTGCTCGCGTATTCCTTTTTCGAAATACATTTAACGTATTCAAAAATGTGAATGGTTCGTATATACAGCTTTACCTCGGTTATGATGTTGAAGTATATTCAAGTTAATAAAGTGTGTAGAAAATTCTTCATTGGATTTGATCACTTATGAATCCGTTCACAGGGTAAATATTGGTTTTAATTATAATATGAACGTGATCGTTTTAACGTGAATTTTATTTTAGTGGTATGTACGCGGAGGGTTGTTATTATTAATAATAACCATTTCTTTCAGGCAACTTAGGCACAAATACCTTACAGTCTAGCATACATACAATATATTATTATTAAAACACCTATTATTCTTTATTTTTGATAGAAGCATCGTAGGAGCATCAAATACAATTGTGTTTTAAATAATTGTAAAGTATTTACTCTACCTATCGCCTATCTTCATGACATCAGTAAACGTACCATCAATGCAAAATATTTGCGTCCTAATGACGCCGTGAAAGAAAATTTGGGACATTCGAGATAATGTCCGTGACACAGCTAAGAGAGACGTCAGTTTTTCTTTTGATATTAATTCTATTTTCATTAGAGAACATTTCTCTTACAAAAATGCTCTCTTTTATAGAAGGTTGAAATGAGGGACTCAAATTGTATGCAGGCTAGTTTAATAAAATATGCTATACTTTGAGTAAAAGTGATGTTGCGTTTTTAATATTGTACAAGCATTTATTTAACTTGCAAGGTTTGTTTGGGCCAAATCTTGCAACTTAATTGCAAAGCAGATGTCCTCAGCTGATTGAGCTGACATTTTGCATACACGTTTAGTTTGGCAACATGTATTGTTATAGTAGCATAAACAAACACACACACACACACACACACACACACACACACACACACACACACACACACACACACACACACACACACACACATGTGAATGTCGTTGTAGTTTTTATTTTGTAATTAGATTTATTTTAAATATGTGTCAGTAGTTACGCGATTCTTCTTTTATAAAGCTACTCTGATGAAGGAGATGGTAGTGGCCACCTACGAATGAGAGAAAGCCTGCGTGTTTGGGCTCACTAGTCTCAATTAGCGGTTGATCGAAAATGTACATTCGGCAATAAACGCAGTAATATATGGAATGTCATCAGCTGCTAACACAACCTTGGATAATACCTATTCTGATGATAACGGGGGGGTCACAACGTGAAATGAACAAGTCAGTGTCGCGTATTGTTGCAGGTGTTGCCGGCGATTGCAGTAAGCGTGTACTTTCAAGTTTCGATGGGTTACTACAAGAAAAGCCGTACAAATTATAGTTACGGTGATAACCGTAGTGATAAAACTTATTCTATATGCCAGTACGGGTCTTCCCGTAGTGCGGTTATAACCGTTACCGCACGTAGGTAGAGAAAACACAACTATGTAAATAATCAGAACTGCTATAGCCGTAGTTTCATATTGTATGGAGAAATTTACTGTCATTCGAGTACGAGTACATACCATAATTTGGGTACCGCCGCCGAACGTGTTAAAATGGGGGTTCTTATATTAAGTGCTCCTTATTAAGCTTAAGAAAGCTTTTAGTGAGTAATTGAAGTTTGCTACGGAGCTTTTGTTCACAAGAGTAACTTTTGAGAAATCTGTTGTTTAATTTAATTCTTTAAAACAATCTGTACTGTATTAACCTTCTGAAGACCGAATTTTTGCTTTGTTCTGAACTCTTCAGAATAATTTGTTTCTTGGCTACTATTAAAATGAAATAATGTTTTAGGTATTATCTTTGCAGATACATAAAGCGGTCTAGTTAATTTTATTGGCTTCACAGCTACCTTACTTTACCTTAGTCTGGTTCTTTGGAAGTAAAAGCGCATTTGTAGTTACCTACCTGAAGTTTTATAATAGCCAAGTATGTGAGAACGTGAAAAGAGCGTGATGAAATAGCTCTTAAGCAATAATACCTACAAGCGTTGCGTGTCATGCCCATGGCGCCAAGAACACATTTAGGTACACTGTCAAAGTCACCTCCATGCTTTCAACTAAGGTTCATATTCACATTCTTATGCAAAAATACTTGGGGTACAGCGTGTCACTTTCGTAAGTGCAGAATGGCGTCCAGAAGGTTAAGTTTACCTTAGTAATACTTTAAGTTCTTTTGTCTATCTACTCAGCCCGTATCTGGCCACCCCTGTTGAGTATAGGCAGAGGCCTATACTCAACAGGGGCCTCAACCTAGTAAAGAAGAGTCTTTACTACGCCACTCTCCTCGGTTCTGCGCTAATGTCATTCATAGTTTACTTCAAGGTTTTAATGTTATTATTTTATTGTTATCTGACTGCCTGAGAATGTATGTGGACAAGAAAATTCTATTTCACGGGCTACAGCCCAAATGGCTTGATAGGTTTTGACATATGAGGTGTCGTTGGATTCCTCATTATCGTGAGAGCGTCATAGACAATTTTTGAAAAAAGCCGTTGGGTTTTTTATTTTTTGATTTCTCTTGTTTGTAAGAAAGAAGGAAAATGTTTATTGTCACACAAATATATACATAAGCAAAATAGATATAGAGGTAAAATAAATACGATATTATTTGTGTGACAAAAGGAACGAAGTCAGCATGTGCTGTGACAGTCATTGCGGGCTGTACAGCGCTGGTTTTCAGTTCGGCCCCTTTTCACTCATACTAAATTGATTGCTAGCGTAGTCGAGGTAGAACAAAAAAAAACAAAATACAACAGAATACAATAAAAAACGGACAAAAAGAACAATTATCATGTGTAGGGTGAATAATTGGACGTTTGGATGTTTGTTATTAAATCAAACTTCAACAGCTCAACCGATCTTATTGTAATTTTGCACGAAGATAGTTTATAGCCTGGGACGAAGTCGTGGGCGGACGCTAGTTACTAATAAAATACAACACAAATTGAGACTTACTAGGTATCCTGTTGATCGCCCGCAACGGCCGTAGCACTCGTATCGTCCTTATTGCAGACAGATTTATGTTTTCCACGTGCAGCGCGTATTCTAGTACCCTGTGAAAGAAAATATAACGTTGTAACACTTAGGGTCATTACGTCGGTTACGAGACCAGCTTTCGCTACCGACCACCGGGACACGGACAAGGTTTTTTCAATTAAATATAATAACATTTCAACAGATTCTGAGCAAAACGGGAGTCGTATACAGGGATTGTCTAAAAAATCAAGAAAATATCCTTTCGGTTCACCAATTCACCAGAGTTGTCGCAAACCGGAACACTAAATTAGGTGGTCGATAACCGGAAAATTGTTCCCACATCATTATTCTTAAATGAGAATGAGCAGTTACCCAGAACCTAAGGAAGTCAAAGTATTCAATAAATTTCGTATATTATTCAAATAACGAAAATTATACATTTCAAATTAGGAGGCATAACACAAATTGGAATTTAATGTGTAAGTTTACTTATCAACAAAAACTTAGGTCTATAGAAAATTATGACCTTTTCTTACCAAAGCGAAACGTCTGTTAAAATTCCAATAGCATAATTGAAACATAACGGCGCTTTTTATAAAATCTCACGTATTTCAATTTCACCCACCTAAAGGGAAACAAGAAAATGCGAACCGCTTACCCGGCCATAACGATGAAAAAATCCAGGCGATTCCAGGAGTCCGCCAGGTAAGTACCGTGCCCGTACACTCCCATGGCAACCATTTTGATCGTCAGTTCCAACGTGAAGAACGCAAAGATAATGTCGTCGAAAACCTGAAAACATTTTTAAAGTGAGAAAAACATTTAAATAGCAAAATAAAATGTTTAAATTGTATACAGTTCGCGCAGATGGCGAGAAATGTGTTTAAAACAGATGAAAGTCGCTGTTGGTTGGAACGAGATTTTTTTATTCCTTGCTGGCCAGTTGCTCCGCAAGAAGTACAATAAATAAAACCATTAAAGTTTTTTTTACTATTTAGTGTATTATAGGTACTCGTATACTTAGGTTTTGTTCGCTTTTATTTAGGTTATACATCTTCTTTTATTACCTAATTGGCTCGAGTTAATTGATATCAGGTCATTAATAATTAAAATGCGAATGTGTCAGGCCACAATTGTTATAATTAATTTTAATTGAGCATGCAATAAGCCTAATGAGTCAATTAAATATTTGCGCCCGTCCATGAGAATTATAAAACCAAATTATTCAATAACGACACAGCCAATTTATATGAATTTTTTCATTTACTAGTGTACGTGAAAAATGTCTAGGCTGAATGTATTTCGGTATTATATAAGTCGTTTATATGCGAGTTTTATAGTGATTGTTCTAACCACGCCATTAAGCGTTCTCTTTCTCCTAAGTCGTTCGTCTAAGGATTTATGTAAGTCAGCTAAGTCTTACTAACAATAATGATCCATGTTGGTCTCTGAATAAAAAATAATTGAATTGAATACAAGTGATTAAAATGACATAGCTGACTTAAAATACCATATAATTCTGATTCATCACAGATTCTTTTTTCGTAAGATGTTTCGCTCCTGTCCTGTCGTGGTGCAATAAAGAGTATTTATTATTATTATAAAATATGAGCAAGTTTATATGTAAACCAAAATGTGGAAAATTATGCATAAAAACAATTGAACGTAATAATATTAATAGGTACAGGCTTTTTGTATTATGCGAGCAATATAGTATTATTAGATTTTAATATGGAGTACCTATGTAAGATCTTAAATGTCCTTAGTTAGGTCCATAATATCAGTTTTAAGATCAACTAGATTTTCTATCAACAGTATGTTATGTCATTATTATCCGACTGCTGCAAAGCCTCAAAGAAGAACTATTTTAGAAGCGTATGGCCGCGTTTACGCACATCCGTAATTTCGCGCGTCACGCTCACGCACGACGCCCGCAGTTATCAGCAGGCGCTCCGGCATTCCATTACGCCTGCGCGTGCACGCAGCTTAATTGTTAAAACCGCCTACGTGGTCGTGCCAGATTTCCCCTGGATTATACCCAAGCTACTCTCTTACCATGCATGCCCATCGCTTTACCTTTCTCAGCCTATAAAGCAACAGTCAGGTTTAAAACGCGGCTTCTGCACTACTTCGTTCGCGTAATGCAGTCGCCAAACTTGTTTCAAACTGCTTCGGCTAACGACTGTCATATTTACAGTAGTCTGCCCACCTACTGCGGTCACATAAATTGGAGATAGCCGCCGTCGGTCACCGAAGCCGGCTATCATCATCTTTGCACTGTTGCAGGTTTGACGTAAACATAATGGCACTTCATTCGGTTTTGCCGTACACAGGCAAAAATTACATACACGGTGCAGATAACATAACATGCTGCTAGTAATTGCCGATGCCGCTAAAGGCACTGGTCCCACCGCCGGCTAGTAAGCTAGAAAAGTTGGGCGAGTAACGGTTCATTGCGTGCTGACCAGGCACAGTGTGATCAATCGACCTTTACAGATCCGCAATGTAATGCTACTCGCCCAACTTTTCTAGCTTACTAGCCGGCGGTGGGACCAGTGCCAAAAGCGGTCATGTTTTTAAGTTACCTGTAATATCTTGCATCTGTTGGTGACGCACTGGTCGTCGACGCAGGGCTGGTACATGCCGAGGGTCACGCAGTTCAGCAGGATCACTAGCATCGATATTCTCTCGAACCACGTGAAGTGATGGTTAAGGAAAGTCAAAGTCATATAGCTAGTGCACAAAGAGAATACTATTTATATGAATCAAATTAACAACTAATTTTAAAAGGTCTTGTCTGAACTTTACACCAGCAGGTCGCGTCGCGTAACGCATTGCACGTGCTTCAGCTCAGCTAGTACGATAGTTTTTATCTTCATGTTTTACGGCGAAAATTTACTGAAATGTCACGTTAAATGAGACTTTAAGGCCCTCATGTAGATCTAAATGTCACTTTTTGTTTGGGAAAATGACAGTTGTGTTGTCCTAACGTGCGTTCGAAAAGTTAAGCGATCACACCTCTGGCTAAAGCAAGATCAAAACTAAACCGAGTCCTGCCTCTTAAAGTTTGCAGTTGCACAAATATGTTTTTTGTCAACCAACGTCTGAGTGGGTTTAAAGCAATAGACAATACAAAAAAAAAAAAACAAAATTATTTATTTTTAACCACCGTTGTTTTAATACAACAACTAATGTTTTCAGCGCGATTTCGGTAATAGTCGGTTTTAGGTCATAACTAAAAAGGTTTGCCTAAAGATTGTATAATAGGTATAAATATATCTTACTTTTCATACAGATCAACATAATGAAAAAAACCATGTCCAATTTTATTTCACGATAATTTTTATCCAATCGTCCATTAAGAAGATCCACAATTTATTGAAGCTTTAAATCAAGTTCCGTAACAAAACAGGACCCTTTTAATTAATGTGGAATAACTCAGGATTTCATGACCTACCATTTTTTAATTAAAAGGCTTTCGTAAAAATATACTTAGTTAAATACTAGTAGGTGCCCGTGAGGCTCCGTCTGAATATTACAGAGAACCCAGGTGGAGCCGCGTGATAAACAAACTGTGTCCATCTCGAGGGTCTATTCTATATACTAGAGATTTTTTTTTATCGGCAGAGCTCATCCGGAGATTTCTCCCTATCCGCCTATCTACAAGCGGAAACCTCTTTTCAACCCCTTTAATAGTTAAGTCATAGGGTCCAGTTTATTTGACCAGGGGTCCAGTTCAGTTGAATAATATATTATGACGAGTTCAAATGTCAAGCCCATGTGAATACTGCGAACGCAAACGTACAATCATAGTGAGATTTTTTTTTATGTGAAAGTCTATATTCTTATATATCTAATAGCTGTTGCCCGCGACTTCGTCCGCGTAGAACTTGTTATCGCCTTAGAAATATTATTATCTTGAGGGATTGTTTCCCAGATAAAAAACTATCCTATATCCTTCCTAAATCCGTTCAGGTGTGAAAAGTGCGATGAGATCGTTAATTTAAATTGCTAAATCTAAATTGAAAACTCCGTTTGGATGTTTGTTACTGAATCACGCATAAACGGCTCAATCAATTTGGATGAAATTTTGCACGAAGATAGTTTATAGCCTAGATTAAAATATAGGAAAGTTTTTATCCCAGGTCCACGCAGACGAAGTCGCGGGCGGAAGCTAGTATCTTATAATCATCAACAGACGTTTCTGCTTAAATTGTATATATTTTTTTATAATGAATAGTTTCTGCCCGCGACTTCGTTCGCGTTGACTGTTTTTTTTCCCATTATTACTTATACATTAGAATCTATGCACACCGAGTTTTTTAAGCGTTTGTGTCGGGGTCCATATTGGCTCACATAACATTACTTGTCATATTATTTTTCATAATAACGCTTTTTGATCATAGTAATCATTTATCATAATTTTTTTGCCGACAAATTTGTTGTATATACATTTATATTACCAACATCATTGCTCATAATTATCTTTAGGCAGATTTTTTAACAACATAATGTCATTTCCAACTATTCATCACGACTCATGATTTTTATAATAAACTTAATAATTATAAACTTATATTGTATAAGTATTTGACAGCATAACATATAAAGTATGAGTGTATTGGAACGTACACAGCGATTTGTCGTAGTACATTGTGCGTAGGCACTAACTTTGATTGTCAATAAATCATCTATTATGTCGATTTTTTATTTTTTTATATTCTTTTTTATTTTTCATGTACCTAGATTATTAAGCGATTTCGGCCCGCCAAGGAGTCGACGAAGCCCCGCTTCGCGGGGCTCCTATTTCCGCTCTGAGGAACACAAGACACCTAACACTCCTCCTCGCTTCGCTCGTCGTATTACCTACTCCCGACCCCGACTCTGGGACTGTATTTCTATTTTGATAGCAAGTTGAATGTGGTGTGGAAGATACCTGACAGTTTATAAATAAAACCAGGTAAAGTTTAAAATAAATATTATATAAATTTTTATTACTAATTTGTCGTTGTTAAAAAATAAATATGATTTAAAATTTTATTATTTAAAATCGTTATATTTTAAAAATAAATGAAAATTAACATTAGTATTACAGATATTTATTATGATTGACATTATTAACATGAATGATTCAGTGTTACGATAGTTATGCGCAAAGACAAGTTATAAGTAATGATCATTATGATATAAAATGATATAACAAACATTTTCGGACTTCCAGTAATCGAAGTCGCAATTTTATGTGAACTTTGGCGCACCCTTTGTGTCGATTTCTTTACACGTGATTCGATACAAACGCGCGTCTACGGTGCATAGGCCCTAAGTACTACACAGACTTAAATGACACCTAAGTGGAGCAATAAAAAAAATATTCAATTCATATTAATAAATATTTAATGCTAATTACATTAATGTAAACTATTAACACGTTATTTACACCTATGTTATGTACCCAACCCCCGAATTTTTTGTCCGCGTACAGCCCACCTTTCCCAGATGGCGTGATCCGTCTCTTTTTCGGGAATATTGCCTTATCGTGACCGAATAAATAGCGCGAGTGTTATCCCTCTGCGGCTGATCTTCGCCCAGTCGCCGTGCTTCATATCGGCCTTGTATCTCTCAAAGGACACGAAGGTCATCAAAATGCCGATAAAGAAATATTACAATTATTTTGGCATCAATGTACATAGTTAATGTAACTACATTGATATCAATATAATTACAATACTTCATTATATACAACATTTTTAGTTTCCCCAGTGGGCATCAGCACAAACAGTTGTTCGCAGCTGGTGACTCGCGAGCACGCGACGTACAGCTGCCCGTGAGAGAAGCAGTCGTGAGGGAACGGGAAGTTGTTCGGTATCAGTGGAATGCGCGGTATAAATACAGCTTCCCCAGCACCGCAGCCCGTAAGGATCTGAGCCTCGATGATATTCCGCTGCAGTCTCACTACCTTCAGGCGGGTGCCATTACACAGCTTCGGCGGAGATAGGTTGCGAAGCAGCATAATAGGGACTCCGATCTTCAGGGTCAAAGTGTGCGCTGGTAACCCTGATGCGCTCAAAGAGTTTAAAAATTCCACCGGGTATGTCGTGGCAGTTCCCTCATCTAAGACAGTGTTAATCAGCGTTCTCGCCTTCAATTTGCGTTAAAATTCGAGCGTTAACAGCAGCAGCCGGGTCATTTTTGGGGGTAAGTATGGTTCTTGACTTGCGATTTCTCTGAAAGGTCAAGCGGTCTTCTTGTTGTGTAAATGTTTCAGAAGCCCGAGAATCCGCTGTTAATCTTGTTTCACGTTCCGTAATAGTCTCGAAGGTCGCGATAACGAATGGCGTTCACGATCGTGACCGAGACGTGCTTCCCTATCTTCACTGTTTTCAAGGAATCTAGAAGCCCGGGAAGCTTCTTCGGACTCCTGAGATATTGCCACTCGTTTTCTGGCGGCCTCTATAAATTCGTGTCAGGTTCGATCTCTTTCTTGAAGGAATTTTGAGTAAGAACGTTTTTGGGGACTTTTGACACATAATTTTGTGATTTGGCATAAGATTTGACAGAATAAAATAAACGTGTATCTTTAAACATTAAAAAATAAATATTTATATACAAAAACATACTTACTGAATTCAACCTCATTTTTTAACCCCTTTGCACTCTTATGTTTCTAATTTTTATAGCCTATTGCGTGGCCGAAGATCCATTGAACGTTTTAGTGAAAGTTGCATATTAATCCATTCGATAGTTTTCCCATGATACCCGGACACAAACAGACAAACAGAAAACATAACACTCCTTTTCGTTGGGTTGTTGTATTAATAAACAGATAGATGGCGCTGTTGCGTAAAGTAAATACGAATTTATCCAAATATTCTCAAATTTGGCCTGTGAGTCATCGTAACTCCATCAAACTTTTTTATACGTTTAATATGGTTTGTTGGAGTTCAGACGCCGACAAAAATCTGGAGAATGACCTTCTAAATGCGTGGAAATTGGTGAAGTTCTGCATCGCGCTATTGAAGTTTTTAGTGTATGTTGTATAAATACAATTTCCTTCAAGCTCTACTTATTATGTCTCACTGACAACCTCAACGAACTTTCACATTTAGTAGAGATATACTAGCTTCCGCCCGCGACTTCTTCTGCGTGGACTCGGGATAAAAACTATCCTGTTTTAATCCAGGCTACAAACTATCTTCGTGCAAAATTTCATTCAAATCGGTTCAGCCGTTTAAGCGTGATTGAGTAAACAAACATCCAAACATCTAAACTTTCGCATTTATAATATTCGTAGGATTATCATCCTATACTATTAAAGTATTAAACGAGCAATATTTATATATATATACAAAATATCGCGCGGTGCAGAGCTCGGTCGCACTGTCGCACTATTAAACGAGCATATATTTGTATATATGCATATTATATTTTTTAACACGTTCTCAAAAACGGCTGTAACGATTTAAATGAAATTTGGAGTGTAGGACTTTACGGAGGCGAAAAATCAATCTAGCTGGGCTTTCCTCATGTCTGGGAAAACTAGTTTTCACCCGAGCAGAGCTCGGTCGCACAGGGACTCAAATTAACATAAGATCAAATTTCATCCAGTCTCTGAAAAAGGTTTTTTACAATCGCTGTGTAATATCGTAATCGGATTTTTGTATACCAAAAAACCTTCACAGACTGACTATCTCATCGAGTCTCATTTCAATCGCGAAGTAGCTTTTTCAACCGCGTTTAAATAATAGGTTTTCTTAAATGGCATCCATTATACCTGGCATAATGGGCCACAATAGCCTAAGTCATTACGGAGGCCGGCCATGTTCATAATTGCACATTTCTAGAAGATTAAGGACGTATAGACTTTTGGTTTTCATAGGAACATGTATCGTTGTTGCTCCTATGGGGAAATCTTGTGAATTCAACGTTATTACGGATTAATTTTCACGGAAGTTTGCAAATCAGTTTGCATTAGTAGTTAAACGTTGCATTAATGTTGTTTGTGCAAGGATTTTAAATTATCCAGGGTGGAAGAAACCAAGTGTATACCTACTGGTTTAGCATAACAGACGCCGCGACGCGACACGAGTTTCTAATTAGCGCTTGACAGCAAGTTGTGCTAGATGTCATGGACAGAAAAGATGTCATGTACCTGGATGGTTACCTAAATATTGAAGAGAGCCAATTAAGGTTGAAGGAAATCTTATCTATTTTATTTTCCTTTTTTCAATTGCTTAGCTCTCAGTCCGAAACCGAGTTGAATTTATTTTATTTTATTTTATTTATTAGGCTCACACAACAAATTACAGTCATACATTGAGTACATTAAAAGCTTAGTGTCTAGATCTGGACTACAATTCTTAACAGTGTGTGCACAGAAAGATTAATAACTTAGACAAACTATTCACTAGATGGAATTACATATGAGTATTGCCCAACTTACAGGGCTATAGGCAATGTGCATAACATTTTATTTACATTTAAAATTAACACGACATTTACCAGAATATTGCGTTAATAACTAACTTAAATCTTAAATGCCTAATTTGAATGCATCTTTAACTTTATTTTTAAACGAGGGTAGGGGGTGTATAAAGATGTCCAAAGAAGCATGTTCAGCCACCAAAATAAAAAAATCCTTTATTTTTATGGTCACACTCCACGCTCAGAAGCATATATCTGAGGATTCAAAGGATTAAAGTTAAGATCATAAAGAGAGTCACTAGGAATAATGATAAGGATATCTACAATTTATTTAATAATCAATGGACCCGATTCTACGTGCTTAACTAGCCTAAAACTAAATTGCCAAATTTTTTGACATCATTTAGGCGGCAGATTAAAAACGACATATTTAGAATAGCATTTAGGCAGCTAAGTAAGTTGTATAGCCCGCCTAAAAAAAGAAACGTCAGATTCAAATTAGCGCTGTCATTTGATTATGACAGCTGCTCATAGAATAGCAAAGTGTTTTAGCGACACCTAAATAAAATTAGGAAGTTTAGAGGCCACTGTAGAATCGGGTCATAGAATATATAAATAACTAAGTTATGCATACCTACCATACCTACAGAATGTCAAAATAGAAAATCATAACTAGAAAAAGAAGTTACCTTTAAGCATTTTCACCATATACATCCAAATTCGAGGATTCGATATTAATATTATTGAGTACTAATTGTAGTATTTCTATAATATCAAAGTGTAAAATTTCAAGAGATAGCACTAAGTTTTCAAGGTCTATATTTGAAATATGTTAAAATGTACTTATAATAGTACTAAGTGCAGTTGAGACGTTTCCATTTTTTTCTAACCTTTGTAGTACTAATGCTATTATAAGTTTTAAATAATTCTTTTAAGTAACTTTGTAACAAAGTTTGAGCACAAAATTATAATATCGAGCCTTACGTCGTGTAGGTGATTTAATATTCGTGATTGGCAAAGTTTTAATAACAGTAAAGTAGGTACATACTGTGCTATGTTTATTTTATAGCTATTAATAATTGAGAAACGAAGAGACAAAGGTTAACAATTTCGCTACTACTCGGCTTAAAAATTGTCATATTAGATTTATTTCGACGACTTCCTAAGTAGGCGGGGCGGGATCGGTATGCGGTATTTGTACTTTGGCTTGAGCTTACTGATGTAGCACATATTTACTCACTTGTCGGTACCTACTTTCGATGCATTCGAGATATGGTGCTGGCTGAAAATGTTAGGTATGTCTTGGACTGCGCACCGCACCTATGCGTCCATTCTCTCCGAATTGCAAATTAATTTCCGCCTATCCACTATATGCATGCAACGATTCCTCCAGTACTTCGGACACGTGGCCAAACGAGAACCCGGTAATCTAGAAAAACTCATCGTAATTTGACACGTGGAAGGAAAAAGAAGCCGTGGAAGATCACCAACCCGTTGGACCGACGCAGTAGAGGAAAACTGTAAAGGAAACTTGCAGACGTCTATCCGGATGGCCGAAAATCGATTGGCTTGGAGAGCCTATACCGCTTCTTCTTCTTCTCATGACGGAGGGTCGTGACTGAACGAGGTAGGAGGTAACGAGGTCGTTGCTTTGCGCACTATGCTCTCCAGTGGAGAGCATAGTGCGCAAAGCAACGACCTCGTTCAGTCACGACCCTCCGTCATGAGAAGAAGAAAAAGCGGTATAGTATTACATTTCCGCAAATCATGTGCGGAAGTGGGGCGGTGCGCTTGCCAAATGTACGTTTCTTAAAACTTACTGCACCTCCGCCCGCGTATTGGAATGAACTCGTGTGAACCACGGTATTAAACATGGTCTAATATTGTGTATGTCTATCGGGAATATCCATTATATAGTATTGGTGAAATACAGGGTGGAATATTATTCACCGTTTAAGTTTTGGGAGGTGATTCGGTGGTCATCACGATAAAAAATTATCAAATAAGTTGTATCCAAATCGCGAAAAAAGCCAGCTGTACCATACAAACGGGGTGAGGTCAGCCACCAAAATGTTAATATTTCACCTTGTATATTTTTTAAATAGGGTGATTCGTTGATTGGAGCCCCTACATAAACTTATAAAGGTAACTTATATCGCAGATATTACCTTAGATACCTAAATTACTATACGTATCCACATAATTGAAGAACACAGTTGTTTTATTGTTTAAGTGATTCACTTATAAATCAACAGACAAGCAAACAATTATTCTTTATTTACATACTTACATTTACAGATGCCGCCGAAATTTATCTCAGTACCATTCTTCTCCAGGTAAACAGGCAAGGCTGAAAACAAAACACTATAAATCATTCTATTACCTTATTTTCACTTCAGCCATTGTAAAAGTAACAAGCAGACAGGAGACAAAGAAGTCGCAAGTCACGTACATTTGGTGGAATATTGTGCAATTCAGAGTGGGCGCTTACTCATGTCAAGGGAAATTATTTCCTGGCAGAAAAGATTTTCTCCTAGGCTTTGGCGCATTTAAATCTGTTTTTTTTGTAATATTTTACGTTATTAAAACGTTTCGTTGATTGGGAAATTAGTAGTTAGGGTTTTCGGTAGGCTTTGTTTCTAAACACTTTGTTATGATATTAAAAAATCTTTCAGTGTACAACAGGAAAATACCGAAAAATATCAAACTTAAGGAGAGAGAGTTTAAAATTGAATTCATGTCTCCAGTTAAAAACCTCGGATCATTAGTCTAACAGTGCAGGGGTCAATTTACAATTACATAAAGTAGAGCGTAAGGTTAGAGTGGAAGCTTAAGCAAATTAGGCGTGGCATCCCTAATGCTGGTAGCTAATTTCTGTATTATTTGCTTTTGTTTCGGCTTGTCATCATCTCGTTATAATAGGTAAGACATTTGGAGTTTCATTTTAGTATCAAAACAATTTCCGCGTCTTACAACATTGTAAATATCCAGAAATTTGAATTTCGTTTAGAAATATAGGTAGCATTTATATTCACATGATGCACAGTTACGTAGGTGGGGATATAAATCCCTACCTACGTAACCGTACTGGCTGCAAACTTATAGATATTGAATAAGTTCCAAAACGTTCTAGTTAAAATTCAAAGAACATAAACAGTTAAGATTTAAAACCAATACCGGATAACGAAATTCCAGCGTCGAAATATCGAAAAGTAAGTGGGTTAAATAAGAAAAACGAGGTTAAAAGTATTTTCCCGGGGATCGTTTGTTTCTTACACTATTCGATTGCCAGTTTCAATGAAATTTGCAAGGTAATAGCGGGGAAAAACACGGTGCCTCGCGAAGTAGGTCACAGCGGAATCAGATCCCATGAAAATCGTAAGATATTGTTTTATTTCGAATTACCAGCTTTGCGGGATTTGTGCACCTGTTCTTGTGGAAATAAATGTGACATGACAGTCCGCTAATGTAGCTAGATTTAGTTGGTCGTGATTTATGATATACAGCCATTTATGAGCCATAGGTTTAGATTGTTAAAAGTGTTCCCGTTTTTTCGCATTTCGTTTCTGATTCATGTGTTTAATTATACTTATTGCTTTACTTTCTATATATAACCAGGGTCAAATTCCATCTAAGTTAATTTAAACAAGTTACTTACTGTCATTCTTAATGATAAAATCGACCAAGTGCGCATTGGGCCACGCGCAGTGTAAGGGACCGTAGTTGCCTGCACCGATTTGAAAAATGGTTTTAAGAAACCCATAATAGTTTTGAACAAGCTATCCAACGATACCCCACATTAACGTTTTGTGATACCCGATTCAAACAACCGGAATAGATCCATGATTCCATAAAATCCAGTGTAGCATTTGTTTACTAGTTAAACGTGGGTTAAATCATGCCTGAATATAATGAGGATGATATAAATCGTAGGTATGTCATATTCAATGAACATTGTTTAGTCAGTCTGCATACCAGTTAAGACCGACGTGAATGTGGTCGCAGAACAAACCGCAATAAAGGGCAGCCTAATTATTCAGTCCATCCGTTCGTGCCGCTAGCATAGAGCTAACTTCGTTATGGACTGTGTAAGTACAGAACTGTACCAATGTGGATCAAATATACCGATAGAATTGACGGAGTTAGTAAAAATTTGGTTTTTGGAAACGCGAGTCTGCTTATTTACGTATAATCGTCATGAAATCAAATCGGTATATGTGCAAATAAATAGGTATTTGGTTTCTCTCAACATAGACAGTGTAATAATTAAAATGGTTTTAAACCTGGCTGTATTATCCTCTAACCATTGTATCACTTTTAGCTACAAAAAGCAACTGCCATGGTCAACTGGTCATCCAAATTCATATCGTTGCCCAATCGTCTTCAAAATTTTCTAAAATGCACCGAAATCGCGTACAAATTAGTTCTATATTAGAATGGTAATCAAGAACATTGGAACGAGAAGCCGTTTAGTCAGCTCGGCTCCAGTCGCCCATAAAATACTCGTTAAAAACGAGTACGTGGCTACACATGGCCGTGAGGGTTGGGTGACTGGCTAACTGGCTATAACTTGTTTCCGAGAATCATGTATACTTATATATAAAATTCTTGAAGAAAACCCTCTGTGCTTTGTGCTTTGGGATTAATTAGGCTAAACATGGTATCCGATACGCTGGTTGGTTTTATGGTATCCGATCCGATAGGTACGCTGTTTCGTTCATAAAAAACGTAATCAATTATTTTTCTCATGACTATAAATTATAGGTCCGGACCGGCCGACGCTAGTAATATATATAACAAATCTAAATACAATCTGAAGGGGCTTTATAACTTTTTGCTGTAAAGATTAACATTGGGGATATTTTTTACTTGACTTTGAGGCTTAGTTGACCGACCTCTTCACTTTTGGTACAAAGCTCTTATGATGATATTTCACAGTTGGTTTATTTAAGTAATTGTGATAAAATTCTTAATCACAATGGCATATTTACATATTGTCTGCACCCTCCCCCGTAGTTGGTTCGTTCTATTACCTATTTCAATACTATTTTTGAGTGCCAATTCGTATTTTTAGGTCCGATCAATAGGTGCTTAACCAATGTCTTGATAAATAACAGACGGACATCTTTCGGCTCTTATGATCATGATGATATGGGTATATACACCCTTAAGCCCGTGCCTTAAGGTTGACGGGTAGAGAATGCTTTATAGCATTGAGTCCGCCTTTTGTACCATAAGATATTATTTTGTGCAATAAAGATTAAATACATAAATAAATACACAGATGAAATCAAAATCGTAAATATATCTAAGATCCAATTTTTAGTGTTCCGTACCAAAATTGGTCCAACGGAACATGGTTATGGGGTTCTTGAGGAAATTGGTTAGTGTGTTGTACTAAACGACACGTATGAACGAAGTATTACTAACTGTATCACTAAACCAATAATCTCAGGTAAGCTTCTGGATCTCGTAATAGTTCTAAACAATACGGTTTACAGTACGGTAGGTTTCGTTAATGTATATTGTAATTTAGAGAATGATTGGACGAAATTATCCGTGTTAAAGAATATTTACCAAGATGACCTACTGAACTCATTTGAGTTGAAGAACTTTACCGATTTTTTACAATTATTTTATTATTAAGTGTTAGTAAAGCTTTAATTTTTACAAATTAAAGTAGGTAAAACATAATATGTATATCTTGTTATATTTTTAAAGTAGTAAGTAGTGTGATTTATTCTTCATTACACGTGACATCAGTTATTTATTCGGTATTGCATTTTTTGCCCGATTACGAAATGAAGGGACAAGATTTAGCAGTCAGTACCATCTTACATGTGTTCTACCGTAGCGTTTATGATATTGAACCAATTTTTAACCGACTTTAAAAAAAGGAGGAGGTTCTCAATTTGTTTGTATTTTTTTTTTTCAATGTTTGTTACCTCAGAACTCCGTCATTGATGAGCCGATTCATAATTTTTTTTTGTTTGTAAGTAAATGCTTCCAGCTAAGCAAATGATCCCATCATCCAATTGAATTTTTAAAAAAATGGGACCCTTTCTTTTAAAATTCAATTGGATGATGGGATCCATGAGGAATTGAGGGAACTCCTCAATTATATTAGACACGCGTGTAGTGATTTTGATATTTTCTATTATAACTCTTGTATTTACATCCGGAAATCATAAATTGGTGGAGTGGAATTGATGATGAAGACCACAGATGACTTTTGGAATTCCTCAATTATGTACTTAAAAGTACAAAAGTATATTACAGATTCTGATAAGATTCCGTTGAAATAGCAACTAATGAAGTGCCAAGGGTGATCCTTGTGAAATTGACGGAAGTCCTCAAATATTATCGGGTCACATACAGCGATTGGGTTTTTTTCCTATAATAATTAACGCATTTGCTCTCGGAAATTAGTTCATGAGGTAAATTGGAAAATAAATGTTCTAATGGCTTGGCGGAGTACTAAATTGAAGTCGGTTAAAACTTTGTTTTTAAAGAAAATTATGATAAATCAGGTGTCAATCGATTCGAATTTATGCTCCGAGTGACATAAGCTAACCTTTTATTAACTTAATATGCTTGTTTCTTTTTTGTTCACACTTATTAATGTCCCTTTGTCTATATACTTTATATCTTCAATTTCTTCTTAATGCATGTCATCTCCCGTCGTCAACGACCCTTGGGGTGACCTTGTTCGCATTTATTTATTAGCTACTTTCCTTATTATTTTTCTTTTACTGCCATGACATTGCCGTTACTGTTTCAATGTTACAAGTAAACAAGATACTGGGAATAAAATATTTATCTTGACTGTCTTTCAAAGAAATATCGCACTTAATACCAAAGAAACACACTATGTTATAATAAATTACTTACCAAGGGCTGTAAAAGAAAGAAAACCCGAAATCGCAGGTATTTGTGACCTGAGCCGCAGGCGAGGGTTGTAAATATGCGATAGAGGGCTTCCTTTTTTACTGCCCGTGCCCGTGGTGAGTACACAATTTTACGTCCTCACCTGGCCACAATGCGAGTCGTACGCGTAGCGTGCGGTAAAACTCACATTATGGCCAGGTGTGACGTAAAATATATTATAATCTACCTGGAGCTGACAAAGAAAAAGACAAAAGCTATAGCGACATTTATAAAAAATTATAAACACCCCCGGCATTACAAACAGCTGAGAACCATTTCGACAGACAAGACTACATTTGAGTTTGTTTATCCGTTTGGGAGCTACAAGGCAACATATACACATGTTAACATTCCTCGTTTGTGCCGTAGGAGTAAAAATGGTGATAGATACAAAATGTTTGACACATCGAATGTGAAATAGAAATGCACATGCCGAATAAAGCAAGCGAAAGATTTCCTGGCCTGTATTCCCTTTACATTTATTTTATGTAAGTATCCCTAAGCTACGGTAGCCCAGCGGTTCAGGGATGCGGCTGTCTAACGGCAGTCGTGGGTTCGAATTCCGGCTCGTACCAATGACTTTTTCGGAACTTATGTACGGAATATCATTTGGTATTTACCGTTAGCTTTTCGGTGAAGGAAAAACAGCGTGAGGAAACCTGCATACATCCACGAAGGAATTCAAAGGTGTATGTGAAGTCCCCACACCGCACTGGGCCTGCGTGGGGACTAGAAACAAAGAAACAAAGTTAGTTTATTTCGCAAATATACAGAATACAACGATAACATACATTGACATTTCGTGAAATGCGAAAAAGGAGTCCACTACTGCCCGTTCCCTCTCATCCATGAGAGGATGCCTGCCCCCAGCGGTGGGACGTTTATAGGCTGATTTATTATATGTTATTATTATTATTCCTTACCCGCATTTCATATAACTGAAATAATAACCTAACATCTACCCACACAGAAAAAATTTGTAAATACACAACCTTATCGATAGAAATAAAATCCCAATGGAGAGTGAATACCGCAAAGCCTATCCCAATCATAATTTCATCCAAAGGAGTTACACCCCGCACTCTGCACACCAGTCTTAAAACCCTTAATATTCATCCGCTTACTTATATTCTCCTGCAAAAGGCCGTTATTATGAATACATATGCAGAATAGTTAGCGAATTCCTAGCTCTAGATCCGTAGGCTCTATCTATTAAACATTGCCTTCCATAGGTATTCGTTTGGCCAAATATATAGAAGTAAAATTACCTCCACTAGGAGAGAAAAGCTAAGAAAACCAAAATAATAATAATAATAAATCGTTTTTTTTTTTTTTTTTAATGATATAGGAGGCAAACGAGCAGTCGAATCACCTGATGGTAAGCGATAATCGACGCCCATGGACACTTACAACACCAGAAGAGTTGTAGGTGCGTTGCCGGCCTTTAAGATGGGAGTACGCTCTTTTCTTGAAGGCTTGAAGGTTATAACGGTCCGGAAATACCGCAGGCGACAGTTCATTCCAGAGTTTGGCTGTGCGAGGCAGAAAGTTTCGGGAGAAACGCACAGTTGAGGACTGCCAACCATCTACGTGGTGAGAATGGAAAAGCTGTCGCGTAGGGCGATGGCGGAAGGAAGCGGCGGGGATTAATCCGAACAATTCATCGGAACACTCCCCATTGTACATGCGGTAGAAAATGCAAAGCGAGGCTACATCTCTACGCAGTGCTAAGGGATCAAGCCGATCGGAAACACGCTGGCAGCCGACAATTCGAATCGCTCTCCGTTGAATGCGGTCTAGAGGGAGGAGCTGGTACTGAGGAGCCCCTGCCCACAGATGACAACAGTATTCCATATGTGGACGGACCTGCGCCTTATAGAGCTGTAGGCGGTGAGCCGTCTACCCAATAATCAATCATTAAGATCAAATGAAATAAGAACGCAGAAGAAACATTTTAAAAAGGAAATCTGAATATAATTACGGTTATCTCTTGTGACCTGAAAAGAGACTTTGCAGCTTTTATCCTGTACTAGCCTGAGTATTGTAAGATTAATAAAACATTATTAAACGTTTTTTTTTAACTCTGTTGTTTTAAAATTTCTCTATACTAGATTCATAGCTTTAAGAAATATCAACCAACTCAACAAAAGCATTCGATTAGGCAAAGTTGTAAAACAAAACGACTTCAACAATTTTATTTCATGAAGTTTTCTATAGTTAGGGCAAAAGGGTAATAATACGGGAGACTGTATGCGTTAAATATGACCTTCCATTATATTCTCTTAAAATAACATTGTAAGTATTTAAAAGGTGTGGCTGCAACATCAATAAATCATTTATGCTACGGCAAAACGTAGCCATTATTCACGAAAATTCAAGAAAATATAATTATTATTTATCTTCGATATTCATTGCCTTCGATTAAGCTACGCAAATAACTTTGCCAGCGTGGAGCGCCAAAACAAAAGTAATGGTGATCCAGGCAATCAAAATAATGAAGCTTTGGCATCCATATAGTTTGTTTCGATATGATACTTGTCAGTAAATTAACATTTTGCCTTTTCAACTAGCTGAGGTAATCCTGTTCGTACGTAAATCTATCTAAAGGAAAATTTTAGAGATTCGCGAGAACGATTGTGTATTATATTCCATGTATTATCTTGGTGGTTGTGGGCCCGAACCCCGGCTTGTGTGGGTTTTTCAAAAACTGATCGAAACATCAATTAATATTTAATGGCGGCTTAACGGCGAAGGAAAACATCGTGAGGAAACCGGTCTCATCTCAATTAGGTCTAGTTTTCCCTCTGGCTTGAAAAGTTAGATGGCAGTCGCTTTCGCAATACCCAAAATCTTGGGATTAGGTGGCAAAGCGGACCCCAGGCTCCTTTAGGGTACAACTGGGAATAATGCTAAGAGGATGATGATATTTCCATTATCTTTACCTATCAAGTTATCCTACTTAATATTATAAATGCGAAAGTTTAGATGTTTGGATGTTTGTTAATCAATCACGCTTAAACGGCTGAACCGATTTGAATGAAATTTTGCACGAAGATAGTTTATAGCCTGGATTAAAATATAGGATAGTTTTTATCCCGGGTCCACGCGGACGAAGTCGCAGGCGGAAGCTAGTGAAGTTATAATTATACACACCACCTAGAGCATTTTGCAAACCAAATGGCATACGCATGAACTTACAATCACCGTTGTTTGTAGGAAAAAACACTGTTAATATCATTAAATCATAATTATGCATTGTGTAGATAATAGATGTTTGATTGTGAATCAGAATAACTTTTTGGAGTGTCCCTAGCTCTCAGAATCTTTAATGGAAAGGCTAACAAAGCCGGAATTGAAACGTAGCCGTGTTTATACTTTTCCTAGTTGACTTGTTCACAAAACTAACAGACTATTTGGCTCAATATTGGGAACTCCATTTGGCTTAAACTCTTCTCTTGCTGTCCACCGATATAGAATTTGATTTGTTAAGTGAATTCAGTTTCAAGCGTTTGCACAAAACTTTTTAGATTTTCTCTGAATATATCAGAATAACAAATGATCAACGCGTTTATCAAGTTGGCAGTCGTATATTTATAAGGTAGATAATATGTATTCATGTAGAATTAGAACCTATATAATATTCGCAACTTTAAAGCAGCCTCAGAATATTGTGATACGAAGTCACACAGATGCATCCACGTGATAAATATTTAGGTACTACAAATACCAAAAAACTGCGCAGATTTGACAGTGTTATAAGAAGGCCCGTAGGTATTTAGTGATAGTCAACTTGGATTCGTATAAAAAATAATAGTGTACCTATACAACTTGTTTAATTAAGCTGTCACTGATCCTAAAACCTGTAAAACTGTTATGTTAAAAGCAAACAAAATTAAAAATAGTCTACACGACCAATCAATTCCCCGAATTCCGCGTTCTTAATGTTGATCAATAAAATCGAAAATTTGGGAAACATGACGACCGCTCGAGCGTCGCCGGCAATGACGGAAGTTTACGTCTGCGCTGGTTATTGGTCAAATGTTTGTGCGCTAATGAACGCTATATATTCCGGACATGCGCATAAGTTGGACTTGGAATATTTAAAGCCAACGGAATTTTCGTTAATTTCATTCTTTCCAGCCCGTACTGTCCCACTGCTGGTCGAAGGCCTCCCTGTCTTTTTCCACGTATCTCCATCGAATGCATAACTACACCAAGTCTTCCCGAAAAGCGTCGAGGTTATCCCAATGATGGAAATAAAAAGAGGCGCTCCAAAACAGGCACACTTAAACTGAGTCAATTGCACCAACTTGCCTCAGTTTCGCGTTGTCAATGGAAACGTATAAACATGTCTTAGCTGTCAGATTTGGTAGCCATTTTTCAACACGGTATTTCGTATAGACAACATATCTATTTGGTCATCCCAAACTCTATTTGGTGAGGTTAAATGAAAAAAAAACACCATCATACGTAGGTCCACAAACACATACGGTAAACATAAACAAGCTGTGAACACGCTGTAAAGCTACTAAAGCAGGGATTTTTTTTACGACGTTTAATCCACCTGGATATTTTAAAAGAGGCTATATCAGGTATCTTTATGTCCATCCTTTTAATTTCTAATCGCGTGTAAAATGGATCCCACGGCCGGACGCCCGCGTTAGCGTACAGCAAAAAATACCTTCGTGACCTTTTCGGAATGGCCGATAATTTTGATTATCTTTTAATGGGCTCTGTAAAGGATGGAGCCAGTAAGGTTAGATTTGGTAAAATTGAAAGGTTTAACGATGTTATAGTTTATGTTAGTTATTTATCGGATTCAATTTCACCACCCTGAAATTAATTGCGAATTTCTTTGATTGTCGTGAAATGTGTAGCTATAGGCAGTTTTTATGCTTAAAAGGTCATACGGGTACCATTTTATGAAATGCATAAAATTTCTTTTTTTTTGCTGGTTTAATTTGTGTGTCCTCCCGAAAATCCTAGGTTTTGGATTATGTACTTTGGATTACTATCATACGTCGCACTCCAGCGGGCATTTTGCGGGCATGTCATTTGGTACGGTTCACAAATCAAGTTTCGAGTTGTCAGAATAAAGTATTTGTACTTAGTATTTGGTACCTAGTATTTGTAATATACAATTCCAAATACCTTAGCAACTGTACGTTAGTTAGGTTTCTTTTTACATCCATTCAGTTTTAAATTAAAAGAAGATTCAATAGTATGTAGTATTAATTTTGAATTGAGCAGTAACGCTGCTAACGAAAATATACATATTTTTGGGGTGTATTTTAACTTTACATGTTAAAGCAATGTGTGTTTGCTTAACATGTAAAGCAATATTAAAGCAATATCTTTAATTTAAGTTCGGATTGCTGTCGTAGTATCCTATCCATTTCAATACATAGATGTGCAAATTAACAAATAAAGCAAATCTTTCTATTAAATAGACGGCACTGCACCAACAAATACAACTACGAACGACAGTTACAATGACGCATGTCAGCTATATATTTGTTTTTTTAAGTGGCCACTTAAAGGGGCTTATCACTTCAAAGAGTATTTACACATTTAAAATTGATACATCATAACATAACGGGTATGTTACAAATACTAAGTACATATACTCGTAAGTTAAGATGTTTTTTTTTGTAAACCGTACCAAATCACATGCCCGCAAAATGCCCGCTGTAGTGCGACGTATGATTATTATAAACATGGTCCAACAAATAAAAAAGCGATTACGATAAGGTAAAGTGTTGTTCAACTAATAGGCACGAGTCACGACGAAGCAAGTTTACTTATAATAAATTCAATCATGATAAATTAGTCTTGTCACATTTCACGCAGTCTCATCAGTTACTATAATTGCGATCCAGGATATTAATTCGCCTTTTTGATTATATATATATATAAAACTCTTCGTTACTAATCTATTGACAGACAGCGCACAGCCTAAACTGCTAAAGATATAAGCATGAAATTTGGAACATATATTCTTTACAGTACGTGGACGTGTGCTAAGAAAGGATTTTTCGAAATTCAACCCTTAAGGGGGTGAAATAGGGGTCGAACCGTTGTATGGAAATCGTTCATTTGGAAAGTTATAGACTTGAATCTTTGTATGAAGGTTTCTTACTAAAAAGCAAAACAAATTATTTAGCTTTGCTATAAAAATTCATCCCCTAAGGGGATTAAAAAAGAGTTGAATGTTTCTATGGGAAACATGTCGTTTTTAAACTTAGCCGTTTAAAACTTCGGTCACAAGCTCCTAATGCACAGTCAAAAACATTGATAAGGGTTTTTTTTTCTAATTCATTCCTTGAAGGGATTAAGATAGGGGATAGATAAAGATATAGGATAGATTTTATCTCAGAAATCATCCCTTAAGATGGTAGAACTTTGTTTTGGTCGGCGATAATTAAGGTTCCACCTATAAAAATTGAATAGCAATAATTTTTCTAAGACGGTAACAACTTCTACGCGGACGAAGTCGCGGGCAACAGCTAGTACATAATATAACGATTACTCAGTATATAAATTAGCAATTAGATCCACCACAGTTCAAATGTCTGACCGCGCTAACCACATTACATTTTGCACCGGGCAAGGACGGTATGGTATTGATTACCTTTACAGTATTATTGATTTGATTACACACGATAGTGTATAATTAGAATTCCATTTTACGTCATTTAATGTAAGTAGGTAATTGTGTGAGAATCTGATAAAACATCTATTTGTTTAACATCGTCTGCTTGCTAAAACTGTTACTCCATATTCTGCGACGTTGGCAAACATAACAGGTGGATTCTTCAATCAAAAGCGCGATACCGACCTTTTAAGCTGGATTCACATTGTCTGTCGTGTTGTGTTCTGACCTCCGTGCTGTGAAACAAACAAAATGGCCGAGAAACGGTAGAACTCGATTGATTACGAAGTGGTCTAATTTAAGGCTTTCAAAGTACTGGTCTACAGTAGACCTAATCGCAAGTTTTGTAGCATTTTGCTGGCTGTTCAATGTCTTACGGAGCCCTTTATAGCACCCAACACAATTTGTTTTCTGCGGTCCCCGTTTTTCGAAGGTGTGGTTTTTCAGCAACGTCGCGACGTTTTGCAGTAGCACTGTTATGTAATATGTCAATTTCATCATCACTTGAACTTCTTTCTTTTAAAGATAATTGCAGCAGTTTTCGGCAACGCTTCCTCGCCCCACTCATATTTTCTTTTCCTTTTACTTAATTACGTCATAGACTAACGACTGTCAGCACAACACTAACTAAAAAAATCCCCCAATCAGTGCGACAATAGGTTGATAAAGACCTAATATTCGCAAGTAATTTTTTTTTTGTTTAGTGCGATATTAGGTCTAAAGGCGTGATAAAAAAAAACGTCGGAACTAATAGCCCTTAAATAAATATGTACAAAGCTATATTTGTCTTTTTCGTACTCTGAACAATCTACGAGATATACGCTTCGCACGAACGCGAGTACACCATATTTTGCTCCCGCACCGAGTGGGAGTCGATGTATGCCTTTAGGCCTTATAACGCAGCGAACGTGTTAAAAAAATTGCGACTGAAATAATACATAATACCTATATTGTTCTAAATATGAGACCTTCTGCCATTTTCTCATATTATATGTATACTTAACTTCAAATTAGATCGACAAAACTCACAATCCGAGGCAATATTTAAAACTTTTTTTTTGTCTCGAACATGTCGTTCTCAAATATTCACCCACCAAATAGCTCCGAAATCCATATTTAGGCTAAATTAACGGTTCACATGCGACATTCATTTGTACTCTTCCGTACGAATGCTTTTTTTTAAATTTAAAAACATGACAATTGAAAATTGACTAAATTATATCCAGCCAGTGCGTTTTCTAAAGAAGCTCGCTCTTGGATTTCAAATCATCTCCTCTCCCGTTTTAATATTTTATTCTTTACAAATGCCCTGACGGTTTTTAGCAATTCCTCGTTAAATATGTTCAAAATGGAACGGCAAGTCACACCATTACTCTTTTCAATGGTTCAATTTGTAACTTTAAACGGGTCTACTTTTTATGGGTCTGATCGAAGTCAGTCTTCAAAGAAAGCCTTAAATTTATTAATCTTTTATAGGTCTACAAGTAGGTACTCGTAATGTCGAGTTTTCTACGCAATGAGCTCACTATAGATTAGGTAAAATACATTTTGAGAACGCGGAAATGTGTAAAAACTAGAGCAATTAGAATAAAAGTATCAGTTTTGCCATAAATCTGCAGTTAAAGTGTTAAAACTAATTATCTGCCAAAGTTAATATATAATTTACATACTATAAGAATTTTACCTGGCCTGAGTGAACTAATTTATTTCAGTGTAGGTATGAATTTACCAAAGTGCTACTTCAATACCAAACCTATTGTGCACATACTGCAATTATCAGTTACAAAATTCTAGCAAGGTACGATCAAGGAATTGTATGAGTATGTAACATGGATCTTCTTTTCAAGGTGACTGTACATGCAAACGTGTAAGTATACCTATATTTTACAAGTGACACACCCAGCGTTATTCATTTGTTTTATTGATCGGTGCCACCCACTGGATACGTCCGCTTTGCAATCAATTTGCCAGTAACTTACTAACACCCATTGATTGACATTCGCGCGAACGCGGAGCCACGCACTGTCAAGCACCGAACACTAAGTACCGAACTTGGCAGTCTTGGTACTGTGTAGATTTGCTTAACAGACAAACTCTTTAGGGAACTTTGAAGACATTGATTCTGAAGCGTGGGTAAGAGTCCAAGTTGTTTGCCTTTGTGAGTTATGCTCTAACTGTTAGCTAACAAGGTTCTCGGCTAAGCACGATTTATGCTAACTGCGCTGAACTTTAATTATCATGAAACTTTTGAGTATTATGATAGATAAGTTGATTAGAAGATTGTTCTGACTATTGTAGTCAGCACACGTTTTCAACTTGTCTAAAACTGTGCAAAAGTCAGTGTGCTATAAATTCAGTGTTAGAAAGTTGACGTGTATTGTTTTGTCAAGAACACCAGTGAAAGCATGTAATTTTATACAAACAATCGATATGAAGTGTTTTAATTTTTCTCAATTAAGTATAATTATCGAATGAAACTTTACTTATCGAATGGTGTTATGAAACCATGTTTTGCATAATATAATATTATCTTCGAATTTTCAGACCAAATAACGGACATACTATAATATTGAATGACTGCACGATGAAAAGATTTATCAACGCATTACAAAACCTTAAAAGGCCGACGCAGCACCTCAGTAAAAAGTAGCACAGAACTGCATCAAATAGTGCGCTATATTCCACGATTCTCATCGCGTAACATACTTTCTAAAGCACACTCATTTGAAGGCTTTGCCGCGGATTACGGCTCGCAACCTCCAGAAAAATGCAACTGCAAGATCTGTGAAACGAAACATTTCAGTAGACCTGTGTACATTGTGCAAATAACCCGTTCTATTTAGGGACATGATACCGTTAGCTAGCGTGCGGGGAGTCAACAATAAACACTTTTTCCGTTGATTTTCTCTTATGGCGTATCAAAGGCGCTGCATGAACGCTTTGTACGTTACGAAACGGGCGTGTTGCTTTGTGTAAAAATCATTTAAAAGTGAACTCTCTGCAGCTTATTTGAGAGCGTATTTCTGTGCGTATTCCAGATTCCAGCTTGAAAGTTATTAAAGGCACTTGTGTTACATGCTATTTGTTGTTTTCAAACGGAACCTTTCTCCATTAATGCTAAGAAAAAACTATTATGTTAATCCCAACATATCTTTTAAGGTAAAATTCAAAATTAAAGTAATGGTATTAGGTATGCATTCATTCGCGGAATGGAGTATTAAAAGACGAATAAAATAATAATGTTTGCCAGAAGATGTTTGCATTAAGATAGCAAAGCTGCAAACAGAACTTTTAGCAGTTTTCTTTTTACATACCTTACCTACTCCAAAAGGTAGCTTAAGGCCAGAATTGTACTCGTATTTTTAAATGAAATGAAAGATTGAAAGTAATGACATTGGTTGCCGGTTAGCGACCACCTTTTATAGTGTGCCGGTTGGCTCATTTATGTGAGTTTGTGAGCAGAAATAATATTTTGTAGTAGATTCTTATTACAAAAAAGTAGACATGTATGTATGTTTGAAATAATTACCAGTCGGGTAAAAACCTTGTTCTTCAGGTTGGTGCTAGTTGAAGCTGGTCGCGTAACCAGCGCAATGATCCTATCCGTATGGCGTAAGTAATATGACTTTATACATTGACTGGAAAAAGTTATCTAACAACGGAAAGCGAAAGATATTATGACAAAGGAAAGTTCTTCACAACAATACATTTTGGGCCCAAGGGTCCTCAATTTTTATCATTTTTCCCTCGGAATATGTCCCCACGTTTTAATGAGGAACCTTTTTTCAATTGTCCTGATCATTACATTATACAAGCCTTCATTTTGCATAAAACTGTGAGGGAAAACTTTTTTAATTTTAGTTTTTTGTGGCAACAGCGAAAATGGACCGATAAAATGCTGACGTGGGACTTTTTCAGTTTTGTTCAGTAAATTGGAAATATATGCCGATATTGTAATTTTTCGTACTGTTCGTTTTAATTGCGACAATTTAATAAATTCGTAATTTATAATATGTCGATTTTGTTTCGATTTGTCGTGTTTAATCACTGTACATAATATTTATTACATTAAATATTACTTTTCTGTGGTAACGTTCACGTTAGTTCTTCATGGCAGACCTGTTGAATATGTTGGACTAACTGGTATTTATTACCCCTAATTGTGTATTCGTGTTTAGGTAGGTACAAATCCGGAATATGGTAGATTTACAAAATGACACCTCATATTCGTAAATACGACTATACGAATATGCAACAGTCTTCTTCTCTCGTGTCCGGACATTCCACTAAGTTTATTTTCAAGATATCGTGTCAGTGGCAAGCTGTACCAATTTAAATTGAAAAAGTTAATATAGACATAACTTTAATATACGTAAGCGAGGCAAGGCTAGGTCGAGGGGAACATTGTATAAAGCCACCAGCCAACCAGTAAAAAGTTATTTATTTTGTTTTATCGCTCCTTAAGGCTCCAATTTATTTTATCATTCTTTAAAATGATACTACCATCTGCATATTTTGACCTAGTAAATGTCGACTGAGAAACATGGGAGACGGTAAGTATTCTGTTAATGGGCGTTATTAACTTGCTCGTCCCTTCGCTTTAAAGTAAAATACCCGGTACAGGGCCTGCCGTTAGGAAGTGGTAACACAATAAGGGCATTGTGCACCTTAAGCACAGTTTATGTAACATTAGCAGTACCTATCTAAAGGTTTAAACCGTTTTTAACACCTGCTGTTCGGAAAGGAGCCATATTGTATGAAAAACAATATGTGTCACTCTACAGTAAAATATTCCCAGCCTGGGTGTCAACACTTGAATCTCTCGTCACGCTCAAGATTCTCTTGTAGAATCTTTCGCTTCACTCAAGATTCAACACATTGATTTCACATTGTTGGAATACGTCTTACTGAAGTCAATATACTGACTGTGCGACACTGACTGTGCTTTAAGCCGTATTAGCGGTAGGTAAGCCTCATGTGTAATTTGGGCGCCAGTCTTAAGGCAGAAGAATGACTGAGTTGCATAAGATTTTCCACACCGTCTTTGTAACTTCCTTATGCTTAATGAGTGTGAATAATTTAAACTGTCTAAAACATGGTATACCTCACATCAGCCCTGTATGCTAAGGACTTAAGATTTACATTGACAATAAAAAAAGAGAAATAAACCTTAACAGTTTATGTGATCATCTTTAAAAATTACACATTTTTTAACAGTTTTACATCAAAAGCACTTTTTACACGATTACGGCAAATTCAAATGGTAGTGTAATGCATTAGCAGTGTATGTACCTATTCATGTTTACCGTAAATGTATAATGTAAATAGTCAATAAGAAGTATCTACACTAATATTAACAAACTTAAAAAGTTCAAAAAACTGTATCCCGGAAACTAACTGAATAAAAAATCTGTGATTTTTTCATATAAATATAGCCTCACTTGAAGCATAATTTCGAATCGATTGATACCTCATTCATGAAAATCGACACTATATCTTAACCGCTACGGTGTAACACACGTACATACAAACATAGACTGTTAAAAACAAATCCCATCCTTTCGGCTCTGCCGTAGTTGGGCAAAAAGAGGACAGAAAAAAAAATCTTTCACCTGCGTGTAGAATGAACTTTCTGGATGGTTATAGGGTATATTTCATCCCGCGGGTTTGCCTGTAATCTTTGCAATATGCGGACGAAGCCGCGCGGGCAGCTATTAATCTTCCTACTAGCGCTATTCCCGATTGTGGAACCCTAGGATTTGGTATAAGCACTAGTTTTACTAAAGCGACTGCCACTCCTTCAACCCACACCACCAACACCTTCCAACCCAGTGGGAAAACTAGACCTTATTGGGATTATACCGGTTTATTGACGATGTTTTCCTTCACCGAAAAGCTAACGGTAAATAAGTTCCGAAAACTCATTGGTGCGAGCCAGGATTCAAACCCATGACCGCCGCTTGACAGCTGCATGCCTGAACCACTAGGCTACCGTAGCTTTATTTTTTTACCTCCCATATTAGTGATACATATCCATTATGATTTTGTACAATTAGCCTGCATAAGGTAATGTTGGCTGTCGTCTGTTTATTTCTTAATTATGAACTCACATGACCTTTGCGTCGTGTGATCATGTACTTCGGGGTGATGGTGGAAAAATATATATATCAGCAGTTCGAGCAGCATGTATAAAATATAAAGTTTTCATCATCATGGGCTTTCTTTGTAGCTTATTGGCTTCTATAGGTCAGAGTGATAAACTCAGTGAAGTGTATTTTACAAAATAGACGGCGACATAAAGTTGCCAGTGGAGCAACCCATAGTTGCTGAAACGTTTAATAAATACAATACCAAATTAAATATGTATTTAATTTTCATTTGTAAGTACGAACACCATTTCAGTTTTTAACTCACACTTAAAAGCTTTATTGGTAAAGAAGGCCTATTACTCAGTGAATGAGTTCATCGATGTGAATAATGAGCAGATCTCATTTATTTTTCACGTTTATTTTATTTTGTTTTGTATTCCTATATTCTAAATTATCCAAATTGACATTGTAAATATTGTTATTACAATTTAATTGAATCTGTATTTTTTATCCTTAATTTTTATTTAAGTGAAATGTATATGGACAATGAAAATGTATGATTATTACTGAATAAATGATATGATATGATATGAGGTTCTACTAAAGTTTTACAGTTACATTAACAACATTATTGTCACTATTTTGCTAATCAAGGTCATTTAAGAAATCATTTTTATTGCCATTTTATTGAACCCAATAGTAGTGAAAATCCTGCTCTGCGTTGAAAGGTACGATGGCAGTCGCTTCAGCAAAGACTTAGGTGTCTACGACAATCCATGGGGTCACGTAGCTAGAAGAGCGTTTCTCAAAAAAAATGCCACTATTATTAATTGTACTTCTTGGAACTTTATGTTAACAATTTCCACTCAGAATCAGGAGCTCTTTCGACCCTGGTAGGACAAAAAACTGTCCCAAAGATATTTTTCCTATTGTGTTACCATTTACCATACACTTTGTATGGTGGTAACACAATAGGAAAGTTCAAAAATGTATGAACATTTTGGGACACTTTTTTTCTTCTATTGGGATGGAAAGACATCGTGATTTTGAGTAGAAATAACATAAAAGTTGCAGAAAATCTCCGAAAAAATTTAGTGGCATTTTTTTAAAGAAACGCTCAGAAAACTTATCCCAGGTTTCTTAGTATACAACTGGGGCAACGCTTGTCACGCATGCGAGGTGTCAAATATATGATAACATGTCTTATGCACATCTCTGGTGGATGTTTACTTTAAACGCTCAGATACCTTTTTCGTCTTTGGGATAGAAGTAATAAGTATCATTAGCTCTGGTTAATTCTGATACAGACCTTATTCGAATGTAATGTTTTTTCTTTAAGTGAAATGTATATGAACAATGACAATATAAGATTATTACTGAATAAATGATATGATATGATATGATGATAATGATAATGGATAATATTTATCGGTCGTTAATCTGCAATTTTTTAAATGAACGTAGAAGTGCCCTTGTAGCCTATTTGCAGAATAAATAATTGATTTTGAATTTGAAAGGGGCCTTAAAATGCAATGTTTTCGAAGAAAAACCTGGAGAAACACTTATTTAAAGTGGCAATCAAAGGTCTATCTAGTGAAAACATTCGAAAGACGTCCACTGCTGGATATAGAATAGACCTCCCTTAAGTGCCACAATGACTGGTCTGGCGCCACCAGTTTTGCTTGATAGGCATGTAAAACGGTAGGTATTCCGTTTTTTATTCAGACTTGAGTATCTGTTCGTAGAACTATTATATGTGAGTTTCGCAATTAACCAGCCGCTGTGCTAACCTTTAGTATAATGTATCGGACCGATACGGTTTAAAACATGACTCCGTTTTTTCTCTTGGAATTGAGCCAATGCCGCTGTTGTTTATTTGTTATGGACAATTTTATGGACCGACCAGATGCGTTAAAATAAGACGTACCCATTTCACATGCGCGATTAAACATTTGAGAATTATTGGCACGATTAATTGTATTGTTACAAGCATTATTAACGCGTATATTCGTTGTAGAAAATCTTATAAACAGTGTTAAGGGGCTACCCGAGGTTTTCATCGATTTTTGACAAGTTTTGAATCGTATCTCCTACTTTTGCACTACAGATAGAATTATAAGTCAGACGGCTATCGGTTCTTCAATCTTTTATCTCCATTTTTGTATGCCGGATTTTGAAAGAAATTAATACTTACTTTTGTATGAGTCTTTTAAACATGTTTAAAAAAACACTTATTTCGTCTCTAAAAACGTGTCTAGGGTTTTCATTTTAAACTAATTAACACAAAAGTTATAGCCAGAAAACTAGTTTTGTGGCCTAAAGTTGTTCAACTTTGATGCCTTTCATTCGGGGTAAAGTAGAAAGTCCTATGCTATTTAAAATACGTTACGACTTTAAATGTTATCGTAAAACCGGTGAGTAAGGTTTCTGTTGTCGAATACTGGAGATCAATGGAGTTACTTCGCTCTCAACACCACAAGGAACACGACTCCACAATCCACATACCTAACAGAGCAACTAGTGATATTACATATAATAGCTGTGCTCTACTGCAAGGTGAGGGTACTTGTTTGGGCTACTCCGAATATGAGCAAAATAATATTCTGCTGTGGCCTAGATATATAACCTTTCTTTCTGTTTTCATATCTGTAAGGACATATTTTTAATATTGATATCTGTTTTACTCACCTGAGTCCCTGTTAAAGTTAGTCCAGTGAAAGTTTATCGAAGCCTACATATCTTCATTAGATGGTGACCGCGACAAGAAATAAGTAGGGTGTAAGCTATCTGGTGACATAATAGTAGTTTATGCAACTGATCCATAATGAGAGGTCTGAAAATGGGAGTGTGGTTTTATGAAACGAGCGTCAGCGAGTTTCATAATAGGATCTCACGAGTGTTTTAAGGCCTAATTATGTACAGTTGCATACACTACTTTATCTACACACATATCATAAGTACTCTAAGATGGGTTCACTATTCTACTGGGTACACTTTCGTAACAGTAAAAAACCAATAAAAAAATTACAACAGCAATGCCGTCGCAACTGAACAAACAAACAGCAAAAGCTAAACATTACGGGGCAAAACAAGGCAAAATCGGATAAGTATAATAATAGAAAACGGGGTTTCCAATGAATTTCATGCAATTCACAAACTGTTTCAAACACGGAATAACTTTATTCCGTGGTTTGAAATCATCTCCTCGCTCCTCCTTGTTATAAATTTACCCCGAGATACGTTACAACTATCCGTAATCTGGACTGTTTTTTATCACGCCTTTTTTTGTGTGGACAAAACCTGCGACCACCGGGGTGACGTGACTGGGTTATGTGGTATTTCTATCCACTAAAAACTCCACCGTGCCCTGCATCGGCGCTCTCATGCAGGGGACTCCAGAATCTCATGCTGAGCGCACTGGAGCCCCCCTCGCAACTCGCCACATTAAGGCCTCCGCCTCCGCCGCACGACCCGCGTTCGGTGTGTGGAGGCCTTTAGCTCGTCCTAGGGCAAAGAGATGTTGTCACCTTCCCTGGGGTTCTTAAGCGAGTGCCCCGCCCCCCGCCAAAACACTGAAACCCCAATGACCCCCTTTAGTCGCCTTCTACGACAGGAGGGGGAGACCATAGACCTATTATTGTCCGAGCCTACACGGTAAACGAAATTAGACTGATTACGCTTAGTTACTACGAATCGCGGCGACAAGATACATTTGTGGGTAAATGGTGCGATGCGGTTAAAACAAGCTACAGAATAGCGGGGCTGAGGTCAGACTTACACTAGTTGCTTGTGGCGATATCGATAAGCGTTATGAATACTTGGCCTGATTGCTTTGAATCCAAACTGGTATTTTGTTGTTCATTATCTGTGGCAGCCATGCGGGCTTAGTTTCAGTTGGAATGCACTGAAATTAAATTTGAATCTCCTTCCAATTACGTTCGTTACGGTTTTATGTGGCCAGTGTGTTAATCACCTTTTAATTTCAGGTAGTTTTGGATTGATTTACACACGTTCAAATATTTTTGACACTTTTTTTGGACGGTTCGTGACATCGCCTGATTATTGCCGTTGTGGTGGGAGCTTGACGTACCTACTGATATTCACATTTAATTTGAATTGATTCCAAATTAAATTATTGTCTCAGAGGGTAGGTATGCAATTATTCATCAGTCGCGACTCAGCAGGTCGATCACGTAACGCGTTGTACGCGCGGTAGATCTAAATGTCACATTTTATATGGAAAAATGACATTTCAATTGTCCATTGTAACGCGCGTTCGAAACATTACTTGATTACCCCTCAGGTCACGACTTGTTCTTAGTCAACTTGATCCTGTTCGTAATAACTATGTACCTATTACTAATGGTCAGACATAAAATGGTTGTCAATACCAGCCCAGAACGAAAGAAAATTAACGGGGACACCCTAGGTCACCGTGTCTCGAGAGCTCCCATCATATTTCATGTATCGGGACCTTGGGAAAATGCTATATTAACTAGGTATCTCATAGCCACATTAGCCGCACACATTATCTCCCGAGGGAGCAAAAGGCACAGGTCACTGGTCCTAGCGGCCATCTTTCAAGTTGTAGTCACTTCATTAAAGTAAAACTTTGTTCCGAAGTTGCATCCAAAGAAGGTATTACTCACGTGATAATTATACCTAATTATATGATAGTATACGAGCATATGAAAAGTTACCATATAAATGTAAAGGGATTTATACTTGAGATTATTTTAGTTGGCCGAATTGCATCAAAGTAGTCCATTCGAAAAGCAACTCTGCCGTCCACGGTAGAAGATTCTATTTCAAATGACAGTTTTATAAACAGTCAGCTATACTAATAATCTCATCCATAACTGACGCTGCTTTACCGCTCGTCTTCAGCAGCACATTCATGAACCTAAATAGTCACGTACGGTACCTCCCTACAACATTACGGTTGTTGAATGCGCTCCCTTCCCTGCCAAGGGTTTCCCGAGTGACTAGAGAGTATTGGGATCTTCAAGAAAAGAGTATACATTTTTAAAAAGTCGGCAACAAGCATTTGATACCCCTGGAGTTGCAAGCGTCCATAGACTACGATGACCGCTTACTCGTACCACCTTACCAGGCCGTACGGTGGTTTGCCACCGCCGTGGTATGACTATATATGATCATTTTTATTGTATTTTATATCACGATGAGGCTTAAGGGGCTACCCGAGGTTATCATCGATTTTTGACAAGTTTTGAATCGTATCTCCTACTTTTGCACGACAGATAGAATTATAAGTCAAACGGGTTTCGGTTCTTTCATCTTTTATCTCCATTTTAGTTTACCGGATTTTGAAAGAAATGAATACTTAATTTTGTATGATTTTTTTAAACATTGTCTAAAAAGACACTTACGAGTATTTCGTATCTCAATATAGATTGACGTGAAAGATCTAACATATAATTGAGGTAAATATGGGATACTATGCACATATATTGCTTAAAAACGTTGTTGTTAATATAATAGGTAACAAAAAAAAAGAAAACTAAGAGATTCAGCCCCTTAACCAAAACATTTTCTCTAAGTAGGTAACTATTCTGGATCCAGATAAAGTTCTAAAACCACGCATGTCAAAATTATCCATGTAAAATTTTCCGTATAACTTTCTGCACTACGGAATTTTTCCGACTGAACTTGCGGGATTCATTTCTAAGATGTGTTCTTATTGAAATCATGTGAATCTATCGCGTGCTTATAATCAAGTGTGCATCAGCGTGCAACATTTATTTCAATCTGTAGTCCTTCGCAATAATCGCAAATGGTTCCATCGGAAGACTAACGGCGCTCTCATTAGGCCGGCATCATGCTGCGATGGAGATGGAACCGTTTCGTAAAACTACTAGTATTTGTTGATTTTATACTCTACTGTACATGTTGTTGTTATAAGTAAATGCTTATTTTATTATATTAGGTATATTCAATATGGCGGCCCTGAATAACTTTAGTCGCTTCATCCTATGTCTTGTACCGTCGACGAGTCTACACAATAATCTCAGTTTCATTACCCACACGCTCGTCGGATGAGATTAACCAGATTCTTTTAATAATTTATATGATACGTAGTTAGCCAGAGCGATGCGTCTTGTTACGTTTTACGCGTTTTGTGTCAGACTTAGTTTTACAGGCTTTTGTTTCGTTTGGCTTTTGTTTTGTTTATGTCACTAGGTTAGACAAATGAAATATAGTATTTACGCAGCTGCTTGAAATGTACGGTAATATCGCGATTATAGTTTGTTCTTTTCAGTTTTTTTGACTGAATTATGATTTTCAATAATGTTCTTGGAAATTGAACGTACTCTGCCTATTGCTTCTGTGAACACGGCCGTGAATGTTACTATCAAAAAGCCAAAGCAAACCTTGGGTTCCCTCCGGCACAACCGGGATTACAGCTAGGAGGATGACGGTGTGAGATCCGATGACGCAATAAGGTGCGTGAGGTCCAAGAAGTCATACATTATTCAAAATCAAATGAAGTTGGGCTGGATATATTGCCAGGCAGCGTGAGGGTAGGCGGACCAAAACCAAAACGGATTGGTGGCCACTCACAGGAAAAAGAAGCATCAGTCGTCCACCAGCTCGATGGGTGGAAGACGTAAAGAAGACCACGGGTCATTTTTGAATGAGCCTAGCTCGGGACCGGAATAAGAGGCGTGCTCGAAGAGAGGCTTATGCTCAGCAGTGGGTTATTACAGGCTGAAACTGGAGATGACGATGTGAGACAGATGAACACCTGATGTTTATCAACACGAAGACAAAGTTATTTCGATTTTGTTTGTGTTTAATGATGTGATACCAAGATTACCAAGATAAATAATCTATACGAAAATTTTAATGAAGCATATTGGTTTGTATAGTTCCATATCTTCTTTGTATTGTTGTATTCGCTCATTTTGGTGGTAACATACACCGCATAGTATGTGACGACCGCTTTAGCCTAGTTGGTGGTGACCCGAAGCGGGGGGTCTCGGGTTCGAATCCAGGTAAGGGCATTTATTTGTGTGATGAGCACGAATATTTGTTCCTGAGTCATGGATGTTTTCTATGTATTTAAGTATTTATTTATCTATATAAGTATGTTTATCGTCGTCTCCCAAGTAGCATTTTACTCCATTTAAGAGTACACATTTAGTTCCCAGGTGTACTTGAAGCATTATTACAGTTCACTCGTGATGTATAAGCTGCATTATTGCGATTAATAACACCTATACCTGTCTAAGGGACTTATAGGAGTGTAGAGTTATACTTTTATACGATTGTTGGTGTTATAATACTCTAAAAACTATCCTTTAGTCAGTCGTCTGACAAAGAGCATTGTAGGAGGGTAGAGATACGGCAACCGCTGTTTAACGGCCTACTTGTACAATGTTATAGAGCTAGCATTTTAATAGATTACACGTGGTCATTTATAAAGGCAAAGGCTGTTATGTTTACTTGTTTTAGACTGTTATACAGCTAGTAGCTGTAGTAGGACTTGTTTGTGATCATTAAAATAACCTTTTTGTACAGAAGTGTTTAAATGGTTCGCATGTGCACTGTAGGCTGTTAAAAGGACTATATGTGTTGTCCATAAACATCAATAGCAGTTTATTTGTCCACAAGTACTACTCTTATTTGCTGTAAGCTGAACATGAATGTGAATGTGATATTCTATTACACTTATCCCACAAGCTGATTGTGTTTATTGTTACGTCGCGTGCAAAAAAATGTGAAAATGAATAAAAGTCTTGGAAAGAACCGGTGGAATAAGAAGAAAAATTGCAAAAGAACATTCGCAAATTAATTAAACGATGATACACAATTGACCAAAACTACATCTTAAAGCTGTACATAAGTTCACATTAGAATAAATTTATAGACATTGGCTCTGTAGTGGTACAAATGTGGGACTTCATATAGATAACAGCATTCTAACAGAACACGTGTGAACGCTACGCTATGCTTCACCGCATTAAATTGTAGTTATAACAGTTCACATAGCCGTATTTCATTTCCACCATTTTGTTCTCGTAACATAAAATATTTACCAAATAAATCTCCAAAATTATCATGCAGATTTATCACAAAATACGCAGATAGAGCGATTGAGTTTTGGTTTCATGTTATAATTAATTACCGTAGTATAATTATAATGCCAATATAATATCAAAAACTGAAAATTGTAGATTTTCTCTCAGCCAGTTTTAAATATTTTAAAATGAATATCGCGTTTTTACAGAGGCGCGTGAATATTTTAGCTGTAAATATGTATACATTTCACGATAAAGTGGCATTCCCATGGCATTAACACCGCGTGTTGTCATGAATTTGTATATCCAATTGATATCCGCCGGAGTTAAGTCTTTCTGATAATGCACACACAAAACCCACAACTATTCATTATGAATATTAATAAATAATTTAGGACACACGTGAACTTTACGTAGCACTGGAGTACTTTTGTCGGATTTTATAACTGTGAAGGCCAGGAATTTCACCATTTGTTACTCTTTATTACACTCATGTACGTTGTATGGTTCACACTGTGTCCCATATAGTGCCGTAAGTCAGCCTTAAGTCCGATGTTACTACTTAAACTGCTATTATAATGTTATTATACTGCTAATGTACAGCGATAGTGAACTTAAGGCTGTCTTATTTGTGCCCAAACTGGTTCTATAAGAGCATTATAGCAAGCTATACAGCTCTTATACAGCTGACTTACACAGCTTGTGGAGTACATGTGAACGACTAGATATCTTATATAGAACCCCGAATGCCACTTGGGCTAGTACCCATAGTACAAGCTTTGCTTAGTTTGGGACTAGGTTGATTTGTGTAAGATTGTCCCCTAATATTTATTTATTTATATTTCACTGGTAGTACTATAATAGGTACCTTATTAAGTCTTATAAAAGACCTACAAAATGCAGACAGACACCTATACATGTCGTTTTGGCTGCATACATGTACGTGAATATTTCGAACTGTTTCGCTTGAGACACCTTTGTGAGCACAGTGCATAAAAAAACAGTGGCATAAATCAACAGTGGCGGCTGATATTCGGTGGAATTTGCATGAGAAGCGATTGCTTGAGCGTCAGTGAGTTGATTCGGAAGAACATGACTTGACAGATTTGTGAGGTTTCACTTGTTTTTCAGGCATCGTGTATCGGAAGTTAGTTGGAAAGTAAAGATAAAAAATATTAGTAGCATAAGTAGGTGAACATGCGAATATATTTACTGTATCTTTACTATTGCACAATGGAAAAAAACCCATAGAGTTACCTACTAGACTTTTTAAATTATTTGTCCTACACTTATTACAAGTTAAGTGAAGTTAAAGTTTGCAGTTCGAGGCGCTAATTGTTTCTGATTGATAAAATTATTGTGAGGTGGTGTGGCTCTAGTTATAAGTATTTCCTATACCATTCGCTGTACCTTGCCGTGTGTGACAGTAATAAACTACATCTCTTATAGTACAGTCGTGCATTTCAATTACGATCCCTTTACATTACCTCATGGCGACTTTGCCAGGCGGCGCCGGTGCGAGGCCGCCGCTCGCGTATCGTTTAACCGCTGACGGGACAATTTCGGTCACGTAGGCCACTGCACATTGCACCGAGTTATGATTTATTAATTTACAAAGTTATAACCTTGAATGGGGACTTACGACGACATGGCTACTGACCCGACAGAACTTAGTGTGCCGGCAATAAGACAATACGAGATCGAGATCGAACGTAACGCCGTGTTCTTTATATCTTTGATTGGACTTGTAGTGTTCCTTACAGTATTTTTATTCGAGTGTGGACGTTATATCTACAAAAACAAAAATGGGCTCTCCTTATTCCAAGGTTGAGGACAAGGAAGTGATCATAGCTCAAACGGCGGGCGCAGGCAAGAATTCGGCTACGGACTACGAATCGGAAAGTCACGGAATTGGACTGAATAACATTTTACTTGTTATTATAATAGTGGCCATTGGCATATTTATGTTGGGCCTGATATTAAAGAAATATAAAGAGCGCCAACACGCATGGATGCGTAACACTATTCAGGCGGAGTTCGTCCGTCGTCTCCAGCTTCGATTGTCAGGACGAGGTCGGCCAGCGGAAGCAGACGTGGAGCATGCCTGAATTTCCACAAGCTGGCGTAAAGTGTGGTGAAGTGTTTTGTTCGTAAAAAGGTAAACTCAGTGATGCGTCGATTAATTTTTACGCGTTTTAATTAATTTAGTTAAGGCTTTTAAATGTCTTTTACATAAAATGTTACTTATTTTAATTAGTATACCCTTATGGCATGTGAATTAGAGTATACATTGACTAAGCTTACTGAAATACAAACCAGTTTAAGAAAATTGGGCTCAAAAAGAGATAAATATAAGGATTTAGTAGTTAAGAAAATTAATTTAGCCGATAATTATTTTAAAGAATATAAATTGTACTTGCAAACTTATGAATATAAATGCAGTGATTATAAATCCGAATTATCGGGTTACATTTTAGATGTTTTAATAGAGAAAATAGAGGTTGTTTACGCCAGAATAAAAAGTTATAATATTTGTGAGTCAAGGACAACAAAAGGCAATAAGATGGATAGTTTTGATATAAAAACGGCGACTAGCTTGGTGATGGTGATGGATGGTAGTGAAGAGACTACGGAAAAAATAATAGATGGCATAGAAATGTATAATACTTATTTGAAAGATGCTGAAAGCAAAAAAATGTTAATAACTTTTGTTCTGAAAACGAGGTTATCAAAAACAGCAAAATTAAAATTAAAAAGCTCTTATTCTACTTGCGACGAATTAATAGCTGACATGAAGCAAAAGCTACTAACAAGAAAATCAGCTAATTCTTTGATGACACAGCTTAACAGCATCTCTCAAAAAGACTCACCAATCTCAGAATATGGCGAAAAAATTGAACAATTATTTGTGGCACTTACGATATCGCAAGCAAATTCAAACGAAAATGCTTTCGAAATATTAAGTCCAATCAATGAAAAACTCGCTATTAAAAAGTTTGCAGATGGACTCAGAAATAGGCGTCTTAGTACCATAATCGCAGCTCGTGATTATTCAGACTTGAAAGACGCGGTGCGCGCAGCCGAGGACGAGGAGCTGGCGCAACCTTCCTCATCGAACGTGGTACTCAGCTATCGAGGTAAGTCGACGGGTTCATCATATTTTAGAGCTGGACGTCCACCGCGAGTGAATTTCAGTTCAAGGTCGCGTGGATATTACCACCGCCCTCAAGGATATTACCGGGGAGGTAGCTCGTACCAGTCGTACCAGTCGTACCCTCCTAGGTATAACGGAAGACGACCTTACACCAATAATAGTGTCTATCCCAGAAGTTACGGCTCAAGGTCAAGCCGGAACAATAATCGGTACCCGAGAGGTAACCAGAGACAAGGTCAAATATTTACCGCACAACAACCTAGTGCAGGAACTCCATTTCCCGGACCAGAAAACGCCATTACAGACCAAAGTAATTTTTTTCGTGCCTAAAGATTGTGTATTTACTTGCGATGGCAATGTTAAATATATATCACTTTATTACAACAACAGAAAGTGTTCATTCTTGCTAGACACAGGAGCGTCATTATGCTCTATAAATAGAAAAGTTTTGTATACACGGAATGAACAAATACATATTGATAACATTACTGTTAATGGTATGGGTGGAAAAATATACTCAGAAGGCTATGTTATTCTGACGTTAACAACACAGCATAACATAACTTTCGAGCAAAAATTTTATGTTTTCGACGATTTACCATGCAGAGCAGATGGTATTATTGGATTAGACTTTTTAAATTTTTATAATGCTAAAATAAACCTTGAAAATTCTTGCGTGGCACTAGATGACAAAAGCTCTCACTCTCAAGTTGTTATACCACTATTTAGCCAACCTAATGTAAGTATTGATCATCTGACACTACCGCCGCGATGCGAATCTATACATTATGTTCAGATCGATAAAAATATAATAGAAGACTGTGTCATTTTACCAAAACAAGTACATGCAGATGCTTTCCTTGCCAGTATTATAGTAACACCAGCAAATAATATAATTCCCATCAAAATTCTAAATACAAGCGAACAAACGATTCAAATACCAGTATTCAAACCTGATATATTACTTTTGAAAGAATATGACATATGCACATTTAATAAATTTAACACGAATGTTGAAAGAGCAAAAACATTATTAACACGTTTGAAACTTGATCACTTGCATTCCCAAGAACGAAACACAATAGAGTCCATATGCGCAAAGTATGCTGATATATTCTACCTTCCAGGCGATAAGCTTACAACTACTAATGTGTATGAACAATCAATTCAATTAAAACCAGATGCAACTCCTGTTTATGTAAAACCTTATAGATTGCCACAAAGTTTAAAATCGGAAATAGATAAACAGGTTCAGCAGATGTTACAGGACGATATAATTGAAGAAGCGAGTAGTGAATGGTCGAGTCCAATATTGTTAGTACCTAAAAAGATTGACCAGTCAGGAAAAAAAGGTTGGAGAATGGTTATCGACTATAGAAAATTAAATGATACTATTCAAGATGATAAATTTCCTCTACCTAATATATGTGACATTTTGGATTCACTATCGGGATCCGTATATTTTTCTCACTTGGATTTAAGTCAGTCATACTATCAGGTAGCATTGACACCAGAGTCTCGTAAAGTAACAGCTTTTACTACAAGTACAGGGCAGTACGCTATGAAGCGTCTCCCTATGGGTCTCAAATTAAGTCCCAGCGCTTTTTCCAGAGTAATGACAGTTGCAATGTCAGGTCTAACATATGAGAAATGTTTCGTGTACTTAGACGATCTTGTTGTTTTTGGAAGGAATTTAGAAACCCATAATAAAAACTTGATTGATATCTTTGAAAGAATGAGAAAAGTCAATTTAAAATTGAATCCAATTAAGTGTCAATTTTTAAAAACCGAAATCTTATATTTAGGACACGTTGTGTCTTCAAATGGAATATTACCAGATCCAGATAAAATATCAGCTATTCAAAAATATCCAACACCAACGACTTCAGATGAAGTACGACGGTTCGTAGCATTTTGCAATTATTATCGAAAATTTATACCAGATTTCTCGAAAATCACTGTTCCTCTAAATAAACTATGTAGAAAAAACGTAACTTTTGATTGGACAAAAGAATGTGAAAAATCATTCGAATTCCTAAAATCAGCAATCATGACACTACAATTTCCCAATTTTTCGGATGATAACGAATTCATATTGCAATGTGACGCATCCGGAATTAAGGTCGGATCTGCTCTTTGTAACAGTGACATGAGACCAATAGCATATGCTAGCAGACCCTTAAATCAAGCAGAAAGAAACTATCCAACTATCCAGAAAGAATTGGTATCAATAGTTTGGGCTATACAATATTTCAGACCATACTTGTTCGGACGAAAGTTCACAGTCATGTCAGATCACAAACCGTTAGTATACCTATTTGGAATGAAGGATCCGTCCAGCCGATTATTGAAATTTAGATTAATTTTAGAGGAATATGATTTTAAAATAACGTACGTGAAGGGAAAAGACAATGTTGTAGCTGATGCTTTATCTCGAGTTTATATAACATCGGATGAATTAAAAGAACTCAACAATAATGTAATATCGGTATTGACAAGAGCACAAGCAAAGCGATTAAATCAAGATAGTAGCGCAAACGCAACACAAACCCCCAATAAACCCATCGACAATTGGACTGATCAACCAAGAGTCGTGGAGATATTGAGGATTCCGTGTGGCTCGGTGGAGTTGAGATTATTAAGTGCTAAAAAGCTAACGGAAATTAAAAAACAAAAGAAAATCACAGCAGAATCCGAGTGTTTCGTGCATGTGTCAAATGATAATATGTTATACATAAACCTTGATTTCAAATCGCAATTTACTCGAGCAGAATTTGTGATGAAATTAAGCGATTTTTGTAATAAGATAAATGTCGACAAAGTATGTATAATTAAAGAAGATGATAACGCGTTATTTATAAAAGATGTCATAAATGAAGTAAAAGGAGTAGGAACGTGGACCGGTCCGCGAATATGTGTTCTTAAAGGAATAAAGAGAGTATATGATAAAGACGAAATGAAATTAATACTAAACGATTACCATTTGCTGCCCACAGCCGGACACGCCGGTGTACGCAGAATGGTAAATAACATAAAAAGACATTTTTACCTCAATTGTATTGAACCTTCTATTCAAATTTGTTTCGTACGTCGCATTTTAACGAGTTTTGCGTGCTCCTTCTTCAGAGCGCATGTAAGCGAGCACAAAAACAGCATACAATGAAGCTGTGAAACAATGAACAAAAATAGACCTCTCGTCGTCTCGGTCGACTGTGTAACATTCCGTGTACGTACGGAGGTTAAGGTTGATCTTTATATATTTCTTGTAAGGGAGGATACTTGACTTGTCTTACCGATCGTTTGAAAAGTTACGGAACTACCCCTCCGGAGGGATAAGATTTGTTTTCGTTCAGTGTATGACCCGAATACGTCCGCTTGGGCTCATTATTCAGGGCCGTATTAACAATGCACCGCGGCTACAAAACGATAGCTCAGCTCCACCTCTGCGCAATCACATTGGGCACGGGCTGTAGAAACGTCACCCTGGCGGGATGAATAAAATAATCCTGGCCAATTTACGCACACATAACATTAAATCAACCGTTTTAAAAAGTCAAGATTCATCCTGGTACAAATTATAAAGACGTGTAGGCATGTATCTAATGTAGCCGAGCGGTGAGGATACCTGCGCGACTTTCTGGAGGTCGTGGGTTTGATTCGAACCCCGCTCGTACCACTGGGTTTTTCAATGGCTTAAAAAAACTTATATATGAAATATCATTCGTTTTTAGCAGTAGTTTTTCGATGAAGGCTAATATCTTCTGGTAACCGGTCTAAGCCCAAATATGTCTTGCTTGTCCTCTGCGTGAGGAGGTTAGGTCGGATGGCAGTAACTTTTGTAAAGCCTACGACAAATCCTAGGACTAGATGCTAAAGCAGACCAGGGTCTGCTTTAGCATCTAGTCCCCAGGGGATGCTTGCATCAAATTCGCGGCCTTAGGGTACTGTAGACATGGGCGCAGTAACACAACAGTTCAGGTCAATATTACAGCTATATCCTGAGATATGATATAAGCTCATGTACTACCTTTTATAGGGACAATATATTTCAATCCCAACCTGAACTGTTGTAGCGCGCTGCGCCCCTACGCTCACTACGCACATCCCTACAGTACAAACTGAGAAAAGGCTAGAAGGATGATGATGTAACAATTTTATACAGCGATACAAATTCCAACCTTTTCAAATAGCTACGTCGACATCCCCCAATTACTTATCCTACTAATATTACAAATGCGAAAGTTTGGATGTTTGGATGTTTAGATGTTTGGATGTTTGTTACTCAATCACGCTTAAACGGCTCAACTGATTTAGATGAAATTTTGCACGGAGATAGTGTATAACCTGGATTCAAATATGGGATAGTTTTTATTCCGGGTCCACGCAGACGACGTCGCGGGCGGAAGCTAGTATTCAGAATATAGATTATTATGAAAGTGTGAATGATTACGGCAGGGTGTGCGGTAACACCGTGTGAACTGTTTAACCTATCGCGATTCATCATAAACATTTCGTTCAGTTTCGTGAAGTGTTTATTCGTGTCATCTTTAGCACAGAAACTGGACCGTCCGATTTCATATTCATTGTAGCATGTATTGGAATGCTTTCTAGAATTACGTAACGATTAATATGTTCTGCAGAATTAAATTAAGGTATATTTGTGTCTACTACATAGCCACTGGCGGTTTCAAACTCTTATTTCTAAAATCAACATCCTCTCACGTTGTGTCTCCCCAAAACCAGAACAACGTGCGATAACTTTGATGAATTTTAACTCAGTACCGGTATTGGTATACGTATAAAAAACAAGTAACTGATTATTATTTCTTTTCACAATATTTGCTGAGATGATAATGAAAAAAAAAACCCGCAGAACTTTTCAGTTTTTGAAACAGTATTTTAAAAATGGGGCATTTATTAGGTTGTGATTTTTTATCATTAAAAATGTTGTGGAAAGTACAGCAAAGATTAAAAAAAATAATCAAATACAATGATCGTTACAATAAGCACAAAGGTGTGAAAAGTTAGTTAAGTTCATTAACACATGATACTGGCAAACCAGGGTACCGGGTGGTGGTTGGTTCCTGCAGTGTGAATCATTTTACTTTCCAAACGCCCGTTGAAACATAATCAATTATCATTTTGATACGCTCGTTCAAAAAGTTACGTACTTACCCTGCGCGGCTACGTTTGACCATTGTACCACTGTCAATCTTAAAAAAATTCTATTAAAAAGGATATGGATTGGTGATGAGCTTGAGGCACCAGCTCCTCGGCCTGGATTCCTGGGTCAGGTACCGCAGCGCCACCGGGGTGAACCCGGGGAAGGGCAGCCCCTGCCCCGCCGAGCTCCCCGTGCTCAGCCCCCCCTCCGAGTCCTCCCCGTCCGACTCCGACCCCCCCGACTCCGACTCCCCCTCCCGATACCCGTAGTAAGGCATCTCGCTCATCCACTTAACTTATAAGCTCATTGTATCACTATTTTAGTCTTAACTGTTAAGCTACACTACTTGACCATGTTTAGAGCTCAACTATATAGGTACGAGTCGGTCGGTAGGCGGGGGGAGTGCTGGTGTGCGGTGGAGCACTGAGCGGGCGGTCCCATGGTGGAATGTCTCGTTTACACTGTATTTATCTGTAACAAAAGAGAAAAATATCTTGAGCCGACTGTTAAATTAAGATGGGAATAGATGACTCCGTAAACACTTTGTTCGTCACACAAGTACAAACAAAAATGTGGTTAGGTACTGTACTAATTTCCCCCAGCGATCAGGAAAGCCCCAAGCATATTCGTTTTTAAGAAATCTGTGCGTAATTTCTTTGCTGGCAGATCCGAGTAGACTGAAGATTACTACATGCATACTTACAAGCGAAATTTCAAATATTATTTGAAATTTCGTTTGTAAGTATGCATGTAGTATTATATTTATATGTATATGTATTTGTGTAAATATGTTGTATATAGGACTACCGTAATATTATTATTCTTTTTAGTTGTCTTTTTAGTGCAAATAACAATTTCCACTGCCCACAATCTTTTCCGCTTTGCCTTAAGGTTTGACTGGTAAAGAATGTCATTTGGCATTAAGTCCGCCTTTTGTACGATAAGTTTTCGTTTGTGCAATAAAGTTAAAATAAATAAATAAATAATTTATCTTATAAACCTAGGTACAAATTTTCCGTTTTTCTCAACGTAATGTCATGCGCATAGTTAGAATGCGTTTAATTATTAACCAATCCCCTCACTAAAATTCATATACGAGGGCTGCTACTTATGTATCAAGAACCCAGGATTCCAACTTTCTTAAACACAATTTTTGACCTCCATGGTAAAATTTGAACTTTCTTTTAATACTGGCCGCCATTTTTTTTCTTGAGTACGCTAGGACGTAGTATGCTTACGGACGAAGTTAAGGAAGGTCGCCCGAAATCGGCCGTTGTACCACAAAATATTGAAGCAGTGCGGAAACTTATAATGCATGACCGTCATGTTACGTATCGCGAGATAGAGGCAATTCTGGGGATATCTATGACGAGCATTAATAAGATATTACATGAACATTTAGCTGTAAAAAAAATTTGTTCGCGTTGGATACCGCACAATTTAACTAAGGATCAAAAAGAGGCTCGCGTCGAATGGTGCAAAAAAATTTTGAAAAAATATAACCGTGGTGACTTAAAAGCTGTTTATAATATCTACACAGGTGACAAATCTTGGATATGTGCGTATGATCCCGAAACTAAACAGCAATCAACAGTGTGGGTGTTTCAAAATGAGCCGAACCCTACGAAAGTTACTCGTGCAAAAAGCACCTTGAAGCAAATGGTCGCCTGCTTTTTTCGTATGAATGGCCATGTGGCTACAGTGCCACTAGAAAATCGTAAAACGGTTAATTCGGAGTGGTACACGACCATTTGTTTGCCAGAAGTGTTTGAAGAAATACGTAAAGACAACCAGCGACGCAGAATCATTCTTCACCATGACAACGCCAGCTGTCATACATCAGGCGAAACAACTCGATTTTGGAAGGTCAAAATATAGAATTAACGGGTCACCCACCGTACAGCCCTGATTTGGCACCCAATGATTTTTATTTATTTCCAAATGTAAAGAATAAATTACGTGGTCAACGATTTCCGACCCGTGAAGATGCGGTCGACGCGTTCAAACAACACGTTTTGGAGATACCTCAATCAGAGTGGCAAAAGTGCTTTAAAAATTGGTTTACACGTATGCAAAAGTGCATCGATCATCACGGAGAATATTTTGAAAAACAATAAAACTATATTTAGTAATGTACGTTTGATTATTTTTTCTATTCCGGATACATAAGTAGCAGCCCTCGTAGGTACATGTACGTGTGTACGGCTGCAGACCCTATTTTTTATGGTACTGAAATGAAAACTCCCTATGTTTTTAGCCGAGCACTCGAAGTATCCGAAAAAATCTGTAAAGAGCCGTGATCTTGAATGTCAGCTAGTGAATAGAGCTGCATTTTTGTTCCAATTAGATACATAGAAGCACTATAATCCAGGACACTAATAAATTTGTATCGAATTTACATGAAAATACATTTATTAGGATTTTACTTTTGAGTAGACTAGAGTAATGGTTGTTGTCACGTTCTTATCATTTTTAATACTACGTTGGAAAATAACCATACGGCCTGCCTGGTGGTAAGCAGACACCGTAGCTGACGCATGCTTGCGATACCAAGAGAATTGCAAGCGCTTTGCGTACCCTTTATTGATTTGAGGATTCGTCGTCGTAGTGACAAATGCAGTTCCCTCACTCTCAACACAGCTCATTCTCAGGAACTCAGATGACCTTACTTACCACCAGGAACATAGCACCACATACCTACCTACAGAACATGAAGTGTTATTATGGCCGCTCCACAAAATAGGCCATCCTGACCCATCATACAAGACGCGGCTATGCGGTAGAACGAGACATAAATATGTCTTACTTAGAACGAGACATAAATATGTCTTACTTAGAACGAGACATAAATATGTCTTACTTAGAACGAGACATAAATATGTCTTACTTAGAACGAGACATATGTCTTACTCCCTTTAACGCATAGTTGCGTCCTGTATGATAGGTCTCGATGGCCCATTGTGTGGAGCGGCCATTATGGTTGCAACCATTCTGTAAGTTGGAGGTTATAAATAATGAATGTTTTTACACACTGAATGAATTTTTCTGTAAAATGAAATTGATTTAAAGATAAACGTGAGTAGAAAATAAGAATAATTAATGTTGATAAATGATAAATGTAATGGAATTGAAATTTACGTAATTCAATATTGGTATTTTACGTTTCAAATGTATTTTAATTTTAATTGGTGGATTTATACTTTTAGTACTTTTAATGCTTGACATGTTTTATTATTGATTTCTTAGTGCAATTGTAAATTATTGTATACCTACCGTAAAACGGTTGATTGTGACACACGCAACACTTTTATGTAACATAACAGCTTCTGTACTCTCACAATTTGACAATAAATGATTTCTGATTTCTGAGGTGTTACTCCAGTTGGGCTGCTCCAAATATGAGCCAGGTGACTTTCTGTTGTGTCTATCGTCGAAGATACCTCGTAGCTATTGAAGTGAATTTGACGTACATTTAAAAGCGCACAAATGAATATGATTATATTTAGGTAACCCACGATGAGAATTCTAATGAAATCAAGGTAAGTTGGCCTAAAACCATTAATGTGAAGGTACCTATTAAGGAAAATGTAGTAGTAAAAATAAGGAAAGTTATTTCAGAGATCTGTCTTTGATGAATAATTTTGACCTACTTATTTGATAAAACAGTTTATCCTCCTGAGTTTCAAAGAGGGTACTTCCGACTAAGACCCAATGTCCTAATATTAGAACTAAGTCCTGAACGCCCAACCCAAAAATTGTTTATATCTGGTTAGCCCCAACAGATACAGGTGTCATATTTTAGGGGTGTTATAATATTGATTTAGGCTTTCCAGAAGAAAATAAAAAACACCAAAATCTTTTGTTCTTTATTTATCACATTGGGCTGCTACGTATAATCTAAGGCAAATCGTGCAGTCTTGGAAATCTTATGGAAAATAAGAATTTAAACACTTAAAACTAGTAGAGATCAACAAAATAAGCTTTCAGCAGCATCAAAGTAACAATAATTCGCTTTCTTTCTCACATAAACTAAATAACCCTAAAAAAATATATTTCTCAAAAATCAATGTTAACACTAAAACGACCAAATAATCCTTTTTTTATGATTGCAGTCAGCTCAAAAATCCCACAGAAAAGGGGAATTTATACACACTTATTACAAACATGCACCACAATTATACTGATAATTACCAATGTTAGCCTACTTTTATAATAGACTAGCTGTTGCCCGCGACTTCGTCCGCGTAGAACTCGTTACCGTCTTAGAAAAATGATTGCTATTAAATGATTGTAGGCGGAACCTTAATTATCGCTGCCCTTAACATAGCTATACCATCTTAAGGGATGATTTCCGAGATAAAAACTATCCTATATCCTCAAATTAGGGTCTCAAATTATCTGTACGGAAAATTTCATCTAAATCCGTTCAGGGATTAAGCGTAAAAGGTAACAGTGCTATGAGTTCATTAGTTTACATTGAAAACTCTGTTTTTACACATATAAATATCTTAAAAATCATCAACAGTCGTTTTAACTTAAATTGTATATTTTTCATAATGTCTTAAAGAAAGCTACATTACTGAAAATAGTTTTGAAAGCAAACGTAATCTAATGCTAAAAGACGTAGATCTTTCCAACTCCATCCACCGTCCCCATTTAACGGTGTTAGAGAATAAATTATTCTCATAACCCAAAAAAAAATTAAAAATTAACAAAATAATCCGCACCTACTTACTACTACTACTTACCTACCTTTCGGTTCTGGGAGTATCCCAGTTCTAACCTAACCTAACCGTTCTGTAAGGGTCGTGGTTCTAACTTAACCTAACCTACTTTTCTGCTAGCAGCCGGATTATGTATGACCTATACATACTTCCAACCCTTTTAACCTCCGTAGAGGATGAATTTTAAGAAACGCTGTAATTAGTTTCCTAGTTTTTAACCGAAGCTACAGATCCCTTACTGTAAAATTGTCTTGTTCCCCGTACAAACATCCAACTCCTTTTAGCCCATTTAGGGGATGAATGTGTCCCCCTTATGGAATCAATATAAAACAGTCTAAAACAGAAGTTACAAATCCCTTACTTTAAAAATGTTTTGCTCTCCATACAAACTTTGAACCCCCTTTAACCCCATAGTGATTGAATTTCAAAAAACTGAAATCAGTTTTGTAGTCTTTTAACATACAGGCTAAGACCGAAGTTAAAAATCTCTTACTATACTTAACATTTTCTTGGTTTCTATATAATAGACCTTGAATCCCGTTTTACCCCCTTAGGGGTGGAATTTTCCAAAACGCTGAAAGAACTTTTATTTATTCTGATAAGAAATCTTTATACAACGCCTTAAGTCTCCAGCTCTAAAATGAGTGTTTCTCATCTGGATGAAAAGCTCATCACTGCTCGCTCTCATCTGGTTAAAAAGGGGTGCAAGCTCTGGAGCTTGCATCCCTTTTTAACCCTCTTAGGTATAGAATTTTCTAAAACGTTGGAAGTTATTGTTTATATTACAGTAAGTAATCTTTCTACAAAGTTACAAATCTCTAGCTCAAAAAAAAGTGTTTCGCATACAAACCTAGCAACCCTTTTTATCCCCCTTGGGGGTGGATATTTCCAAAACGATTAAAGTTCTTTTTTGGATTCAAATACGTAATCTGGCTACAAAGTTTCAAGTAGATCAAACGGAAAAGTTTCCCTCATACAACTTTTGCACCCCTATTTAACCCCTTAGGGGTGGAGTTTTCTAAAACACTTTTTTTTTTTTGTATTCATATAAGTAATCATTCTACAAAGTTTCAAGTTTCTAACTGAAAAAATTAAAGTTCCCTCCTTACAAACTTTGCACCCCTATTCAACCCCCTTAGGGGTGCATTTTCTAAAACGCAGATAATACTCTTTTGTTTTCTTATAAGTAATCGTTCTACAAAGTTTCAAGTCTCTAGTTAAAAAAAATATTTTTCCCCTATACAAACATTGCACCCCTATTTAACCCCCTTAGGGGTGGAATTTTCTGAAACGCTGAAAGCACTTTTCGTGTTTTTTAATAAGTAATCTTTCTACAAAGTTTCAAGTCTCTAGCTCAAAAAAAAAAGTTTCCCCCATACAAACTTTGCACCCCTCTTAAACCCCCTTTGAGGTGGAATTTTCTGAAACGCTGAAAGTACTTTTCGTGTTTTTTAATAAGTTATCTTTCTACAAAGTTTCAAGTCTCTAGTTCAAAAAATAATGTTTCCCCTATACAAACATTGCACCACTATTTAACCCCCTTAGGGGTAGAATTTCCAAAAATCTCGTCTTATCCCTTGCATACGTCATAAAAGTAAGCTCTGGACCAAATTTGAAGTCTCTAGTTCCAGTAGTTTCGGCTGTGCGTTGATGGTAGATCAGGACTTCTTCTTTTATTACTTCTTATCTCGAAAATAAAACCAGATACATAAAGTATAACATAAAGATTTCAAAGATTATAATAAATTAAACTACCTATCCTCTTCTCGTAGCGCGTGTCATCGTTGCGACGTATTGTGACAGAAGGCCGAAGATTACCCTCCCCGCTCCCTTGGAGCAGTGCTGCCACAATGCCAAATATACCCACAGACTAACCGGCAACGTAGACATAACGTGGCGCGTAATACAAACACATCAGGTGACCTTAAACATTTGGTTCTAGTATTATCACAGTGGGTCATTATTACTCCAAGTCTCCATTTTAAAACTTGGGCGTTTACTGCAATTCGATTTTGTCCTAGTATTATCACTTTGAACCCCAGGAGGATAATGATATTTAGATTTAAAAAAGGTATTGTACCTACTGCTAATAATTATCTTATTTTACTTATAATACAGTGCTTTCAACCTGTGGGTGTTCACGACTTCATACCTCGGTAGTCCTGTCAACTAGAAGTAATAGTGATGAAAGATTTTTCATTTTCATTTATTACGTTACTTAACCCTCAAGTCTCTCAACAGCGGCGAACGACGGTGAACTAATCAATAATTCTTATAATATACTAAACCCCGATACATACTCCCGGGGTTCGAATCCCGGTAAGGGCATATATTTGTGTGATGAGCACGAATATATGTTCCTGGGTTATGGATGTTTTCTGTGTATTTAAGTATTTATTTATCTATTTAAGTATGTAACGTCGTCTAGTACCCATAGTACAAGCATTGCTTAGTTTGGGACTAGGTCGATTTGTGTAAGATTGCCCCGTAATATTTATTTATTTATTTTATACTCCGAATCGCTAAAGGTAAGTAAGAATAAAGAATAAGAATAAGAATTGTTTACTGACCATAACTAAGTATAACAATCTTCTTTAGATACAGTAACTTCCACACTAGGCACAGCCTGCATCGATGGTAGTTAGATCGAACACGCGAGTTACAATATATCACGCGGCTATTAAAAGAAATGTTCAAGGTTTTTTACTACAAAGCGGGCAAAAACACGCAATTTGTTGAATGTGTGCGTAGTGAGTGTGAATTTTGAGTGAATGAATGTAGGAGAATGTGTGTAGTGTTAATGTAGGAGAGGGAAGGATGCAAATAGCTCTTTACTTAAGGGCTTTTTCAGCCTGTTCGTAAGTCCTACAGCTCCCGTATTAATGTCTTAAGCTGGTTTTCCACCAAAGGGGCGAGACGAGACGAGACGATGCGAGAATTGAAATTCTTATGGGACTTACTACCTATTTGCACTGAGCGCGCGCGCGCGCGGTGGAAATAGGTAGTAAGTCCCATACGATTTCAATTCTCGCATCGTCTCGTCTCGGCTCGCCCCTCCGGTGGAAAACCAGCTTTAGCCGCGGCAAGTCGGCATAGTTTTAAGTCACAGACTTTCACGATGTGATTATAAACGCAAGGTAAGGTGAACTTGAAGCGTTTTGCAAGTGGCAGTGGACGAGGCACATTGCAGGAGCACCGATTGCCGTTGGGGCGGAAAGATTCTCGAGTGGGGACCACGTGCCAGCGGGCGCAGTGTAGTAGATCCCCCACAAGGTGGACTGATGACCTCGTAAAGGTGCTGGATGCGGGTGGCGCAGAACCGTTCATTGTGGCACTCTTTGGAGGCGGCCTATGTCCAGCAGTGGACCTCTTTTAGCTGATACGAAGATGATGATGATAATATACTTGTATTAACCTAATTCACTTATTAAAACGCCATAATAATCAAATACAAAATTATACGCTATTAACCATAACCAATCTGTAATAAAATTAAGTGCCGGTTAAGCTTTGCCAACAATATTCATTTGGCGCAAAATGGTGCCTTAAACTATAATATTGACCATTAAACTATATTCCAATTATATAATAATAGCGATAATTAAGTTCGTAACAGCGCAATTAAATGTGCGCAGCCGAGTAAGTAAGAGTGAGTAAGAGAACAAACTAGAATTGTATTACATATTTGATCTTTGAATTGTACATACGTATGTATGTTATATGTATTTAAGTATTAATTAATTTAAACAAGTATTTTATATCGTCGTACCCATAGTACAAGCTTTCCTTAGTTTGCGATTTAGGTCAATTTGTGTAATATTGTCCTGCCAATAATCGTGTAAGTTTTTGAATGTTAAAATACATCAACTGTCATTACTCATTATTTGAGCAAGAACGTAAAATTGGCCTTATATCACATAAAAGTAGCATAAGAAAATATGTAAATGTAACAGTTTAGGTAAAGGGACAATGAGGTATGTGGAATCTTTTCTATTTTTAGTAAATTAAAATTGTATGAGGTAATATTTCTACAAATCCCGTTAGAATTTTATGTCTTCTTTAAATTATAAGGAAATATATCCCTTATTTTATTTAGATTACAAATTATTCTGGTGCCAATAGTGAACTTAGCTTTACACACTAAAAAGTAACGTTACATAAGAAACCTATTACAAAGTTATATATACGTTTTATAAAAGTAGTATAAAAAAGTTACATAGTTACGTAAAACACGCGCTCAAAATTGATACAAAATACTTTTTTAAGACAGTAGAATGCTGCTGCCCAGCTATTAGCATTCATCAAACATGAAATTACTACAATAAAATCACCAAATACCGTGTTACATATTGGATGACAAAGCGACGTGCATTCACTTCTACGGTCCGTACACGGCTAAATAGTAAACAGTGTTGGGAATTTACTAAATCAATTTCTTCCACTTAATACGTAAAAAATGGTTGTAATGTAAACGTCGTGTTGTGATGTGCGGGTTTAGCCGGACACACATATCCCTCAGCCTGAAGGGCTATCGAGGGTTTCCTAGTTAACTCAGACGGTAAGGAGCCTAGCAGGAACAGGGGTAAATGAGAACAGCGGTCGGATTAATAGGTAAAACTGGGTCTTGTCGCCCTTTTATTAAATGCTACACACTTATGCTCTACACGGGCTCTATTACTCGCGGTACGGGGCACGGTTGCCGAACGGATACGATTCGGGTCGGTGAGAGGCGGGAACGGCGGGACAGTGATACTCCGGCAGTGCACTCGGTATCGGTATCCAAGCGGCCAGGTAGTATCACGGACGCGGGTTCATTATCCCGGCAGTGCACTCGGTAACCAAGTGGCCAGGGATAACGCGGATCCTACCAACTCACTACTCAGGCAACACTCGGGGACCAAGCGGCCTGGAAGGGGCGAGGGGTGCGGAAGACTTCGGCAACACTCGGGAGCCAAGCGGCCAGAAGTCGGGATGCCACGGCAGTGCACTCGGTAACCAAGCGGCCAGTGTTATATAAAAGCGTAGTGAATCAGTCTCGCGAAGTTTTTTTGATGAAATGAGTAATATTTTAATGCTTAATTACTTTGTCAATTGTAATACATAGTTTCTCAAACTAGGTGACTTGCCTGAAAAATACATTGAATATGCCCGAAAATACTAAAGCAATCAAAACAAAAAACTGTGTTTCGGCAGATATTTTCGAAACCTGACATTTCTAAAATCCAAAAAAAAAAGTTTGTTTTATCGTCATTTGAGGCGTTAAAATGCTACTCAAAATACAATTTTATTAGATACAAAGATAGGCATCAAGCTAGCATGAATAGTTTTTATGAAAACTCTGAGCAAGTTTTGAATCATTTTGTATATTATGTAGTAAAATAAGGCCAACTTTACGGCCTTGCCCATTTACAGTTTCATTAAATTACAGTCGGCATGTCCTAACGTTCGTTTTAAGAGTTACGCAATTAGTTACTCAGCGGATGTACAATTATAAATGTGTACACAAAAAATCGACCAAGTGCGTGTCGGGCTACGCTCAGTGTAGGGTTCCGTAGTTGCCTGTCTTTCTTAGTAACATCGACACGCGCGCGCCAAGTAAATGGTTGCGTCGGCCGAATTTGTTGGTCGTCTATTACCCGGTAACTAGTTATGCCTACTTAGCCGTGATAGTTTTCCTTCCCAGTAGCAGTCATATAGCGGACGGACATGGCGAAACTATAAGGGTTCCTTGTTGACTACGGAACCCTAAAAACTATCTGCTCACGTGTATCGTAACACTTTCACTTCCAGTGGGCGTAGTATGGTTGCCATTTTATCACTTATCGTTGTGGTAAAGACACCCATCACGCTCTGACAAGTATGCGAGTGCGAGAGTGACGGATGCCTTATCCACAACGATAAGTGATAAAATGGCAACCGTGCTACGCCCGCAGGAACACGCGTAGCGGGCACCTACGCCGTAGGCACTTTCCGCTACTTAGCAGAAAAACCAGGGGATCGACCACATGCGTAGCGCGTAGCGATTCTTGGCAGTGAATAATAATATGTTAATAAATAATGTGGCTCTAGTGAAAAGGGGTACATCTCCAAAAACACTACTTTACAGGAGACGCAAAAAACCGTTCGAGCTCCTAATTATTCACATTTTTCTTTACTGTACTTTAACCACTGTACCTACTTAAAAATATTGAATGCAGTTTTGCTATTTAAAAAATCCTCTTTCACGTGATAATACTGTTGCTTCTCTAAACTGAACGGTTAAAAAAAATATTGACTTGTATCCACACCAAAATATGCTCATGAAGGTATAACAGAAAATCTACCCTTTTACACTTATATTTCATAATGTGAAAAAAGACGTGCTACTCAGTGTATCTCAAATAACTTTTTTTAATGGTTATATACATGTACAATGTAAATAAAAAATACTTGCCCAAGCCATACTTATTCTTTAAGATCTATTTTCTGACCTAATTATAAAAAATAACAACTTGTATCTTTTTGTACAAAATGAATTTACCGTGTAACTTGATAAAAGTAGACTTATACCATTTTCTTTAAAAAGTTATATCCAGTTTCATAGACAAAATGATCAAATAAAAAAACATATTTTTCATTATTGTTATTTAACAAAATACAAAAATTACGTACATCTTGTACTAATCATTACAAAAACAAAAACACAAACAAAAACAATTAAATGTCATTAAGAAACAAAATACAAAACAGCTTTCAAACATCACAAATTCACATCTTTATTAGAAAGCTATTCCTGATTGTGTTCTGTTTCTCAGAACACAATAAATTTTCATAAAAAGATTTGGATTTATAAGTGGTAAAACAAACATGAGATCGCGTTTTTTTTCCACGGATATCGGTATCGGACCGTTGTAAGTTCGGGAAATGTTTTCGGTCTTGTTTTTCATCAAGTATACTTTTATGAAATGTGTAGTCATCCAAAAAAACTGTAACTATATATCTCATTCCATCCCATGTTGTTTGTTCAACGTAGCATACATCAGTATGTAGTATTTCTAGAGGTGTCGTTGCTCTGGTTTTTTCTGTGTTAAATGGTTTTCTAGTCTGTTTTGCCATGATGCATTTCTTCACATAAATCATCTTCCTTGTTCACTTCAATAGAAATACCATCAGCCATCTTTGGTAATTTTTTAATCGCTTTCTTTCCTGGATGTCCCATCTTAATATGCCAGTCTTCCTCTGCACACATTGCTGTTTCATTTTGTTCGTTTAATTTTATGGTATATAGACCAGATTCATTTTTTTTACCGAACAGTGTGAGGTCTTCTTTATATATCTTTACTCGTCCTTTGAAAATACTACTGAACCTCCATTATTAGTTATTTGATTTACTGACATCAGGTTCTTTAATAATTCTGGTTCGTATAGTGTATTTTTCAATACACATAGGTCTCCTTCGACAGTCCCGATACCTTTGGTTAGTATCTTGGCGTCGTTTTTTGCTATACATATTTCTTTTTGTTCGCTCCTGAAGTCTTTCATAATTTCTCGATTATTCGTCATGTGTCCCGAGCATCCCGAGTCCACAATGAACTAAAGTTGCGACTTACAGCTCTTATTGTCATTGTAGCTTGATAAGAAAGCCACTCTTCCTTGTTTTGTATATATGTTCTTTTTATTTTTGAAGAAACATGTCTCCTCTGAATGGTTATGCTTTTTACAGATACTGCATTGTTTCGACCTGCAGTCCCTTGCTTTATGCCCCTTCTTGTTACATTTAAGACATTGTATGGCCGTATTAGCTTTGAATGCTATTGCCGAAGTCGAACTTCTACCAGCAGTCGGTTTTTTAAATTAGACAATGTTTTGTCGCTTGAAGAATCCCACGCAGTAACGAAACTACTGTAGGTCTCAGGAAGAGCTGATAGCATTTTTGACATTATCATGTCTTCCTCAATGTTACTTCCTAATTTGGATAAGCGATATGTGATGGTATCCATTTCGGACAAAAATTCTGTCATATTCTGTCCCTGATGTGTAGTTGAAAAATTCTTGCATTGTATTGCATTTGTTTCGTGACTCCTGTCCGTCATAAATGTCACACAGGGTTTTAAGCATTTGTGCAGCGGTTTCGCATGTTAGAATATATTGCAGATGCTTTCTGTCGATAGACGAGATTATAAGGGTTTGCCCCTGAGCATCCAGCTTTTCATCGTTTTTTTTTTCTGCATCTTTATTTTCCGTCACGTCCAACAAACCTTTTGCTCGCAGAAATATCGTGAGCCCTAACTTTCAGCCACGGTAAGACTCGACGCCGGTTAATTTTTCGATATTCTCATTTTCAGATCTTGTCATTTTTCTGACTTTTCTTTTTCCATGAAAATTTACGATGTTTTTATATTTTTATATTATTTTACTATTTTGTCTTTATTTTTAAAGCTTAAAGCCTATGTGCCTACCTGTAGGAACCTGTGCATTAAAACAGTTTTATCACGAAACGAATAATTCCTTTATTATTATATTTTTAGACATATTAAATCAATAACATCATATTTGTCAACTACTGTTTTTCTATCTATTGAAAAACCATAGACAACTCCTTTTGAAATAGGTCCACTGCAACACTCAATTGAGTGGCCGGAACGTGCGGCGTGACAGACTACCATACACATTGAGCACGCCCGCGTCACACCTCGTTCTGCTCTGTGGCAAAAGCTCACCACTGCTTTATTTCATAGAACATAATCAAAATCAAGTTATAATGATCGTGGTGTAGAGTGGTACACCTCAATTTAAAACTCAAATTTCAAGACATTCATGTCAAGATTTAACTAAAATTTAGGTGTAAAGGGATACAAGTCACGCGTAATAATTGTCGAGCTCTGCCGATCGCAAGCGCAACTCCCTCTCATGACGATTTGCGGGCGACTGCCGGGCCCCGGCGGGTGTGCGCAGGGGCATAACCTCCCCCCACCTTGATATCCCCGAATTGTATCATCTGTCACGTAATTTTATTTTTACATTGAGTGGTATAAGTCGAGTTGTACCAATTATTTGTAACATTTGATCGTGAATATAGATTCAACTCGATTTATATTTACGAGGGATGTCATTTTGTTGGTGTCGATTGGTATAAGTAGATATATGATGTATTCTTGGTGGAAATTGGTATAAGTAAACAACAATCCTTTTACACCAGATTTATCAAAAGATACAACTGAACTTGTCGCATTCCTCACAAACAAAATGAAAACCTGAGAAATATATCTTCAATTGTATCATGTTCCACGATATAATTTTGCGTTTTATTTGTTGATAAGAATACAAATTAACTTGTATCCACCAAATCATGACAGCTTATGCCAGATGTACCATTTGACACAATCGTAACTTCGTTGTTTTAAGAGATAACTTAGATCTGTTTACACCAAACAACGCGCAATTTTTTTCTGAGAATTTTGGTATATATAACGCAAAAAGGTCAAAAGTGCACTTGCACCCCTTTTCACTAGAGCCACAGTATATTATAATAGCCAATAATGGCTTATAATTACTTTATTATTATACATTTTATCCCATATGTCCACCGAGGGATATTAGCTAACTTTGCCTCGACCATTGATCTAAGACTTATAATTACTTTATTATTATACCTTTTATCCCACATGTCCACCGAGGGATATTAGCTAACTTTGCCTCGACCAGTGATCTAAGACGATGATACCAATTAATCGTTTTTGTTGCGAAACTCAGCTGTGATTAGCTCTTTCAAAGAAAGGCACGTCTTTGTAACGTCTTTATACAACATTTATCTAATAACATAAGCTAATAACTAAAGTTCCTTTCCATTGGAAACAGATTTAGTTGTTGTTTTGTGTCACAATGATTGTTTTGATGTAATCAGATTTAATATGGGTACCCAATCTAGAACGAGTTTGTAATTATTTATTTTTCATGTAGTATAATACCAATATGATCTGTAATCTTCAACATCATGTTAGTTAGTTCATGCGCTTTCTCTTACATTAGAACATAGTCTACTGCGAGCGCAACCTGCTCATAATAAGGTCGGAGAGGAACGAAATCAAAATTAAATTGACACCTCGGAAGTTTTTTATAACACGTTGATGGCAAACAACCATAGTAAACAAAAAGCGTAGCCTATGGATGACTGTGACCAGCACGTTGCTGACCCTTAAGAGTCCGCAGTAAGCTCAATTTTCCATACAAACGTAGTTACGCTCTCATTTCAAAACTACGTGTTGGATTGTAACGAAACTTTGCACGTACAGTGTCATGAGGTATATCCAGGTCTGTAATTATTTTATGCAGCTTCAGATACCAAACAAACAAAACTTGTTTTTGCTGTATTTCGTTTGTTTTATAAATTGGAGCCATATACTCAAACTAATTACAGACATAGATGTATCTCATGTCATTGTATATGCAAAGTTTTGTCACAATCCAACACGCAGTTTTAAAATCAGAACGAAACTCCGTTCGTATGGGAAGGTGAAATTCGGCTGAGCTTACTGCGGACTCTTAAGTAGTGATGTAATACTCCAGGCAAAATACGGTTTTGAAAAACATTAATTTATAATAGCGTTTTTTTTGTTGATTTCATTTGAAAATGTTATTCTAAGATTATATATTCAAGAATCCGACAAACTTTCCACCCGGAAGTCATTATGTACATTTCAATGAAGCATGCATTGTCTTTTTTATACGATTTATCTTGAATATTATAGAGCAAATGTAAATGAACCAAAATAAAGACAAAAATATTTATAAATATTTTTTGTGACCTTTCAGAAGTTAGTTAACTTATCATTTTTTTTATGTCTGAAATTTTGTCGGATTTTGTCGCTGGGTAACTATTTAATTGATAATATATCTGTTACACATAAAAAATAAGCTATTATAAATTATTTCCAAAATTGTAATTTTTTTTCCATACGAGTGGTCAGTTCATTTACTGGACTATAAGGATTCGTTGCGTTGCCAGCTAGACAGTCTAAGCGGCAGAGGCATACATGTATGTCATACATGTAGGCCTCTCACTCTCAGGCATGGACACAGGCTGGTGGTTCAAAAACAAAGACTTGCGAAGCCAGCGAAGTCGGTCTATAGATTCGGACCCCCAATTAATAACCGATTGCCTGATACCGTCAGCGATGCAGCTTCGCTTTCGTTCGCAGCGTTTCATATCAAGACTGAAAAGTTGGCTTCTGAACAACATGTTCTACGAGTATAACTATAATGAATTTTACAGCATGCCACTGACAATTAAAAAATAAAGAAGAATATTATAAATAAATAAATGATTATGATAATAAAAATAAATAAATCATCATCATCATATCAGCCGAAAGACGTCCACTGCTGGACATAGGCCTCCCCCAAAGAGTGCCAAAGTGACCGGTCCTGCGCCACCCGCATCCAGCGGACTCCAGCAACCTTTACCAGGTCATCAGTCCACCTTGCGGGGGGCCTACCCACGCCGCGCCTTCCGGTTCGTGGTCGCCACTCGAGAACCTTTCCGCCCCAACGGCCATCGGTTCTGCTATAAATTTCATTTCTCAACACAGCGCATATTCGGGCGCTCTATTGATCTTACTGACTACCAGAAACTACTTAATTCTACCTACAGAGTAGGTAGTGATGTTATTTAGACTGTGTTTTTCTGTACGGTGTCGTATCTCTGATCTTCCCCTAGTACTAAGAATCAATACATACCACATTTATCGTTAATCCAAGACTGGAAATTTTGTCAACTAGTTTATTACTTGCAAAGTTATACTGCTATAAAATTCGGTCGCGTTTAAAATTAAGGTCACTTTTACATCAAACCCACCAAACTGTTGCTCTCTAAAAACCCCGGCCAACTGGCAGTTTCGCGCGGATCATTAAAACAGTAGTAAGAACGCCTCAAAAGCCGAACGCCGAAACAAAACGTTCAGGTGAAATAAAATGGAACACTTTGGAGGTGGAATAAAAATGGAACTTTGGGAGATGAAAGGAAGCTTCGCTCAAGAAAAATGCAGGCCGTTAGTGAACGGATGTTCGGAGATTTTGGGCGCAAACAAAGATTTTACGGCCGCAATTAAGAGTTTAACTCCACCCGGAATCTTATGCTTAAAATTCTTATGAAGTTACTTAAAAATAATTTGAATGCAGCATAAAACTACCTTTAAGTTTTTTTGATGTCATAATATACCTAAGCCGAATAATACATTTCCCGAAGTGACAACATTGTACCCGTAAACTGATAAATTCGTTTTGGTAAAAAATATTAGTAGGCCACGGTATTTAACTGACTGTACCTACTCTTGTATCTAAAGGTAAAGTGGATGAAAATCGGTTTAGAAGACTCCATTACATAGTCACAAATGTATATAGCTTGTAAAAAACCCAATTTGCTGGAATGATAAGTAAGACCAAGCACTTATCTGAACTGCCAGCAATTTGTCAGCAAGCTAGTGCAAATAATTAGGCTTAGGCTACATTTATAATAACACCAACTTCCAAATCGCGTTACAAAGTAATCATTAGTTGCTTTCTCCAACCGGTATCAACTTTGCCGCTGCTCCGTCATCGTTAAATGTTGTTTGGCTTTATTTAACCGAAGTTTGTACATCGATAGACGCTCGGGTGGGCACACGCCGCGATTCCGTTTAAATTGTCACGCAAATATTGCTCCGAGTTTAGCTTGCGGGTAAGGAAACCACACGGTTTAAATTTAGCTTGACTTATAAGTAGATATAAGGTAGTTGATGTAATATTGGAACTGAGGTTTATATAGAATTATACATTTACTTATCAAAATGGCTTGTTTCTAAAATGGGATGCCTTATCTTTTATGGACTTTCCGTGACGGATCTTGGTTTTTGGGGCTTGACCCGAGTTTAAATTTTAGTCTTAGTCCTGAATCCGCTAGGATGGGCTTTTAACGATGATATATTGACCTAATTTGGGTTAAACTGCAATCGACGTTTTATGCTCTTTTGACAGCGCTGTTGAAAATAGATCGCTTCACCCATTCATTTTGAACAACCTAAAACAACCGTAGTAATTTCTATATAAGTAATTAGTATCCTTGACCTCTATGAAATAAACAATTCCGTCTAAACCACTAGAGTTCCACAAACCGATAAACAACCCTACAATATTAGGGTAAATTATTCAGGCCACTTAAAACAGACAGCGATAAAGACGCCATAAAAACAATATTAATGACGAACTGAAACTCGAAAACGTTCGTGCGTGTTATGCCCGTAATATTTCCCGGATTTAATCCCCTAGATTTACAAGATAGCGTAAAAAGGGATAAGGATCCGTAGCCCAATAAACCCTGCTACCGTTATCCTGGGCTCCATATGTTTGCCTGTTTATTCCCAGTTATCTTTTATGCATATCTCATTTCCTACAGTTTTCGGGTACGAATTTGTAGCGAACTTTAGCTCCATAAAAATGTTTTTTGATGGATACTGCAATACGCCCTGAAGGGATATTAGCATGTTTTCCTTGGAACTTTTTTATTTTGCGAGTTGAATACTTAAGTAGGATGGACTTGAGTTCTTCTAGCAGCCTGATTGGAGCTATTGAGATTTCTTAATAGCTAATGATTTATGGTTATCACCAGAGCCCGGATTTTTCACGGCAAAACAAAACACTATCGTAATCTAGCCAGTGATAGAAACATGATTTTATCGATATCGAGTATTATTAGGTATATAGGTATAAAAATAACATGCCGATATATTTTTACATGATTGACAATAAACAACCTTTTTATATTTTTTAATAAAAAACGAAGTGTATTTTTCTTTTGAAAACGCCATAAGGTATTTGAGCCAACTAAAAAGTCGCGATAATGACTATACCACCTCATTGAAAATAATAGACAATACAGTCAATAATAGACACTTATTACTCCATAAGACTTTACATATAAAACATAAATTGCGTCTAGATATTATTTATTTCTTATAACGCTTTGAAACCGACGTGTTTGATATACGTATAATACCTTAATATTACAGTTATTAATAAAAATTAGTAATGTGCAAGATCGGATCAAAACGTGGATAGAGAATCACCCTGAATTAGTCTATAGACTAATATATATTCATTATAATGAAGTGACCTCCACTATATACTGCTCTATGTGCGATATTCATCTGAAACTGAAGAAATGCAATATTGACAATCATCTGAAAAACAACCGCCCTAATAACCAGTGATCGGAATTGCTTGTGCCATTTCGGGGAATATCGGTGCGTAAGCTTAGTATGGATAAGGTCTTTAGCCCGGGGACTTGAATGAACATTTTAAGTTTGTGTTTGGTTTAAAGAATGTTTTAAAGAACCCCGGGCCTTACGATTGAAAATATGTTTAGTTGAATGCCCTAGATTCTTTTTTCCGCTCTAAGGGACACAAGCTAACCCTAACCTACTAATAATACCATTGTTACGATTATTTGATTATTTATTGATTATATGTATGTTTGTAGAAAAAATTTAGAAATTAAACCATTTAAGAAAAAGTAAACACTATTATTAAAACAAAAATGTTATTACAGTAATCAAGAATTTTTAACTGATATTGATTTATAATATTGACTTTATTAAATTTTTTTTCTACATATAAATGGATATAAGTCGGCAAAAGAAATAGATTGACAGTAGAAAATATTGAAAAAATTATGGTTTGCTACTATAATTCAAAGGAGAAATCCTACTAATATTATAAATGCGAAAGTTTGGATGTTTAGATGTTTGGATGTTTACATGTATGGATGTTTGTTACTCAATCACGCTTAAACGGCTCAACCGATTTGAATGAAATTGTGCACGAAGACAGTTTAAAACTTGGATTAAAATATAGGATAGTTTTTATCCCGGGTCCATGCAGACGAAGTCGCGGGCGGAAGCTAGTATGAATTAAATAACTAATATCATAATTTAATAATGTTAATTTAATAAAGTGGTGTTAATTTTAATTTTAATTTAGTTTTATTTTATTTTATTTATTTAAGGAACAGTTACAACTTACAAACTAAGCATATCTTATCATCACATGCGTTTACACAAAATTCATATTTGCAATGTTTCGTGTTTTGTTTTATAGTTGTATTATTGTTTCTTATAACTGTTAAACGAAAGTAAATGAATGATGTATTTACAATGAATTTTTTTTAGAGTAGGTGAATCTCAAGTCTTATCCATGTTATGTACAATGTTTAAGGTCATTTACCCGAAATGACACTACCCATTCCGATCATTTAATAACCGTTCGGGACAACCAAATACGAAACATCAATTTTATTTCGATTTAATTATTTTTCTTATTTCATGCAACATACCATGGACAACAGTCAACAACAATAGCTTTCGTAATTTTTTCTACAAATCTACAATGTTGCGACTGCTCAAAAGCGTCTTTACCGGACGTATCGACCCTGCGAAAAAGATATTTAAATCATTAGATATTTAATTAAAATATTTATAGTATTTGGTGACGTTTTTTCTTCTACTACACAATTATCGAAATCGATAAAATATTGTTTCTACCACTGGCTAGATTACGATAGTTTTGTTTTGCCGTGAAAAATCCGGGCTCTGGTTTATGCTACTAATTCGTACCTTTAAGTATATCGGTGGTTCTTAAACCTTTGTTAGGCAAAGACCAATTTTTGTTTTTTTAAATACGCTGGACCCCTGTTGTAGATAATCTCATATTTCATTTGTCTATACCTACCTAAGCAGCCTACCTAAGTAGGCAGGTACGTAAGTACGTACCTGCCTACTTTAAGAGTGAAAGAAGTGGCCGTGGGTGGCCTAAAAACCCTTACCAGACTCCTAAAGAATTCCTGCTATATGTTTTGCTATGGAAGTCGCTAAAATATGTTCATGTTGTTTTTCGCAACCTGAATATTGAAAACCATACGTAACTATAGCCCAGCCCAGGTCACACAAATATGGTCCAAATTATTTTCTCATATTACTTGCTCAGATGAGCGTTTCTCAAAAAAAATGCCACTATTATTAATTGTACTTATAGGAATTTTATGTTAACTATTTCCACTCAGAATCAGGAGCTCTTTCGACCCTGGTAGGACAAAAAACTGTCCCAAAGATATTTTTCCTATTGTGTTACCATTTACCATACACTTTGTATGGTGGTAACACAATAGGAAAGTTCAAAAATGTATGAACATTTTGGGACACTTTTTTTCTCCTATTGGGATGGAAAGACATCGTGATTTTGAGTAGAAATAACAAAAGTTGCAGAAAATCTCCGAAAAAATGTAGTGGCATTTTTTTTGAGAAACGCTCAGATGGGGTATTTTCATGAGACGGGCAACATTATTGATAGAGACGAATAAGTTTACTTTTGGACCATAGTTAGGGTAGCGGACTAAGTATAGTTGTGTGGTTTTACTGTAATGAAAGAAATGTACCTATCTAACTATAAATAAATTACCAACTAAACAATAAAAGTTGGCGGTCAACACTTAGTATAATATCAAAATGATCGCATCTGTCTTCGCCGTACGTCAAAACCAGGAGGCTAATTTATCTTCATTTCTTTATTCATCTGCCCTAACCTTCGGGCAACGTGTTACACCCCTTTTGGCAAATCCCGAGAGAGAAATTAAAATAACGTTAACCCCGACCGCAAAATGCTGCCTTCTAAAAGCTAGTATTATAACAATATTATAAAAAGGTTTATCCATGATTTAATACCCGGAAACGGAATTGGCGAGCGGTCGTAATGAACAAATACGTATAGAGCTACTGTTTCCTAGTTTCGTGGCACAACCTCAGTGCCAGGGAACTTTCCAAGGAACTGAACTTGGCATGCGTTGTTGAGGCTTAGGTATTGAGGATTATCATAGGAAACTCATCTTTAGTGGTAGGAGTTGTCTTGGAGCTTAGTGTGATCACGTCTAATCTTAACAGGACATTTGTTATTTTGTACGCGCTTATTTCAGAATGGACGGAATTGCCGTATTTTACTCAAAGAGGTACTTGGAAATGTTCACGTACAAACATACTTTAATAACAAAACATTATTAAAGGAAATAAAACCTACATGTCGAGGAATACCTACATGGCATCTTTTGACAGAGATAAGTGATCATTATATAGGCCTTGACTATTGTGTAAGCTTAGCTTTAGTTGTAAGTAATTGTTTGCATGCCAGATGCTGGTGAAATATGTGTTACTTATATAACATTGTCTGAACACCTTTTGTACCATATTTCATGCAAAATAAAGTTATTTGTATTTGTATTTGAAAAAAAAAAAAATTTAAAATAAATCAATGAAATGTTTCTGTATTTCACAGACAGCAAAAACAACGCGAGAAAATGAAATGGTTGAAAATCCAGTTTTAAATCTGGAGAACTAGAGAGGGCACAAAGAAACTGCCAGCAATGATAGATGAATTTAAAAAGCGAAATGACGACAGCACTAGACGTGGGCGCCTGGCCGCATCATTCACGTTCACAAAACCATTATTCTTGTTGGATTTTATTCGTTAGGGATTTAAATCAAGACATTGTGGTAAAAATTAAACTGAACATAAAAAGACTGTCAAGCCAGAATGAAAGGTTTTATCCACGAAAGTAGAAAGTAAATCAATATTTCGACGTAACAAGTTTCTATTTTGGACAGTAAAACTGTGGATTCACGTATACTTTTATCACAAAGTTTGCATCCTTGCTAAAAGTATATAGTTTTGCTAAGATTATTTATCTCGGGAACGCGTAAAGGTATTGAATTGAAATTAGAACCATATACTTAGGTCTACAATACCTTGAAGCTGTAGAAAAATAAAAACTTCTAACTTAACGTCGAAAAAAAAGGCCGGTTATGCCGTCTGTCTGTCTGTCAAGGCCCTTTACCTGAAGAATGCCTAGAGGTACCGAGTTGAAATTAAAACGATATACTCAAGTCTACAGTCCCTTGAAGCTGTGAAAAAATCAAACTTCTAAGTTAACGTAATAACATGATACGGCCGATTATGCCGCATAAACGTATATTTCAACACTCAAGGAAATCACACTTTATACGGTACTTTCCGTTGACCTAGAACTATGAAATTTGGCAAGTAATATCATCTTATACTATAAATACAGGGAAAGTCTCGATACATTTTTAATTAAATTACAAAAAAACAGGGTCTTTATACATGGAACGGGGATCCAAATTTTGAAGTGAGTTAACTGTGTCCTGTGGGGTATCGTATGAAACGGCATCGTTGGCACAAGCTTAAACAGTTTTTCAAATATTCTTATGATGTATAGTTTTTGATTTGTGATGAAAAATGAAAAAAAAAACCTTTTCCCTCTTTTATAATTTATATATGTATAGATAGGTACCTAATAACTTTGGCATGTAGTACCTAACAGTTTGCACTGTTATGCGTACCTACTTAGTCCTTTTTTAGGGTTCCGTACCTCAAAAGTAAAAAACAGATTGTTGTCCATCTATCTCTCTGTGAAGACCCATTGTCTCGGGAACGCGTGGAGGTAATTGAAATTAAAACCATATTGAGTCAATTCTACGGTCCCTTGTAGCTGTGAAAAAATCAAACTTATATGTGAGCGAATAAAAAGATATTGTTGTTTAAGCCGCAAAAACACATATTCCGACACTCTCAAGGGAATTAAAAGTTATTAGGGTACTTTCCATTGACCTAGAACTATGAAATTTGACAAGTAATATCGTTTTATAAAACAAGTACAGGGTAAAATCTGAAAACTATACATTTTTAGATTAGAGTAATTTAGTATGGAACCCTCGGTGGGCGAGTTCGACTCGCACGGTCCGGTTTTTTGTTCAGGAAGAATTTTAATTAAGTTTTCATTGAAACAAATTTATTTGAATAAATTTACTAAAGAAGTTGAAGTAAGTAAGCACCATATTCCACGTGGTTATTTTTGAACATCACTACACTTACCTCCACCTAGATTCAGGTGCCAACCTGCCTGTGTCCAACGACAGCAACGTGAAGAATGACTGCTTTTACGATACTATAAACTTCTATAATGCCTTCTTTCTCGCGTCTACAGTGTAGTCTCCACTAGCCTTTACAAAGTTTAGGCATTCAAGCATTGAAACGTTTAAAATGGCTATAAATGCGTTTATTCTGAGATTTACTACTCGACTACGATTTACTGAAGTATTGAATCTTTTTATTTTCTAACTTTCTGTAGTAATTTCAGGAGTAAATATCGATATCGAAACATTAAAATAGCTACTAATAAGACTGAGAGGAGTTACGTTGAATATCGCATCATTTTACAAAATCATTTTACGGGACAATATTGGTGACTGCCCTCCACTGCAGTCAGCATCAAGCACAAAAACTCTAGTAGTTAGGTGCTTATCAATTAATAATAAATTTATTTCACTTTTACTCTTAATATACACTGTACTTCACTAAATTGTTGAAACTATGCATGAAATGTAATAATCTTAATTATATAAATCTTAATTATTGATAATAATATATGACAATGATGTGTCCACCTATAATTGGGGTACATAAAATCCCAAATAATAATTGTACTACAGATAAATTTATATACTCAGCTTATGTAATCTGTTGGTGTCCCGTATAATTGAATAAATAAAATAAAATAAAAATAAATAAAAACGGAAGCTGTTCTAAAAAAATATAAATGTAAGTAACGAGTTTTTAAAGGCAATTCATTAATCGCAGTCCCACCCAAATCATCGCATATATTTCAACGCGTTAATGGATTATTTATACAGTGTACTCTTAGGTATGCATGTAATACCTAATAATAATAAATATTGATTTGCAGAAAAAGCATAAGTTACAGGACTTGGGTTAACAAATTGTTCAACCATCAGCTATTTCTTATAAACATGCAAATAGTCATCTAGGAACACAGAGTAGGTATACACTGAGATGAACATTGAATATTACATTTATCTACATCTAGGTACACGAAGATAATAGAAGAATCTAAACAGATGTCTAATTTAGCTTGCAATTGTTTCTCTAAATATCTAAATTATTACTACAACATTATAATATGACCTATTAGTAATAATATTATCAGTAAGTAATAATATTAACAAAAAGCCTGACAGAGCTATTCCTACAGTTTAGATATTAGTTATATTTAGTAGTCTATTAAAAAAATGCTCGTAAACATGTCTAAGTTGATGTAAAGATAAATATTGTTTCATTTCTTGCTGTAGTCACACCGTTTACCGCACAAATCGATTGTCACCGCGAGTATTCTATTATGTCTTGTTTAGCCCGGGGAGTTCACTCTTGGAAGAATTCTTTTGTTTCACGGCAACTTTTGTACGGTACAGTTTAGCGTTATTTTTAGGCTTCTAAAAAGATGATGTTTACGTTCCATATTTTACTGACTGTCGAGCGAAGATATCTTGTGTTAACATATTTTTTAGGTTTGTGGTAAAATACGCTGGTTGTGTATGCTTCGTCATAAGCGTGAGGCTCACCTTGAGGCTGTTCGAATCAGAGCATCGCTGTAACAATTTTTATTAAGGGGGTGAATTGGAAATTATCGCGTGCTTTGAAACGCCGTTCCGACTAGTTTAAGAAACAATAAGTTCTGATTTTCAGATATATTATTCTTGCCTATATGATTGTTTATCTGATTTAATCGAAACATGATTGCGTAAAATTTCCTCGGTGGAAAAAAAACCAAAGTTGGGTCTTTATTTTCCTCTTTTACTCAGCCTACTCAAACAATACATTATTTTACGACAGAATCAAGTTAATACGATACTTTTATATCTCATCTAAAATCTCACTTAATGAAATAGGTATACTTAAATAAAACTTCACTAAGTTAAGTATTTCTCGAAATTGGTCCAAAAAAGCCATTCCCGTAGAGTACTTATTGCATGAATTGCATCTCTTTTTCTCGTTCGCGGAAGGCATAAGCGTGTCTCTGTTAAGGGGGCTTGGTCCACTCCAATCAAAGCATCCCCTTAACCTACCGATTCTTTACTACGCGCATACATTTAAATGAGTGCGTCTGCAGCACGGGATGCCCGGAAGCGCGAATGCAGTCTGAAAGCGCACTGATACGACTCGCATTCACGCATGATATTACTACTGGGGGCCGATTTTTGACTTTCGAGCGCTCGAAAATTAAATAAAAGTAAATGCTATTTTAGTGCCATAGTCACAGGCACTTACTTTCTACCGATAGAATTGAATACAAGTGGTCAATACCGCACGTTTTTAAATTTTCTACCGTCATTTCAAAATAGCATTTCATAATATTTGTCAGTTTTCGAGTCAAAGAGTCGAGCGCTCGAAAGTCAAAAATCGGTCCCCTGCACACATGTAAACTGGAGGACTTAAGTACGACGCTCGATGACCAGCAAAGCCTCCGAGCGCGTTGGTCTAAGAATGATCATGGATAAGATGAGAAGATGATGTCAAATGCCCATGAAGTACCAACTCACATTACAATCGGACACCTTACACTCAAAGTTGTAGACGATTATGTATACCTAGGACAGACTGTCCAGTTAGGTAGGTCCAACTTCGAGAAAGAGGTCAATCGTCGAATCCGACTTGGCTGGGCAGCGTTCGGGAAGCTACGGCACATATTTTCGTCCAATATTCCGCAGTAACTCAAGAAGAGAGTGTTTGACCAGTGTGTGTTGCCAGTGATGACATAATGACACTGAAACGTAGGCGCTTACGATGGGCCTTATACGAAAGCCCAAAAGTCACGCAAAGGGCAATGGAGAGAGGGCTTTGTTGGGAGTTTCTCTGTGTGATCGCATCAGAAATGAGGCTATCCGCAGCAGAACCAAGGTAAATGATATGGCCCTTAGAAACGCTAAAATTAAGTGGTTACATTGCAGTTAAAACCGATGGCCGTTGAGGCGGTAAGGCTCTCGAGTGGCGACCGCGTACCAGAAGGTGGACTTATGATAAGATACCTAAAAGATAAAAGACGTTTATTGTACAATAAGAAAGAGCTATTCCTACAATTTCCGTTTCTGTATTTATATATTCACTATCCGATATGTTGCGTTCGGACTGTCAAGTTGACAGTGACAGTGACACTGACACATAGTTTGGCGACGCGTTCACTCGCTGAAATCTGCCGTATTGCATGTATTCATTAAAATATGTTTAGCGTAGGTATTTGTTTTGTGTTGCCTTCCAGGAGGTAACTCATGTCAAAGGTTCCGACGGAAGACCAGCGCTGGCCTCCTAGGTTAGCACCATGCTGAGTCGGGGCCTTTTCGTGGACCCTGCCACTTTTAAGTACTGTGTTTTGTTTTTATACCCATTGTTTTGTCCACGAATAAATGTTTTCTTTCTTTCTTTTTTTCTTTCAATTCAGATTTGCAAGTGTATTTTTGTAGTCTATTCAATAAAATGCTCGTAAACATGTTTTAAGTTGATGTAAAGAAAAATATTGTTTCATTTCTCGCTGTAGAAAGTTTCTACTAGAAACCTACGCAGCTGTTGCAGTTATACGCAGCTTAAAACACAGAGGGCACAAGTTCGAGTCTTGTCCTGGGCGGTGATGTTTTTTTTTTCTATTAAGTATATTATTTAGTTCTCTATATCATATAGCTTAAAATATTAAATAGTTTCCCTTAAAAGCCCGCATCACACGGGCGCGGCCTGGCCGCGACGGACATTAGTAAACTTGTCATTAGCTGTCTACTATTGACTGCCATCGCAGGCCGCTCCAGTCTGTGAGAGGCCTATAGAAGGCGCTTGACACTTATACTAAATACCGCATCAAATATCTATAATATCCGCTCCGCTAAATGCAGAACTAGGTGGTTAAAAAAGAATTTGAGGTCCTCAGTGAGGTCGAAAGTGGACTCGAAATAGTTTCAATGAAATATTATAATTATTATTCCTCAAACCAATCCCCCCCGGTCACTTCGGTGCTGCGAGCCCCGGGCATCGACAGTGAACTAGCAAGCAAGTTCACTGTCGATGCCCGGGGCTTTGCTATTCTGATTGAAGCAGTTTTCGCCAAAAAACTGGTTTTATATGTGAATAGATAGTTCTTAAAACAATATTTTGGAATAAGTAGGAACATTTTTTACTCAGGTACACCAATTCAATTATGGCCATATAAGTCTTTAAGGCAATTATAATTAATACCCCGACATTTTAATTTCCAAGTCCAATATCTCAAAAACGGCTGAACAGATTTTCATGAAACATGGCTAATAATACTCGGGATCATATCAGCTTTCGGATAAAAAAAACCGCATTCAAATCGGTCCATCCGTTTCGGAGCTACGATACCACAGACAGATACACAATACACAACAACGTTAAACTTATAACAAAGAAACGTATAGCAAAGAGAGGGGTCTCTTTGCGTCGGGGGTTAAAAATGTACCCACATGACAAAGCCGTTCCTTTTTTATGTTCTATGAAAATATATGATTTAAAAAAAAAAGTGTAGTGTCGATCTAATTCGTTTGTCTATTGGGCACTCATTTGTAGATGTAATAAAAACGACTAAAAAACTTGTTACGTTTTATAAATAGTTAGGTGAGCAGGTACATTTTTATTCAAATAAAAACAGAATAACTGGTACGAAAACGAACAATGAAGCCCGCTAATGTTAAAATAAGAATACTGTTAATAACTTAATTAGATTACTTATATCCACTTATTGTACTATTTTTTCCTAAATAAAAGGTTCATAATGAAGATTTCATTGTGCGAAAATAGTCGTAAATGTGCACACTTACAGCAAGTCATGATGTCTAGGAAATGCACGAATATTTTCCCGAAAATGGAAGAGAAAGGCTTTTCTCCTTTAGCCGTACGTCGTTGAGGCTGTAGTGTGAAAACACAATTCATTTTCCTTTGAAACTAAGCATTAAGGTTTTCGTTGGACTTTGACATTGTGCTTGTAAAAATTGTAACTGCGTTTTTTGGATGAGAAATTCGTTTAAACCATATAACAATTATTTATATAAGTTTTGTGGTTGTCCTGATTTCCTTAATTAGTTTCTTATCCAGTTGAATCCTACTAATATTATAAATGCGAAAGTTTAGATGTTTGGATGTTTGGATGTTTGTTACTCAATCATGCTTAAACGGCTAAACCGATTTGAATGAAACTTTGCATGAAGATAGTTTATAGCCTGGATTAAAATAAAGGATAGTTTTTATCCCGGGTCCACGCGGACGAAGTCGCGGGCGGAAGCTAGTACACAAATAAATACGAATAGATACTTAGTTATGCATGGTTCTTTCAATTAAAACTTTTAAAATTAATCCTCTTTATTTTAAAACCTTCTTTTAGGATCAAACTGTACGTAATCCATGGCTAAAAGGCAGTTAAATTCTTTAGGCTTAGAGAAGCCTTAAAACCTTTACCCTGTACGCAAATGTGTAGGGTTAGGCCCTTACCCGTGAAACAACATAAACTTGGTCTGAAAGGGTACTCTGACGACATCAAGCTGAATTGGGTCTTTTATTATACGCTCATTTACAGTATACTGACCAACCTGGTAAAACAGTATTACGATCATATCGTCGGGGATAGTGCAATACCGCGTATCTAGCACTGGTAAATAGTGCGTATCTACACAATACCCAACTTTACAGGAGAAGCTTGGTATAATTCTAATAAGGATTTTACGTTCGTTGGCGGGAAAATTTTAATTTGGCTATTTTTGTTAGGTACGCGGTATTTACCATACGCGGTTTCGCACTATGGGTGCTGTGTAGATACGCAGTATTTACTAGTGCTAGTTACGCGGTATTGCACTATCCCCGACGATATGTACTTTTTCAATTACCGTGACGGTAAATTACGTAAGCTTAACATCGTCATATATGCATGAAAACAAGTAGAATTATACAACAATGCTTTTTTATACTGAATATTCATGCTATTATACATCGCCATTACATGAGTAAGTTTGAAGTTTTAATTGGTAATTTAAAGTGGAAAATTACAACCTGAACAACACTTTTATGATGAGGGTAAGTGATTAAGTAGCGCCTCTCTTTTAAATGTTATGTTTGCTCTACAAAAAGGTGCCTAAAAAGGTTAGTTAAAGGCCGTTGCGTGGGTGCTAATCTATTGCTGACTATAAATTATCCTTTTAACTCCTGACATCAACCGAGTGATACGCAGTTAAGGGTAGAAGCCCTTCCCACGCATGCACTAATAAGGGTCCGAAAGTAATCGGAATCGTTTATCTCTAAAAGGGTTACAGACTCAACAATCTACCGAATAGACACATAAGGCGCATCGAAAGTAGTACCTATAAAAAACCACAAAAACTGCTATGAAAATGGTGGTATGGAAGCCCATGGCCTTAAGTATGGTACTGGCAAAAACTCCATCCGTGCCAATAGGCACAACGAGTTGGCTCGTTAAACGGAGTGCTTTTGGCGAACATCGTAAAGGTATGGCAATTAACATTACTGCGCCGCTTAGTGATGTGGAATTCGGAAGCGAGCTCAAACGGGGTTCGAGAATTGTTCATTTCGTTGCTGATGGATCAATTGGTCATTTGCAATTCCATTCAGTTACAAAGAGAATCAAAACAACAACATGTTCTACTTTGTAAAAACGAATCATTCCTATTATTTGATTTATTTATCAACTAATAATGCGACAGGGAACCTGAAAATGTTATGAAAAATGCAAAATGCTTAAGTAAATAATAAGGTATGTCGGAGACAGGATGGTCATGAGTACGGACGTTAAATTGTAGCGCAGCAAAGGAATGGCTTCTATTGGTTGATTTGTGGCTGACGTCACATCTAATCATCTATCCCCACTCCGTGCGCTACGATGGAGCCGAGCGGGCCGAGCTCCGGGCATTCTCTGGCTGAACTCACGAGTGCCCGGACGCATTGGTTTTACATCGGTACTGCCCACGCTATAATTGAGTTTTATACTTGTGATAGTAGTCAGTGTTTCAATAAAGTACATTTTGATTTACGCCGAAGTCTCAATACTCGATCTCCCAACGATGCCCGACGGTAACGCCGCATCCTTGAACCCTCTCCGGTATATCAAAAACTTTCATGCCACTTCATAATACAGGGTTCCGTCCGTATAACAAATTGAAATGCCCAAACTTCATATTATGGCATACCGTTTAACCTAGTTGATTCCTGCGGTAGGTGCGCGTTGTAAGAGAGATCACAGCGCTAGCAAAACGAGGACTTAATTGAGCTCTAAATTCAGACAAACACACCCCTCCTACACCGCGTTGGGTCCACAAGAATCGACTCACGTAAACGGTATGTAGGTCTATCTCTATAGTGTCCATGGATCAGCCAGAATTCAACTCAGGGAAAATTTGCACACTTTTCTTCTTCAATTTCGAAATTCGCATGAGGGACCTAAATGCATACGCACGTAGTGGTTTGTTGGGGTGCAACTTTTGGCAGGCCAACAAACCATTACTATTTAATATTATAAAAACAAATTCTGTTCATTCCTTTTTTGTGTATTTTTTATGTTTGTATTTTAGTTAAGTATATAATAATATTTCCTTTTAATTTTTTGTTTCTTAATTTCCGTGCTTTTACCGAATGGACCCTGCGGAAGACCAGCGCTGGCTGCAAAGGTAGCAACATGCAGAGCTGGGTCCATTTCGTGGCAAAGAAAAATGTGTTTTTTATTTTATTTCTATTAATTATCTGTGTTGTGTTTGTCATGAAAAAATGTTTTGATTTGATTTGATTTGAAATGAACGGAATGCCTAACTGCATTGTAAATGGGGATACTTTTAAAGCAACATAGATAATCCATTAGAACACCACGGCTATAGAAATTACCATCAAGCTATGTTTAATCTTCTAAGATACAAAAGAAGATAATTAGACAAAAGTTAAGCACCTAAGTCCGAGGATGTTTGAAATTAAAAGATCCTTACTAATCATCACCATCACCAAAAGACATGCCACTGCTGGACATTGACTGGCTGGCTAGAAAAGGCTATGATGAACGGCTATTGCCGTGCTCAGACCAAGAAAAAAAGACAGACGGAGCGTTACGAATAGTCTAGTGAAGCCAACCGGTTTTCAACCAAGCCCCATTGGTTTTGTTTGGCTTCACTCGACTGTTCGTAACGCTCCGTCTGTTTTTTTTTCTTGGTCTGAGTTCCCGTGATAGAGCAGCCGTGTAGCCAGCATCGTTCATGAAATCAAATCAACAGCGTCATCTTGAAATCCGATGGACATTATTTATCATGCTCAACAACATTTTCTTTCAAGTATCGGCGCGAAATTGATTTTTCATTGAATTAGTAATAGCAATAAGCAGTGGTAAGTAATTCAAAAGGTCTATTTTTGTCTAGCGTGTTTCGTTTACCGTGCAATGGAACCGAATTGAGGCCTAGATCCGGACATTTCACATTTTTACTATTTGCACCATAACAAAACATTCAAATTTTTTGTAATGTTACACAATGCCCTAACAATTGTATGTAGAATGTTAAGTTGGCAGTTGTTTCACCTAACCGTTCTTGCAAAGCTTGTGAAGATTCTTATGACGCATTATACGAGTACATATGTCTTATTCTGAGAATAATTCCATACGTTATTATCTTCCTGGTAATAATTCACTCGGTACAAAGAGATTTCCTCAGTATTCCCAGTAATCTAGGTTAAGATTTATATCCTTGGCCTTGAAATTAAGCATGTGCGAGAAAAAATAATTATAAAAATTATAATCAGAGTAGTTGAATGTCAAAGTAAAAATTGTAGCAAACGATCACAGATAGATATTTAAGCAGAAAAAAAAGGTTTTTTTATGAAAGTACAACTTATCAATATACAATCTTAATCGTGAAATTATACAGTGGTATTTGATAAAGATATTGTATATACACAGTTTTATATATATTTAAGAAACAATAAGGTCTGATTTTCAGATATATGATTCTTGACTAGGTATATGATTGTTTATCTGATTTTATTGATTTATTTATTTTGATCCGATACATGATTGCTTAAAAGTTCCTCGAAAGAAAAAAATCCAAAGTTGGGTCTGTATTTTCCTTTTTTTACTCAACCTACTCAAACGATACATTATTTTACGACACAATCAAGTAAATACTATAGTATTTTATCTCATCTAAAATCTCACTTTATGAAATTTAAATAAAACGTCTAGAAGTTAGGTATTTATCGAAATTTTTCCAAAAAAGCCATTCCCGAAGAGTGTTACATCTCTTTTCCTCGTGCGCGGAAGGCATCAGCGTGTCTCTGTCTAGGGCGTGTTCGACTCATTTTCTTGTTATTAACTACTTGTGGGTGAACTGTAGCATTGAATATATAGTATTCTATCTTGCTGTTTACTCGATTAAATCTTCTTAATTTCAAATAGTTCTGCTTATTATATTCTAAATGATCAAGTAGCCCCATTTTTTCCTAAAGTAACTCCGGTTTGCGACGGTTTTAAAAAAGGGAAGGTAGGTAGGTACGTAATTTTACATTGGTAAGTTGTGAAGTGGGAGGCATAATTGATTTTCAGAATATTTATCCTAAACAATTTAATGTTTCAGATTGAAGATAAGTAATCCGTGTAAAGGTAAACCATCGAGTTAAATTTGACCTGACTCAACGTGGCGTGTCTTATCTATTTCTGTCCCCGAATAGTTCCCGTCAACTTTATCGAGGCCGCGCTGTTGTAAAAATTGACCTTTAAACACTGCTGATAGTGTGGAAAATCGTTTTATTATTCGGTTATTTGAATTAAAAAATCCCTACTGTAATCTAAAAGAAGAAAGCCATAGTAGCAGTGATGGAAACCGGAGGCTGAAAGTGAAGGTACCTATTTAAAATCTGCTTCAGGTCTTGGTCTTATTTTATGCGCGTAGAACCAAAGTGTCAGTACGAAACGACGCGAATTATATTGAAGGTAATTAATAGAGGCCTTATTACTTTCTATTTAAGAGACAAGAAATGTTCAGTTGATGTGTCGGAATAGGCCTGCAGCTGGTTCTATAAAGCAGCTGAAATTATGAAGGGCTGACAATTCACAACTTTTCGCTGCTTTTAAAGGTACTATAAAGCAGTATTATTCCAGTGGCGGAGCGCCTATATACATAACCTAATTCCCATCGGCTTGCTTAAAATACCTTTTTAGAGAAGCCTCTAGTTATATATTCTAAACTCTTTCATAACTGTTTTTGTACCGGGTTGCCCATTGAAAATTTTCACGCACTGCCACTGGAACTTATTACGTCACTTCTTCCTACTAAGTCAGTTTCTCATGTTCTTTAAGTAGGTACCTATACCATTTTTTTTCTCCTGTGACCTGACCATTTGTGACAAGATTGCTGATGTTGATTGCAAGAGCATGCAAGATTCATGTCTCTGGGCCTGTTCCATAAAAAAAAAACAATCTACGCAACGAGGAATCGCCAACGTTATGTTAAATTAAACCCAAGCCTAGAACACGAGTCCATTTGCATTATTAAAATGGCCCCCAATCTGTCTGATGTACACTTTAAGCGATCGGCCAACTCCAAATTCAAATATTAATTAGTACGAACACCCGGTGCCGGTATCGGCCAATTGGACTACCTGCCATTAATGAAGAGATAATTCAGATGACAAATATATGAACATGTACAATTATGAGTCTTAACTTATGAGCAATGGAACAAAAACTCATTTATCTTGCTGAATTACATTAGTCAGATAAAATTTTGTTGAAAATGCCATGTCATAGTGTCCAAACGAATTCGAATCGACTTTTATAATCTATATTACTTAAAGGAGCTTGTTTGTTTTTTCTGTTGTTATTATTGTTTTATTTAACCTCATCTATATATGTTAACACTCACCCAAAGTCTTGTTTGTTGGTTACTACAGTTCGGCATTCATTCGCCACATCCGCTCTGCGTTTTTGGAAACATTGGTGTAGATTTTTTTGTCATAATATTCTTTTCTTCCGACTCTTCTAATGCCTTGAAAACATTAACTCTCTCTTACTTAAATCTCATGAAGTGAAATGTAACATTCCTTGCGACAAATGAATGAAAGTCCCATTCCATAAATAAAATCGTCATTTCTGTTATAAAACAAAAGGCCTTTTAATAAACCACAAATCATAATCACCACTACATAGGCTTCATCTTGTGGGCAGCATCAATAGGTGATATCAATAGTTAACTAAACTGAAATTCATCAAATGTAGGCGCAATTCAATGCCAATTCAATTGTTACTCCCTGTTTAATTATAGATACTTAAAATGGTAATAAGCTGATTTCAAATTCAAATATTAATTACCTACTGAAATCACTGCACTGGTGCCGATTTCAGCCAAATGTGCGACCAGTCACTAACGAACTAATAATCCGTAACAAATGCAAAATGGCGACTAAAAATGTGTACAGAGGGGTAATCACGTAACGTTCCGAACGTGCGTTAGGACAATCCAACTGTCATTTTTCCATATATTTGACATTTAGATCTAACTAACGCGCGTACAATGCATTACGTGATCGACCAGCAGGATCCGAACGAAATATAGACTGAGAAGACGTAAAAAGTCGTTTTAAATTCTATTAGACAGTTTAAAAGAAACAAAAATGTTAATCACCACATTTCTAATTCAGATATTAAGTAGGTAATTAGCTTTAGTATCGAATCTTTTTAACGCTTTGGCATTTGCTGTAATGATACATTTCTTATGGTTCAATAAATACATATCTCCTATGTGATTCTTTAAGGTAAGTCGTATTTAACAGCTTAGAAAGTTTACCTAAAAAGAACTTTATAAATAACGATAATTCTTGTCCTTTTAACACGTTGTCATCTAGGCTAAACCGCCATTTTTGAAACTGAAAACTCCATTGCAATTTATGAATACAATATATATAATCCCATCACATTAGTTGATAGGCCGCGCTCGCGCACATTTGGCCGTGAGCAAGGATATACTAGTTGCAGCTTAAAAATTGTAGTTATGTATGATGATGTAGGCAAATAGTCAAATACGAGTTAGTTTGATAAGCGCAATGGGGTAACGTACATATTCATAACTCTCCTTAAAACCTACGGGTTCAAAATTCATCGTAGTTATTAAACTAGATTGTTATATGTAATGCTATTCTCAACAGAGCTTAGAAATCCATACAATAACTGCAGAATAGTTAATATTAAACCGATAAATCACATCCATGTCCCGTGGGGCAGCTTCGTGAAAGTGCTGATGTTTTATTCATAGTGCTGTAACACTTGGAAGGAAAAAAACCTTAACAGTTATGATAAATATGCTTTCTTGTCACCTTTTTCATCGACCTCGGCTCCATCGATACTTTTATTTGCGTTGCGCCGTACCAGTCGTTGGTTTCGACGCTCGTGTTTTATGAACACTTTGTTATCTACGACGTGATAGGTTTAAAATGAAAATGTTTCAGAACTAGCGGCTTGCTTTTTATTGTGCATTTAAATGAAACATTCATACCCTAGCAGCGCCCGCGTGTCGATGGTATAAAGGCTCGAGTTTAAACAACGTAAGCCGCGGCTAGTACTAGAATGGGTGACCGGTTTTAATGCTTACTAACTGAGCGCTTATGTGCTTTAATAAATATATAATACGTTCAAACTTCAATTCCGTTTTATCTGCGAAAGCAGTTAAGACTTCGTATGGCTTGAAAACTTTTGGAAGCATAGTTAACAGGTCACGTGACAGAAGTCTATTAGCAATTATGTAGGTCTAGATTACCCTCTTGATTGGAAGCTTAGATGGCAGTTGCTTCCGTAAAAACTTGCGCCCACAAACTCTAAGTTGAGCAAGCAGAGCTCAGGCTTCCAAAGGAGATTGCCGAGGAAACGCTACTATGAGGAGGGTTTAAGTTTTAAAATTAATAGTTAACTGATACCTAATAAGGCTCAAGATTGTAGACCAATACAACAAGATAAAATAAGCGTTAAAAATCATGATCAATATTAAAAGTAGTCCAGACAGCCATTTTACAATTAATACCTCGGGGCAAAATATCAAAGACAAAATTCTTTTTAATTATAGATAGAGTAGATGACGGCAAGTTTGATAAATTTTTTGCACGAATTCAACCGGCTTTGAGAACTCGTCTCTTTTATCGCTGTTTCTTTGAGTTTAAAGTGATGATGTTTTAATTTGGTCTAATAATTCCAACTGTAGGGTAACGTTACACACCTTGTACCTAATACTTTAAAATAGGACACAAATCAACTTATTTAAATGTAGTATTGAATTACACAAGTTCTTTGAATAATGTTAGGCAAGACAGAGAATAATTTCTTCCTATTCGCACTTAAATAATATTTTGCAATTCATTCGTTGTTTTTTTTTATACCACGTCGGTGGCAAACAAGTTTACGGCCCACCTGATTGTTCTTCACATTCCAAATTGTTATCTACATAGAAGCGTTTCTTTCTATTCACAATTTTATTCTGTAAATATCTATCTTCACAATCTCCGTTAATTATTACCTCTATACTAAATAACGAAAGTGGTGAAGAATGGTCTTGTGCACAATTACAAATAGGCGGCGCGCGAGCTCTCTCGATTTCTCTCGCACTATCCGTCTTTCCCTTATTAGAACAATTAGAACAAGAAGTGCGAGAAAAATCGAAAATATGTCGCGGCCATCTCATGATAACTAGACGTGCAGGACTATTAAGAATGCAGTTGTGAAGAATGCGTTTGCGGAGAGTTACATATAGGAAGGAACATTTTTATGTAATGCCAGGGCATAATACAAATTCTCACAGATATCACATGTGTTTAATTATTTACTTATTCATTAACTACTCAACTTTAAAGATAAATTAAAAAGTAAGTATTTTAAGTAAGCAGATACAATTCAATTATGATGATGTAATTTACGAAAATCAAATGCTGGAATCAAAATACATAATTTAAAATCAGTCATTAGTCACAGTACGAGGAGCAAGCTCTATCGATCAAGTTCGATTAATTTAGTCGTCGACCTTTGTATGGAATGCACTCGAGTCGATGTCGCATCGTAAGAGCACTCGGAACAGCTAGGCACTTTGCTCCTCTAGAACGGCGTATGTCCTTTTCTATTCCATGGCCGAGTGTGCCAGAAACACGTGATGGTTTACTTTAGTATATCATCGTTATTATGTACGATTCCCACCGAACGGGCCGGCCCGGAGCGCATTTTGTTACATGCAAAGGAATTTGAACCGTCTATACAGTAGTTACATCAGTATCATACATATGTCTATCCGGCTGTCCAGATGTCTTGTTCTTCTCTACAGTTTGCATTTCTCAACCGCTTCTCCTGAAATTTTTGTGAAAAGGTTCCATAATGAAGTATACAGAGTGTACCAAAAAAGGGGTGTGAACCGATCAAGGGCATAGCAGGTATCGTGTTCTGATAAGAAAAAACTAAGATATTTTTTTGACACGATTTTTTTTTCACAGTTGTATGGAGCAGTCCGCCCCAGTCGGCCAACGCTCCATACAAATGTAAAAAATAAGTCGATTTTTTTGCCGACTCCTTGTTTGAAATTCCGAGTCCGCAGTAAGCTCGATTCTCCATACAAACGTAGTTACGCTCTCATTTTAAAACTACGTGTTGGATTGTAACGAGACTTTGCATGTACAATGACATGAGGTATATCTATGTCTGTAATTAGTTTATGTAGCTTCAGATACCAGAGTAAAAAAATACAGCGAATTTAAATTTTTCATACAAAACTTGTTTTTGCTGTATTTCGTTTGTTTTATAAACAGGAACCATATAAACTAATTACAGACAGATATACCTCATGTTATTGTATATGCAAAGTTTCGTCACAATCCAACAGGTAGTTTTAAAATGAGAGCGTAACTACGTTTGTATGGGAAGGAGAGATTCTGCCGAGCTTACTGCGGACTCTTAATTATTTTTATCGTAGGTTATCAGAGCCTAGTCTTAAATGATTAATGAGTCTAGTCGACATGACAGTCACGTCAGGACCAAAGGGATAATCACGTATCGTTCCTTTCAAACGAGCGTTAGGACAGTCCAACTGTAATTTTCCCATATTAAAAGTGTCATTTAAATCTAACTGACGGGCGTACAATGCGTTATTCAATTCAATTCAATCTTTAATTCATAAAATAAACATTTTACATGTCAAAAACATAACCTACGATTATTACATTAATATTATTTTATAAGAATTATAATTACGTGATCGACCTGCGGGTTACATCACTGTTATGTCTCGAAAATAATTCCAGAATCACAATATCATAAATTAAGTTTAATTGAAAGTCCAATCCTATCTGATCTGAGTGTGGTTGCCGTCGCGCTCATACACACTTGGCTGCGTGCCCCTTTCCGATTTTGACGACGATAAAAAATAAATAAAAAAAAGCGCCTTTTATGAAATCTCAGGTGGTTGACGATTTTTTTGCGCCTACATTTTCCTTGTAGGCAAATAAGACAAAGAAAATATATGACAATGCCCTTTTACATCATTTTGGTAGCTGGCCACAGCTGATAAGGGCTAGTATTCGACTTGTGACGAGTCCCCATTATGGCCCTGCTTCTTGTCTCTGTCGTGTCTTTTTGAAAGATAGAGAGGGATAACCTTTTGACATGCTATGAAATCATATTTAGGTAATAGGACATAAATAGGTAATGTGGTGGGAATCAACGCATTTCTTCTCTTGGACATGGGAAACATGCAGTTCTAATTTGACCTACCAAGTGAAACGTTGAACAAACCTATTTCAGCTAAAATGCCGTTATAATTCGTCTTTATCTGTCACTGATATTTAAATCCGTAAGAAAGGGACAAAACACATTTTATTTATCAAAGTAATTTTAAGTTTTATGAATAAGAGGATAAAAGTTTAGGAGATGTTTGTGGCTATAGATCCAACAGGTGGGACATAGGCTGCAGCATTCAAGTTTATATCAATGAGCTTCTTCTCTACATTATTTTAACACTCTTTTATATTACATAAACAAAACACGTGATGACTGAAATGGACTTGAGTCACTCCGACTCTCAGGTAAACATGTGTTTAGGAATTAATAATAGATAAAACTTTCGAGTACCCATTCACCGGTCTTTACGCAGAAGAAAAGTTCTCTTTTTAATTAGCTACCATACGGTCAATTAATATTTTCCAAACTATACGTAACCACTTAAGTTCTACAAACATAACGCGACCCTGAGCCCCTTTGTCATAATTACTCTGTTTTTTTTTCATTTGCTGGAGAGTAAAATGTATACAAAGGCTATTATGTTATGTTATGATAAAAGTATTTTCCTGTATGTTGGTCAATTTCTGTGTCTATATTGGCTGAATGTCAACTTAGGCGCGAAGTACGAAGTTATAATATCGCCTTAATACTGACGCGATTGATAATGAATGTTTATAAATGGCCCGTTCTATATCGATTTAATATACTATTTATTGCTGATACTTCAATATAAATACTAACAAACCACTATCGTGACAAATAGTCAGCGGGTAATCTTGCAGAAACTCAAATAGACTTTTTGTCTGAGCGTGTAAAAAGCGCGATGCCATACCATTAAAAAAAAATAGAAAGAGTAGATAGTCAGACTTTTGACGTTTCACGTTATTTTGTTGAAATTTGTTGACATTTTGTTGAATTTAGCGCATATCGTTAAGTATGCATTTTTTAAAGGTCTATCACACACACCGGATCGAAATTATTAATACTGGATAGTTCAGGCAAGCTCACCATTTTGCCCTCACTGAAAGTTGACACAGATATGGCAGCTAGGATTTCAAGAAGAAGAAATGAAACATTGAATGAGGTCAAATGTTTCGGAAAATGAATTAATCGTCGCAATCGGATAAAAACTATCCTAAGCGGAAGCTACAATAAAAACGTACTAATAAAAAAAGTTTCATGTTTCACCGTTCATGGGAAGCTGAGATAATTCGTGACATAACGCTTAGTTTGATACTGGCTGATTCTTTTTTGAATTCAGAGATTTATTATTAAGTGTAGATAATTCTATCCGCAGCAGAACCAAGGTAACCGATATAGCCCTCCGAATCGCTAAACTTAAGTGGCAGTGGGCGGGGCACATAGCACGTAGAACCGATGGCCGTTGGGGCGGAAAGGTTCTCGAGTGGCGACCACGAACCGGAAGGCGCGGCGTGGGTAGGCCCGCAAGGTGGACTGATGACCTGGTAAAGGTTGCTGGAGTCCGCTGGATGCGGGTGGCGCAGGACCGGTCACTTTGGCACTCTTTGGGCTCCCCCAAGAAACGTCACTGGACATAGGCCTCCGCCTATGTCCAGCAGTGGACGTCTTTCGGCTGATACGATGATGATGAAGGGTATTGGAAGTTTTTTCCAAACGCCTAATGTAAACGAACCTATATTAGTAGAAGGTAGGTATATAAAGTACCTACACTGAGACACTGTATCGTTTAAATCAATTATCATTCAATCAATGTCAATTTTGGCATCAAAGCCTTTGTTGTAGTGGAACTCGTCACATAATAGCTTATAACGCCGCCAGCCGCTTTCATGTCAAAGTTATGTGATCTTATGAAACAATATTATAAGGAGGTAGGAATGTAGTCTATACTAATATTATAAAGAGGAAAAGTCTGTGACATTGTAGCTTTGTACTTTTATCTCGCGAGTTTGCCTGCATACTTTGCAATACGCGGGTGTAGCTGCGCGGGCAGCTAATGGTTTGTAATATAGTTATTGTTATGGGGTATTTGATTCATAGATGAACACTATGGTGAGTATGAGGTGTACCACTATGTGGGCAGCCCTTGAGTATAGGGTGCAAGCAACTGTTAAAACTCTAGACCAAAGACCGCTCACCGTAGAAGTATTCTAGACCCAATATAAATATCCCTGTCACGACATGATCGCCATATCGATTGGACACATTAATTGGTTATTTAATCTATACTAATATTATAAATGCAAAAGTGGGTCTGTCTGTCTGTCTGTATGTCTGTTAACTCTTCACGCTTGAACCGCTGAACCGATTTAGTTGAGGTATAGAGATAGTTTGAGCCCCGGGCAAGGGCACAGGATAGTTTTTATTTCGGAAATCATCCCCTAAACGGGTGAAACGGGCGGTGAAAGTTAGTATGCAGCTACGATATAAACGAGTTCCATGCGAACATTGCGAACGGAGTCGCGGGCAGAAGTTAGTCAGTCGATAAATGATAGTCACGTTATGGCAAGGTTACATCACTGTTGAAAATCTCAGTGTTCTAAACTCACCGAATGAATGACAGCTCGTACATAGATTGTCTAACCGACCGCGGTCCATTACCCGTTGAAATATTTTCAAGTCTGGTGAACGTCTACAGAAATCGATTTTCTTAAATCGATTTCTGTACCTACCTACCTATTGGTTTTTGAATAGTGACAATTCAATCCCGAAAAAAAACAGCTTTTATTTTGAAATCATCTAGAGTTTAGACACAAACGTTCTTCCACAAAAAAGCAAACTATCAACACATTACACACAACAGCCTTCAAAAACCACACACTCCCATAACACATGAGAACCGAAACTACTATTAACCACAGTCTTCGCATTGAAACAGATCAAAGCTTACTGTACACGTGTACCTACGTATACGTAGTATGCACGTATAATAAAGTACAATAGGCCAGTGTTATTTCGGTACCTGTCTGCCGTTTCCAGACGCCCGATGCTTACGTCTATATCGATGCCTATACATGTAGGTATTATCAAGAAATTCCTACGATCAAGCATGCTTGATCCAGTGACGTTATCTATCACTATGTAGTCGTCATGTGATATGCGATTAATTGAAATCAATAATTTTCTAACCAGTCGCCAGATCATGTTTGGATATAATAACTACTTACAGCGAGCGTTGGCAGACTTGGCCTCTTAAGTTATTAATCTCTTAAAGTGGAGTTAAAACTTGTTGGAATATCGGCTACAAAGTATTCAGAACTTCTGACTTTTACTTAAGTATTTAATGTTTGTGTTCAATGTGTTGTAAATTTCATTTGCATAGCGTGACGAAAAGTGGATTCAATTTAATAAATGAGCTACCTACATTGAATGTTTAAAAAAGCCTCTTATATTTTAATACAATTCTAAAATAACCGTAAACGTGGATACTTCTTACGTTGCCTCTTTATTCTAATCGTAGTAGGTACAAGGTTGCAAACAAAGATTTGTACATACATACATACATACATTCACGCCTTTATTCCCAAAAGGGGTAGGCAGAGCACATGAAACTTCTGTTCCAGCGCCACTTTTAGCATAGGTAACTGTGTGGGTATAAAAGATCGACAAAATGTGATATTGCAGTGATAGGTTGCTAGCCCATCGCCCACAACACACTTCAACCCTGCTCCCTTAGTCTACTTTTACGACACCCACGGGAAGGAAGGGGGTGGTGAAATTCTAACCCGACACCACAAGGGGGAACAAAGAATTGTTCCCTTTAAAAAGACAATAAAACGTGCATTAGGTATCTTTAACTGGGGGGACTTTGTTGAATTAAGGGTATTAAAAATGGCAAGTTGAAATCATGTTTGGTTAATGACTTCACAATCTTGCTATCTATAATAATATATAAAATTGGACAACCGGTGCCATTACCATTATGGCGATGCCTTGATTTGAGTCGAAAACGCCCCCTAGACAGAGACACGCTGATGCCTTCCGCGCACGAGGAAAAGAGATGTAACACTCTTCGGGAATGGCTTTTTTGGACAAATTTTGATAAATACCTAACTTAGAGACGTTTTATTTAAATTTCATAAAGTGAGATTTTAGATGAGATATAATACTATAGTATTAACGTGATTGTGTCATAAAATAATGTATCGTTTGAGTAAAAAAAGGAAAATATCGACCCAACTTTGGATTTTTATCCATCGAGGAAATTTTAAGCAATCATGTATCGATAAAATCAGGGGGCCTAGACAAGGTTACAATCGACAAGCGCTAACGCCAATAGAAAACGAATAAAATGTATGGGAATGACAGATGTTAACGAAAAGTGTTTCGTCGGCATCTGTCATTCCCCTACATTTTATTATTTTCTATTGCCGTTAGCGCTTGTCGATTGTAACCTTGTCTACGGCCCCTGATAAACAATCATATACAAACGACAACACTGACCATCCTGTGTTTATTAAGAACCTTATTACAATGCACTTAAGGTGCACCGATGGTCAGTTAGCTGTGTTGTCGATAGTACCTAGTCAAGAATCATATAATATCTGAAAATCAGTCAATTATTGTTTCTTAATCTAGTTAGAACGGCGTTTCAAAGCACGCGATAATTTCCAACGCACAGCCTTATGCGGGGATGGCGGCGGGGTGGCAAAACGATACCACGCAGCCGTTTGGGTAGAAACTTGTAAGTAGCTCGCATTCTATGGTTTTTTTCGTTCGCTGGGTGGCGTTTTGAAAACCACATAGTATCTATGATTTGTATCTTTTTGACATTCCTTTACTCAAATATATGCGTATAAAGTCGAATATAAGCTCACGTCGAAGGTTGCCACTGACCACATAATCGACTTGATTACATTTCCTATGCCAAGCTGAACAAACCATCCAGCAATCTGTCTTCGCCATCAACGATTTGATTGATTGAGTTACTGACGAGCGTAAACAGAGAGTTGGCTTCAAAAATTCAATGGGAATACTGTCCTCATATGACCAATGGCTCTGGCGTTTGTCAATTTATACCGCGATGGTGGCAAACAAGTATACAGCCTATCCGATGACTCGCAGACACCGTACACCGTAGCCTAGTATTGCGACTCAAGAGTCACGAGCGTGTTGCCAGCCCTTTATTGATTTGAGGATACGTTGTGTCGACAGCTAGAGAAAATGCAGGTCCCTCACTCTCAACATAACGCATCCTGGGAGCATTCCAAGATAATGTCAATGTGTATCGCGCCCTCGTTCTGACAAAATAAGTATCAATTTGCTCCTACGGCATTTGTAGTAAGTATAGAAAACGATGATATATGTATGATAAGTTTTTGTATTTTTTTTTACTGAACTACCAATAAAGGCAACGTTTTTGTTAATTTACAATCATCATCATCATATCAGCCGAAAGACGTCCACTGCTGGACATAAGCCTCCCCCAAATAGTCCTCACTGTGTGTGTGGCAATTTACAATACTTGTCTAATATTTAAATGTATCACGTCTGCCATAATAAAAATTGTTACAATCTTCCTATCTCATCTTGGGCGAGTCTATTTAATTTTGATTGTTCTACTCCATCGGAATTTTAAACTATCCATAACATACTCTTCTGGAGGTCTCACGCGCTGTTTAATTTACTATTAAAACTACCTACAGTTCGGTCGAGCTAAAGTAAATAAACGCTAGGAAATGAAGTTGCAACAGTAAATTTATAATATTAGTTGGGCAACAGTGAATGGGCATGTAAAATTTATAACGTCGCAGTAATACTAGCCGGTGGTAGCTTAAATGACGCATAACCTGAAATGTTGATTAAGTGGATGTCCTAAAATAATACATTTACAAACGAGTGTATACATTTCATTCAATAAAGTATTTTAAGGCAGAGGCCGGGAAAATAGGGCGTCAACATTTCATTGCATGTTTGAGAAAAATACATTTTGCCTCGCAGTTACTGTTAAATAAATTCAGTGACTCGCATTGTTGTGTGATGTCAGTCGCCATTTGGTCAAATAGTAAAAAGAATCGTCTAAGAAACGAATAAGGTCATTTATATAGTGTAGGTACACAATAATTGAATATTACCTGTTTAAATGTAAATTTTTTGGAGTATCTGCTATCAACGAATTTCTCTATTCAGTCTTGTCTGAGCGGTAGTGGTTATAGATCGTCTACTTTTCGATTATGGTTGCAGCTTTTTTCACCTTCATATTATTATACTAATCCTCTATATTTTATCTAAGGCCGGGCATAGCGCTATCCTGCGAATTGGTAATTACCTAACTACATTTGGTATTGTCGATTCGTTTATCGGGACGTCAACATGATACATAGCAAGGTAGTAAATCGATTTTTGATTGTCACCCAGCGGTTTTTTTTTGTAAACTAGCATGTATTCGTGAATGCTTTGTTATTTATGACTTTTGTTGCGGTTTGGATTTGAAACAGTAAAATTGGACTAGACAAAAATTTCGCTCACTAGCACACAAGTAGGTACCTACTAAAATTAGTTATTATTTATATTAGTGAATTTGTGTAACTGGCACTGCACTGTATGCCTGAATGATAGTTGCTTTAAAAAATCGATAATGATATACATACAATAGAAATAACACTGTAGCCGAGCGGTAAGACACGCAACTTGCAAATCTGGAGGTCGCAGGTACGAACCCCGGCTCGTACCACGACTTTTTTTTAAAAAAACTTATACTAGCGCTGGCCTCCTAGGTTAGCACCATGCTGAGTCAGGGCCTTTTCGTGGACCCTGCTACTTTTACTTTACTGTGTTTTGTTTTGTATACCCATTGTTTTGTCCACGAATAAATGTTTTCTTTCTTTCTTTCTTTTCTTATACAAGATACCTATCATTTGATATTTAACAGCGGCTTTCCGGTGAAGGAAAACAGCGTGAGGAAACCGGTCTAATCTCAATAAGGTCTAGTTTTCCCCTCAGGTTGGAAGATCAGATGGCAGTTCGTAAAACTAGTGCCTAAGCCAAATCTTGGGATTGGTTGCCAAAGTGGACCCCGGGCTCATTTGAGCACTACCGGGATAACTGCAAAGAGGATGATGGTACCTTCTACAATAGAAAATTTGCGATAGTAGGCTGATAACATTCCTAAATGTAATGTACAAGTGTACACTTTTAGCGGAAGTTTTATGTGTTAAATGTAGGTTAGTCTTATCTTGTATTTACCTAATCATAATCATATTGCAGGTCTATTTTTAAACATCTCGTACAAAAAACAATCACAAAAAATACTTGTTATGTTTATTTTTCTGTGATATTTTATTAATCTAATTAAGTGTGTAACGGTTTTCCTGTTTTTTATTAAGACTGCCTAACTATAAATATAAAAATTAAACTAAACTATATTATAAATATATATTTACTACTCAAAAATCACTAATCCACATATTTCAACTGTAATAAATAAAATTCATTTACATACAGACAGAATCGGCTACGCACTTTTACTATTAGATAAACAAGTTAAGAATACAATGAGCGACGTCACCGACTCGCGATAAGCGACGCGGCCGCGACCAGCTAAGGCGACACACACGTCACTACACATTTGCATTGCGGCGAGGACCGCGACAGGTCAACCACTTTAATAACCATAAGATGAATTCTATATATTTTCTAAATAATATGGTGTGACTGATACTTAATTTTGGAGTGAACCACAAATACCTATCACCTGTGCTAAAGTTAAGTTCCAGTATTTCCCCGAATCGGGTAAGTGTTGTGAATATTAATCTACTTAGATTAAGTTAACATAGATAGAAATAAACCACTTTTCGTGTAGCAAATATTAAAAATAAAAGTAGTTCTCACTGTACATTAGTCTAAATCATGTTATAACATTATTTGCCAATTCGAATATTGCTGGGAATCTCACGCTTCTAAGTGCTCCTAGAAATAATCATCTACCCACTTCATAAAAACCTCATGTAATATTAGCTAACGCACACTTAATTTTAGTTAATTAAATTGTAGTTTTATACACAATCGTATAATGCAACGATAATGTTTTGGTCATATTGTAATTAGTTAGTACACTTCATCTTAAAGTTTTGATAATTTCACTTCATAATTTGCTTTATCATAAAACTGTTGATTTTGTTGTGACTGCCACATCCTTTGATCACCATTAAATGCTTTGGGGTTCACTTATATAGCCAACTAAAATACGAGCAAATTTATTCATCAAAAATCCCGATGTCGCAGTCACTTCCACGAATTTGGACTTTTTGTGAAACGCCTATTTTCCGGGAATTCCAGGGACCAAGTTTGGGGTTCAATTTGGAGTTCACCCACCTTCTTGCGCATGCTTGCGCGCGTATCCGGTAAACCTGCGTTGCAGACCCGAATTCCGGAACCTCGAACTCCTGCTTCAAGATCTGCGTGGACTACGCGCCGTTGACGGTGCAGGGAAGTGACCCCAATTACAAGGACATGGTTTCAGTACTAATTGCCAGCTCATAATAAACCCGCGACCTAGTCGGTTCTACCTTTCATACTAATAAATAATTGTAAATTTTATTCCGGGTATTTTTTAATTTCGACCGGCTTCAATCTACCTACCTTCTGGCGACGTTAAACCGTCACAATGGCGCCCAATCTAGGTATTATCTGAGCTGAGTATATGAAGCAGGTCCTTGGCATTTTTTTTTTTTGGTTTTCTTGGATGTTGGTGGCTTTATTAATCATCACTCGTAACTATACTTCTACATTTATGTTGTCTTGGTGTTATTAAACCTAACTTTAAGGTTCAATTTGAGCGGTTGCTTGGTACGTGGTTGCCTTAATTCTAAAAACTTCTATTTACAATAGTACAAAACTCTAGCTACCTATTAATTGTACCACATACTTAGCAACTATACAATAATTGATTTGCAATCATTTGTAATCACAGCGCATACCTCATTCTGTGAAAAAGTAAACATGTCGTATCCGATTAAGTATCTGTCACTCCAAAAAGCTGAACTAGAGTATGAGGTCATTCTTAGAGGTGGTACAGGCGGCTCTGTACAAGACCTCCGTAGTCAGATTGTTAAATTAGCCATACCCCCTGAGGATATTTTGGAATCTCACTTGGAGCCTGCGGTTGACCTGGATGCGGTCAAAGAAAGTCTAACAAAGTCTCAAAATATGTTGTTGTCCCTAAAAAGTAAATTTGACAAAACGTTATTCTTGCGCACTGAAAATTTACTGCATCACATTTACCACAGACTTAAACGCATCACAAATGTCGGTGTCCAGCTAGTCGATCAGCATAAATCGAATTGCACTGTATTCAACAATCAGTACAAAGAAATCACAGGATTAAGACCAGCTTCAAATTCTAGTGCAGGATCAAGCTCAGAACCTGAACCTACAATGGTTACTTGCGATCGTAATATGACCTCTGATTTGGCAAAACTAAAATATTCTGGAAAATCCTGTGTTTTCTCTTTCATACAAAGAGTGGATGAATTTGTAGACGCTAGGAACATCTCGAAAGACCGGTTACTGAAGTTTGCGTACGAGATTTTCACGGAGGACGCACTACACTGGTTCCGTTGTATTAGACAAAGTGTGCAAACTTGGGACGACGTTGTCGTACAACTAAAGCAAGATTTTAGTCAAAAGGATTATGACTACCGCCTTTTGGCTGAAATACGGTCTCGTACGCAGGGTGAGCTTGAAAACATTTCAATCTACCTATCTATTATGCATGGCATGTTTTCGAGGCTAAGCAAACCATTGTCTGAAGATGATAAATTAGAAATTATTCTACATAATATCAGACCATGCTATGCTAGCACTTTAACAGCTTCTCCCGAGATCACGGACCTAAAGTCGTTGAAAAGCGTGTGTGCTAACTACGAAAATATACATTCTCGTATGTCTCTATTTCATGAGCCGCCCCGCGTGACTTCGGAAACTGTAGCACCGGAGTTCGCCTACACTAAACAACAAAGAACTAACACCTACTATCCTAATAAAAGCTACCAGAATGCAAACTATAATGAAAAATATAAGATTTTTACTACACCTAACAAATATAACTACACAAATACTTACAATAAACCAAAAATTACACAAGAAAGACCTACAAGTACTAACGCTTTACAAGTGACACCGAGCAGCTCTAAGTATGTCCATACGACCCGAAAATACTGCCCAAGGTGTCGCAGTGATACTCATTCTCTAAAAGAGTGCAAGCAGCCACATTTCGACATATGTTTTAAATGTGGAAACAAAGGCATTCGCTACCCTGATTGTACAACCTGCAATCCTAAACCTAGTCATTCAAAAAACTGAATTTAGTGGATTGTAGTGAACGTGAAACTGACAGTAAAAATAATGGAAACTTTGATAAAGCAGAGTGGAAATCTTGGCTGGATTTCATATCAAAATTTTTCTCTTGTTATTCTGTCACTTCAATCCACGATTCACATAATACTACGGAATATGTAAACAGCAGACCATACGTCGCTGTTAGTATAAACGGGATTACTATCAATGGTTTATTGGACACTGGTAGTAGTGTCACAATTATTGGACAAAATTATCATACAAATTTCTTAGATGCCGGTTTTAAACTCGATAATACTGAATATTTAAATTTTGTCGCTGCAGGAGGACATAAGCTGAATAATTTGGGAGTCATAAATTTACCTGTCTCGTTTCTGGACCAACTACACATTCTTAAAGTTTACGTAGTACCAGAGATTCAAAATTCCTTGATTTTAGGCATGGATTTTTGGAGGCTTTTTAATTTGTTCCCTGAACATCTGGACTCTGTCATGATAGGTAAAGAGACTGTTACTCCAGAAATTTTATCAATTAATACCCCTACACACATATGCGATTACGACCACCTTGCTACTGAACAAAAAGTAACGGCTGACCATATCACAGCACAGTTTCGTGACATTTCATATGAAGAACGTGGCCTTGGTCGCACAAGTCTAATTACTCACAGTATCAACACTGGGAACGCTCCTCCTATACGTCAAAGGTACTACAGAATGTCACCTGAAAAACAGCGATTACTAGTTACTCAACTTGACGAAATGTTGCGAGAAAACGTGGTAGAACCTTGCGAAAGCCCTTGGTCATCTCCAGTACTGCTGACGCCTAAAAAGAATGGTGAACTACGGTTATGCTTAGATAGTCGCAAGCTTAACGCCGTTACTGTGAAGGATGCCTACAGTATTCCGTACATTTCTGAAATACTTGACAATTTACGAGATGCAAAGTATCTCTCTAGTTTAGACCTTTCAAAAAGCTTCTGGCAGATTCCTATAGCGGAAGAAGACCGGTGTAAGACGGCATTTTATATTCCTTCTAAAGGTACCTTTCAATTTACCTCAATGGCGTTCGGCCTTACTAATGCCCCTGCCACGCAGCAGCGATTGGTTGACATGTTGTTCTATGGTCCAGAGTTCGAAAATAAAGTATTTGTATACATAGACGACATTATCATCGTTTCGCCGACCTTCGAGCAACATATCTCCCTACTAGTCCGTGTTCTGGAAAAACTAAGAATGGCAAATTTGACTATAAGTTATAAAAAGTGTAAATTTTTCAGAAATAAACTAAAATATTTAGGATATGTAGTGGATCATAATGGACTACATCCAGATCCCGAAAAGGTAGAAGCTATTATAAACTACCCTACCCCTACGAATCGCAAGGAGGTACGTCGATTTATAGGCACAGCATCATGGTATCGTCGATTTATACCTAACTTCAGTACAATAGCTTCACCACTTAATAAATTAACCACCCTTGCTAAAAACTCTCCTCCATTCAATTGGTCTTCTGATGCTGAAAAAGCCTTCCGCACGTTAAAAGAAGCTTTAATATCTTCACCAGTATTATCATGCCCGGACTTTTCACAAGCATTCCAAGTGCATACAGATGCAAGTGATTTCGGTGTTGGTGCGGTTCTGACACAGATTTTAGAAGGCGAGGAGAAGGTCATTGCCTACATGAGCAAGTCTCTCTCTAGCAAACAACGCAATTACAGTGCTACTGAAAGAGAGGCCCTAGCAGTTTTAACAGCTATCGAACACTGGCGATGCTACTTGGAAAACGGCAAAATGTTCATTGTGTACACTGATCACTCTTCCTTAAAATGGTTTTTGAATTTAAATAATCCCACAGGTCGTTTAGCTCGTTGGGGTGTTCGCATGTCCTCATTCGACTTCGACATCAAACATCGTCGTGGCTCAGAGAATGTAGTCCCGGACAGTCTTTCCCGTTCAGTGCCAATAGCTACAATTGATCAGGACTCTGCGAATCACGACATGTTCTACTCTACCGATGACACTTGGTATCTGAACATATACCACGGTTGCCAAAACGCACCTACATCGTTTCTTAACTATAAAGTAACAAATGGTAAACTTTTTAGATATAAAAAGAGTTTAAATCCCTTAACTCGTGAGTTTGAGTGGAAAGAAGTTATTCCTTTCGAGTACAGATCGGACATTATAGTCAAAAACCACACTGATCCTACTTCAGGCCACTTTGGTATATATAAAACTCACAAACGTCTTTCCTTAAATTATTTTTGGCCAGATATGCACCGCGATATTTCAAAATTTGTAACTACTTGCGACACATGTTGTGCTCACAAATATCCTGCACATGCTACACTCGGCATCATGGGCCGTCCTAAAGACTGTTCACGACCGTTTCAGATGCTGAGTATGGATATAATAGGGCCCCTACCACCGTCACGAAAACAAAACACATTTATTTTTGTAGTACAATGTTGTTTTTCAAAATATTGTTTAATGTTCCCTATTCGTCGCGCAACTTCCGAGATAATAGCCAAGTTACTGGAGGAAGAAGTATTCCTTGTCCACGGTGTACCCTGTACTGTATTAATGGACAACGGAAAACAATTTGTGGGTAATACTCTAAAGCAACTATATAACAAGTACAATATTCCTAACGTCAAGTTCACACCTAAATACACTCCTCAGTTTAACTGCGTTGAACGATACAACAAGACCTTATTAACAGCGGTATCTACCTACATTGAAAACGACCATAGATCTTGGGACTGTAACCTATCAAAAATCCAATTCGCCATGAATTCATCTGTAAATGAGGTGACTGGTTATACTCCGGCATTTTTGGTATATGGGCGTGAATTAGTTACTACTGGCTTGCACTATATCGATACGGAGCTCAGCAATGACATAATTTTCACACCTAGGGACGAATACGCTGAAAATTTAGGTAATTTAAGATCTATATTCGATAAAGTACAATCGTGCCTAACTAAGGCTCACACAAGAAATAGTGGTTACTATAACCTGCGCCGAAAAGATGTTAACTTTAATATAGGTGACATCATTTGGAAAAAGACATTTTTCCTTAGCAACAAAAACAAAATGTTTTGTAAAAAGCTTGCTCCAAAGTTTACGAAGTGCAAAGTCGTTAAAAAAAAGTCTAATTTAGTATACGAACTCGAAGACATGACCGGAAATAATATTGGAGACTGGCATGTCAAAGATTTCAAATTAATTAACTATAAGCAATAATAAAATATGTAAGTACCACGTCTAACTTGTGTTACTATCTCTACGCCTATGGTCTGATTTAATCCACAAGCCCACTGATAATATTTTTTGTATAAGGTTGCTGTCTTATTCAACAAAGGTATAAAAATATTGTGTCTAAAAATAAATCGTGTCCTCTACCGGATGACGAAGTATTTTACAATACAGTAGGTACCATTATGTGTACTGTAAGTCTGTAAGTAGGACCCTACGTCTACTATAATCAAAAGAATGACAGCATATACGGCCTTGATACTGTGGGTAATAATTAGACTAACCTTACATCCATCAATAGTTATATAAGAGTATTTTACTCAGAACAGCGAAATACTCAATCTGTATGGAAGCAATAACAAACATTCTACGTGTCTATTGCCCGTTTACTAGCGTGATGTATGTATGATAAGGGGAGGAATGTTGTGAGAGAGGCCTGAATGATAAATAGTATAACTATTGAGCAGCATAGAGATAGCGGATTTTTTTTTTCAGCAAAAAAAAAATCCTAACCTAAAAAAGGGGGTATGTAACGGTTTTCCTGTTTTTTATTAAGACTGCCTAACTATAAATATAAAAATTAAACTAAACTATATTATAAATATATATTTACTACTCAAAAATCACTAATCCACATATTTCAACTGTAATAAATAAAATTCATTTACATACAGACAGAATCGGCTACGCACTTTTACTATTAGATAAACAAGTTAAGAATACAATGAGCGACGTCACCGACTCGCGATAAGCGACGCGGCCGCGACCAGCTAAGGCGACACACACGTCACTACACATTTGCATTGCGGCGAGGACCGCGACAGGTCAACCACTTTAATAACCATAAGATGAATTCTATATATTTTCTAAATAATATGGTGTGACTGATACTTAATTTTGGAGTGAACCACAAATACCTATCACCTGTGCTAAAGTTAAGTTCCAGTATTTCCCCGAATCGGGTAAGTGTTGTGAATATTAATCTACTTAGATTAAGTTAACATAGATAGAAATAAACCACTTTTCGTGTAGCAAATATTAAAAATAAAAGTAGTTCTCACTGTACATTAGTCTAAATCATGTTATAACATTATTTGCCAATTCGAATATTGCTGGGAATCTCACGCTTCTAAGTGCTCCTAGAAATAATCATCTACCCACTTCATAAAAACCTCATGTAATATTAGCTAACGCACACTTAATTTTAGTTAATTAAATTGTAGTTTTATACACAATCGTATAATGCAACGATAATGTTTTGGTCATATTGTAATTAGTTAGTACACTTCATCTTAAAGTTTTGATAATTTCACTTCATAATTTGCTTTATCATAAAACTGTTGATTTTGTTGTGACTGCCACATCCTTTGATCACCATTAAATGCTTTGGGGTTCACTTATATAGCCAACTAAAATACGAGCAAATTTATTCATAAAAAATCCCGATGTCGCAGTCACTTCCACGAATTTGGACTTTTTGTGAAACGCCTATTTTCCGGGAATTCCAGGGACCAAGTTTGGGGTTCAATTTGGAGTTCACCCACCTTCTTGCGCATGCTTGCGCGCGTATCCGGTAAACCTGCGTTGCAGACCCGAATTCCGGAACCTCGAACTCCTGCTTCAAGATCTGCGTGGACTACGCGCCGTTGACGGTGCAGGGAAGTGACCCCAATTACAAGGACATGGTTTCAGTACTAATTGCCAGCTCATAATAAACCCGCGACCTAGTCGGTTCTACCTTTCATACTAATAAATAATTGTAAATTTTATTCCGGGTATTTTTTAATTTCGACCGGCTTCAATCTACCTACCTTCTGGCGACGTTAAACCGTCACAAGTGACATTATTTGTTTTACTGTTTTGAATCTGTTGACTGCGCAGGAAGTGGTTCCGTTCCCAGTAAATTTTGGACGAACTAAAACTGAAACAACTTCCCAGCGTTCCTGCAGGTAATTCGTTTACCTCTAATTTTCCATTTTTGCGCCAAGAATGAACAGATAAATTGTAGGTATCATATCGTGTCTTTTATAAGTAAGTATTTTAGGTAATTAAATATATTATGAGGCAATGTTATACAAATAAGCACCTGTAACCTGCCAGTTTTGTGATGAAATGCCTAAGCGTTAGACATTGCCTGTCAGTTATGTGACGACCTCTTTAACTCTCCTCCCGTCCTCCTGACCTCTTTTGTTTAAAGTAAATTTTAATTTGACAATGAAATTGCAATGACATACGGCACTGAAACGTGGTCGCTCACTATGGGCCTCATAAGAAGGCATCGCAATCAGAAATGAGGCTATCCGCAGCAGAACCAAGGTAACCGATATAGCCCTCCGCTCCGAATCGCTAAACTTAAGTGGCAGTGGGCGGGGCACATAGCACGTAGAACCGATGGCCGTTGGGGCGGAAAGGTTCTCGAGTGACGACCACGTACCGGAAGGCGTGGTGTGGGTAGGCCACAAGGTGGACTGATGACATGCTAAAGGTTGCGGGAGTCCGCAGTATGCGGGTGGCGCAGGACCGGTCACTTTGACACTCTTTAGGGGAGGCCTATGTCCAGCAGTGAACGTCTTTCGGCTGATATGATGATGATGATGATGAAATTGTCCTGGATGGATGCCCCGCTCAGAGCGGGGCGTGCAGCGTCCATATAAAATAAATGCAACTCATATGGCCGTTCGACGCCCCGCTCCGAGCGGGGCGTCTACTCAGGCCTTACACAAAGGTTAATATCGCATCAGCGTTACACCCGTGTAAAAATGTTATTTAAATATAGATAGAAACTAGTTTTTAGGGTTCCGTAGTCAACAAGGAACCCTTATAATTTCGCCATGTCCGTCTGGATCTATCTACATTTATATATACTTTTCGTGTTCGTGTCAAGTGTGTGTGTGTGTGTGCGTGCGTGTGTGCGGATAAGTAGGCATAACTAGATATCGAGTAATAGTCGACCAACTTGGAAAGGCCAATTTTGTCGGTGTAACAAAGGCAGACAGGCAACTACGGAATCCAACACTGCGCGTGGCCCGACACGCACTTGGTCGATTTATTTTTATTTATTTTCTGAATCTAATCTCGCTCATTTTAGGAGCAACACAACTGCGCGGCTATCGCAAGACGGCGCGCGAGCTCTCTCGATTTTTCTCGCACTATCCGTCACTCTCTTATTAGAAAACTTAGAAAGAGAGGTATGGTAGTGCGAGAGAGCTCGCGCGTCGTCTTGTAATAACCATACTGGGAAATTACCCCCATACTGCAGCACGTTTAGCACAAGACGGCGCGCGAGCTCTCTCGCACTGTCCGTCTCGTTTTAAGTGATAATAAGAGAGCGACGGATAGTGCGAGAGAGCTCGTACGCCATCTTTTGCTAACCGTCCTAAAGACCGCAGCCATAACAACAGCAGTACTTCTCTGGTAGTGAGTATGTTGAAAGCGAGGGACTTATGTTTGTCTCTATCTCTCAATACAATGAATTCACAATTTAATTACAGTGTCGTCTTGGGACTCTTCTTGAACTGGATACGCTACGAAGTTTACTTGTCAGGCAGGGCTTGTTCTATAAGTATACTATATTTGGATATAAATTTGTGGATCCACAGTCGTACCTCACGGTAGGTGTGTCGTGTTTGTAATTAGCAACTGTGCTCGTGTTAAGTGCGCTGATAGGAGCGTTACGAGCATTTAAGTGGTTTTAAATTAGTTGACTTTGATATCATGTTTGTTTAGTTAACATACATCATGTACTTTTATCACATGTTACATGTATCATGTACTTTTAATTACCCAAATGCTTATATATTAACGGGAATAACGTGATGCCAGTAAATAATTATGTTGGCATTCACAGAGCACAAGACATACTTATTTACAATTTATTTTATTCCACTCACTAAGGGGAGCCACCCCCGTCATACAGATGAAGGGGGTGGTTCCCCATTTAAGGGGAGGGGACTCAGATAAAAAGTAAGCGTGAAAAAACTCATACCGTGAAACATGCCTACTTTGCCACCAGGCAAAACTGCCCAAAAATCTAATATTAAACAAATCTGATAATAAACGAAAACAACATATTTAAGGCAACCTTACTATTTTAGTAGATTATATTTATGACTTTACTTTGATTCATAGATGTCTTTAACTTCAGCCAGGAGCTTGCAGGAAATTGTGGAATGTGAGGTGTATGGATTTGTATGGCAAATTTAAATTAAAGGAAAAATTAAATAGAATAATGTTCCGAGCCGGATTCGAACCGGCGACCACAGGCATACATGGCCCGTCGCTACTAACCAACTGAGATATCGGAACAATCTGTCTCGGCCACTAAATCTTTCAATCGTTTCCTTCATACGAACGCCTTAGGGAGGCGTGTAGCGACATCTACCAGAAGACGTAGGCTTCTTTAACGGCACCAACGTCTCAAATTATAATAAGAACTTGTCAGTAACGATGCGCCGCCCCATACTAAATTAATTTTATTTAAGCAGTAATGCTGCTAACGAAATCATAAATTTTATTTAAAGGAAAAATTGAAAAATGTAATGTTCCGAGCCGGATTCGAACCGGCGACCACAGGCATTCATGGTCCGTCGCTACTAACCAACTGAGCTATCAGAACAATCTGTCTCGGCCACTATAGTCAAGAATCATATATCTGAAAATCGGACCGTTTTTTTAAATCTATAGTCATAACGGCGCGGCGTTTCAAAGCACGCGATAATTTCCATTTCACCCACTAAAGAGGCTGAAAAGACCTAATTTTGTTGAAATTGATGGTATTTAAGCAGCTTTTTAAGAAAAGCTATTTGTTCTAGCACATCAAAAAAAAAAAGTTAATATTCATCATATTTCAAAAACCCAGGGATGGACTCGATACATAATTGGACAAAATCGGCTTGATAGTAAATAACTGCAAAGATTGGTCTTAAAATCAGACTCCAATTAAAAACATGAAGTCAATATATTCATACCTAAACCGCTAATGAGTCATATTTCACAAATAATCCACACTTTTTTTATTACAATATTTATTCATTATTATCTTCTAAGACCTGGCCGCCCAGTTACACTCGCTCTCGTTTACTCCGATACAAATAGACAGTGTGCGCCGTATCCCGAATCCTCAAGGGCATTTTGTTGTTGACAGCGTCTTAAGCTCACGGTTTCTAGCATAGTATAGCAGTCAGTAATGAACCACACGATGCAAGTGAGGCGGGCTATGGTTAATATCACGCGGGCGCTGTGTCCGCGTGTTTACGTTACGTTCTATTTTCACTGCCCATCACGAGGCATTGTTAGCCGATCGCTGCGTGTCTTGTGGGGATTTTACAGAAAGGACAATGGAATTGGTGTAAAGCAAGTGTGGAAGTAAATAAAATGAAGAGCGTGAAAGAAAAGCGAAAGAGGTTGGTCGGGATCGTAGTTAAAATCTGGGATCCCTGCCAACTCCTCCGGGAGACAGGTGTAATTATTATGTATGTACTTGTATGTTAACAAAATGATTATTGATGTTTGTCACTTTCGGGAGCATCCCTCTCTTTTCGCAATCTTTTAAAGACTTAAATGTGTATTCCACGAGCATTCGAACCGTGGAAATTTTGCCGCGTGGTTTTTTTTTACGAATTTATATCGAGTTTGATTGAAATTGGTAATTGGTTTTATTACATACATAATTGACATGCTATTGTTTTTAATCATAATCAGATTAAGTGTTGAAGTTCAACATACTCGTATCTTCAAATTGTATTGACCCAATTGCATAAATGTGCGAGTAATTTAATTAGAAATTCGAAGAACTAACGAAGCAATACTCCTCAGTACGTCCTCCCATGTGTAACTAACACCGAAAGTTAAACGAGCTAGTCACAAGTCATTGATGAAGCTATTTGCTCAGTTCAACTGCACCGAGTTTGCAAACATTTGGCATACCATCAGCGTTGCCTGAGTCCACGCAACCGCGCTTCGGCACATTGCCAAATGTGGGAAGTTTTCCAAACTTAATTATCATAACTCCAACTTCAGCCAATTCGATACTGAGTGAGTTTCGCGACAAAATACAACCAGGAGTAGTCTGCGTAGCAGATCTGGTTCAAAGGACCTATTATTTATTGAAGTGGTCAGTGTACCTTATATGAACCAAGATGAGATAGTTGGCCCTCGTCTGTTTACCTAAAAAAAAAAAGAATTAAATGAACCCGTTTAATTTTCACCCAAATAAATACTTATTTTTTTAACAAACTTTGCTGGTCGACATAGATGAGGTTTCAGCTATCTTTTCTTGTCTCATTTGTATGAGCGCCCTATTGGATGCACTTCGATTCAATTGGAACATTTTTGCAATTGCCCCCTAATGTGTGCCTACCGATTACAAAGCTCGCTCCAACATTTCCACAAACCGGATGATGGAGCTCAGCGGGAGTATCCCTTTGGTTTTGGGTACCTAACCACTGCCAAGGTTGTGCGTAGAACCGATGGCCGTTGGGGCGGAAAGGTTCTCGAGTGGTGACCACGAACCGGAAGGCACGGCGTGGGTAAGCCCCCCGCAAGGTGGACTGATGACCTGGTAAAGGTTGCTGGAGTCCGCTGGATGCGGGTGGCGCAGGACCGGTCACTTTGGCACTTTTTGGGGGAGGCCTATGTCCAGCAGTGGACGTCTTTCGGCTGATATGATGATGATGATGATGAACCACTACCAAACACATTTACACAACAAGTGTGTTTCAGCTGAATCAAAGGATCAAAAGTCTTTAGCACATTCGAACAGCACTAGTTTTATATCGTCTTTCTGTTTACTAAATTGATTAATACCTAGTTCGAAATTTTCTTTAGAATGTTGGTAGCAGCATGACGTTCGTATACACACTCACGTCCACTGTTCTAACACAATGCCTGTCTGTTATAACTCATACAGTTTCATACATTGCAATTCAGACCGTCCATCAGATGTGGCTCAGCTTTAATGATTTATGTGTAATGTTTTAAACCGCTGATAAATCGATATTGCATTCCTCCTGTCATTTCTGATTTATTCCATGACCATTATGAAAACTTCTTTATACAAAAATGTATGTGTATTGTAATGTATATTTTATACATCAGCAGTTGGAAAAACCTAAAACAAGAGAAGTCGTCTTATGATGATATCTATATAACTATATAGTTAAATATAATGAATCATAAGGTATTGTGAGTTATTGAGTAATATTAATAAGGGTTAACCTTGTCAGTTGAAACGAATATTTAGAGCCACTATTTAGAAGAGAGCTTTCTAGTAAGACAAAAACAGAAGGCCGAGCCACGCTCGTGCAATTTAAACGATTTTTGGGGCTCCGGTGTAGATGCAAAATAACTGGCAGTTTTACAGCATACCTAGGTTTTAAATAAAAAGACGAGTTATCTTGAGATAACAGGTGCAGCACTTTGCTGGGCAACTATAGTTAAACGCTCTTATAAATCACAAGTTAGCTCTCAATTGTCCCCTGGTCTTGATATTATTATTGCGGTGACGAGTCTGGTTAGTCTGAGGGTAGGTCAGTCGTTATTGGTCAAGCAGATCTGATTTGACTGTTTATAGTTGTAAAATTATAACTTGTAGCTTCTTGAATCGGGCCACCAGCAGCACAAATCAGAGGGGTGATCGCGTAACTTTTCAAACGCACAAGACAAATCAACGTTCATTATCCTATACAAAAGGTGACATTTAGATCCTGATTCGAACCTGGCGTGCGTATACAATGCATAACCACAGAGGGGTAATCACGTAACGTTTTGAACGCGCGTTAGAGCAGTCCAATTAAATATGTATATATTTACCTGACCCGCGTACAATGCGTTACGTGATCGACCTGCTTGAACAAACATAAATTAAGAAAAACGTCTTGTGTGTTTTTCATTTCGCGTGATCACGTGCCAAATGCCTGTGAGCGTGACGTATCGATATTGAGATTAAGCTTAGAAATATTTTACGTGTACAATAAAAGCGCTGGGTTGATTACCAAAGAACGTACGTACGGAACCTTGCCAGTAAAACTACGTTCTCATTTTTCGCCAGTAATTTGAAAGCAATTTTTATGCTGGCTGATTTACGGTGTGCATATTGTACGTGTAGTGAATCATGGCCCCGAGTAAACAGATAGGTACGAGACTCCGGATAGTTGGTTTATGTTGGGTAAGGTCAAAAGAACACCTTTGACTAAACACTTCTGAAAACTGTGGTCGATTGGGCGGGGGTTTAGATGATGAATGACATATAGAAGCCATACGCGTGCTATAAGGGACGGAAATGCTCCTTATTGCAGCTGAAATGAAAATCAAAGATGGAAATATTTCAAAAGTGAAATTTGGCATGTAACGCGTCTTTCAGAAACAGCTGAAATGTTTCACAGTTTTCAAACGGTATGAAATGTTTCAGAAAATGTCCATCACTAATTACTGACAGCTGATATGTCCACGCGTTCAAAAAGTTACGCGATTATCCCGCAGGTCGGGCAGGCGGTAATTTTAACGAATGATTTTAATACGTCAAAAACGCGTTCCGGATTCGGACCCATGAGCAACAGCCAGCGTGCTTGACCTCTAAACCCAAATGTTCCAAAATTATATATATGTCGGGATCAACAGTTAACCCTTTATTTCGTAAAAAAAATCTAATGTCTATAGTTCCAGTCTCCGCGCTAGTCAGCGGCCTAAACGATTCTGGCCAGGAAAAAATACAAAAAGACGGTCTACGAGTGTGTTAAGCCAGTTGGACAATGCGAATTAAAGGGATGTCAATACCTTCCTTAAAAGTGGCATAATATGCCCTCGTCAAAAACCAGGCCACAGCTTTGCGGTCAACTCTAAATATGTATACAATTTTGCACCTTGCTCCCACGACATAAGTTCCAAAATGTGTAGATATTTGTGAATCTGACTGTATGACATTCCTCCCGGCGCTACCTTTGTTTCGAATGAAAAATGTGAAGCGCGTTGAATATTCCGATATTTTTTTGCAGTCGTCTTTTGTTTTCACTTGAAGGCAACTCGGTTGAGGAATTGCGAGTATATATTTTAGACACATTGTATCTAATGTTATGTGTGTAAAGTGGAAAACAAATGCATACAGACGGGATCTTGTAACCTGCAGGTTGATCACGTAATGCATTGTACGTACGTTAGGTAGATCTAAATGACATTTTTTATATGGAAAGAATACAGTTAAACTGTCCTAACGCGCGTCGGAAACGTTACGTTTAATTTTTATTTAGCCTATGAATATTTCCACCCTCTAGGTCCTTCATTTGGATGGTACAAATATATTGTATCCTGTTTTGTTTATGTACACTCGCGGGCAAAGAATACGGGTCGGTAAAATACCGTCATATTTCCTAAAATAGTGGGTAAGAGGTTGTACAGTTAATCCTGTCATGATCTTTATTTAATTTTACATATAAACTGCTAATAACAGTAAAAAATATAACGTTACCAGGTTTAAATCGGACTCGTAAAAACCCATGAAAAAAAACAACGTTAAGGGGCTCCACGCGCTTTTTGGCTAGTTTTGACGAGTTTTGAATTGATATTCCTCCGTCAAAACTATAGATATATTTATGGAACAAACACCTATCGGTTGTTTAGTTCTTTATCTACATTTGCACGAGAGTTTTTTTGAAAATAATTAATATTTTTTTTTTTATGATTTATTCAAACATGGTCCAAAAAAGCTCTGTTTTCGATATTATTATGTTGTTCATGCACTTTTATATATGAAATCTACATATAACTGTTCCTTATTGACGTCTCTAACAACCCAAGAGAGATTTTTATTTTATACTCATTTTCACAAAAGTTACGTCCATAAACTGGTTTTTTGGCCTGAAATTGCCAAAGTTTGGTGCCATATATCCCGAAAACTGTGAGGTTTGAAGTAAATATGGGATACTATTTCGGTAAACCTCGTTGTTGTTAATACGATAAACCATAAAAAACACAAATAAACCGACAGTTATAGATCGAAGGTCATTGGCCTTAACGGAGCGAGATATCGCAAAAATCGTGATTTTTGGATATCGATATTTTTATGATAGGATCCAGGAAATTGTTAATACAGTTGGGTATTGTAAAGAATAGCATATTATGTAAATAAAACAAGTTTTAAATTTAAAAAAAACCTATTGCAGTTATTTAATTTAGGTTGACCCGTATTCTTTGCCCGCGAGTGTATAAGTAAATGCAAAATTTCAAGTCGATACGAATAATGGATATAGGTGACTATCAAATTGCAAGTTTGATTACCTGCATACATACATATATTCAGAGCAATGACGCGTAATTGCAGTGCCCGAGAGGCAACCGGATGGCTCGCGGTATTTGAGCTCCCGAAGTGTTGTGGGACCGCCCTGTGCAACCCGAACTGAGCCAACTTGGACTGGGGCTAGTAAAAATATTTTTAATAGTATTTATTTGACCATGTTATCTAGCTTTAATAAAAATAAAAACTACTCGCTCCCTTATACCCCTTATAAAAAGACACTTGATAACTGTGCACTCTCTTCGCGTCTGAGTTATCCACGTAGTCTATCAGCGTGTACAGTCAGCATCAAAAGTAACTGCGCAATCGAAGACGTCAAAATCTCTTATTCCCTTTTAATAAAGACATTTGACGTCTTCGTTTGCGCAGTTACTTTTGATGCTGACTGTACCCTACAGTAGCGATATAACTTTTTCCTTGACGTCGCATATAGACGCTCCATTTCTGTCAGAAGCGTGGCTGCTTATCTTGTTTAGAAAAATAGATGTTTTGTGCGTTTCTTTTACAGCTCCATCATATCAATCATATAAAAGGAAAATGTTTGTTGACTGAAGTGGATCCGTGGCTAATGTTATAAATGTTATTTATAGGTAGGTAGAAAGAATCTTGAAAGTATTCTTATTTTTTATGTTGTCATAATGGGTGTCATAATTAGACCAATCCCAATAAGCAGGTCGATCACGTAACACATTGTACGCACATTAGGTAGATCTAAATGTCAATTTTTATATGGAAAAATGGCAGTTGGATTGTCCCAACGCGCGTTCGAAACGTTACGTGATTACCCCTCTGGTCTAGTTTTTCTGGTTTCAAACGTTTGCCACTGTCGCAGTCATCCTCCCAGCATTTTGCACTAGTTTTACGAAAGCGACTACTAGCTTTCGTGAAACTAGTGCTATGCGAAATCTTGGGAAGGTGATTCCCAAGATTTGCAAAATGCTGGGAGGATGACTACGACAGTGGCAAACGTTCGACCTGCCTCATGTTAAGCAGACATCTTAGCTTATGGATGCTTGCGACTCCACAAGCGCGACGCCGACCCTATATTTATTTGCGGAATCGTTCCGTTGACAGTTTTAGCCAAATGCCCTTACCCTAGTCACCACCAGAGACAACACCACAGGCTTATAGAGCAAAAAGTGGTGTTACAATAGATGGTCTCCTGTTAGGTGAAGGGACTAGTGCCGATCTACATAAACGTTCTTCTTGTAAGCTGAAAAGCAACTTTTAGTTAGGGGTGAATTGTCTGACTGAGGAGTGAAGACTCAGGCTCAAGCCTTAGTTAGGGGTGAATTGCAAAAAAAAAAAATAGTTAAAGGCTTGAATTAAAGCGTAGATTCATATCATCCGAAAGACGTCCACTGCTGGACATAGGCCTTCCCCAAAGAGTGCCAAAGTGACCGGTCCTGCGCCACCCGCATAGAAGCGTAGCGTAGCCTCAATTTAATGGCTTTTAAACTATGTGATTTTTTCATCAGGAGAATCATAATTATTTTGCACTCTAAGTTGTAATTATGAAATGCATGGGCATGAAAATGTAAAACAAGAGAATATCCAATCAGAAATTAATTATTGCAAAAGGTCCATAGACCTATATCGCAAATATCAATAGTGCTGAATATTTAATAATCCGCATAGTTCGATATTGCAAAATTGCGACGTATATTAAATTACGTTCCCTAGAGGCAACATTAATTGAATTAATTATGCTGTAGGTAACGGTACCTACCTACTAATTACTGTAGACTCTATCCGATTCCACAGACCAGCGTTAATTATTTAGATTGGCATTGGATACGATTATTGCGTATGTGTTAGCCTAAAACCCTATTTATACATTTTGCATGTGCTGAATTTAAAGTCACATGCGTAAATATGCAGTTATAATTTAGTTGTACACTGATATCAGTCTCGTGGATCCCATCATCCAATTGAATTTTCAAAAAAATGGGACCCACCTGGAAGTATATACTTACAAACAAAAAAAAATATTTATGAATCGGCTCATCAATGACGGAGTTCTGAGGTAACAAACATTGAAAAAAAAAAAAAAAACAACCGAATTGAGAACCTACTCTTTTTTTTTGAAGTCGGTTAAAAACAGTACATTGGAGCAAACCAGGTTAAATTTTATAGTAAAAGATAAGAACATAACTGGTACCCTACATAAGTGCATGTTTTATGAAACTGAGCAAATAAATTTACGAAAGCTCAAGTACCATTTCCCATTTTAAAAAGTTAGGAATTAAATCAAGCTGTAAAAAACCTGATTAGGTTTTCATTGAAGGTTCTCATTAAAATCACCTCATTAGAAACTCTGGCTGGAACATAATATGACGAGAATCCGAGCTTCGTATATTTTTACCCCACTTCGTGAATATAATTAGTGATGTACTCTATTAAAGCCAAATTGAAACGGTCAAGTTGCTATTTAGCTTTGCTTAAAGCTTGCCAAAAGCTCGTCTAGAAAATAATGAGCTAAGAGCCAGTGGCTGGTGAGAAATGACGATATACCTACATACGTATTTAGCCCTTGATTGTCTCTTAGGTATACTACAGTAGAACTCTAAAAGCAAGGGATTCTCTAGAGGACTCATGTTACCAGCGACGTCGAGCGAAGTGAGTCGAATGACATGTGAAACTATAAAACGTAAAACGATATTGCCAAACATGTCAAGCGAAGTCGCTAGATTTTGCCTGACGTCGCTGGTGACACGGGGCGTGGGATATTTGTCATCACAATGTTTATTGTGTCGAACATCGAATTATCGACGATTACATGTTATGCACACTTTACAATTCCTAATTTTATGCTGTTTGGAATATATTATAGTTCAAAATTCCTTAAAATATCCTCAATTGGGAAATAAGTATCTATGACGCGCCATCCGCTCTGAGTAGATCGTCTAGTAGTAGATATTCAATGTTCGGTTCTGACGCCTCTGCCGGCAGCTTCCGCGGCATGCTCGCTTCGCTCGCTCGACTCGCGCGCTATAGGGTTGCAGTTCTACCTTACACGCCTCATCGCTTCGCTCGTCGCCGTATCTAACGGGGACCTACCTTAGGCTACTCTGCCTACAGCGCCGGAGTTAACGCATGACTAATTTTATGAAAAATTATGGAAAACGTTTAATGCCGTATAATAATGGGCGTCATAAATTTCAGTAGTATATTTTGTCTTAGGAGCAATAAGAATTAGGACAATCAACAATTATGCAAATAAGAATATGCTTATTGTAAAGTATGCCATTTAACGTTATGCCAAAAATGTTCTGCCAAAAGATTTTAAACAATCAATATTAGGCCACACAAAGAGCACCCGGCATCTAGTAAATCCGTAGCTTTCAATTAAAGTATGGCCTCAAAAAAAAAGGTTTAATTATAACAAACCAAAATCGAATTATACCATTAAGAAATACCTCTTTTAGACTATAGCAGATACAGACAACAATTTGGTAAATGGCGCATGATTTTCACCATGGATACAAATCGTTGTTTTCTTTGGTCGGGGTCTACATTAATCTAGTATTCAACGAAGGGTGTTAAAAGTTTCACATATGTATCTGTGTATCTTTGCGTCTATCTGCCGCATCGTTGATCTCAAACAAAGAAAGTATTGTCTGTTGTGTTCTTACGTATGTATGGTCTGATGTGTCGGTGAAGGTTAATATGTTCCCATTTATGTTGCTATTTTGGCCAGTTCTTTAAATATTAATTCTTAGATATATAATCATAATAACTACGTCCATACCTCCTCTGTCGAGAATGGAACATATGGCTGAATTCAAATCATGAACATGTGTCCAAATTAGATATCTATTAGACGTTAGAATGCTTCAATGAGCGCATATAATGCCCTACTAACCCAGTTCATTGATTAACCTTCTATGACGCCTTACATCCCATCCTTACGCGTACATCGGGCACTTGACGAAGATGCAGCGATAAGCCACGATTTGGTGGGTTGTTGTTATGAACATAACCTCTTTGTGGAACAAAGGCGTAGGTAAGTTACAAACCCTAAGAAATCCAATGAAAAAAATACACTTTCTATTGATATTGCGTACAAGATTAGAGCTCGTACCACTGGGTTTAAAAAAAGTGATGAGAGAGATATGTTTTTTTTTTAATAGAAGTGGCCCCCAATAATCACCGTTCAAATTTTGGGAGGTGATTCGGTGGGTCACCTCGATCAAAATTGATGAAATAACTTGTATCCAAATCGCGAAAAAGAAACCAGCTGTTCCATGCTAACTGTGTGAGCTCAGCCGCCAAAATGTATGGAAAAGCTGGTTTTTTTCGCGATTTGTATACAACATATATGATCAATTTTGATCGAGATCACTCACCGAATCATATCCCATAATTTGAATGGTGAATAATATTTTACCCTGTAAATGACCTATATCATAAGTAACAAATTGTGAAAATGTTTTTAATGTTTGAAGTGACAAGCTAGGCGTCTCAGCACGGCTATCACGCGACGGCGCGCGAGCTCTCTCGATTTTTCTCGCAATATTCGTCTCTCTCTTATTAGAATATATAGAACAAGAGGTATAGTGTGAGAAAAATCGAGAGTATGTCGCAGCCGTCCCATGATAGACGTGCTGATATACGTTATTTTCCGGTATACTTATAACATTATATCCGAGTAAAAAGACAATGTTTATAACATTGCGCGGTTATAAATTCTTTATGACAGACTTAAGTCGCAGAACGAGCTTTGAATCCAACACATAATAAACTTAAGCCGTTCGTAAAGCCACAAAAACACACATAAAGCAAAAGGGTAAATAAATCCGCCAGAGGTCGCTTTATCTACGTTTCCGTAGCCAACAGTTACATATTTCATTTCCTCTACATTTGTTTGGAACTTATCGCACATATATTGACTGTTATTTTTTAAAACTTGGCGGCTACAAACTGTTCGAAAGCAAAGGCATTTGAAGACTTTTTTGTGTAAGCGGGAACAGTTTAAAGTGTAAACAACCTATAGGGGGAAAAGTTTGCCGTTGTTTTCTATAAGTACAACAGTTTTTGGAACAAAATTGCACAATTACAATTCTTTGTCATATTTTTGTTGTTGTATTTAAGTTTAGCCAATCGTGTTATTTGATTGCCGTGACAAAAAAATATACTGTGCATTTTTATTAAATGTTAATTGCGTTATTTGTTTTGTATTGAGCGATTAAAATAGTACCTATTCACGACTTTTATCCCTAAGAACAATACTTAGATGATGAATAAATGGGTAATTTTGTAAAAGTCATACGTAAAAGTGAGAGTACGTAAAACTGAAGATGTAGGTAACGAAAATTGAGAAGGGCATGCTAAGATGGTATGGGCATGTAGAGAGGATGGATGAAAGAAGATTAACAACGAGAGGGGAAGACCTCGCCGAACTTTTTCCGACCAAATCGTAGAAATCCTGAAGAAAGGTCAGGTCAAGAGTACCCTAAACCGACGAGCATCTATGCAGAACGTAATGAAAGTGAACGAAGCAAGAAAGGTTTGTCAAGATCGTAGCAAGTGGAAATCCGTGATCTCTCCGGGAAATAGGCATGATTACATATAGGTATGTATGTATGTATGTATGATGAATGTAAAAGTGAGATAAAAAAAAATGTAATACTACTCGCTGTTGGTATTTAACGTCCTTTATCGTACATTGATATTACACCTATACAATTGATATTATTATTAATAGCCTTAAGAGTCCCACTGTTGGGCAAAGGCCTCGTTCTTTTTCTTTCACGTATCCATGTCCTGGGCAGTCCACCAGTCTTGGTCAAAGCCGTTAAGCTCGTCTTGCGATCTCCGACGAGGTCTGCCGCGACGCCGGTTTCGGTTTCGGACCCAAAGAAGCTTTCGGCATGCAACAGACGCGACCGACCCAGTCCCACGTACAACCGTTTGTAAGTCTCTGTTTGGTCCTATGGTTGACTGGTAGATAATTCGAGGCATTGAGTCCGCCTTTTGTATTTATTTGTGTTGTGCAATTAACTTTAAATAAATAAATACAATAGAAACTTTAACATGTTTAATTTAGTTCTTTTTTAGGGTTCCGTAGTCAGCGTCTGTCCGTCTGTCCGTCGGCGGCTTAGCTCAGTGACCTTTACTGCTAGATAGCTGGTATATAAATCAATCACGCCCAGAAAAGGGTAGAAGAAAATCCTGAAAAAAAATTGAGGGTCCCTCCACCTGTTACGTGGGGATGCATTTTTTTTTATCTTAAACCCATGATGTGGGGTACCTATCGTTGGATAGCTTGTTTAAAAGTATTTTTCTCAAACATGCAATGAAATATTGACATTGTGTTCTTCATAATGGGCTTCGAAGTGTCACGTTTCAGGCGCAGCGAGAAGAGACCCGTAATGGCATTTCATACAAAATTGGAGACCTAGGCCTGCAAGATGGTCTTTTTTAATTTCCATTCCACAATTTGTGGCACAGGATCAAGGCGTTCAGCCATGAAAATTAAAGATTGATTTCTTCTAGTTTTTTTAATTTATTTCATTGCATGGTTCAGAAAAGCACTATACATACCTCGGCGTGAAAAGGGGTTGCCAGCCTCATAACTATCCGACCTCGCTATGCTCGGCCGTCTATATGTACTCGGCCGGCAACCCCTTACTTCCCGGCCTCTGTAGTAACGTATTATTTTAACTCAGTGATTCGTTTGCGTGATATTGGGCTTTAATGCCCTAATTTTTGTTCGAGTGCCCCTGCCGGCTATGGCTGCTACTGGGAATGTGAAAAATTCTTGGCACTAGTACATATAATGAATTTAAAATTAAAACTATCACGGCTAAGTAGGCAAAACTAGTTACCGAGGAATAGTCGACCAGCAATTTTCGTACAACTTCGGCCGACGCAACCGCACCGTTTAGTTGGCGCTGGCGTGTCGATGTAACAAAGACAGGCACGTACGGAACCTTACACTGCGCGTGGCTCGACACGCGCTTTTCCGATTTTTTACCTATATTTATTTGAAGGCAAGGTTTTAATATTAATTAGGTAGTATCAAACAAACACGATTATAAAAATACCTTTTAAACATATTTTCTTTATCATCTGAAAAGTATAAAAATATAGGCCACATTTTTATACTTTTCAGATGATTCATTAAGCTTTAACCAGTTGACGGGTGCATATGATTCAATGTTTCTGGCGGAAATTTTAATTTTAAATCCCGCAGTGACCGTAAAGAACCGCAGAGAGCGTTCCGATGTAAACAGTTGAGCGAATTTTAAAACATTGTAAAAGTTTGTGGCACAGTTGGCTCGAGTATGGGGTTATGGGTTTACTCGGAATGGAATAAAGGGGATCTTGTTATAATGTGAGATTATGAATGTTTATTTATATCTCCTGTTAGATTAGGCGTTTAAATAATTATTATAATAAAATATAATTGATTGTACTTAAGAATTTGGCCGTTGGGGCGGAAAGGTTCTCGAGTGGCGACCACGTACCGGAAGGCGCGGCGTGGGGAGGCCCCCCACAAGGTGGACTGATGACCTGGTAAAGGTTGCTGGAGTCCGCTTGATGCGGGTGGCGCAGGATCGGTCACTTGGCACTCTTTGGGGGAGGCCTATGTCCAGCAGTGGACGTCTCGGCTGATATGATGATGACTTAAGAATATCATTTTTGACACTGCAGAACGGTGCCGAGGCGAGTATGAAAATATCAACTAACATGTTACTAGTAAACCGACTTTTTAAGAATCTCGAATTTTATTTATGATATTTATTTTATTTACTTCCTCAAAGTGCCGCGTTAAATCGCTGGTACTTTTTTAATACAAAATACTAAAGTCAGGATCTGTATCAACGCTAACGGTATTTTTACCGCTAACTTTTCTTATTAGAAACTCCTCTCTTGCTGTATACTTAAATTTTATAACAGACCCGGTTAAACAGAGGTTTACAATTAAGTTGTACTTCAAATTAACGATCAGAGCGAGCCATAAAATACTTGTATATTAACAAGTAAACCAGGCTTTAAATGTAAAGATAACGTCCAAAATTTTTATACACAATGTTGTTTTATCCAACAAATTTTCATTTGGCATTAAGTAAATCTATGTAAACTTTAACGCTCTAAAACTGATTCTTAACATAATCGAAAACACTTATATTTATGTTGCGTGTAATTTTAGCGAATGGGTTGTAAATATCGACAGTTACCACAAGTACCCTTATATCAAGCAATAAATTGGGATTGCTGGATATCTGCCATAACATTTGATAATGAATTCCCTAGCCTACATGACGCTTCCAAGGCTGAGGCGCAAAGCTGAACTGCCAAAACAGAATTGCGTGGATGGGAAATAACATATTGTAACATTAAATAAACTAAATTGTTTCTATAAAGCAATATTTGAGTTGGCTTTCCGTTTCAATCGATATTTGCAAACAGACGCAATTATTTCTCCTTTTGTATGATAAGTTTTCTATTAACTAGCCACTTCTTAGATGGCCATGATATTTATTCGACTTAAAACTCAACAACTATTACGTTACCAAAAAAAAATTGGTATAAATCGATCGCAAGCACTTATATTATGCCACTAAAACTTCGATACGATAAATATTACTATTAAATTGATCATTTCATAAACTTAATCCTGGAGCGCTTTCAAATAAAGATCCACTATCGTTGTTGTAAATGGTACAATATTTCGACGGGTGTCGGTGTCGGTGTAAAAATTATAAAACAACAAAAAAAAAGCTATGAAAACGATACTTAGATCAATTCTGGTGCACAATTTTGGGCTAGTCCAGGCTGGCTTAGCATCTCGTTCGAATGTTTAGGTTACAGCACAACTTATAACTGGCTTGAAATATATACTTTGTTTTGATGATTGCAAATACCTATCTTACACGTAAGTATTCAAGGCTAAATATTAATCCCAAAATCTTACTGTTACGGTCCGGCCACGACTACGAGCGTCGGCGGCAGCGGCAGTGGTTTTTCTATAGTTCATTCAGTTCATTGCGTGTGATCCCAATTAATCACAAGTGCGTTGCGCGTCTCGACCGCGCAATGAACAGATAAAACGCTTACCTTGCCGCAATTCGCGCAATGTCGTGGCCAGGCGGTCAATGCTTCAGTTACCTATCCCTCACACGTCATTGAATCTTACGCAGTGAGACGCAAAGCATATCACGGCTTGTCCAATGCACTCAAGTGGAATCTACCCTAATCTTTGTGGCGATCCCTGAGGGGATTCTATATCTTTTGCCGTACTGGGCAAAATGTGCATATTATGTACCATATGAAAGCTTGCCAAATGATTACGTGTTTAGGGAAACGAATGCTTTAGCAATTGCAAATACTGCTCAGTGGCGTGCACAGGTTTTTAGGTCAGGTTATCCAATAAGCTGTGGAAACGCGCTCACTTAGGGTTTCGTGAGGTATAAAATAAAACAATGTAAAACGTTATGGCTATCTAAATCCAAAGAGTTTGGCACCTATGGCTAATGATTCGGTAAGAAATCTTGACATACCATAGCAGAATTGGTTGATCGTTTAAATGGTCTAAACTCACCGTTAGAATAAACATACAGCGCTGGCTTTTTACTACTTGAACATTAATTGCGCTACTGTTAATGTATCCCTATGTTTCATTTGCCCACATATCGTTTACGTTTCAGACGCAGGGAAAGCCTTAAGTGGCTCTGGGTAGTAAGTAACACGACAGTCGAGATTACGTTAACAATTCATCTGTCAATTCGAGCAAAGGAATGCCTGAGAATTAGTATATAGATCGATCTGATAATAATTGTGTTAGTTATTTTAGTCCTAATTCTGAACACAATAGGCAGTTAAATCATTTTAAATCACAAATTTTGCATTATCATTATTTCTAGTAATCTATCAAGATAACGAAACAGCGGCAGCTAATGCCTTTGCGTGTGTATTCTAAATCTTAATCTTAATTTTATGCGCTGCGCTGTGCGATATTTGTATTAAACGACAAGCCCTCACAAATTGTGCCACATTAAAGTCTCATTAAGTAATAATGTGATAATGGATCTAGTAAGCACGCAATAGATGATGGATATTTGTAGCCATTGTTCAATCTCGACAGGGAAGAACGAAACTGTAAGGTAAATTAAAATAGTGTTGTAGATTTTCAGAGGCACGAAAAACAGCAGTATTTATTTTTCTCTTTGCTGGTGGTAAAAATATGGTGTAAGTACCAAGTTAGTAGGAAAGGCTGCTCAAGAGTGTTTAGAATCAGCAATTAAACTACTACGTTCTCATTCGTGGCCATTTATATACCAATTGTTAATAAACCCTGAGTGTTGCCTTTCTTAAAAATCACCTTTTGTGAAACCCATTCCCGTTGGGTTAGAATAGCACCACCTACTTTCTTCCTGTGAGTGTCTTAGGACTCCGACTAAGGAACAGGGTTAAAGTGTTTTGTGGGCGATGGGCTAGCTATCACTGCGATATCACCTTTTGTCGATCCATTATACCCAAATTTATGCTAAAAGTGGTACTGGAACATAAGTTTCATGTGCTCTGCTTACCCCTTAAATAACACATTTCTTCTAAGTTACCTACTAAACCTTCTTGTAGAGCCTAGTAACTAACTTAAGTATACGCAATGAATATTATCTGAAAGGCGTTTAAGTACATCCTGTCAGCGTATCTCTTCGTAATGTTTCCTCAGCCTGTGGAAGTCTATGCAACTCAGGCATCCTTATCACCTGCCTTCAGATTGCCTTGGTAGTAAACTACACTACCGTATCGGTGCATAGCTATTTTTATGGAATTTAGTTTGCACATTTTTACTATTTTCTGCTTCAGTTCTGACGTGTACCTAAAAGGCTAACTTCCAAAGTTCATTTCCAGTCATGAATAAAATATCCGAAATTCCGTTCGACGAAAACGTTTCTAAAATGCATGTAGAATCGGATTTTGCATCATGAAACCCCAGATTTAACACGTTCGAAGTTCCCGTGTAAACCGCGCGTGATGTATGACTTAACTTTTTCTATTTTCGCACGGATGAAACGCAGATTCTACAGAATTCAGTCTATTGAGCATTTGACGCCAGCATTTTTTTGGAGCCCATTGTTTCTCCCACGAGTATGACGCGTAGCATCCTTAATGGGATAGGTGTATATTTTCCAATGATATTTTAAAGGATGAAGGATGCTGGATCCCGACGACGTATATTAACTTGTCTATGCCCAACACAAAATACATGAAACGAAGCACAATTTTTTTTTTGACACAACATGCTGACGTTGCCAAATAATTACTTGTGAAATAAATAAAAAATCGGTATGTCGCGAAAAAATCCGGTATTTTCTTTTGAATTAGTGTAATGGATAGATTTGGAGTTGTTTTATTTGCTTGTCATAATACCAGTGATATTTTGGTAATTACTTCAGAATTTCAATGTTATTTGGAAGTTAATTCCAATTTGTGGGAAATATTTTACTTCTGACCGTTCATGAATCGTATATTTTCATACTTGAGGCGTAATTTCATAAAATACTTTATTATGCTCATAAAACAAGAAAAAATCGACTTCACGAAAATTAATCATGTCAACGTAGCGTAAATTATGCTTGAGCTCATCTGACAATGAGGAATCAGACGATAGCTGTGAGTAACTGTAGAACAGCCAGATTTGGATATACCTAGCCCTGCTGAGGAGATGGACGTAAATTTGGAAGTAATTATAGATAATTAGCCCTACTGCAGAGATAATATTATCTAATATTCAACAAATGAATATATCATATGTACCAGCAGCTACGTTCAAGTCATCTGCCCTAATTGGAGAATGATAAAAGTTTGAGTGAAAACCAGATATCTGTTTGAAGGACGATATTTCTCACGTTTACTTAAAACGATGAAAGAAAAAATTATATTGATGAATACGTATACTTTCATAGAAAAAAATCATTTTTATTTAACAGTGTCCCCGGGACGTCCCGATGACAATGCGTATACAGTGCACTATAACTCCAAACACTTATGTGAAAAAACTTGTAATAGTGTAAGCGCATAGTCGCCCTTGAAAGTTACAATGCTCGTCCACATTAATGATTCAGGCGGAAACGATTTGCCTCGTGTTTTGAATGGGTTTTAGTCGTTCCTTAACGTCAACTAGCGTCAATAACATCTGCGCGGCTGAAGCGCTCAATATGAGTAAATATGGATTTCATTGAGTAGGTATACATTATTTTTGATCGCTGGGTTGGTAAAAGTTAAATTTTATCGCATGGTACCTATTTTATTTTATAATTTTATCATCCCTAAATTTTTAGGTTACTTTCTTATTTAAACATTTATTACTACGATTTTATTTCGAGCGTGCTACACAATATACAAAACAAAGAATTTCTGTCATTAAATGTGGAAAGAACGGTGTCCGGTCAAAGAGGATAATGTTGAATAGTCGACGTCAAATATATGTTTACACTTTTGCATCTTATTCCCTTGTAATAGGGCGCAAAATGTATACATATCTTTGACGTTGACTATACATTTCAAGAGCATTCTTCGGCCAGGTGATTGTGCTCATTCTGAGCCTCGAGCGCAAGATAGAATTCTGGATCCGATATAGAAGAGAGAAAATTCGTAATACTTAATCAAACCGATTGAAATTAGGAATCAAGATTCAAGAAGTGATGAAGATAGTTTTGGATTGGATTGGATTTGGTAAAAGACATACATAAAATACCAATTACGAAGATTTTTAGGGGGGTTAGGATAAGTACGCGTCCAGAAATCGTAGAAAGTAAATAAATAACAATTTCACTACACTAAGTGCAATTGCTTTGCACCCTAAGGGCAATTTTCTTACAGATCCTGTACAAGCTCTTATTTTACACAGGAATTTGAACCTTATTGACATTGCCTGTACATACGTAGGGAATTTGTATACTTCGTCTAGTTATAGCGTAGAAGGGTCATTAAATTGGACAACCACGAGGTAGTCAAATTACATTGCTAATGCTATTATATCTGCAGTGGACGCGTTTGAAGCAGCATATACAGGGATGAATGTTTAATCTGCAGTGTAAATAAATATTTTATGTGGAACCAGAAAGCGATCTACTCATAAATATGGTCATTTGCCTATTACTGGCCAGTGGCATTATCCATCAAACACTAGAATTACTATATTTGTTGGTATTTTGATGCAATAAAGTTCCATCAAAATGCATATCCAGAAGTATTAAGAAGAAGATTTTCAAGTATTGTTAATGTCACCTGAATCTGTTCTAAGTTGTAAGTGTAAATATAAAGAAAGAAAATGTTGGTACGTAGTGTAGGACTTAATATTGCAGTCATGTAATGACTTGTCGTTGGGTATAAATCGTATTTTTAATGCCAATCGAAATAAATTCAAATTGCTATTCCTTTACTCATGTTTGGACAAATAAATCATCTTTATCTTTATCTTTAAAACCTTTTACATTCACCGTACCCGTTAATTAAGTGAAATAAAGTAACTGAAAATCTTTTACCAGGAGCTTAGCGGATCTGTTGATTCCTTCTTTTAGTCAATTCGTTAGCCAACTTACAAAAGATTAGCTTGCTCTGCGAGAGCTTTCAGTTTCAGCAACTGCGGTGGATAATAGTATCTCTTAAATTAAGATGTCGGTTTGGCTTTAAACCTATTAAAGTTCCAGGCAACTTAATAACGATTCTTGGTGCTATAAAAAGTACCGGTTTCGATCGCGGGTTCGTTCGCTCACTAAGTTATCGTTACTTTGTTTTAATCAAGTTACTTCCTTGCAGCAAAGGGGGGATTTTTTACATAGATGTTGATATTAATGACATCGCAATCGACAATCGGATTCAATAAATCCATATTATAAATGTGAAAGTGTGTCTGTCTGTTACCACTTCATGCGTAAAATGCTTAAGCGATTTAGACGAAATTTGGTATAGAGATAGTTTGAGTCCCGGGGAAGGACATAGTAATAAGCTCTAATAATAACAACTTTGTGCGCGACAATATTATGGCAGGTGTCCGGACCTCTTTGCAATAGCCCAGTTTCATAATCCACCCATATCTCATCACCATAGACCCAGTTCTCTATCCATTTTACTGACAACAGCCCCATCGCCTGTTGGAACCGGTTCACGGGTATCTACCGATGTACCTGTGAATGGCAGCAGGTGCAGGTGCATTCTAGTCTCTAAAGGGCCTCAACGTGTTGGATCTTTATCCCCATGCACGCCTTCCAAATGACCGGGGTTCGCCCCGTGAATTTCAATCGGAGATACATAATAATAATAATAAACCATTTATCTCAGGCATGTAGTTAATCTAAAGATCCAATTAATTTATTAATTTATTAATAAAGATCCCTTTCAAGTTATGTGTTTAAAAAGTCTGACAAATAGGTAAAAGGACTTGTTAACAACACCGTGTCAACTCCATGTATTTGAAGCAAGCGATCCTGTCTAATTAATAATTCACAAACATTTCGCAACAAATTAAAGGGCTTCGTAGCATTTTAAAAATTAAAGTTGTGCTGTCCTAACGCGCGTTGGAAGCATGACGTAACTACCCCTCCGACCGTTTAACTGACTCTGACACGTATCAGATAGAGAACAGAGAGAGAGAACAGATCAACTTGATGATACCGTATTGTGACTTGTATGCTCATCTATAAATACGAGTATTATACATACTATACCTACTACCTATGCAGAATTACAAAGTGATCCAACTAATAAAAGACGGTGAAAATCGACTTGCCAGATTAGATTACATTGTTACTTTTTACCGTAAGTAAGTCAAGTTTATTATAGGACTTATAAAATCATCACTGACTTCTCGAAAGCCAATAGCACAAAACCGTAACACTTTTCGAAACCGCACGCATTTCAAGAAAGCATCACAATAGACAAGGCGCTCTAGAAACAGCAAACTAGGCCAGTTGGTTCACTTATCTGCACGATATCTCGTGGTTCCGCACCGATTATACTATTAACAATGCACTTTTGTTCGTCCGACAGCTCCCAATGGTCAAAGGTTACTATTTACCTTATTTATAAAGGAGTTTGGCTTAGTGTGAAGTGGGTCGACGTTGTATTATGAAGAGGAAACTGCGGAGTGAATTAATTTTAATGAATGGATGGCACGGGCGGCTGCTTTTTGACTAGGCTCAAGGCTTTGTAAGTAGCATAATTGGGTTGATTTTAGATTTTGGGGTGGACTACGGAATTCTTAATTTTTAAAGGTTTATATTAACCCATTCAGGGCCAAGAATCGCTATGCGCTACGCTCGTAGCCGATGCCGTGGTTTTCCTCGTATGTAGCGGAAAAGCGACTACGGCGCTCTGACGCATATGTGTCGTCATGGGCCCTGAATGTGTTAACCGTGCTAATTCCAGTAAGGTCTTGTTTTCCTATTGATTGGAAGCTCAGATTGCAGTCCCTTTCGTGAAACTAGTGCCTACGCAAATACCTAGGGATTAGGTGCCTAAGCAGATCCCGGGCTTGTAGGTCAGTACCGGGAAAAACGCTAGGAGGATGCTGATATCGACTAAGGCAAGTCAAGGCAAATTTAGTTCGTCAAACCCTGCAACTGTTCAACCGATTGCGCTGAAATTTTGCATACTCATGTAAGTTTGGTGGCAACGCAATATTCTGGCACCACCAACTGATCTGGTGATGAAGGCGGAATGTGGCGATTGAAACCTAAACGACATAAAATAAACTGGTCGTATTTGGGCTGATTGTACTAGTTTTTGGTGACTGTGCCAAAAAAGTACAGTCAACCAAAACTTGTACCAAAAATGAAAGTTATGAAAAAAAACTATTTTTAAACGACTTCAAAAAAAAGGAGGAGGTTCTCAATTCGGTTGTATTTTTTTTTTCAATATTTGTTACCTCAGAACTCCGTCATTGATGAGCCGATTCATAAATTTTTTTTTTGTTGTAAGTATATGCTTCCAGGTGGGTCCCATTTTTTTGAAAATTCAATTGGATGATGGGATCCATGAGGAATTGAGGGAACTCCTCAATTATATTAGGCACGCGTGTAGTGATTTTGGTATCTTCTATTATAACTCGTGTATTTACATCCGGAAATCATAAATTGGTGGAGTGGAATTGATGATGAAGACCACAGATGACTTATGGAATTCCTCAATTATGTACTTAAAAGTACAAATGTACGTCACAGATTCTGATAAGATTCCGTTGAAATAGCAACTAATGAAGTGCCAAGGGTGATCCTTGTGGAATTGAAGGAAGTCCTCAAATATTATCGGGCCACATACAGCGATTGGGTTTTTTTCTATAATAATCAACGCATTTGCTCTCGGAAATCAGTTCATGAGGTAAATTGGAAAAAAAATGTTGTCGTGGCTTGGCGGAGTACTAAATTGAAGTCGGTTAAAACTTTGTTTTTAAAGTAAATTATTGAAGTGAAAATTTAATTAGCGGCGCTGTGCATATTTTGTGATGGGGCAATGTCAGTTTTCACTTCAGCCGGCACTCAGGGAGTGCAACCCGGTCTTTTTTTTATGTAACATCTCAAACAAAGTGATAGTTAAGCCAAGGCACGGCTAATGCCAAATTGTATTATTGGTTTCCAGGTTATGATTTAATATTTTATAACTTTATTCTGGTAAGCAGCACTTGAACGCTTTATTTATGTTTACACGAAGCATATTATAGGCAAAGATAGAGAGAACTTCTTAGTTCTCTGGTGTAACTAAGTCCCCCCTTTGTCTTATTCTTAATTTTCGTAGTACCTATTTTAAAAATGGGTAACTGGTTCATTATGTCTATAACAGCCTTTTTGTGAGCATCTAGACTAGGATTCGGGTCTATATTTCTTTCTCACTCTTACTTATTCTAATTCAAAAATAATCGATTGCAACCCAACCAGAGGCTACCGCGAAACGAAAACGAATTTCGTTCGTGTAACTTTCTCTCTCTGTTGCACTTGCTTAGTTCGAGCGACAGAGAGGGAGATACTCGAACGAAGTTCGTTTCCACTTCGCGGCAGCCCCTTAGAGCAATGTTTTGAACGGCTCTAGCAATAATATTGAAATACAATTTTATTTATCAATGGACACTGACATAGACAACTAAACTGAGCAACTCAAATCAAAATGGCGATTACAAATGGTGCAGTATAGCCCATTGAGCTGATGGATTCGATTTAGTCCAGACTAGTTTAAACTGTGGTAACTATTTACTAATCCAAATAGCTAAGTGGATCAAAGGTGCGTGGGTAGCATCATCTTAAGAAGGTTAAATTGTCAATGAAAATTTCAGCTGTGGTGCTACTATACATATACGTTTGTAGGGGTGTGCATACATCTACACTAATATTATAAAGATGAAAGATTTGATTGTTTGTTTGTCTGTATTGAATAGGCTCCGAAAACTACAGGACCGATTTGAAAAATTCTTTTACCATTAGAAGCCGACATTATCCCTGATGAACATAGGCTTTCTTTTTACCGCGGTAAAATGCTTCATTCCTACGTGAAAACGGGTAATCCGTGCGAAGCCGGGGCGGGCAGTTAGTTATGAAATTTGTGTCTTTACCTTTCAATTATTTTATACAATTATTTTCAACAGTGAAATCGGATAATATATATTGTTGTCTTTTTGTCGGATATATGGTTGTCGTTGTTGTCTATCTGTTCTATATTTAGACTTTTAGTGTGGGTATTCGGTTCCTTTCAAGTAATATAAACTGTAAGGAAAGCTTATAAAAGCACTCACCCTAATTTGAGGAAGATGGGAGTAAATGCCAGCTAATCAAACTTTTGACAGTTTAAACTCTTCACTAATACTTTAAGAATATTTCAATTTTCAAAGTTGGCTATCGCAGTCGGAACAGGTAGGTATCTGAAACAATAAAAAGAATATTACCGTTTATGTTACCGTTTCTTTAACGGGGTATGATGTTATTATTAACTATACTAAAAAATAACGCAGTAAAACAGAAAAATAGGCACACAGCACAAAATATGTCTAAAAACAGGTACTTTATACACGTACAGTTTAAAAAAAATCTATAAGATATTGCTTTCTCTCAATCAAGCTCAATCAACTCTGAATGAATTGTATGTAAACTTTCGTGAATCATATTTTAAATTATACCAACAATAACTGAACTAACTGAAGATGAAATCCTGAAGGAATCAAAACATGTCGCCCGTAGTGATATTAAATACTTAAATTTAACCGATATTAATATCATTTGTACTCGTAATTGTTAAAGGTTATATTTTCTATGCGCTCTACTGAAGCAAGCGACTAGCATATTAACAATGATCATTGCATTAATTCAATCACAATATCGGCATATTAGCAATAGGTGCATTGTCCTTTATCTAAAATGGTTATGTCTGCAATTGTGGTCTAAAGCATACAATTATGGCTGAATCTATAGCGCTTAGTCATGAAGATAATAGCTATTTCAAACGTTTGGACTGTGAATGGAGACCTGTTAGAATAAGCGTACGCGTTCATGGAAACAGTATTGCATGCTCAGTAATTGCACGGTAGAAATGAAAATACTGAAAAATAGGATATCATATGACCTGAAACGTACGTGTTTGCAAACTGTTGGAAGTGGTCACAAATTACTGGTTAGTTTAGGTTAGATACTTAGTTAGATGGGGCTCATTTATATATTTAGCTACATTGTTTATCCCCCTAGCGTCCCGGTTGTGCCCCTCAAGGAGCCCGGGGTCCACTTTGACACAATGTATTTTTCAATCAAGTATTGAAATGTAACGCCCGTTTAATGTTACTAAATGTAAACATGGAACTAACTTCGTGGGAGCTTTTCTTCAATATACATTTTTATAGAAGCTTAAACCGTTGAAGCGATTGAGATAATTTTGGTGTGAAGATAATTTGCATCCCACAAAAAAAATAGTGTGTATCCCGGCAATCATCCCCTGAGGGCGAGAAATAAGGAGTGAACGTTTGTACGGAGCTACGATATAAACGACTTCCACGTGGACGGAGTCGCGTGCAGAAGCTAGTATTTAATAAAAAAATGACAATACAAAATATAATATACACTATCATATGTAATATATATCGCAGATATACAATAAATAAATACTATATTCAACCAATTCACGAGTCATTGGAAAGCCACAACTTCTTCAAATTAATCTTAAGTGACGCAACAGACCGCGACTGTCTTAGCGACAAAGGCAATTCATTCCACAACTTAACAGCGCGCGCGGTAAAAGATCTGGAGTATGTTCGCGTCTTTTTAGACGGTACAGCAAGAGTAAGGTTAGCACTCGACCGCAAGCGGTGGCCACTGCCGTCTGCCATATAATTAAACCGTTCAGAAAGATAAGAGGGGAAATAGGGCTGCACAAAAGTAATGACAGGATATGCAGGTCCCTGCGCCTTCGAATCAGTAACCATCGAAGCTTAGAACGGAATTCAGAGATATGATCATACTTGCGTAGACCAAATATATATCTGATACATACATTTTGTAGGCGCTCCAGCTTACCAAGTAGCTCCTCATTGAGGTCCTGAAACGCAATATCGCCATAGTCCAGAAGAGGAAGCAAAAGAGATTGAGTAAGAGTCAACCTCTGTTACGAAGAGGAAGGAAATTCTAGAGACGCCTTAAGGAGTGAAGGGATCTAAAGATCCTCTGACTCACCTCAGCTATATGGGGTGACCAAGAAAGCATCTGGTCCATGGTGATACCTGAATTCCTGACAGTAGAGGAAAAAGGAATAGAAATTTCATCAAAAAGAATGTCAGGCAGCACAACCTCTGAGAGCTTACTTACATAGTAAGGACTACCAATAAAAATAGCTTGAGATTTCTTCGCATTCATTTGTTAACCAAACTTACACGCCCAGCAGCGTATAGATTCAAGGTTTCGATTGACTTCGGAGATTAATGAGGAGATATCATCTACAGTAGCCACTACATAAATCTGGTCCATGGTGATACCTAAATTCCTGACAGTAGAGGAAAAAGGAATAGAAATTTCATCAAAAGAATGTCATTCACCACTACTTCTGAGAGCTTACTTACATAGTAAGGTAAGGACTACCAATAACAATCGCTTGCGATTTCTTCGCATTCATTTGTTAACCAAACTTCCACGCCCAGCAGCGTATCGATTCAAGGTTTCGATTGACTTCCGAGATTAATGAGGAGATATCATGTACAGTAGCCACTACATAAATCTTTAGGTCATCTGCGTAAAGGTGATATGATGTCGTTAGGGATTCAGTGATACTTTTAAAAACAGAAAACAATAATGGAGAAAACACACCTCCCTGAGGAACGCCAGCGGAGAGTTTCCACCACTCGGACATCTTGTCATCGAATATAACGCGCTGGCGCCTGCTAAAGAGGTAGCTGCGAAACCAGGATAAGGGAGTTTCAGAAAAAGAGAGTGGAGAATACCTAGCCGAATAATAAAATCTACCGTATTAAAAGCACTGCTAAAATCAAGAAGAAGGACAGTAAGCTTTTTGGATTCAACATTGAGACGAATATCATCGGTGACGTTAACTAAAGCGGTGACCGTGCTATGCCCGGGGCGGAATCCGGATTGAGAATAATTAAACAAAGAATTTCTGTTAAGATGTGAAAGGAGACGACGATCAACATAATGTTCAATGAATTATAGAATTATATAAATTCCATTGATGTCGTGTTTTGGGTTTTTGGGCGACTCGAAACTAGAAAAGTAGTTGATTGAATTTTGTTTGATATTCGAACTCACTATTATTTGATTTCATCCCGAAATCCGGGGTTTGCCGAAATAACGTTATCATACATACAAAAACAAAACATAATTAATTCATAACATATTCAGTTAGGAAATTCGATTGTTATCCGTAAATAATTGGACGCTTTTCTAGTTTTAATTACTCCGTCGGTTATACAAGTTTAATGAAATATGGATCCCTCTCTAGAGGATATTTCATTAATCCACTGGAGGGAACTGTCGGATATCTAATTAGGTTTAGGTACACCGAATTTATCCTGTGTGATTACTTGGATTTTCAAATCACGCCTGGAATTTGCTTTGGAATATATAAAAATTACAATTTCGAAGATTCAATTAATTCAAAGTTACACTACTAACCTAGTTAACCTACTTTTGTGTTTGAACTGAGTTTAGATTTTGCTCCAGGAATAAGTAAAGAAGTATTAAGTAGTGAAAAAATAAAACTTTATGTCGTGCAAATTGAAAAAGAAATGTCTGGTCGAATGAACTCAATTAGTGTGATATTATCACATATGTTAATATCACACTAATTGAGCTCATAGGGTGTGTTTTAGGGAATCTGTTGAAGGTGAGATTTGTTGACAGTCATTGTTCGCGTAGAACCCTTCGATAAGCTCATGCACTGGCCCGTGGGTCTTCTAGCGTTAAACTGAACGGGCATTGAAATCCCCAAATATATGGCAAACCACCAACCTTGTACTGGCACGCTCCGACTCTGGTGCTGGCCAGCAACACCACACCTTGGAGAGTCTTTCAAACACCGGAAAACCAACAATTCTGTCCGATATAGCACCGAATGAAATTCCGAAATTATTATCGCAAGACGTGCGTGCGATCAATCCGAGCGAGCTGGGCTATGTGTCACGGAGTAATGTGTGTCTACCCTCCGTTTCGCCGCTAAGCAGTCTACCCTATATTAAAATCATTACAATGCTCGAACAGTCATGTTATGCGTTTTACAAGCAATTAACAACTATTCATCGTATCATTTGATATTTACCGTTAGCTTTTTGGTGTAGGAAAAGCATCGTGAGGAAATAACATACATCTGCGAAGAAATTCAAAGGTGTATGTATGTGAAGTCCCCCGTCCCGGGACAAATGCCCGTTCCCTCTCATCCATGAATGAAACGCTAGGATAATGAATGAATGAAATAATTGTTTTTAAATACTCATTTCATCAAAATAGACTGAGGGATAAGTTAGCTCTGAAAGACCTCGTTTCAAATTAAGCACCTACATGTCCAATAATCTTTTTCTGATTAAACAAGAGTTCTTCCGAAAACAAACAAAATAATTAGTTGAATGGGACAATCATTCTTTAACATTGCTTATGTTATTGTCAACATAATGAAGGATCCTTTAGACGTCAGTTCCACACAAGCCTTAAATCCCTCCAAGATTGTCACAAGGCTGTTGTGTTCAGGAGGGTAGAAAAACACTAATATCAGCAACTAGCAAATGACGAGAAAAAGTGTCCCTTATCACTGTCGTCGGGTGTCACGCCTTGACCGCCCTGAGATAACGCAATCGTTTGGGGAGAAAAATGGACTTAAATATCATAGATGATTTTCATCGACAATGTTCAAAAGAACGATGTATCCCGCTCAGCCGTACCGGAAAAGCAGGCTTCATCCATGGTACGAGAGTTGAGTTTTGTGCCAATCCGAAAATGCGATGAGAGTTTGTGAAATTTTCGTATACGACCAGAGAATTACTTTTAGAAGAAGTTCGCTATTTTGACAAAGGTTGACAAAGCTCATGCCACTCCAATATTTCAGTATAAATTGTGCAATTATATTTCGCAATATAAATAAATAGGTAGTTAAAAACTTAGTAGTAAAGTATTAAATATTATGATAGATAGATCAGGGGGCACGGCAGTGCTGGGACTAAGTCGAGCAAAACAGCGGCACGGCCATACCATTCTTTCTAGGAGCAGTTCAGACCATTTTCGACCCCCCTTATAACTTCGTTGAGGATAAAACTATCTATCTATCTATCTATTCAGCCCGTATCCACCCACTGTTAAGTATAGGCCTCTTCTTTATTACGCCACTCTCCTCGGTCCTGTGCTAATCTCATCCAATGTTTGCCTCCTGTTCGGCAGATATCATCGGTCCATCGAGCTGGTGGTCTGCCCGCTGACCGTTTCGATGACCTTGGCCACCATTCAGTAACCAGTTTTGTCCATCTCCCATCGTTCCTCCTCGCCAAGTGTCCCGCCCACCTTCACTTTAACTGTGTTATTCGTTTGCCGACGTCCGCTACTTTCGTTCGGCGCCGGATTTCAGTGTTTCGGACACGGTCTACAAGGGAGATGCCTAGCATGGCTTTTGTGCAGTACTTTTCTTTACTTATACGTAAGTAAGGGTAGGCAAGACACATTGGTTAAATACCTTTGTCTTAAGGTACTGTGGGGTTTTGGGACATCCGCTAGGTTACTAAACGCAGCCCATCCTAACTGGATTCGTCTAGCGACCTCTTTCCCCTGGGTCTCTTGGCCAAAAGATAAACACTGTCCAAGATATATGTAATCATCCACAAGTTCCACTAGAGAACCACCAACAGTAACATTTTGGTATGTTGGGTGGATGACTTGCCATGATCTTGGTCTTGGACATGTTCATCTTGAGGCCCACCTTTAGAGAAGCTACATGGAGCTCGTCAAGCATGTCTCTTAGGTCTGCAACGTTCTCAGCTAGGAGGATAAGATCATCTGCGAACCTCAAGTGCGATAATTTAATACCATTGATATTGATACCCCTTTCACTCCAGTTTAATGAGGACTCCCTCATCATGTGTTCTAAGACGCTTGTGAAGAGCTTGGGTGAGAGGGTGTCTCCTTGGCGCACCCTCCGATTTAAAGGCACGGGGTTAGTGAGTTCGTGCATACGCACCTGCATGGTTGCGCCCCTGTACAGCTCGAGAAAGGATAAAACTAGAAGCCTGAATTTTCAGTGACCAAGCAGGTTTTTTTTATGTCATAGGAGGCAAACAAGCAATAGTATAAAGAGATATTGTATAAACACTATTTAAAATTTCATTCAATTTGAACCAGTAGTTTAGGAATTATAATTAGTCAAAGTTTCTTGATTTTGTCACTCACTCACTCACTGACTGACTGACCGACCGATCATCAAAACTCAAAGGCAGTTTTATATTAATTATATTTATTTTAATTTTATACAATATTTTGCAATTTCGGACCAGTTTTTAGATAAGTACACCAACTGCATAAATAATCCCATATAAATATATAGGATTACAAAGTTACATATATGCAATGGGACATAGATGGGATGGGTAGATGTTTGGATGTTTGTTACTCAATCACGCTTAAACGGCTTAACCGATTTGGATGAAATTTTACACGAAGATACTTTATAGCTTTGATTAAAATAATAAAGGATATTTTATCCCGGGTCCACGCGGATGAAGTCGCGGGCGGAAGCTAGTACTTAATAATGCTGTCTTATCAATGAATATGGAGAAATTTAATTTAAATTTACCGTCAGCACGAATGCAAGTAACTTTAATCACTGTGATTTTCAGCGTTTGGCGAAATGTCTCCATCGAGCATACTTAACCAACTCACTAAGTAATTGTTGTTACAAATGTGTTCAAACTGAATTCTGTGCTGAAATGCTGCAATGAAGAGTACGCTAACCATCTCTCTATTTCGACAGCCAATAGACATTCCTTCCAATATATAATGCGAGTATGTAGATATAAGTACAGCATTTTTGGCTTGTGTTCAAGTCTGCTTATACCTATTGAAACCGTATTTTTTTAAATGATTAAATTGTTGTTTGATATTTAACTACGCTCTAACTAACGGTTTTGCCCTAGTTCCTTCTGCGGTTCTGTCGCTTTTAAAATTATTGATCAATAAGTACATAACATTATCATATTAAGTCAATCCCCCATAAATAACTAAGATACACGTATCAGTGCTACATAGTCTATAAATTTGTTAGTAAAACAATGAAACAGACGTGAACTATTCACAAAGGAAGCACAACAATACACCATTTGTATTATGCGTATCAGAATTCAGTGTTCGATGCTCATGCATACTTTATGGCTCACTTGCTTTAAGCTAGATAGTTGTGGAATAATGTTTCGAACATTGATTATACTAACGGTAGCGTCTGTGCTGCGAATGCGATACGAGATTTCACTAACTTGGTGATTTCTTGTTTGCCCGCTTTGGGCTGACGGGTTGCCGAGCGAAACACCCTAGACTTTACTTAACTTCGAATTTCAGTGTTAAGTAATTGAGTCAAGCGTTATTTTGCGGAATTCCCCTGAAAACAGGAGTGCAATATTATTTCGCTAAATATAATTTCAGTGACTTATCATTATCATCATCATATCAGCCGAAAGACGTCCACTGCTGGACATAGGCCTCCCCCAAAGAGTGCCACAATGACCGGTCCTCCTGCGCCACCCGCATCCAGTGGTCTCCTGCGACCTTTACCAGGTCAGCAGTCCACCTTGTGGGGGGCCTACCCACGCTGCGCCTTCCGGTGAGTGGTCGCTCGAGAGTGCCTAGTTACGTAATATTCTTGAGTTATAGTTAACTACGAAAACTACTCTTCTTCGTTACTTAGGTAGGTACGGTTCAGGAACCGTGCTCTCCGTCTGTGACTACCGAGTCACATCATACGTTCAACGGACCACAGTTTTAGTAAGTTTGTTCCTAGTAACACTACGAAAAAGTACCATCATGCAGTGTAGAATTGTAAAAGCGATACATTTTATTGAAATACAACGATAGAACCCGTTCGTACGCGAAGGTTACGTTAGCTTTTTAGGACTAAAAAAAACATCGCTTGGTCTAAGGTTAACTTCGGTTTTGTACAACAGTTATGAAAGATTTGTACAACAGCTATAAAAAAGATGCCATAAAACTTAGTACCTCGTACAAGAGCTACAGGGGATCAAACGCTAACATACCTACTCGCCTAACACAACCTTGATTTTCCAATACAGATAGTGCAATGACGTAACAAAGCTTTTAGTATATCAAAGTGCATTAGCTCAGGTTGAACAATGTTTGAGATTTATCATGTGCATTTCCAAATCTCAAACACTCGGCTAAAATTAATATTGGACGTGTATTTATAAGCAAATGTATGTTAAGGATTTCCGACGGCATGGGCTTGGTGCGTTGATCCTATAGGGGCCTATTTGGCTGTACCTATGTGGAATTGTAATATTGATGCTGTTCTTTGATTGTCAACATTTACTAGCGGCGCCGACAGCGCGAACGTTGTCTCGCAGAAAGTCCCCACTTATTCGTGCTTTGCACTTTATAAACTCGTTGCTTGAATCAGCACCAAACTGTGATATATTTACTAGCCGATGGATAGATGTGTGTGATGAATGTTTGACGTTCTGCGAGAAGATGGATGCACGACCGTCTTCTGTGTTATAATAATAATAATTTGTTTCTTTTGTGTATATTTGTATATATCTTTTTTTTTCACAGTGCTTTGGTGTTACTGTCATGCTGTGAAATGTATGGGAAAATAAATAAATAATTAAATAAATAAATTGCTGATATTCAATGCGAGCGCTCGTACATAAAACATGTGTGAGTCCACCTCGCATTGATAAACATGTTTGAGAAGTATTTGATATAGGGGGACATATCCCTTCTGTCATGTATCATGGGCACATGTCCCCTTCTCTCAATTGTCGCGGAGGGAATACCGGCCTAACCGGCCAGTTGAGCTGGCACTAAAGATGCCGCGACACGATGCGAGAAATGAAAATCTAACCACCTCTTTCGAAATTACAGAGTGTGAGTGAGTAAAAGAGTCGCTAAATCGCGCGCGACGCGACTTGGCAGCAAGTTGTGTCTCTTTGTTTATGTACTCTTATGTTTCAAACAGAGGGTCATTGTTTTGGTCGCTGTATCGATCTAATTCAGTCCGCTTTGTTCTGTCAGCCGTTTTCACGACCGTGCCTAACGCGCCGATGCTTAATCCCAATGTACTCGTAATTTAAAATAGATTAAACACTGGGTAACGTTCAAGTGAGCTGGAGATCCATTTGCCTCGACATATTTGATATTGTTTTAGTTTAATTCATTTGCTGTGCGCACTCGTTTTGGCGAGCGAGGAAATATCGTCCTTACATCCACCCAGACAAATAAAGAAGGGGTCAATTTCAGTGATACATTTCAAACGATTTGATTTCAATGTGTTTCGCGCTTGCACTCCCACGTGCCCGGAGTCAACGGGTCAGAGCAAGAGTGCTCAAGTTTCTTTATCATGATTTATACTTCGTTAATAAAGTAGTACTTTCCTTTTCACTAACTTACCAATTTAAAATGCTTACTTAGCAACTATGATTTTCGTACTTGAAATTGAACCAGTATGAAATATTTGCACGGACGTTATTTGACATCTGAAGCGTTTAGTATGACATCCATATCGCTTTTAAGACATTAAAGGAGGTCTCCGACAAGGTGCAAGCGAGACATCCTAAGCGCTCGCTTTTTCCAGCACGGTTATCACAATACGGCGCGCGAGCTGTCTCGCAGTGAGATAGACTATCCATCCCTTTTCAATTAGAACATAAAGAAAGAGATGGATGGTCTGTCTCGCCGTGACACAGCTTCCGCGCTGTGATTATATCAGTGCAATATGTAAATGAATTGAGTTATAATCAATTTAGTGTTAGTCACACTCGTTTTCCCGACAAGTTCCGCTTGTCGCGCGGGTTATCAATGTAGCGGCCAGTTAGCCGACACACTATGAAGTTGCAGGTACGGTAAGCACGGTAAACAGTAGTTGCAGTTGATGCTTGACGTTGAAGCTAGTTGTAGTTAGTTGAAGTTGTAGTTAGTTGAAGTGGTAGTTGCTTGTAGTTGAAGTTCGTTGTAGTTAGTTGATGCTTGACGTTATACTTGAAGATCTTGGTAGTTAGCTCGCCTGATTCGTTCCACCCTCGACGACTGTAGTTACGCTAGTTCACCCCGAAGTCCTTGTCCACAGGTAACTAATGCTTCTGCACTCTAAATACGATATATGCGCTTTCTCAATTCACTGGTGGAACCCGCTTGTGGGAAGCCAGCAAACCGATTCGCTATCGCAATAAAGTAACAAAAACACTAAATACCTCTTGTTGCTATCGAAGGACCTGGAGAGGTTCGAAGGACCATTTAATATAGCGGCCAGTTAGCCGACACACTATGAAGTTGCAGGTGGTCTGGTGATGAGCAGCACGGTAAACAGCAGTTGCAGTTAGAATATTGTATAATCAAATTGGTTTCAATTCATTCGTTAAAAATCGAATAGAACCGTAGTAGATAAGCCTTTAAGCCTTTCCTTTTTACGAGTATTTCCCAGCCAGCCATCATTCGTCACCGATCACAGTAATCCGAATCGTGTCAAAGGACGCGACGGAGCGGAAATCTTGCGGACTCAGTGACTGTTGCGATGAGCAGTCATTGATTAAATGTCGAACCCTTGACTACGTTAAATATGAACTGGAAATATTTAATGTTAATATTTATGGCTAAAAATAACTAACTAATTAACTGTAATGGCTCAGCGACCACGACACGAGTTGTCGCCATTTGTCCAGATCTTGTGTTATTTTTCGCCAGTTTGTGGCTTGAAGAACACGCAGGTCTGATTCAACAACCATGATTTCACGTTTAACAGATAGAAGAAAAAATATATGTTGTAGGAACATACACGTGTGGGTTATTCTCAAAAAAGTGGCACCGCCACCTGCCATCAAGTTTATGTTAGAATTTTTTTTTTATAGTGCGACATTTTTACGACTGAATCACCAATACATGTTAAAAGACATTTTTTGAACAGAGGCCAGTTGCTACGAAATCAATTCGATGCATTTACTAACCACAAAATCAGTTTATAACTGCTGTTTGTCGTTTACCGGCGGTGTCCCAATGCCGCGGAGTCCAGTTTCGTGTTAAATAAAATGTCGATATTACCTACGTAACTTAATTCAAGTACCATATTTCATTTCGATATATTATCAATATTTAAAATTATAGTTTGGAATAACGATATTAGTCTTTTGTTTCGAGTTATTTGCCTTTGAAGTTTGTCCACCGCAGTTTAGGTCGCTTATCTGTCATACGCCAAACGCGATCGCTGTGCGAGTACTTCTTCCTCTCGTGTGCCCCACCCGGCATGAATCGAGACCTTCAGTCACCAGCTAACACATGTTAGAGTAAAATGTCTTTATTGTTCCCCTTGCAAAGATTATGAACATAAACATTACGCGAGCGGGAGTTTGTAATGGGTAAGTAATCGTTATTCTGTCTTCCATATTTGGGTTGTTATGTGAACTAATGCAACGAAATTAAGTCATAGGACGTAAATAGTGGCTTACTTGTATATGCATAGATATGCAATACAAAAACGAAATACTTTGTTTTTAATGTTGATATAACTGTTATTTTATCCATCACCTGCATGTCGAACCTGTCAAATGAAAAAAGGAGAATGACACTTACGACAGGTGAAGGATCATTATTTGAAAACACATTGTAAACCATACATTTTCATGTCCCTGATATATATTTGGTAAAATATACTAAAAGAAGAGACATTTTTATGTTATTTTAGGCAACCTTTCATCAAACTAATGCAGTTTTACATACATTTCTATAACGGTTTCTGCACGCATGAGCTTAAAATTAATTTTACTGTCTGATCTATAAATAACAGCAAAATATCATTATCGTTACATGGATGGACTATTTACGAGTTCCCGCTTAAACTGGACCCCAACGCAGTAAAATGGCTCACTGTGTTCTTCTCTAACATTCTCCACTCGAACAAATGTCCCGGGTTATTTTAAGTGTCAAAGGAAGAAGTGAGGAAGAAGCTTCATGTCACCGCCCAATTGCGCTGCTTAGCAATTGCTCAAACTACCAGAGAGTGTAATATACAAAAAGATAGTCCCGCTCATAGATCGAGTGGTACCAGAGGAACAGGCAGGTTTCAGAACCGAGCAGAGCTGCACGGACCAGGACCTAGCTCTGACCACGCACGTTGAAAACGGCTTCCAAAAAGGACTATTTCCGGTGCGGTGCTTGTGGACCTCACCGCAGCTTACGACACTGTATGAGGAGATGGATTGCTCTGCAAACTGCTATCGACTGTGCCTAACTTGACCATCGTAAAGCTGTTATCCAACATGTTCTCCCAGCGGCGATTTAGTGTACACTTCGGCTCAAAGGGCAGCAATACCAGAACGTGAGTAATGGTCTGCCTCAAGGATCCGTGTTGGCGCCCTGTTCAACCTGTATATCCACGTCTCTGATACCGCTGCCGGGAAATTTATCTACTCTGACGATATATGTGTCGGATTTCAAAAACCTGGAAGCTATGTTATCAGGTGATATGGAGCTACTGGCCAGGTACTGTCGAATATGGCGACTTACACTCAGCGCAAGTAAGATAGAGGCGTGCTGTTTCCACTTGGATAACCGGTGCGCCACGCAGGAGCTCATAGTCAATGTATAGGGAACTACAATGAGACACAACTTCTTCCAAAAATACCTCGGCATCACTCTAGACCGCTCTCTGACCTACAAAAATCACCTTACCGGTGTGGCTCGCAAACTCCAGACCCGAAATAACATCATCCAGAAACTGAGCGGAACGTCATAGGGAGCATGCGCAGACGTGCTGCGCACCACGGCGCTGTCTCTGGTGTACTCGACTGCAAAATTATCCGCACCGGTCTGGCCACGGTCCACACCACCAGAGTTGACGTTGAGCTGAAATAGGCCATGCGACTTATCTCCGGCACGCTCCAATCTTCTCCTTGCCACTGGCTTCCAGTACTGTCAAGAATCGCTCTATCGGACTTACGTAGGAATGTCGCCCTGTTACAAGAAGTAGCGAAGATCCAGAAGAACCCGAGCCTCCTGATTCATACTAAGTTTATGAATCCCACTACTGAACGCCTAAATTCCAGGAACATTGGGCTCCACAATTACACCAGGCTCCTGTATAGAAGGGTTCCATCTCTCAAGACGGGACTAGCATTAACCGACTCCGTACTGGCCACGGTCGCTGCGCTCACTATAAACACCGTTGCGGATGGGTGGAAACCACAACTTGCTCCTGCGGTGCCGAAGAACAAACAATTCGTCACATAATCCAGGATTGCCCCATAACGCGCTATGCCGGTGGACCTCCAGAAGACCTGATCGCTTAGCGACAAGGCCATCAAGTGGTTGACGGACCTAAAAAGTAATTTATAGTTGTACATAACATAATGTTTCTGTTTTTAATGCCATACGATTAAATTAAACTTCTCCTCATACTAAATGAATAGCCAATTTTATCTGCTTTCCAATGGTATATAATTAAACATACCAGCATAGTACATTTTTTTCTACCGCAGATCAACACATCTTTTTTTTTCCGAAATACCCTGGGCACTGTGGGGTTTTGAGCTTGTGGGTGGCGGTCGCTTGACGGGTTAAACTACTAACCTGCTCTCATTGACGTTAACCTGCAAAAAGTTTCATATTAATTTGTACCAGTGTCTCACTAACCTGTGCCTATTGTCGATAACGTGGTTACAATCTGTCTTTCACCTGACATCGAGGTCGTTCACCTGTCAACTCCATAATTTCAAACGCCTGTATCTTCCAAAATTATGGAATAAATATCTTCCCTCCGCATGTGCACGGTTACTTTAATAGAGCTTTGGCGATCCTAATAAAAAAAATGCAAAATCGCAATATTTTTGAAAAAATGCAAAAGTGAATCCGCGGTGCCACTTTTTTGAGAATAAGCCGTGTAATTCAGATTTCTAAACATGTCGATCTCTGTTTATATGTTTAGTCTCTTAACTTTTTCTTTACTGTATGTTTTCATATTCTTATAAATCAATTGTTTTACGTCTTTTTATTTTAACGCACGCGCTGACGTATATGGATGAATAAAAAATAAAGCCTACTAAGCCAGTCATAAAAACAAGACATCAAAGCCTTTGCGCCTTTACAGCATTCTTTATATAAACGCAATAAATAATAAAAATATGGAATTGCCCCTTCCTTTCATTTACTATTCATCCAATAAAGCGCTCGACATATTATCTTATTTACAAAGTATTTTCCTCGAGCAGCAATGTAATGCTAACGTTTATTTATTTATTTATTCGTATCGCTGTTCGTTCGGCTTTCATTTATTTGACACTAATATATTACGTTGTCGCCGAGCCGAAATCATTTATACAAATTAAGATATAATTTTAACGAAACATATCAAATTAAGTTACTTAGGGTTATCAAGCATATAAAATGTAGGTTTATATAGCAGATACGTACTGTAGATGTGGTGTCGTGTGGTGTCGGGTTAGAATAGCATCACCCCATTTCTTTCTGTGGGTGTCGTAAGAGTCGTACTAAGGGAACAGGGTCGAAGTGTGTTGTGGGCGATGGGCTAGCAACCTATCACTGCAATATCACATTTTGTCGATCTTTTATACCCACATTTATGCTAAAAGTGGCGCTGGAACATACGTTTCATGTGCTCTGCCTACCCCTTTTGGCAATAAAGGCGTGAATGTATGAATGTATGTATGTATGTACTGTAGATATACAGCATCTTCACATCAGCATGTAAAAACGCAAAATACTTTGTCAAGCCATCCCATTTGTTTTGATCGTGAACATCAATCAGAATGCCAATTTTAATGGCTTCGGATGATTCACCATTAAAAATCGTTAGAAAATATTCATCAATTAGCATCCTTAATAGAAGAAAGTCGTATCAGACAAGTCGTATCAGTAAGTTGAGACTGTTTTACTAAGGGGAGAGTGGAGGGTGTACGTGGTTTCACGCGATGGTTGCTTTTAGCGGTGTAATGTACACGAGCTGGTTAGCGTCCGGAGTGGCTGATACTTTCACTCGAGAAAATGTGCAACGAAACAGCAAAACTACAGTAGAATGGTATAAACTTCTGATTAAACGCAGAATTATTTTTATCAAGGGTTCATCCCCCAAGGGCCGTTACATGTGGATTGCGGAGTCAGATTGCAGTTTTGATGCAGCTATGCCAAGTGCAAAATAATTGCATTCCAACTGCACATTAGCAACGAGAAAGAGGTTGGTAAAATAGGAGTTGGATTTAGTATGTGTGTGCGAATAGAATTCTTAAATTATTGATTATTAGATTATTGATATTAGATCAAGGAGTAAGAAAGTCTCAGATTCAGCCTAGACAAGATAGAGTATATGCACACGCGAAGATGCGGGGGGTTGGGGTCTAGCAGAAACAGTCTTAATGTGGATGGAACTACCTATAAAGGCTTAGCAAAATTTAAGTACCTTGGATGCACAGTGACGGATACCAACCAAAGCCTGGAGGAAATAAACGGCAGATCTCCACAGAATATTAGTTTCCAAACTCATAAGCAGAAGAACCAAGATCAGGGTCTACAAGACTGCTATAAGACCAATCCTGACGGATGGTTGCGAAGCTTGGACACTGACCTTGAAGAAGGAGAACAAGCTTTTAGTGGCAGAGTGGAAGATCTTTAGTTAGATTCTGGGATCTATAACGAGAGGAGGAAAAATTAGGAAGTGGAAGCATTGGTGGCCGAGCCCAACATTATCGGGGAGAGCAAACCTGCTCGACTACGCTGGCTCGGCCAGGTCCAGAGAATGGGGGAGGAACGTGCCGCCAAAATAGTGTACCTGGGGCGCCTAAACAGTGGACGCCCAGTCGGCCGACTAAACCAAAGTATTGCTGGATAGACGAAGTCCATAAAGACCTGTGCCAGCTTCAAACTGCCGATCATGATTGGCGACAGGCTACCTAGGACAGAGCACAGCGCCAGGGCGTGTCTTAAGGCCTCCACCCACCGAACGCGTGTCGTGCGCGGTTGAAGCGGTATATTCACACCGCAAGCGGGCGGCGTGTAGCAACGCGTGTGCAGCGCGGGCCCGCCGCGTCATGTCTCTCTCTCTGTGTTGGTAGCGACCAACACATTTGATAAGTATCTCACTATCTCTATCACACTCAGCAGCGCGGCAGCTGCGCGGGCACGCGCGGGCTCGCCGCGTCAGTGACGCGTTAGCAACGCGTGTACAGCGCGGCATATCTCTCTCACTACCAACACATTTAATATGTATCTCACTATCTCTATCACACTCAGCTGCGCAGCAGCTGCGCGGGCCGAGTTGTAACTTTAGCCCGCGCGGGTCCGCGTTCGGACCGCGTTCGATGTGTGTTTGAAGTGTAGTTTCAATGCTTTTCAACTAGCGCGGGCCCGCGCAGCACACGTGCCGTGCATGACACGCGTTCGGTGGGTCTCCACCCACCGAACGCGTGCCTCCGCCTTTAGTGTCGGAGCCCAAGATCCACTTCGGGTCACTGAGCCAGCGTAGTAAGTATGATTAGAAAAATATATTAAAATTGTGAAAGTTAAGACACTTGTTCATTAAGGGCATTAATCATGCATTAAGGGCTGAACGGATTTAGATACATTTGGATAGTTTTAATTGGTTAAAGTTGATAGGGAAGTCAAAAACCACTGTAGCCGACCGGTTACACCGGCTTATGCCAAATCTTGGGATTACGTGCCAAAACAGACCCCAGGCTTCTTCAAACCGGAAAAACGCTAGGAGGATGGTGTAAATTGGTAAGAAATTTCAGTTCGATAAAATCATAGGCAAAAAGGTCGATAAATAAGAATTAGGAATAATAAAAATGATATCAGGATCATATTCTAAGTACAACAACCACATACGAATGGTGGAGCCAAACTCGCCCCTGACTGGTTATACAATAGATATACATATTATTTGCTACATACACACATAGGTATACATATTTTTTACGTTGCTGGAGCCTGCTGGATGCGGGTGGCGCAGGACCGGTCACTTTGGCACTCCTTGGGGGAGGCCTATGTCCAGCAGTAGACGTCTTTCGGCTGATATGATGATTATATTGATTTAAACTTTCACGATTCTCACACATTATTTATACTAAACAAACATTATTAATACGTGAAGCCGTTGAAATCAGAAAACATCGTAATTTCAACCGGGATGACGGTTTTAAGATTTCATCTTCGTGGAATCTGTCATAAGTAAATGCTAGTCAAAAAACGTCCGTTATATCACCGGACATTATTAGTGTTGTGTGTCGGCCGGGTGACAACCCTAGTGTACAAGTGGTTAATAAAGACCAAATGCGGGTAGTTCGGAAAACCCGCACAGCAAGAAGATGTTGATACCCGCTCAAGCCAGTTGTCCCGTGACCATGGATGTTGCAACACATCTGAAAGGTCGGGAGACCTCAGTGAGGTAAACAAATAATTTAATTATACGCGATTAAGTCCCGTTTAGAATAAATAATGATATGATGATTATTTGCTATACGCAGATGGTACGAAATTGGAAATATAATATTCACTTGCTGAGGGTTGCAAGTCTGCCATTGCCATTTTTCGGGCGAATTTAATGACGTGTATTTTTCTCGAGACTTATTCAATAAGCTAAACGTTTGTATACGAAAAGCTCTATACGGAGTCTCTAACATTGTATGTGTTGTCCTGGGAAATGAGAAAGTATTTTTGGTATTTTTTGAGTTGACTGAATTGGGTAATTAGTAAGATATTGTCATGTAAAGTAATTCCGTCTAGATATTTCTACTGCTGAGTCAACAATAAGAGCGAAGTTCCTATCATGAAAAAGTCGAACAGATTAAAGCGTTGAGTGGTTGAACATAGTACAAACGACAACACTGTTAACTGACCATCCTGTGTTTATATAGAACCTTATTACAATGCGCTTAAGGTGCACCGATGGGCAGTCAGCTGTGATGTCGATAGTACGTACATTTTTTGCGTTCGGAACTAGTAATACATACTAATACTGGCGAGATATGAAATATATGTTTTGGTCCTGGCTATTAACTATTTGTGTGCCGAGTTTTATCCAAATGTATTTAGTCGTGCTGGCTTGATTTTGTGAGAAACAACCAAACATTCACATTTATAATAGTATATTAAACATATAGTTATAATAATAAATATTTGTGTTTACCAGTAAACACATTTTCGCCGATCGTAAAACCTTTGATCCATTTTACTGCAAAAGTGCCTTAGCAAAAGCACTTAAATACCAATAATATAAAGTATTTATTCATACTTTATGGTATCAATAATACAGCCCACGATAAATACTTTGATCAAGCCCTCTAAAGCGACAAATGAATAAGGGTTCCAGCCCTTTCAGTCATAAATAACATAACAATGAAGCATCTTCTACACATTTGTTACATTTTTGGTCTGAGAGATTGAATAATCTGACCTATTATACCTCTCTATTTGGGGACTTTTATTGAATTCCGAAGGATGGAATCTTCGAATTGCGTGAAATATGGGATCTTATTGGATTTAAATGCCCCTGTTGACAGTTCTGTGGCGTGGGGAAAATGGCATTATTTTTTACAAGGGTATAGATGTATGTATGGTGTGTATTAGGGCCATACACATATTAAGGCTAGTTATAATTGGTATTTTCTGATACCTATCTTTTATTTAGCTTAGCTCAGGGATATATATTCGTACAAGCGTTTTTGTTTTATGTTAACCCTAATGTGTATTGAATGTATTACTGCATGACATTTTATTTCGCAGTTTTTTTGCGTTTTGGATTGACACCGACGAAAACCATAAATTCACGATACATTACTGTTTAATTTCTTACATAACTATCATATTTTTTTCCGAAAAGTACGAACTAAACGGTTTGGCGAAAAGTAATTTGCTACGAAAAAGAGTACGTACCTAAATTGTCATTCCTTCTTATTCAAACTATTTATAATTGTTTCTGGCTTTAAATACATTTGTATTACCGTTACAAAATCTTTACCGGTACGTTTTGAACTAAATTTCAGATCGTTTTGCTAAAGCGAGAATTGACCCACCTGCACCGGTTGCTTCATACCAAAAGTGCTACGGTGCTACGGTGTGGGCTCTATGCTACGTCGTAGCACAATGTTCACGGCGTAGCAAGGTCTACGCCACACCAAGGTTTACGTCGTACCTAAGTTAGCGTCACACATCAGCTCATCGCTAAATCTCTCCTAAGAAATAAGTGAGCCTTTCTTAGAACGTTTCTGCAAAATAAAAAAGTCAGGCATTTGATTTTTTCAACATATTTTGTAATCAAAGTTTTTAAGTTGTTTTATAATGAACCCTTAATACTTTCACTGCCAGAGACCCGCCTAGCGGACGCCTACGCCTAGTCACTTTCTCCTTTATACGAGGAAAACCACGGCATCAGGTACGACCGTAGCGCGTAGTGATTCTTGGCAGTGAATGTGTTAATATATTTGATAATTAAATAAGGTTGTCAATTTCAAAGTTACCCAAGATAATTTATCAGAAACTAGGTACAAAAAACTAGGTAACAAAGCAAAAAAAAAGTAACATGCTCAAATAATGTAAATACGGAATAAGGAATAGTTTTCGGCGACCGACTGTTCTGTGATGACAAATTTTGTAGAATTTTATCTAAATACCGACCTCATATAATACAACCCTTGTATTATTTAAGGAGATGGAAGTTTACTACCCTTGAGAACTATATTAACACATTCACTGCCAGGAACCCGTCTAGTGGTTGCCTACGCCGTAGGTACTTTCCGCTGCTTAACGGGAAAACCACGGGATCGGCTACTAGCGTAGCGCGTGTGTGGCAGTGAATGTGTTAACACTTTCACCGCCAAGAATCGCTACGTGCTATGCTACGGCGCGGAATGCGCTTGCGGCGTAGGCGCCCGCTACGCGGTTTCCTGGCAGTGAAAGTGTTAACTGTCACAGTGACATGTCAGTAAATTTAATACATGTAAACTTTGCCGTCGTGATATAAAACAATCCGACTCAATTTATTTTAGCAGTATAATTAACTTGATCAATACCGGGGCTATAATTTGAGTACATTTTACAACTAACTAGGAATAAAACTTGTACTGAGGACTGAAGGCGGTTTAGACTACATCGATCTTCTATCTAGAAGTTGATGAAAGTCATTTTGGAACATCATTTCCAAATACGGAATCTATAGCAAAATCTATAATGGAATCCAAAAGATCCAATACTAGAATCGACTGCTACGCTACAACCGGCAACCCAGCGTTCTAGTCTCAACGTAATAAATATCACCCTACTTGGAAAATAGGGGAAACGTTACGCCACATTATTTCACCAGCCCTGGCACTGGCGTGGAGTGCAACTTACGGTCGTATTCTGAGCAGTAAGTCACATCCTTACGATGTTGAGAGGCTCTCGTATAAACTTGTCACCAATGGACTTTGCTAAGTATATAAACAAACCGCCATATTGAAATTGTCTCTGAATGATGAATTTACTAGTGACGGGGAAGACTCTTACTGTACTCTTTTATGTCAAAACATATCGAATATTAAGATATTGAAAGTAAAAAATATAAAATAAGGAAACTCCAGGTCTAACATGTAAGCGATAGTTTAAGAATTAATTTCTGTAAACGACTGTTTGTTTCTTAATTAAATTAATAAAAAATAAATTTAAAAAAACAGGTAGGTATTTTTATTTTTTTTAACCACTTTACCCACTGATAAAACACTACGATTCTTTACCCACTGATAAAACTACCGCGTAGTGTACTCAACCGCGATGGCAGGTACAGAGTTGGGTAGTGTGTAGCGGCTTTACAATATCACCAACTTTACTCACAACACTACCCATCATAGACAATTGTAGAATTTAAAAGAAACAAAAATGTCATTCCATCATGTCATACTAACCTAACTTATGAAACAATTTTAAACTTTTAATGAAATATCCAAGATTCATTTATACATGTTATGGTTTTGTATTTTACGGTAACGACCGGTTCAATAGTGTATAGTTTCAGTGGTGTTTGATAAGGTGATGTGAAAATTCAAGGAGAAACAGTGACAAAACAAAGTTACGCCCTTTGTTTACATACTTAGCAAAGTCCATTGATGACAAGTATAAGTTTTACCGAAACAAAACGTTACGACCGCGTTCGCGTTTAGCTGTCAAATCCCATACTAATTGAGGGTAAAACGCAAACGCGATCGTAAAGTTTTGTTTCGGTAAAACTTAAACTAGAGCCTCTGAGCTGGAGGGGACAGAAACGGGCGAGCGAGCGAACGAGTGATTGTATCCACACTTGACCCAAAATCTATCGAAAATGTTGAATGTCGGAAGTTCCGCATAACTTTAATACGTAACGCAAATTATTGAGGGCACCGTGTTAAACCTCCGGAATTTGGGCTCCGGGGCGTGTCAAAATATAATAACAGATACATACTGTAATCGCAAGATATTTTACAAAATATACTAAAACAAATTCTCATATAAATTATAAAGAAAAAAATATTCATAACGCGGCAGGTCGTGCCAAAATGCTGTGCTTAGTCCTATTTTGACACATATTTTTAGTTAACATTTTTTATGTGTTAAAAATATAGTTTATTCTCATCATCATCATATCAGCCGAGAGCCGTCCACTGCTGGACATAGGCCTCCCCCAATGACCGGTCCTGCGCCACCCGCATCCAGCGGACTCCCGCAACCTTTACCAGGTCATCAATCCACCTTGTGGGAGGAGGGGGGTAACCCACGCGCGCGCTGGCAGGGTAAAAAATTCAAAATGCAATATGGTACTAAAAATATGTATTAAAATGCAATATAGTTCCAATAGCGTAATTTTATTGACGTGTTGCTAGTTATCAACAACAAATTAGGTTTATTGTTTTGTCTGTCCCGCCACCACAACCGGCTTCACATAATCGCACGACGGCATTGGCGTGTATTAATTTAGCGCGTATTTCCAATATCTTTGGCAAAGTCCATATAGTCAGCTAAAAGCCGAATAAATCTAGATTGTATCTGACCTAGCAATATCTCGCATCCCAGGCGTGACTAGGACAATTCCCCACGACAGCCTGCAATTTTTTTTATGTCACCAACGTTTATACACCGCTATCACCCCACACTAAAAACAGTATGTATGCACTTGCCCCGAACATACTTATGACCTTTTCTACCCAAGCTGCTTGGACGTAACGCTGTTCACGTAATAACAAGAACACCCTAAAGATGTTCTAGCCCAAGACACTCGAGAATTTCATCCTTTTGTCACAAAACAAGTGAAAAGCTGTTAGGCGAAGTTTTAATTCGTTTTCAATCTTTTGTATGTCTACATGATAAACCATAAAATCTTTTTAAAAGATTGTACCAGAATAAAAGTTGTTGAGTTGAGAACTAAATTTGTTCATTGACTAGACACGGGCTGATTTAGAAACTTAAAATTATGAATGAAATATTTACACGAACTTGTTTCAACATCAATTTCGGAGGATTTTAATTTATAAGAAATCTAACATTGCAGTATTCTAATATATTTCTTCATTGGCTCTTCAACGTTTTTTTCCGTAGTAGTTATAATATACGGCCCAATATAAGATTGTCTTATAAGCTTTCCTTAAGGCGATAATTCTGGTACAGAATGGTAACTTCACTGATGATCTGCCATTATGTCGCATATGTATGATATTTAAACATTTTACAAAATAACAGGAGAACTTGAGATGTCAAAAAATAGCTCCAGTAATCAATAATCATCCTAATTCAAGTAAGCAGTAAAAGAAATATACAAACTTATCCTTAAAAGTGATGGAATTATATAATAATCTTGCCGTAAAAATAAAGCGAGTCGTTCGAATTTTACAGCCCCACTATTCGAGGAATATCCTGCTCGGCTATCACAACACGGCGCGCGAGCTCTCTCGATTTTTATTCTCTTTCTGTTTTCTAATAAGAGAGGGACGGATAGTGCGAGAAAAATCGAGAGCTCGCGCGCCGTCGTGTGGTAGCCGTGCAGGTTGCTTTATAAAGTAAAGGTCGATTGATATCATACAAGCTGTGTACTCTAGTCATTCAATCACATTACATAATAAACGAAAAAACTTCCACATGTTAGTCGCCATTGATGAGTGACGGCATTCAAAGCTTAAACATACATTCACATGATTTTATTAAATAAATGTTTACTCAAACGTGATGTGTACCGTCAGAATGAATGTCATATTGGCCCCAATATGAGCTTGCGGAAAAAGAAAAACCAACTCCGCGTATGCCCTTTGAATGGCAGACCTCACGTTTTGAATTCGGAATTGTAAAAAAGAACGAGCAAATATAAGTTGCCAGTATGTACGTTCCTAATGGAACGGTTTACCACGCCTCAGTGGAACTAAGAAGGTAAACGGGAGGCAACCTTTCAAAAACAATATTTCTTTCCAGTGGAGATATTGGCAGTTGCTGGATTCGATTATCGATGTTTATTTGCCAAATGATTTCGGGGACCGAGATCGTTGTGTTGTCTTTCCATTTGGAAAAATCTGTTGGGAATTGCCCTTTTGGTTCAATGTGATTACATTTTTAGTGACTTGACATATTTCTTTCAGAGTTGCTGTGTGCTTAGTTTTGCTGGATCGTATAGCTAATTTCAAGAAACTTGATTTCTATTTCGGATAAATAGACCAGTAACGGTTATGACTACTTTAAAAAAAAACTTATTACAGGGTTGAGGACTATCTGACTGACAGAAATGCATGGCCCAAACCAGAGCCCAAAATAGCTTAATCATTCGTAATTTAATAGTCATTGTATTGCGCCTAGGGAGCCAGATGACACAATTCCTAATTGAGAGCATTCCCAAGGATTTAGTTAATAGTTGCAATTCCATTCTTTTAGCTTTTTTTTTTAACTTTGCCTTGTATAATGTACCACACCGGACATGTTTTCTTGTGAAACAACGCAATATGATAAATTGTTTTCTTTTTATTCATATTCAGTTTTACTTATTTTAAGTAGGTTAGGTTAGGTCAGGTAACAGTGGTCTTCTTTTTCAGAGAAGCGCGGTAAAATATTGACTTGTAATAGTGCCATTACGGCCTACATGCAGAATAAAATACATTTATTTCTAATCTTTGTAATGATTGCTAGCATCTTCAACTTTAAAATTGAGTGATTAAAACAATGGATGCAAGAACCACGTACCGGAAGGCGTAGCTTGGGTAGACCGCCCATAAGGTAAACTGATGGCCTGGTAAAGGTCGCGGGAGTCTGCTGGATGCGGATGGCGCAGGACCGGTCATTGTGGCGTTCTTCAGGGGAAGCCTATGTCCAGCAGATGGACGTCTTTTGGCTGATATGGTGATGACGATGGCATCGTTTCCCAACCCTCGATCGTATAAGCATCGTAATTACGTTAATATTTACCAATTCTGAAACTAGCGAGCAAGGTCCGCTATGTGCGCGGACTTTATTTGCGCACCCATATATTGTGGTCCGAGTAAACAGCTCTGGACCCGCATAACGCGCAATGCAAATAATATCCGTTAAATTAAATTTGACCCGGGTTTTCCTTGTAAGATCCCATTAGCTGCGAGGCTTACAAGACCTGATTTTGTTGAAATAGATGTTATTTAAGCAGTTTTTAAGAAAAACTATGTGTTCTAGCACATCAAAAAAAATATGTTAATATTCACCATATTTTTCATGACCTTGGACGGACTCGATACATAATTAGACGAAATCAGCTCGATAGGAAATAATTGCAAAGATTGGTCGTAATATCATCATTAAACGGTTCTATTGTTTTTATATTTTTGACGTATGGGTCTGCAATTACAAACATGAAGTCAATATATTCATATCTAAACCGCTAACGAGTCATATTTCACAAATAATCCACACTTTTTTTATTCCAATATTTATTTATTATAATCTTCTAAAACGGGCCGCCCAATAACACTCGCTCTCGTTTACTCCGATACAAATAGACAGTGTGCGCGCTATCCCAAATCCTCAAGGGCATTTTGGTGTTGACAGTGTCTTCAACTTGTGCAACAGAATGTAAAATCGATTTCACTTAATTGAAATCTAGACTTTAGACTTTTTAGAACACATTCAAAAGTCGTATTTCTTTTGTTTCATTCAATTTTAGAACAATAAATTCTACTCTATTTTCGAAATAACTTGATTCAAATAATACTGGCCATAGATTAATGTAAGGCGGGTAGCACTGGCGGGCTGCAATATACTCACCGGCAATAAATTTGGTCCAAATTAGAAAAATGCAACTAATTATTTAAAACATAATTTAATCTATTATATTTATAGTTTGAAATCACGAAAAGTTTTTGGGCCAAATTTTCTGCCGGTCAGTGCACAGCTAGTTTATAAATATCGTACAGATCCCAACCGTATTTTCATAGTTCCATGCGCGATCGTTCTATCGAGCATGCGCAACAGATTAAAATGTGATTGAGGTCGGAAGCAATGGATAAAATATACCTCCTCTTAGGTACAAAGATATCACAGAATATTGAGCCTTTCTATGCAAGGATTGTCACGAACCAATTCTTAACACTGTCCGTGGCTAATTGTTTATTTCTCAAGTTCAATTATAAAAATGAAAACGTAATAATGATCCTTTTCATGTACCCAGCGCTGCATATATAATTTGCAGAACATCTCTATTCCAAGTAGATGATGAACGTCAAGCTGCCACATCTCGTAATTTCCCTTCGGTTCATCAATGCAGAGTAACTTTCTTGAGCGACCAGATATACAAAAAAAAAACGAGTAACTGGACTCGTTTTAAACCCCTCTCAGACCAGGTTACAAACCACGGTTAATAAGTAATATGTTGCGAAGATCTCTCGCCGGGAATCGGAACATCCGTATACCTACATACATGTTTTGAACGAATCTTTACACGATACGACTTTGTAAACATTAGAATCACTTCCTCTTGGGACCCAGAGTACGCTTTTATGCTTTTTATTTTGGAACTTGACATTCAGTTTAAGTAAAAAAAAAATATATGCGGCACATTTTTTTTATACGCGGGTTCTGTGGATGCTAAACATAACATGAATCAGTCTATATATGTCCCACTTCTGGGCACAGGCCTCCTCTCATGGATAAGAGGGAATTAAACGGAGGGATGCTAAACGATAACTTGAAATACTAATAAGCAGCTTTGCCAATTTGGAGCTGGTTAAAATTATTGTCCTTGTTATTACTTTGCATTCTGCTTCTATCATTCAATTCCGATGTTTATTAACATAATTATTCTTCTAGTAAATGTTATTTCAGAAGTCGGCCACATTAAGTTATGTTGGTTCTATTTACGTAGCTTCTTCGACGATAATTCAAATAGGTAATATATTTCAGGCCTGCATCCGTAAGTGTTTGTTTCACAAAAGTTTAAAAAAAAAACCGTTTGCAAATTGCTCAAACTGTTTCGGGGATGAATGGAAATATTGATCAACACACAGAAAAACGCACAACTTCTCACACTAAAGCTAGATTCAACCAAACATGAATAAAGGCTTAATTTGAGGTTTAACGGCCAATCTTTGAAAAAACTCTATTCTTGTTAGAGTCAAGTTGACATTAAAATGCATGTTTACCATTCTGACTTGGGTAAATAATATTTTGTCTCAAAAAGATTACTTCTGACCCTTATTTCTGACGTTGGTTTACCGATAGCCTTGTTTTACCGACGAACATTTCATCGAATGAATGTTTAGTGGAATTTTCATTTCATCCGAAACGGTTTTAATGGCATGTCACTTAGTTTTCAATATTCTAAATTAATGTAATCACTTACTTATGACACATTACGAGTTAATTTACATCTGCTGGTCGATCACGAAACGTGTACGCACGTTTGGTATATCTAATATTCCAATTTTACATGGAAAAATGACAGTTGGATTGTCCTAACGCGCGTTGGGAACGTTACGTGACCCCTCTGATAAACTACAATAGGCAGTAACATCTGACTTCATTTATTGTGTATATTATTTTGGGACCCTATTTCATCGGTTTATTTTGCTGTTCACTGTCCAAAACGCGAAAGCTTATTGTATTATTTTGTCTGAATCGTATCGTAGTCGTACCGAGTAAACAAGCCCTGACCCTGGCCGGATCCCAAAAGGTTCTCCAGATCACTCTTGATCCACTGAAACATTGAAACGCCCGCTCTGGATGCCTTTCCAAAAATAGATTATTTTCTTTTGAATCCCTTTCTCTGATTAGTATGATTGAGATAAAAGATTAGACGAGATTTATTGACTAGGTAAGAACAACGGTTTGTATCTTAGGTTTGTTAGCGTGTCACTGAAGATATAGAGCATCATTATGAAACCAACCAATTATTAACACACCTTAACGCATTCGATTCGTGCTGTTTGAAACAAAAGCATAGCCAATTATGGGAGATTTTTGCTCGTTTAACGCTCGTAGGAATCAACTATTATGAGTGAGAGCAATACAAAAGTAGGTCCTGGAAAAAAGTTTATGAAGATTTTTTCTGAAGAACGCTACTCTACACTGTGTTACATAGGTACTTAATTGTATGACTAATTCGGGTTTTAAATGCCAAATGCCTCGGTAAATGGCTGCACAGCTCCCATCCTAATTATCCCTTACCCTTCCCCCAGAGGACTAGTTTATTCGTTTTGCTTTCGATTCTGCTAATTGCCAAACCGAATAGAAAATCTGAAGCCACATAAAATATGCTTCAGGCGCATCCATGTCTAATCTCCACGGAGTTTGGACCAAAGCCAAACCAAGATAAGCAGACTGGAGAAAGATCCTTTGTGGTCAAACTTAAGTTATAATCCGGCTAGGCTTTAATAAGTTAATGTTGGTTTTGGCAAAACGGCAAATTAATGTCCTGAGAGCCCTCCTAAACCCTGAGAGTACTTTGTGGGTCATCGCGAAGTCCTCGGTTGCCTGAACAACTGAGGCGTACCTATTTGTCAAGCGTTCGACTATGTGTTAAGTCTAGTTATAACATATTTTATATTTAAACTATATTGCACTGTAACAGTCATTCTCTATCAGCCAACCTGTAAGCCAAACAGAAAATAATCATAGCTAGTGCGGGATGTGAGAACAACACAGAAATAAAGTAAACGAAAAATTTACTTGCATGTTATATAAATAAATCCAATTAATGTGATATAACGGATTTCCACATTATAATTTAATATAGATATATTTTTTGTTGCTGGTAATGTTTTTTCAATCATTACCCAATAATCCATTCATTTCACTTTTTTAACGTTAAGGACTGTTATTGTTGCCCGCCTTACCATCACTTGGTAATCCCCTAATATAGATGGCGCCTCATTTTATCTAGAAGTGTAGTATTTTACACATTTGCCAAGACAAAATTTGAGTAAACAATCGATTCTCTGTAAGTGTATGGTAGAGCTCCCATGAATGCGCTGTGTTGAGAGAGAGAGATCAGACACAGCAATCTTTTAAAGCAATAATAGGTTAGCAAGGTTTTTTTAAAGTTTATCTCGCGAGTTCTGCATCTTACACAGCCACTAGTTTTAATTAATTGCACATACCATGCCCCAACTGATAACATAAAGTTTCGCCGTATTAAACATATATTTAGCTCCGGAGATAATTAATGTTTCGGACGCTAGCTCCACAATGTAGCCTCACTTGTTGCATCGGGGACACGAAATTAACTGTTCATTCATTCATAATACCTGCTTGTCAGAATCAAATGGTTTGCTTTCAAACATTTCATTTCAAATTGACTTCAATCACGCTGTATGAAATAAAATTAGCGATATCACGACTTTGTAGATTTAATTCGGTTTTAAAATGCTCGAAGGATGGGTAGTGTGAGGATTTTTGTTACTCTGTCACGCATCTAATACTGTCTAGTAATATAGCTTATGCAATAAACTATCAGACATGGATAAAAGGGAACGGGGACCCAGTTCCATGGATGACGTATTAAAAAAAACTACTTACTAGATCTCGGTCAAACCAATTTTCGGTGGAAGTTTGCATGGTAATGTACATCATATTTTTTTTTAGTTTTATCATTCTCTTATTTTAGAAGTTACAGGGGGGGGGGGCACACATTTTACCACTTTGGAAGTGTCTCTCGCGCAAACTTCAGTTTAGAAAAAAAAATGATATTAGAAACCTTAATATCATTTTTGAAGACCTACACGTATGGGTTTGATGAAAAAATAAAATAAATTTTGAGTATCAGTTCTAAGTATGGGTAACCCCCAAAATTTATTGTTTTTTTTCTATTTTTGTATGAAATTCTTAATGCGGTTCACTGAATACATCTACTTACCAAGTTTCAACAGTGTTCTTATAGTTTCGAAAAAAAGTGGCTGTGACATACGGACAGACAGACAGACATGTCGAATCCATAAGGGTTCCGTTTATTGCCATTTGGCTACGGAACCCTTAAAAAAGGGCAATTAGGGTTGTGTTTTGTAAAAACAGATACTCGAAACCGTACTTTCCTGTAATGTATACCTTATTACCCTATTACCCTATTACCTTGACGTAGGCAATGCCAACATTAAAAGATCGTTAGGCTCTTTTCAGCCAAGCGACTTTAAATATAATTTTAAGGGTTTCTCGAAACTTCGATTGATTTAGTTGAGGATGATATTAATGCTGAATGAATTTGAGCTAATTCCAAAGTAAAACAAGAGTTTTGCAATCGCATTTAACTAGGTCACTTCGCCGCAGACTATGTGGCAAAACTTACATAGTTTACTGTAATTTACGAAACAATTAGTGTATTTAAAACAGTTATTACGAACAGTACAAAAGAAGCAAGAAAATTAGTCAGCCCGGGAAAAATAACCACGTAAGTGGAGAAAATAACGCCAAGTGGAGTGTCATTGTAGGTACGCTATTACCGAAGCCAGAAAAATATCAATTGGTTCGCGTTACTTTGATCTGAGATGAACACGTTATCATATCTTTTTCGTAACCAATTTGCAATAAAATAAAACATATGGTAATGGTAAGATATACGTCCTAGTCCTTGATATTGCACGAGACTAGTGTATGACATGGGCCACTTATGTCAAACGGGGCCTGCCTGCACTGCTTTTTCCTCGGTTTGGTACCTATGTATTTACGAATTACGTTGAGAAAGCAGGCATTTTAAGGTGGTTCGCTTTCCATACAAAACGTTATTTGACATTCGCAGGCTAATGGCGTGATATTTTATGAAACTTATGTAACAAACTATCATAAATTGGCTTTGTATTTGCACGAAACTCCCCCTTTCCTAACATAAACTTGTATAAACTAGAATAATTTGAGCAAATGGAAAGCCAATTTATGATAGTTTGTTACATAAGTTTTTTAAATATCACGCTGTTAGCCTGCGAACGTCAAATAACGTTTTGTATGGAAAGCGAATCACCTTAAGTACATTTCTGTTGGGAATTTGAGTATAATAGAGACACCATTTGGGTTTCTGATGTCTCGGCTTTTTTTTCTCGTGATTAATTCTTGACTAAGAATTCCCGGGAATTCTCGCCTCGTCGAGAAATTTTCAAATTTAAAAAAAAATGGTAAGTTTTAAAAAAAATACCGTGATATCACAATCATTTATTTGAATTTTTGTAAAAGCCAAGTCATCACTTTACTCATATAAAAGTATGGATTTTACACTCAAGCTATTATCTTGGAAATGTTTTGTTGGACAAGTAACGAGATAATGACAGTAGTACAGTCATAGAAACATTTAAAGTATGGTAGAATAAGGAAACTAAACCATACATCTCAGTGAGGACTGTTGAGGACCTAAATCCATGTTTGTTATGTGGTTTATTAATCTTAAGTAGAAGTATATTTAACTCTGTTTGTTCTCCGAATAAATAAATAAGCTATTTAATCCCTCCCCCTAATTATTATTTATAATATATTACCTTATTTGGTACGGTCGGTAGGTACTACTTAACAAAAAAAAAAAACTTTATAAATCTCATGACGGTTACACATACAGATAAATGAAAAGCATGGTTACAGTACCATTTCAGTTGGACTTTCACGTCCTTTGACTATGACCTTAGGGCCGTCGCCGTCGCTAGTAATAGCCACTACATCTTATTCGAAGCACAAGCCCAACTCTTCCACGCGACTTTGTACGATATCCTTAATTTCTCCAGCTCTGCATTGACCAGGAATATACACAAGCCACAGATTATAAAATTTGGCATCTGTGTGGTGGATACAAACATTGAAAAATCTTCGATTTCTCAAGCTTGACCATTCATCAAGATTTGAACTGAATCGAGCTATGCCCTTTCCCGTAAGTCACTTAAAAAGCAATTCTTTATAAAATTGGAGAATGGTCTTGGAATGAGATTGGGAAAGTCCAATAGAGTCAAAAAACACTTCTAGAAATTTTCAGACTTACCGATTTTTCGACATCTCGATTTCTCGAGGCTATTTTTCTCGTCTCGAGTCACGGTAGATTCCCGGGAATTCTCGCTTCAAGAATTACCCTAGGCACAACATACTAGTAGTTTTCAACAAAAACACTGTAGACTTGTAGATACAGTTATAATCGAATGTTTCAGGTGTAATGTCAGACAGAAGTGTTGGTTCGAAACCTCGTTTTTACCAATGAGCTTGTCAGAGTGTAAAATGTCTTAAACCCAGCGCCATGCTACGCTCGTAGTGTTACGCCGTAGTCCGTAACAGCTTGAATTCCATATATAACGAAAAGCATACGCGGCGGAAAGCGATCGCCTCCGTCAACTTTTATTTCAACCAGTGCAGCATAAGAGTACACCAGCTTATCTGAATGCAAAATTAATTAGAGAAACTTAACATAAGCCCTCTCGCTCATAAGTGGAAGCATATATACTCAGAAGACGAAACGTGTTGCATGTAAGGTAGACTAAAAAACTTCCTAACAGCGGAGGTTTAAACACTTACTTACACATTTTGATGTCCGTCGACGGAATAGTGGGGAAATTTATAGCATAAATACTGCACTTATTATGCGGATCGTTTCAAATGGTGTAAGTTGCATTTTACGGGCTTTTGAATTAACAGTGGAGATTTTATGCTTGATACTAAATAGGTTAATTTGTTGGTAAGCAACAGTATGTTATAAGGTTATTTAAACAAATTAAAATAACCTATTTTAAATTGGTAGTTAGGAATCTAGTGAGTAATAATAATAGTAGTTTCTGTTATAGAAAGTAATAATATTTAACGTAGGTATAGGAATTATTCCAGATTTTAATAATTTTCTAAATATATTCTGAACGGGCGTGGATGACTCAAAGCGATTTATATTACGGGAATGAAAGATACATCTTGCTTCTCCATTTACTTGAAATCTGGGGCAGCATTATCATAAACAATGCATACTCCTTTATTATCTTCCGGAATATAATATTGGCCTTGGAAACAGCCTGGACTTTGGCTTTGGATGGAATGTGTATGCATGTATATTTTTAGTAGTTTCTTAGTACATTACTCAAAAATGCGTGTATCTATGGGCGGCAAATTGAACTTTTTTCATTATAATGGACTGTACTGTAATTTATTAAAGAACGCATATTTTATTTTTATGTTGAATAAAAAATATAAAAAAATTGTCTTTTATAATTCGGATTTTTTTTTTACTTTCAGTATCTAGTTGTTTCGTAAGCTTTACGAAGTTTTATAAGCTTTTCCCAACTTTATCCTGTGCCACTATTTTCAATGTATGTCATTAAAGTTAATGTATAAATTAACAAATAAAATCCTCACCTGCACGCACACCGAAAAACCAATTTGAAACAAACCGTTGAAACATCGACATTAACACTTCCAGCGTTCACTCACAGTACGCGGGCGCGTCCTCCCGCTGCGGCGGCCACGGGTGCACTGTCTCCAGACTCCCGCCCTCCCCCCTAACCCCCTACCTGTTACAGGTACTATACATCCAGAACTAAGTAGCTAATATTGATGGATAACGCGAATTGATTTCCGAGCGAACTCGTTTGCGTTACTGTTACTTGCATGTGGCCAAGGTCCGGACGGCGCGATTTTCCGATTTCAACCCTAGAGCACAAAGTCAAGTTCTTCTGGACTAGTTTGAAAAATTGCTAGCTTGAGTGGACAGTTTAGTGGAAAAGAATCGGGAGTGTTTTCGTATGTGTGTATGATTTGCGATTTCTTGTAGGTATGTTTGTGAAGTTGTTTACTAAGAATTATTTTCAAGGGGGGTGTACTCGAAGAGAGGTCTATGCCCAGCTTGAGGAGATTACAGGCTGAAAAATTGATGAATTTGATTTTACTGGTTATCCCATAGGTCTCTTATACAGTTTATTTTACAATCATGTATACACCGTGGGCTGTTTAAACCTGACCGATTTTAACCATAGGTTCCTTAGCTAAAATAGAGTAAAAAAAGTCGTACAACATGTAGTCCGAAAATGCATAGTTTTTTAGAAAATCGCAATTTTAAGTATTTAACAAATTGAATAATCTCAAGTATAACGCACCCTAAGAATGTGACGTAATTATTTGCACTTAATTTTTTCTACGCAGAATCACAAAAATCATTATTGGCCAGTATCTTGTTCCTAAGTTTGGTGTTCAATTACAGAAAGGTTTTATTACGGAATGTAATTTTACGTATAACGAACACGCCATTTACCGCTGAGTGCCAGTGTAGTTAGTACTCGTATTATGTATCAAATTATTATCTTTTCTTTATCACATACACGTTTATCGCTAAACTAGACTTATGTTTAGATTCTGCATTTTATCAATTATCACTAGAGTGCAACCTATTATACCTACATAGTACATTACGATAATAGAACTGGCCGGTAAATTGAACTTAAATAATGTCAATAACGTCAATGTCTAAAATTAAAGATTCGTTCACAGTGAACTGCGATGCCTAATTGATTTACTTTGTTTCAAAAATTAAAAAAATATAAACTCGTAATTGGACATATGTTCATATAACATTTTTTACTTGAAATCTCGTCAGGAATATGTGGTTGAAATCGGTCGGGTTTAAACAGCCCACGGTGTATATGTTACGTTGAATTTGATGCCGTAAAATGATCTCGATTTTCAGTTCATATGATTTTATCACCGGATTTTGGGATTATTTTAAAAAGGTTGCACAGAACACAAATGTATCTACATTCGACGAAATAAAAATTCTCTGAATGGAATACAAAATAACCGTTGTGCAAAGTCGTCAAATAGGTTTTTATAACATTTTTTTTAGCTTTATGCTTATGCGAGCTTTCGTTAGTTCGAAACTTTGGTTATTAAAAATTACATGTGTTTTCTAGTACTTTGAAAACAATGGGATGAATTAATTTTAAGAAAAAATAATATATTATTTTCATTGTGAGAAAGAGATGATGACATTTTAACTACGAATGTAATTACCTATATCTGAAGGAAAATTAATGTTCATTGATTGATGTAGGAAGCGGTCGATTGGATGGGATTGGCATAAAATTAAAATAGTACATTAAGCAGCAGAAATAGCTCCGCGTACGAAGAGGTCAAAATGATCGGCACACGTGTTGATTGTAATGAAATGACTTAAGAACTAGTTTACAGATCATTTTGATCACCTGGCCCGCGTAGCTACTTTTTCTGCTGAGTAGGTACAGTGAGCATTATATAGTTAGTAGCAGATAGAGCAGCCAAATATATCGGGACACGTCTTTATTTCTGTAAGAGTACTGGTGTGTTACGATATATGTGGCACTTTGGCTGATACTAAATATACGACGTTGAATGTACAGTCTGCATCATAAACATGTATACACTATTAGGCCCTAGCTAGAACCACCGAAAGTGTATACATGTTTATGATGAAAAATCAAAATGAAAAATTAAAATGAAAAAAGTGTCTGTGTGTGTGTCTCACCCTGTGTCCTGAGCTAGGAAACCCTGTGTTACAGGACCCAGTTTCGTGTCCAAGTTGCTACACAAGTACCTATAGGTATTATAGGTTGTGCAGAGCATCAGTATCTTAAATGTACTTAAATCTACTTTACTTATTTTAATATCATTTATAATTTTAGATTAGCATTGTGTTTGCATTATGTACGCGCGCGCGTGTGTTTGTGTGTGTGTGTGTGTGTGTGTGTGTGTGTGTGTGTGTGTGTGTGTGTGTGTGTGTGTGTGTGTGTGTGTGTGTGTGTGTGTGTGTGTGTGTGTGTGTACGTGTGTGTGTGTGAGAGAGAGAGAGCTGATGATGCTGACTGTACAGTGCACAGTCGACTACAAAGAGATCGATACGGTCAGCGTTACAAAAATATGTATACACGGCCTTAATGTAAAGCGAATAATATTTTTGTAACTTTGGCCGTATGTATCCATCTCTTTTTAGTCGACTGACAAAATGAAGGTCCAGGGCACCTTAAGCTCAAGGTAGCGCGCAAAATAGATAGAAATGTGATTAGAATCGGAAGCGGTGAATAAAATTAGACTGGTTTTAGATTGCATTGGCCGAGGTATTTGCGAGCGTTTGAACACTGTTTAGTATTTGCACAGAGATATATAGCCTTAAGCAGTGAAATAAATCCATACAAAAGGCCTATGTGACGCACTCACGCAGACACGTGTCGCTACAATAAACAACCCATTCGAGGCCATGCCTCTAGGAAGTCTAGCGATTACCACTACAAAGCGGAAAAATGCAGCTACACGCTACGGCGTAGCACACGTTGCCTCGAATGAATTAACGCAACTTGGGGTTTAAAGTCAGCGGTACATCAGTCCGCGTGCTGCGCATGTGCCGCGTAGTTACTGGTTTTAAATGGAGCGCAGGTCTAATAGGTCTACAGATTGTCTAGCTGAAATACTGCTTCAGCTTATGTAGTTACTGTGGTATTTCCCTGACTACTAATTTTAGATGTGGCACGATGAATGAATTCAAATCTATTTCAAGATAAGCTTTCTCATTTTAGTAGGTTACTTTTAAGCAACAACAGTGGCAAAGTGGACATCACTAAGGATGTTTGCGACTGCAAAGGAGTTACACACGCACCGCTAACCCCATATTTATTTGAACATTCACTTAATTAATCAACATAGATAACAAATGCGGGCGCTTTATTCTCAACACTGCGCGCCTTTGGGAGCTCTGGCGTCCTTACCGCTGGAACACAACATTACATGCACTGTCAAAGGACGGCCCTTGAGCTGTTTCACGGCGAGATAAAATATCCGACTCTTTCAAATTAGAACGCTTAGAAGGAGACGGATAGTCTATGTCACCGCGACACAGCTTGCGGGCCGTCCTGTGATAGCCGTGATGGCGACCTTACCGCCAGGAACACAATGCCACATACCAACCGACAAAGCATCATGGTGTTATTTTTGCTACAGTTTTCTGAAAGGAGGTGTATTACGAGTATTAGGGAACGTATAATGTCAGTACGTATATTTTGAAGAGTAGTCCTGCAAGAAAATTAGCCTATGTTCGGCATTTATTGTACTTGTGACGTTTTGTTTTAGGTATAGATTGGCACGCCTGCGTTAAAATTAGCTCGGAAACGGACGCCGGACGTATTGGCGTGTGTATTGGCGGTGCACATGTTTATTTACTTAGCGTTCTCTTACAATATCGTACTGTTGGGCACGAAAGTTTTATACAGCTTATTGATATGGTTTTAGAAACTAACAGTCACTGCTGGCAATGTGGTGACATTCATGTAATTTTGCTCTTCCTAACGTGGAGCTTGACAGTGAAGATGAAATAAAAGATGAAATAAAGAAATTATATTAATATATATATATATATATATATATATATATATATATATATATATATATATATAAGTATTATTTACTACAGCCATGTGCGTTACCCTGCACCTCCATCATGATTGTAGATTTTTTTTTCTTTGGTACACAGGGTTATAATCATCATACAACTTTTTAAAATTCAACAGTTTTTCTTACTTTGCAGCCACGCGATATCTGAATTTTCAGTTATTGCTCCATTCGACAGAGACAGACATGATTCCAAATTCAAACGTATTAACTGCCAGTCTCTATTTTGGGAAGATATCTATAAACACCTTTATCTACGCACATATCATTAATGCTCTAAAATGCGTTCAGAAACCGTAGGAAATGACCAGCATTAGTACAACCGATTTTACTATGAGAACTTTCTTGTGTGTGGTAGTAGGTAAAATCTGTACTTTAATGTTATAACAGAACAGATTTTTGTAACGTTATGAGTTTAAATTTGGAACAGCTGTCAAAACTAAACTGGGTCTCTATTCTAGTATCCATAGATATTAAAACAGTTATCGATACGAAACGTCAATTCAGAATGTTTTTTTAATATGTACGCACGACATTTGATCTCGAGTGACATGTGTAGATAAGGATTCCATTCGTGTGTCTATGATTTAAAAAAAAACCATTCGTCTTGACGGAGGATCGAATTGCCGCCATTGCTGTTGTAATTTTGTTTTTGGGATTTTTGCTGTTACGAAAGTAGAATTGTGGAACCCATCTTAGAGTACTTCTGATATGTGTGTAGATAAAGTAGTGTATGCAACTTTACATAATTAGGCTTTAAAACACTTGTGTGATCCTATTATGAAACGAGCTGTTGCTGTTGCATAAACTACTATATCTACATAGAATAAATGTGAAAGTTCGTTGAGGTTGTCAGTGAGACATAATAAGTAGAGCTTGAAGGAAATTGTATTTATACAACATACATTAAAAACTTCAATAGCGCGATGCAGAACTTCACCAATTTCCACGCATTTAGAAGGTCATTTTCCAGATTTTTGTCGACGTCTGAACTCCAACAAACCATATTAAACGTATAAAAAAGTTTGATTGTTACGGTGACTCACAGGCCAAATTTGAGAATATTTGGATAAATTCGTCTTTACTTTACGCAACAGCGCCATCTATCTGTTTATTAATACGACAGCCCAACGAAAAGGATCGTTATGTTTTCTGTTTGTCTGTTTGTGTCCGGGTATCATGGGAAAACTATCGAATGGAAAATGGAATTAATATGTAACTTTCACTAAAACGTTCAATGGATCTTCAGCCACGCAATAGGCTATAAAAAATAGAAAGATAAGGGTGCAAAGGGGTTAAAAAATGGGGTTGATTCAGTAAGTATGTTTTTGTATATAAATAGTTTTTTTTAAATGTAGAGTAGATACTCACATGTTTATTTTATTCTGTCAAATCTTCTGTCAAATCACAAAATGATGTGTCAAAAGTACCCAAAAACGTTATTACTCAAAATGCCTTCAAGAAAGAGAGCGTACCTGACACGAATTTCTAGAGGCCGCCAGAAAACGAGTGACAAGATCTCAGGAGTTCGAAGAAGCTTCCCGGGCTTTTAGATTCCTTGAAAACAGTGAAGATAGGGAACCACGTCTCGGCCACGATCGTGAACGCCATTCGTTATCGCGAGCTTCCGAGACTATTACGGAACGTGAAACAAGATTAACAGCGGATTCTCGGGCTTCTGAAACATTTACACAACAAGAAGACCGCTTGACCTCTCAAAGAAGTCGCAAGTCAAGAACCACCATACTTACCCCCAAAAATGACCAGGCTGCTGCTGTTGATATCTATAAACACCTTTATCTACGCACATATCATTAATGCTCTAAAATGCGTTCAGAAACCGTAGGAAATGACCAGCATTAGTACAACCGATTTTACTATGAGAACTTTCTTGTGTGTGGTAGTAGGTAAAATCTGTACTTTAATGTTATAACAGAACAGATTTTTGTAACGTTATGAGTTTAAATTTGGAACAGCTGTCAAAACTAAACTGGGTCTCTATTCTAGTATCCATAGATATTAAAACAGTTATCGATACGAAACGTCAATTCAGAATGTTTTTTTAATATGTACGCACGACATTTGATCTCGAGTGACATGTGTAGGTATAGGGATTCCATTCGTGTGTCTATGATTTAACAAAAAACCATTCGTCTTGACGGAGGATCGAATTGCCGCCATTGCTGTTGTAATTTTGTTTTTGGGATTTTTGCTGTTACGAAAGTAGAATTGTGGAACCCATTTTAGAGTACTTCTGATATGTGTGTAGATAAAGTAGTGTATGCAACTTTACATAATTAGGCTTTAAAACACATGTGTGATCCTATTATGAAACGAGCTGTTGCATAAACTACTATCTCTACGTATAATAAATGTGAAAGTTCGTTGAGGTTGTCAGTGAGACATAATAAGTAGAGCTTGAAGGAAATTGTATTTATACAACATACATTAAAAACTTCAATAGCGCGATGCAGAACTTCACCAATTTCCACGCATTTAGAAGGTCATTTTCCAGATTTTTGTCGGCGTCTGAACTCCAACAAACCATATTAAACGTATAAAAAAGTTTGATTGTTACGGTGACTCACAGGCCAAATTTGAGAATATTTGGATAAATTCGTCTTTACTTTACGCAACAGCGCCATCTATCTGTTTATTAATACGACAGCCCAACGAAAAGGATCGTTATGTTTTCTGTTTGTCTGTTTGTGTCCGGGTATCATGGGAAAACTATCGAATGGAAAATGGAATTAATATGTAACTTTCACTAAAACGTTCAATGGATCTTCAGCCACGCAATAGGCTATAAAAAATAGAAAGATAAGGGTGCAAAGGGGTTAAAAAATGGGGTTGATTCAGTAAGTATGTTTTTGTATATAAATAGTTTTTTTTAAATGTAGAGTAGATACTCACATGTTTATTTTATTCTGTCAAATCTTCTGTCAAATCACAAAATTATGTGTCAAAAGTACCCAAAAACGTTATTACTCAAAATGCCTTCAAGAAAGAGAGCGAACCTGACACGAATTTCTAGAGGCCGCCAGAAAACGAGTGACAAGATCTCAGGAGTTCGAAGAAGCTTCCCGGGCTTTTAGATTCCTTGAAAACAGTGAAGATAGGGAAGCACGTCTCGGCCACGATCGTGAACGCCATTCGTTATCGCGAGCTTCCGAGACTATTACGGAACGTGAAACAAGATTAACAGCGGATTCTCGGGCTTCTGAAACATTTACACAACAAGAAGACCGCTTGACCTCTCAAAGAAGTCGCAAGTCAAGAACCACCATACTTACCCCCAAAAATGACCAGGCTGCTGCTGTTAACGCTCGAATTTCAACGCAAATTGAAGGCGAGAACGCTGTCTACAGCTCGATTAACACTGTCTTAGATGAGGGAACTGCCACGACATACCCGGTGGAATTTTTAAACTCTTTGAGCTCATCAGGTTTACCAGCGCACACTTTGACCCTGAAGATCGGAGTCCCTATTATGCTGCTTGGGAACCTATCTCCGCCGAAGCTGTGTAATGGCACCCGCCTGAAGGTAGTGAGACTGCAGCGGAATCTCATCGAGGCTCAGATCCTTACGGGCTGCGGTGCTGGGGAAGCTGTATTTATACCGCGCATTCCACTGATACCGAACAACTTCCCGTTCCCTCACGACTGCTTCTCTCACGGGCAGCTGTACGTCGCGTGCTCGCGAGTCACCAGCTGCGAACAACTGTTTGAACTGATGCCCACTGCGGAAACTAAAAATGTTGTATATAATGAAGTATTGTAATTTTATATTGATATCAATGTAGTTACATTAACTATGTACATTGATGCCAAAATAATTGTAATATTTCTTTATCGGCATTTTGATGACCTTCGTGTCCTTTGAGAGATACAAGGCCGATATGAAGCACGGCGACTGGGCGAAGATCAGCCGCAGAGGGATAACACTCGCGCTATTCGGTCACGATAAGGCAATATTCCCGAAAAGAAGACGGATCACGCCATCTGGGAAAGGTGGGCTGTACGCGGACAAAAAATTCGGGGGTTGGGTACATAACATAGGTGTAAATAACGTGTTAATAGTTTACATTAATGTAATCAATATTTAATATTTATTAATATGAATTGAATTTTTTTTTTTGCTCCACTTAGATGTCATTTAAGTCTGTGTAGTACTTGGGGCCTATGCACCGTAGACGCGCGTTTGTATCGAATCACGTGTAAAGAAATCGACACAAACGCTTAACGCGGTGTGCATAGATTCTAATGTATATGTAATAAGAAAAAAAAACAGTCAACGCGAACGAAGTCGCCTGCAGAAGCTATTCATTATAAAAAATATATACAATTTAACTAGAAACGTCTGTTGATGATTATAAGATACTAGCTTCCGCCCGCGACTTCGTCTACGTGGACCTGGGATAAATACTTTCCTATATTTTAATCTGAGGCTATAAACTATCTTCGTGCAAAATTTCATCCAAATTGATTGAGCCGTTCATGCGTGATTCAGTAACAAACATCCAAACATCGAAATTTTCGCATTTATAATATTAGTAGGATTTATATTTTTAAAAACGGAGTTTTCAATTTAGTTTAAGCAATTTAAACTAACGATCTCATCGCACCTTTCACACCTGAACGGATTTAGGAAGGATATAGGATAGTTTTTATCAGGGAAACAATCCCTTAAGATAATCATATTTCTAAGCCTATAATAAGTTCTACGCGGACGAAGTCGCGGGCAACAGCTAGTAATAAATATATATTCCGTAGCTCGATTTGAAAATCTGAAGGCTGAAGCCTACGCTCTAGTTTTCCATATGTTATGAATTACTGAATTAAAATATTGCTTTATTAAACTACTGAATTAAAATAGACACGAGAATTGAATACTTAAACATGTACAACCACATTCATACAGCAGCATTGGAAATGAAACCAATTCACGTTAAATATGCGTTAGGCACTTCTGGCGCCAACCGTACACCGTTTTGGCTCGGATTCGTTCCTATCTGTCATGGTGCTTTTCCAAACTGCAGTCAGTTAAGACCCACCTGACAGTAATATTGTTAATGTATAAGCATTGGCATAAAACGTTCCTCTTCGTGTTTTTATCTATTTTCTCGCGTGGCGGTGGCGATGCCATGGTATACCTAGAATATAACCCATGTATGGATATAGTTAGGACATGGTAGGTTTATAGAGTGAACCTTGGGGATGGCCCCTTCTATAAACCTACTAATGAAATATATTTTGAAATCGGATATGCAGTTCTCGAACTATACCTGTTTATTTATGATATTAATAAGTATGCAATATAGGTAGATTACATATTTCGAATGATATAGGTATAGGTAGGTAAATTGTAGTAAAATCGACGCGCATGTTTCTACTTCATAACTAATATTATATAAAGTAGTAATGTCGGTGACTTTGTAAGATTGTATCTACTTAAGAGCTAATCTCCGGAACTATACATCAAAAATCGGCCAAGTGCGTGTCGGGCCACGCGCAGTGTAGGGTTCCGTAGTTGCCTGTCTTTCTTAGTCACATCGACACGCGCGCGCCAACTAAATGGTTGCGTTGGCCGAATTTGTACGAAAGTTGACCTTTCTTAGTACATTTTTAAGCTGGTCGACTATTACTCGGTAACTAGTTATGCCTACTTAGCCGTACAGTACGATTACTGTTAGTTAAGACCTGACAGATGGATTGCCTTCATTTAATTTTCAACTTTAATTTCATACAAATAAAGCATTTTTCAGAATACTGTTACCCACATCTACCGATTTAGTAATAACTATTTTATTTGTATAAGATTAAAGTTGAAAATTAAATGAAGGCAATCCATCTGTCAGGTCTTAACTAACAGTAATCGTACTGTAATTGTTTTCCTTTTAAATTTTAAACAGTAGTAGGCTTTAAAGTACAATATCACGCGAATCACTAATTTGAAAAATCGTTCTAAAAATCCATAATATTTTTGAACAAGCTATCCAGCGATCCTACACTATGGGATTAGCAAGAAAAAAAATGACGTCCCCACTTTAGGTTTAGGAGAGGTACCCCAAAAAATACATTTGATTGATTTATATACCCATGCCGAATTACAGTTTTCTAGTATTAATGGTTACTGAGCTAAGCCGAAGAGGGACGGACAGACGGACGGACGGACGGACGGCCAGACGGACATGGCGAAACTATAAGGGTTCCTTGTTGACTACGGAACCCTAAAAATGATGTCATCAGTATTATTAAGATTAAACCTCGGGAGTGAAATAGGCTATATTTTATTCCGCGGTTCCATCTGGCATTTTTGTAACATGCGGACGGAGCCGGGTTGAGTTATTAATAAACTCAAATAGGGACAATCGCTCCCAGCTCTTGAAAGTAATGAACCGTAAATTTGACAGCACCGAGTGAGTATCACACGAGTTCTCTTTACGCTTACTAAATGTTTGTAGTGGTAACGTCTTGGTAATAAAATATGTAATTTACGTGCTATTTAGCAATATTTTACACACAATACTCCGGCGAGAATAAAATGGTTTCTGGATTGCAGTTTCAAGGTCTGCATAGGTTTTTTAAAATTAATAGCAAAAATGACGAATGTGACTTGTTGCCCTCAATTATAAACGTATGTTATTTAGATAATCCCTCCCGCTATATCGTTGAGAAGCTTGTCGCAAAAACCATATAGGTACCTACAAGACGAAACAAAACGGGTAGATCTAATTACTTAAATAGGGCTGGAAATGGGGCATTTTTCTACTTTTGAGGTTACCAGTTTACTTAATTAGGTCTTATTAAAGTTATCACAGGCGTTTTTTTCTGTTCTCTGCTAAAATTGAAATAATTTAATCAGTGTCCTGTTAAAACTACGTAATGGTACTATCGACAACACAGCTAACTGACCATCGGTGCACCTTAAGTGCATAATAAGGTTCTATATAAACACAGGATGGTCAGTTAACAGTGTTGTTGTTTGTACAGAACAACCAATTTCAAGAATAAATAATATCGGTTTCTAGATTTCAATTACAAATAAACAGCACGACTATAGTTCCCGTTTCTCCTATTTTCTTAAAACAATCTTAAATCAGTCAGTTTTGTTGGGTTAAAATATAATATTACCTTTAAGATATGTGGTCAAAGACCCCGTCCGGAAAATTCATCTATGTTCCGACGGAGGGTTTTTGCCTTTCCAACTTTTTCATGATTACGTTCAGCGGTAAGGGACTTAAGCTAGCGAGGCCTACTATAAAGGGAGCAACACACCAACAGTGTTGCAGGGCATTTTGATGTAAAATTATTCAGTATACTTTTTAGAGACATGACATAACTTACTATTATTGTAGGTTTGTCACGGGCCTAATCCATGCCGTTTCGACCAGAAATTGATCTATTGTGGCAGCCCTTCATATTTCATTACATAAACCCGGTGCTTCTCGAAATGTCCACTCTTTGGGCTGCAACTAGTTGCATCACCTCTGGTTGCATGATGTGGTAGACCACGTTACCTTTAATTTGAACCACGAACTGCCCTATGCTTCAAATTAAATTGCACTACGTAGAAATTAAATACACTCGCGGAAGAATACGGGTCGGTAAAATACCGTCATATTTCCTAAAATAGTGCGTAAGAGGTTGTACAGTTAATCCTGTCATGATCTTTATTTAATTTTACATATAAACTGCTAATAACAGTAAAAAATATAAAGTTACCAGGTTTAAATCGGACTCGTAAAAACCCATGAAAAAAAACAACGTTAACGGAGCGAGATATCGCAAAAATCGTGATTTTTGATATCGATATTTTTACGATAGGATCCAGGAAATTGTTAATTCAGTTGGGTATTGCAAAGAATAGCATATTATGTAAATAAAACAAGTATTAAATATTTTAAAAACCTATTGCAGTTATTTAATTTAGGGTGACCCGTATTCTTTGCCCGCGAGTGTATATGCTTAAGTTTTCATTAAAACCTTCCGTGAAGATACATGCTATGGACGATGCTTAATCATATGACTGTATTGTTGATTGATAATTGATGTTATCGATTAATTGATATTGATGGTTGATAGGAGGGCCACCATACCCAACATGAAATGGATACATACATAATATATCATATCCTGTCAGAATACATTAATTGAATTGAAATTATCGTTAGTCATTAATTCTGGAGAAGAGATCCTGGAGGTTTAGGACGTCCTAATGTACGTTAAAAACGTAACGTGAGACACAATTTTTAGGATACCATTAGCCTTAAGTACCTACATTCAGTTAGTACCTAGTTCCAGAACAAAAAATAGACATAACTATTTTTTTCACACATGATCATGCTGACGTCCAAATAATCCTTGAAAGCATACGATTTAAGATCGCTTCTTTTTTTTCATGCTTTCACTCTGTAGCTTTACCCTTCTATATTAGAAATAAAAACATAGATAGATAGATCGATAGATAAATCATTTATTTGTTTGCTACATACACAACAGTTCCAAAAAGAAAAAAAACGATAAAAATCTAAAAGAACATAAAAAAACATGAACTATTAGTTTTATGCACAGAAACAAACTGTGTGCATTGCAGCAAGACAATAAGGCTCCGACTCAGTGCTTAACTTTGCTCGCAATTGAGCAAAACACTGGTATTCTGTTTAGAACCCAGAAAAATATATACATAGGTATCCCTTTCAACTCTCCCGTTTCGGACAAAAACGGCTTTTGTGAAATAACTTCTGTAAGTATTTGGAAGTTTTTTTAGTCATCATAGTAATTTATGATATTATTATATAGGTACTTTAACCGTAAATAACGAAAATGGAACGCGAGCCTTATTTTAGGTATGTGGGTATGTTTACTTCGGAAGGAGCAGGCCGTACGTACCCCGTGCCACCACGTCATAGGATTATGGGCCCGAATCTGAGATCTTATTTTCGCATCAAATATCACATTTGATACATTGATATTACATTTCTTTAATAGGGGTAATAATTACTCAAAATTTAATATTACTTCAAAAGAAAGAAGGCAAAAAAATATGCTTAATGACGAAAATCCCGGGTGCCCTTTGTATGGCCTAATATTAATTGTCCTAAAATCTATTGGCCGAACATTTTTGGCATAACGTTGAATGGCATATTTGACATTTAGGATATCTTTTTTTGCATAATTGTTGATTGTCCTTATTTTTATTGCTCCTAATAATAAATACTCGAAATTTTAATTTCGAAACATATTTTTGATCTTAAAAATCATATCATATTATCTCAAAGGAAAGAGAGGAAGAGAAAGAGGTGAAAATTTATACCGGAGCTCACCCGGACGAAGTCGTGGGCCAATGCTAGTAGATAGTGCAGATAACAAAGCTCTACAATCTTACATTTCAGAGATATGACCTTTCGGAGACGTGTGTGGAGTCAACTACTAAAGTACCGAAGTACCAAACACCACAAAGCCAGAGCCAGCACATAGATGCCCTTTCGACTAACTATTTAATGAAATGCAATGGGTACACCGTGCCGACGCTGTCCCTGCCTCTCAGAATGGGACACACCCAGAGACAACAACCGCCAGGGTGAAAAGGGACCATTGCTGGTTGATGGAATCTAAATAAACCGGGTGGTTGAGTGAAGGTGATGGACTGCTGGGCATGCCAGCAAGCAAAACGAACGAAGTTCTCCATTTCAGCCTGAACAAAAATCTTTCGTATGTCCAGCTGGCCTCTACAGGGGGCCTAGGCAACGTTACAATCGACAAGCGCTAACGCTAACAGAAAACGAATAAAATGTATGGGAATGACATATGTTAACGAAAAGTGTTTCGTCGCAGGCCCGATAGTTATAAAGTTTTTACTTTTTTACTTTTTGGTTTTTTTAGTTTCGGGGCCAGTATAGTTATATTCGGCCCTAATCACATTTCAATTTGTTTCGCACGCTCTACACTAAGCGATTGTGATATGAAATAGATGATCCAAACCGAAGCAGAGAATTACATTGTACTCACAATCAATGTTCATGACTTGCATGCAAATACCGACTCGCGTCGAATATTGAAACTCGTGACCTGGAATTTAATAAATTGATTTTAAATTCGCATTCAATTCAACGCTTCCGCTGCTTATTTATTATTGAAATTGTTGGGTCTTCATCCGTTCGCACGTGTTTTTGTGCCACCATTACTGAAAATACAGGAAACACTTCAATGTGTATTTCGTGAATGTAAATTGTATTTCGTGAATATAAATTGCTTTAGCTATTTAATACTACTACACAAAAAAACTCACAAATGAAAGTGACTGTACCATTCGCCGATAAACGTAATGTTTGGCGAAACTGAAATGAATGTAAACCGTACCATACTTCTTTCCGAAAAAAATAATCAAATATACAACACTTTAACAAGTAAAAGAGTACCTACATTAGAAACAAATAATTAAGTTATATAAAATGATATCTATATATCCTATGTATATCAATGTCAATGAGCATACAAAATAAATATTAAATGTATTTTCAAGTAAATACTAACTTCACATGCCTACCTTTACCTCCTTAACTATACCCGTGTATAAAATGTTTCAAGGCGATACTCGATCACCGCCGATAATCTGATGATGGATCCCAAAGATAGGGCAATGGCTAATCATTAAATCTTGTAATTTTTTTTAAATATATCTGTCCCATAGAGGTCACTACCATCGTATGATCGAGACACATTGTTACATTTTCAAGCAAATACAAATATGACGCCTCAGGTATTAATTTTATTTTTAGTACAAACCTTACTGTCAATTACTAATGGCTCTGTAAGCTGTAGAACTCGCGAGCCTGTCTATTTTCAAAAAACATTATGTTTTTCTAATGTCAAAAAACTGTCTCGACTAATAAACACTATATAATAAACGAACCCACTCTCAAAATATCACGAAAATCGGTTTAGAAATGGGACCTCTAGAAGGGAATAGCGGGAAAGCGGGAAATTCGGACATCTGGACATACAAACGATTTTCGGCCCAAGCTGAAGCATAACGTTGCATTTTCAAGCTAATCCAAAAGTGACGCGCCAACATTTTTTTTTTTTTTTAGTAGAAGCCTTACTGTTAACTATTGTAGTTCCGCCTTAGTGGTTCCATCATTCGATCAACTTCATTGTATAGTTACAATGATTGTGTCGCCATCTACGTACTCTCATACGTGTGTGCAAAATTAAAAATTGACACATCTAACGAAAGTTAGTGAATTATGAAACATTTTACTTGACATAATAACAAAATACGCACATGTGAAGTTTAAATTAATACCCACAAGTAGAGAGATTTACATCACAACTCCTACAATCCTAAAAATTCATGCAACAAGTCATTTGAGAGAAAAATTGCGCATTAAAGTTAGACACATTAATTAATATCTTGAACAACGGGACATTCGCTCGACAATTAGCATAAGAAAATTAATAAAATCAGGGGAAATAATTCGTGTTGTTTTGTAAATTGGTACAATTATACCTTGTGGTGTCCAGATAAACATACTAAAAGTCCTCGAGGGTGGGGGCTGTGCTGAGGGTGTAGGGGGGGTTGAAGGTACCTTTTTTCGGATTTTCGTACATATCTCGAATATCTGTACGAATAGCGTTATAATAACTTCAGACAAAAGATTCAACATAAAATTTCCTACAAAATTGGTCATAATTATTTTACTCTATGATCAATACTTTGGGAGCTACAGGGTGTTAAAGTTAACAAAGAGATTTAAAAAAAGTCGATTTACGAAAACGTCGTTTTTTCGTAGTTGTTCATCATAACTATTATAATTACTTCAGACAAAAGTTTTTCCATTAAATTTTCTACAAAATTGGTCATATTTATTTTTACTCTACGATTGATACTTTAGACACCTACACTTGTTCCATATATCACCAAGTCGTAATTGCACTCTTTACCGGAGAACAACTATGTCAGTGAGAAATCAGTGGTTGTGCAGCTTTATTTGTTTGTTTTGTTAAAAAAATCTCAATGGATCGACATGGGAATTGTACGAGTATGTTCGATAAGCAGGTGACTAAACTTGCTTATCCTAAAAAAAATGAAATTATAATGAACTACGAAAAAACGACGTTTTCTTAAATCGACTATTTTTTTAACTTAAACATCATGTAGCTCCTAAAGTATCGATCGTAGAGTAAAAATAAAAATGACCAATTTTGTAGCAAATTTTATGGAGAAACTTTTATCCGAAGTAATTATAATAGTTACGATGAACAACTACGCAAAAACGAGGTTTTCTTAAATCGACCTACACCCTCAGCACAGCCCCCACCCTCGAGGACTTTTAGTATGTTTATCTGGACACCACAAGGTGTAATTGTACCAATTTACAAAACTACACGAATTATTTCCCCTGATTGCCCATATTCGGCTTAATTTTCTTAGACTAAATGACCGGAAGAGTTAGTGGCGTTATATTTAATAGCTTTTGACAAAATGTCGTTAAATAAGCATTTTCTTGGAAATGTGTAAAGACTTAGCTCATGTAGTTAAAAAAAAACTACCTTATGGAAAAAAACTGTTTTGAGCGTTGTGGAGTATTGATTTTGTATTACATCTTAAGGGCCAGTCTGAATTCCGTAGTTATCCGTTTTCGGAGTGTCTTAGGGTCCGAAGCATATTTCTCTTCAGTGTGATAACTAATCGACCGTTCATTTAAAGCATTAATATAAACTTGAATGCGCTTATAAAATCAGCACAACAAGGTTTCGCGAAAACCACTAGTCAATAGAAAAATAAATGGGCGCTACGGGAGGCCTTCCTTTCCCTTCATTGTATTGTTTCTCAAGTTCAACATTCAAGTGTTTCATTCAGGTATAAAATAATACATATCCATAATATGAAGACAAATAATATTTCCTAGTCTGTTTTTAATTCTGATAAAATTATATAAGAGTTTTAAGCCTCTGATTAAAACGCACGCGGATTACGAGTCCAACCAAAAAGGCGTTAACTTTAATAACCCTTAACAGCCCTTAAATTTGGCAATATCCATAGGAAAGAGGCAAACTGTATACATCTCTATGTGACCTGATATGTGTAAAAGTAAAGTCCATTTGATGAATCAACGGATTGAATATAAAGTGCAGAAAAAAAAAAAAAAAGGTTTGTTAATAATAAATTAACTACAGTTCGATATATAGCCCGAATCCCCTAAAACTGGTCAATAACCACTTATCCGGACCAGATTTACAACCACACTTAATTAACAAATTCAATCAAATACATTTTTTTTAAATACAGACAGCCGATGGCAACTAATGTTTACGCATGGAGAAACATGCGCCAGAATCGATTACCATCATGTAATCGAAAATCGCTAGTTCGGTCAGTGTTGCCATTTACAACAGACTAGTGAGTGTCCTTCACATAATAATCTCAGTATTCCGTACTGTGTTTGTCGTTGGTATAACACCAGCTCGCAGGTTTTTAATATCGCCCTGAGACTCTAAATGTGTTTCATTTGGTGTGGCCAGATGCTACGTCAGGTGAAATATTGTCTGCAATTTGGTGTCGAGGATACCCGCCATCTTTTTTTTCACTTGCTGCGGTTTGTGAGGTAATTTGGCTTCCGTCTACGTAGAGGATGTTATTGTTCAAAATGTAATTTGAGTTTTGAACTCGTGCTATTTGAAGAGTGTAAAAACAAGTAGGATTTTAAAATAATTGTAGTCACGTTACACTGTTTTTTATTCAAGTTAGACGAAAGCCAAACGCAATCCCATTTGAACAAAAAAACTTTTATTAATATAGGTAATTAGTACGTAGGTACGTAGTCAAGAGTAATAATATGGGTGGCTACACCTTACTCATAAATATGTCCCATCGCTCTTATGTCAGCGGATTAAAGGTTCGGTTTATGAGAGGATTAAAGCAATACATATTTTTGCACTTGACTGTACCTAACCTTGCCCTGATTCTGATAAAGCGACTAATTTCTGTACTGTGTTCATTACTGTGTTAAGAAACGGATTATTTTTGATTCGGCGGTTAAGTGAGAGATTTTACGTATTTCACCATTATAGCAAAGAATGACTTAGTAACTAATGTTAATTTATAACGCAAAATTGGTTCTTGTTATTAAAGTAAATATATTAGACTAGCTGCTCGCTCGGTTACGCCCGCCTAAGTGTAAAGAACGCAAGCAAACTCACTGGATAAAATTCAGTCTTTAATCATCCAGAAAGTCCAATTCAACTCGCAGATGAAAGAATTTTGAAATCAGATAAGCGTTTCCGGAGATTACTCAAAACATACAAACTTATAAACATACAAAACTGCAATCTGCCAGACTTTTCCTCTTAATAGTATTAGTGTACTCGTAAATGGGGAGTGTTCCGATGAATTGTTCGGATTAATCCCCGCCGCTTCCTTCCGCCATCGCCCTACGCGACAGCTTTTCCATTCTCACCACGTAGATGGTTGGCAGTCCTCAACTGTGCGTTTCTCCCGAAACTTTCTGCCTCGCACAGCCAAACTCTGGAATGAACTGTCGCCTGCGGTATTTCCGGACCGTTATAACCTTCAAGCCTTCAAGAAAAGAGCGTACTCCCATCTTAAAGGCCGGCAACGCACCTACAACTCTTCTGGTGTTGTAAGTGTCCATGGGCGTCGATTATCGCTTACCATCAGGTGATTCGACTGCTCGTTTGCCTCCTATATCTTAAAAAAATAAATAAAAAAAATTAGACTAGTAGGTACCTATAATTGCCTGTATATTCATTGAAATAAGAATTTGTATTCTACAGTAGGGCAAAGCCAAAACTACAATTTAAGAAGTAATGATAAATTAACATTGACTACCTCTAGTTTTGTACATTTTAATAAAAGTTTAGGCAATAATGCAATAAGAGTACTTATACGATAAGCTGGCCAAAGATTTAAGAGATTGTGACGATATGAAAGTATTTAATAGAAAAGTGAAAGATTATTTTATAAAAAGGCCATACTACTCCATTGACGAATATTTTGCCAATGCTCAAAATTAACTGGAAATTGTTATTATATTTTACCGCGACTTCGTCTGCGCGGACCCGGGATAAAAACTATCCTATATTTAACTATCTTCGTGCAAAAAATCATCAAAATCGGCTGAGCCGTTTAAGTAACAAACATCCAAACATCTAAACTTTCGCATTTATTATATTAGTAGGATTAATTTTTGACTACTTTCTTTTATTGTTTTAATGACTTACTATTATATGATTTTATTATTTTGATGTAACGTGAAAGAATTTATTTTAATATTATTGTTTATTGTAATTTAAATTGTATTTGCATGCATTTGAATGTGCTTAAAGCAAATAAAGATTTTGATTTGATTTGATTTGAATTACTTGGAGATCAAGCAATGTCATGTCAGTTAACAAACGTACATTCCTGCATTTAGAGTGGGCAACGGACGCTCTAGCGATAACATCAGCTTTCTCACAAAGGCACCCCCAAAACATGTACAATGAAATGTAGCCGTTATTATCTCCACACAGTTATCCTGAAAGGCATGTCGAACGTTTCACGTGCGTCCCAATAACGTGAAGCAAGTCTGTAGCTGGCATTTCCAAAATTTCACTACGAGCAGCTATATCAGTTACTAGCTGATGCCCGCGGCTTCGCCCGCGTGCTTATAGGAAAATATAAAATATTGAATTTTCCCTTGGGAATTAGACGTTTTTCCGTTGGAAAAAGTAGCCTATGTCACTTTCCAGCTTCTAAACTATCTCCATACAAAAAATCACATCAATACGACGGTCCGTTGCGACGTGAAAGAAGGACAAACATACACACTTTCGCATTTATAATATTAGTAAGGATATACAAAGTTAACACATGCTGGGAATAGAGCAGTATTTTACTTGAATATTCATTGATAGAGTATTGGCGTTAAATTCAGCTCTTTGCCGTCCTGTTAGTGGTTAGCTGTCAATATCAGATGCGAAATTGGTCGGGTGCACTCGTATCGGATTATTAGGCTTGAAGCGCATCAAATTGATATAGAAAGTAGATCCTTTAATATTTATGCGACATAGTTTGGTATACAAAACGCAATGCATTTCCCTTTTCATGATGTGAAGAGCACAGACAATCAGGGTTTGATGAAATAACAATTCGAGCTTTATCGGCATCAAGGTTAAAAGGGGGGTAGAAAATGTTGCGTTGCCTGCCCAAAAACGCTATCTATCTATACTCTTCATCCGACTGTTAAATATAACTACAAAAGCAAACCTAATTTCGTCATTGAGCTCAAACGTCTCATATTCCCCTGGCTGAATGCATAACGGGAATGGTACTTAAAAAGCGGGAACAATTTGACACTTACGTTTTACGTTTTGATTTTAATTTGCTTCACTTACTCATTCTGACGCGTTAGCTCGGCACTAGAAGGTGAGTGCGTTTAATATAAAGCAACACGCTCCATTGGCCAATCGCTGACCTTGTCTCGTTCCACGAATTTATTTATTTATTAGGCGAGGTAAAATGTAATTTATTAAACACATACAGGGTGAATTTTTAATGAGTGTCCACATTCAAGTATAAGATTCTTCAGCAAAATTAAAAAATTATAAAATACGTTTTTTTTTGTTTCATATCATTCAGTACTACTTTTTTTAGTAATTGCTGCTTAAAGTTACCCCAAATAAACCTTACCGCGCGGGCACCTCAGCGGGTAGTAAGTGTTAACACGGCACGCCTCCCCCTCCCCCGCCCCCCGCCTCGCTCCGCGCGGCACTGAATCCCGAGTAACCACGCTGTACGGATTTTGGCAGTCGGGTAGCCCCATAGTGGCGCCTACCCACAGGCCAGCTCTTCCAGCTGCTGCAAAGAAAAAAGCCAAAAAAAAAACACGCTGTACGGATAATTCTTTTGGGATAGACGATTTATAATTAAAAAAATACCTACCAGTTTTATTTTTCAAAAATGGAGTCTATTAGTGATACCAAATGCCAAAAAAATTTTTTGGACACTATAATTAAAAATTCAACCTGTATTTAGCATAGTTCTATGAAAATAATATTAAATTTGCATTCCTATAACTACCAAGCACAACATACTAATTAATACTAATAACAAATCAAAATAAGATAATTGTGAAACAGTCTAACTCATTATCATTGTCATACTTGAGGATAATAGGGGTTAAGACTCGAAAATTATTATTACTCCAAAAAAAAATAAGGTAGGAAGATATCTCAAAGAATTACGAAGCTACAACCGTTTTAATATTGCTTATTAGAGAGAGAAAACGCAAACAGTGTGTGACGTCACGTTACTGGATGCTGCTGGGGGGGTCGCATCGACGGCGGCGCCGAACACAACGGAGCACGGCACATTGCCGTCTATTAGTGACGTCACAATCTTCCAGCGTCATCGTTTCATATGAAGTTGCGTTTTGCGAAAAAAGGACAGAACACCCCTTCTAAAAAAAATTGACACTCATCATAACTTCGTGATTATTTAACCTTTCGCGTTGATATTTTTTCCATTTACACTACATTTTTAATGCTTTTTCCAGAAAATATGACACTATTGATTATTTTATTGAGTGTCAACACCCCTATTGAGTTGGCCGAATTGCATCAAAGCGGGTCATTCAACAAGTAGGTAACTTTACAAACTAAGTGAGAAGGTCCCAATTCCAATGACAGTTTTATAAAAAGTCCACCACATTAAATAATCTCGACTATGATTGTGTCATTGGTGGTACTTAGTACAGTCCGTGAGCCCTAAAACAATATCTGGGTCTGTGTTTCACTCTCGCTTGCTCTTGTACGTTATTTTACAAAAATACACGATTTTATTGGAACCTTAAGACTGTTTTAAGAGATGTTTTACATTAGTATAAAGTAGACTGTATTTCAAAAATAGAGATTTTGCTAAGTTCTTTATTAGAAACAATATACTTATCAATTATTTATTGAAATAAACAGTAATTTATTTAATTTTATTGAAATAGAATTGAGATATATTTATACTTAATAATATGTGTGTCTTGAATTGAACCCCTGATTACTAGCACGTTCCCGCGTTTCCGCGACACATTTCAAAACGCGAACCACAAGGAAACGAGGGAATGTCGTGGAAATAATAATGCGAGTGTTTTGTGATTTAATGAATTTATTTCAGCGACGGTTTTACGAGGAAAAATGGCGTGGAAACAAAGGGACAGAGTAGTAGAACTTTTGGTGATGGGGACTAAGTATTTTAACCTAAATTTCAGACGTGACTCATGGTAGTGACAGTTATACAGGATATCTTGGAAACGCAAGTGGATTGAATGAAAACCAACGATAGAGGACCTGAATAGCTTGCGATTAGTCCCTGTTGTACTTATGTACACCCAATGTATAGGGGTTATTGACGTACGTGGTTCGTTTTGCTAAAGCGACTATAATTCGTCGTGCTGAAAACGTCGAGTATCTAGGTGTTGCGTGGATTCGTATTATAATGAGTTGTGGGATGGGCAGCATCAGTAAAAACACAATTTTCTTGCAAACTACGTATTGCAACCATGGAGGTTAGCACAAGAAGAAATAAGGGCCTTCGTGCCACAGATAATAATAATAAAAAGTAGTAAACTACGTTAAAAACTACAGTGAACGTTTGTATGAAATAGGTAGTACCAACTTAACTATCGTTATAGTATCCAACAGTGCCAACTCAAAAAGGTGTTGACCGTATCGGGATTAGACTTGACTGTTCGAAGAGAAGTTCTCAAGCAGTCCACAAGTCTCTTACTCGCCTTAATAACTGCTGGTATAAGCCACAACTGAGATCAACGGCAGACGCGCTCACATAGTAACTGCGGTCATCCTCCTCAAGGTTTTTATACTTCTGAATGTTTGTTTAGTTCAAAGTGCTAACTAAATAATATACATGGTGGTTTTTCATTCGTGATCAGGAAGCAATTTTTCTAATTCACTAGTTGATGGCAAACACGATTAACTCTTAGTTACCTTAAAGCACGTTATTTTGTCCCGAACAAAACTGAATTAGGTATTAATTGTTAATTAAGTCATTGTCATCCGAACGGTAGTTTAATCTAGAAACTAAAACCTCCTTGAAAAATCAATTTCATAAACCAACCTATAAAGCCTCGTGTCTAATAGGCTATTCTACATTTTTTTAAATATATTTTAAAATGTTCGTATAGATTCGATAGTCAACTGGTATTTTTATTTCCTCAAAATAATATCGCTTTAAGCAAATAAATAATGGTTGGAATTTGAACATTATATATTCGGGCCAAAGTGGCAGCCGCCATTATCGTGACGTCATAACTGCAATAACAAACCATAGACTACTAAGAAGATACACGTCAAATGTCAAACTTCTATTACTTCTAATCTTTGCCTTCTGATAGTTCTGATTTTTCATGGATTTTCTAACTAAAAATGAGCTTTCATATTCGTTATCGTTGGTGTTGCGCCAACTTGTAATAGTTCAACGTTGAAGACTCCTCAAAACATGTAAACTTATCATCGGAAATATACAATATTATATTGTTCTAATATTAGTTATATTACAAAGCTGTTTTGATATTTCTGCATTCAGCAGAAAATAAATCTGTATTATACGCAAAGAACTTTGCAATCATTAGTGCGTCTATTTTCGGTAGATTTGTATAGTCAGCTTTTACAAACTCCAACCTCCATCCTAGATGGCGTAAAATAGCGTACCAAAGTCAAAATAGATACAATTTGAGTCTACAATATAAATATTTTTTAACTTTTTGTTGTTGTTTACACCGAAAACTTGTTTTTGTATTTGCTGTTCTGACGTCACTCACAGAAGACAAAATGGCAGTCAGCGTTTTTGGTCACGTGACATACAGATAATAAATATACGATTTAATTTTGAAATTAAAAATATTTTTTGTTTTTATAACAAAATAGTATTATATTCGTATTTCCTAAAGTCAAAACTATAGAAATAACATTCATCATTTAATTGTGATAGACGAAAATAGCCTATTACTAAATGAAGACTAATAAACTGTCAATTATCACATGCATGACAAGCAGAAGTTGGAGTTTATTGACGTAGCCGAAGCGCTGAATAAGTACATTTGTATCTACTCAACTTCAAAAAAAATAGGATCACCGTAAATTCCGTGGATTTTACTGTTAACATTATCACGGGTTAAAAATCAACGTGTAGTATTAAGTTCCGCGAATAAGCCTGGGAACTAGCAGGTTATACTTGTATTGAGCGCAGAACAGACGTTTCTCGGATAGCTCCAGCATCGCCTCAAGGGACACGGTTGAGACTATTTTCTACTTAGAGTACAAACTGTTGTTTCACAATTTATACAGTAGGTTAGCGGCTCAGGAGATATTTCAGTTGCTGAGCGGTGGAAAAGTTGCAAAGTACAATAGGGCATGAAATGAGGGATTGCACGATTGGCTTGGCCAACGCGGGTGAAAAAAAGCTGGTTATTTGTATTAGAAAGATGATTTAGCAGTTAAGTTCCCAGACGTTTCGTGTTTATACCATTAAATGAAGTGAAAAAGAACTAAAGTGTCCATAACTCTATATAATTTTGGCCGACTTACTTATGCATCAGAAATACAAAATACGTTTTAAATGCTCCTTAAGTTTGGCCAAGGACTTTTCCCAACGGGCTTTTAATGGTACCCTTTTAGTCCGTATCAACTTTTAATAGGTCAGGGCGTCCTTATATCAGATTAGCTAGCCTTTTTTCATTTTTTTCTTATGAATTTTTAAAAAGTGAATCTACTTTAAATTCTATATAATTAATGAACCTGCTCGCAAAATTTTACGAGAATCGGTTGAGAAATGCGACCTGTAGAGGTGAACAGCGAACATTGGGACAGACACCGGACACCGGATACTGGACAGACAAACGATTTTCGGCCCAAGCTGAAGCATAGACCTTCGTTCGCTTTGGTCGCTCGCTCGATAAGGCAAATATACAATGGATACCTACCTAAGAATTTATTTAAAAACGTATTGAATCGGAATCGGTTTTGTATCTTGTCGATCCACTGCACAGTGTGTTTAACCCCTATTTTGTCTCACCTAGTTTTTTTTGAAAATCATATAGATCGCATGATTACAAACAGCAGACTAAAACTCCGACGTCGACACGGCTTGTGGTTTTTTTATAAAAAAATCTCAAAGTTTGCTCATTCCCGGGTCATGAATTCACAAAATAAATAATTATTCAAAAACTAAATTACTTATTTAACTTTTGTTTATACCGATTTAACAGGCGTATAATGCCTTAGCTTTCCACAAGTTTTTGTATAGTTCCTGTAATTAGATAAGAAGAAATCAATTTATTTATCATTTTTGATTTTTATTTTTTTATTCTTGAATAAAGCCGTATTAGCACGAAATTTCAATAGTAGATGGTAGCTTATAAAAGCTTTTACCAACAGTATTAAAATTACATGCTAATTCCGTGTTATTCAGAAGATATCAAGAATTTAAATTCGTCTTCAGGGTTGTCACCTCTTTTATCCGGATGCCAGTAATGGTGTGTAACCAGATCTATTAACATGAAATAACTACTTATTATTAGTGTTCGGAGTTTCGGTGGCAAATTTCACACAGTGGATAATAGAGTCGTTTTTGTGATTTTTAAGATTTGAATAAATAAATTATTCATTTACCTAAGACATTAATTGGCGGCAGGTACAAACATTATACTGTTCCGACTGTTTTGGTGACATCTTGTATGTATGTAATAGGTAAGTAAAAATAAATACATTTATTAAACAATGTTTACCTACATACTTGTGTTATTAGTAGTCCTGTGTTATCGTGGTATAAGTAGGTAATGCTCGCAAGATAATTTATAAGGAGTATTATGCAAAATTAATCATTTAATCGTTATTCGTTTAATCAATAAAATAGGCGAATCCAATTAACTAATTTACCTCTGTGAAATTTGCCACCGAAACTCCGAACACTACTTATTATATTTAAACCTCCTTTTACGTAACCTAATCTATCTACATACCTATACGTAACCTACTCTTTATTACTTCAAATTAAATTTTCACCATCGTCCATATTTGACGTCGTGGCTGAATGATTTACCGATTTTAATAAAGATATGGTTTGCTTCGGAAGTGGATACTTTTGTAACTTACTTTTTCGTTTTTGAAGTCCATAATCACTGATTACGGGGTCTGAGGTGACCAGTGCCCTATGAAACAAATCGGACATGGCTGCTACATGATTATTTTCCTGCAATGATGCTTCCTATCATACCGCGAGTATTTATTTCGGGCTTCTGCTCCTTGCTCCGAAAGCATCCCAAGAGGAACAGGCGTCAATTAAATTATTTTAGCGCCATGAACAAGGATCTTATGCATGGTGACTGTCATTGGATGCCACTCTGATTATTAGTTACTAGCTTCCGCCCGCGACTTCGTCCGCGTGGACCCCGGATAAAAACAATCCTATATTTTAATCCAGGCTATAAACTATCTTCGTGCAAAATTTCATTCAAATCGGTTCAGCCGTTGAAGAGTGATTGAGTAACAAACATCCAAACATCTAAACTTTCGCATTTATAATATTAGTAGGATTATGTTCCAACAGTTTACGTCACACTGGTCAGTGATACAGGTTTTTTTTTCTTGAACGATAAATAAGTGCAGATTTTTCCAAATCATAAGGATAACAATGCAATAACTGTACACACATTCATACATAGATCTATACGTTCGAAACTAGAAACAATCAGACCCGGGTATAGCAAACCTGAAGTGACAACCCTAACCATAAGAAATCTGCATAAAACATATATTACTTCTAACTTCTGAATAACACGGAATTAGCTCGTAATTTTAATACTGTTGGTAAAAGCTTTTATAAGCTACCGTATACATAGACGTATACGGTAGCATACCGTATAAGACATGTTATAGAGTTTTTGTTTTAAATTAAGTTGCACTGCCCACATTTTATCTGCTTTGCCTTAAGGTTGACTGGTAGAGAATGCTTTATAGCATTAAGTCCGCCTTTTGTACTATAAGATATTCTTTTGTGCAGTAAAGATTAAATAAATAAATAAATATACTATTGGAATTTCGTGCTAATACGGCTTTATTCAAGAATAAAAAAATAAAAATCAAAAATGAGAAATAAATTGATATCTTCTTATCTAATTATAGGAACTACACAAAAACGTGTGGAAAGCTAAGGCATTATACACCTGTTAAATCGGTATAAACAAAAGTTAAATAAGTAATTTAGTTTATCAAAAATTATTTATTTTGTGAAATTCATGACCCCGGAATGAGCAAACTTTGAGATTTTTTTATAAAAAACCACAAGCCGTATCGACGTCGGAGTTTTAGTCTGCTGTTTGTAATCATGCGATCTATATGATTTTCAAAAAAACTAGGTGAGACAAAATAGGGGTTTTTAACACACTGTGCACTGTGTGAACGAATACGTGACATCATACGATCCTCCGAACCGAGGAACCCACGGAGCAGTGCAGAGCTCGCCACACCGCTCCGTGTGTTGCTCGCCTAAAACGCAAATTAATTAAGATGGTTCGCTTTCCATACAAAACGTTATTTGACATTTGCTGGCTAACAGCGCGATATAAAGAAACTAGTGTAAGAATCTTTCATAAATTGGCTTTCCATTTGCGCGAAATTCCCCCTTTCCCTTAATAAACCTATATTAAACTAGAATAATTCGAGAAATTCGTTTGGAACGTGATACTTTGGGAAAACAATTTTTCTCAAACTATTCTTAGCCTTTCGGTAGCCTGCTGTTAGTAGCGAGCGCGCGCGATGAATACAAAACTGATTTAATTTTAATATGATTCCTGAGATTCGAGAACAATTAATTGGTTAAATATTATGTCTGCGTAATAAATCCGTGCCAGTTACAGTTTCTTTCAATGACGTGCACCACCTTCGTTTAAAGCATTCTACCATATTAACACGAGACATTAAGGTTACAGACTAAAATTTTGCAGGATTGCCTGTGATCTTTGTTCTCATAGGTAAGTACTTAATTTGATAATTTTGGGTTGTTCTTATTCTGAACCATGAACTCTCTTTATCAGAAGAAAATAAATATCCCCAATTATTTATTCTACTATTTGACGTCGTCTATTCATTTTGAATGCACCGTTACATATGTAGTAGAATCCTAAAGATATTGTATGGATGATTGGGGATAGGAAATGATGTTTTGCAGGAAAAACCAAACATTTATAAATAATGTGAAAAAGGTAAAAGGTTAAGTGAAAACGCACTTACGACCTAAACTAACATGAGCAATATAAACAGAACTTTGTCAGAAGTAAACATTAGATACCATAACATTCCAATTTGTACGCACTTATACATTAATGCTGAGTTCGATCGAAAACCAATACTTACCGCCATTAGTGTAAGTAGTGTAAGTAGGTCTCTAGACCAATAAGATTTACTTTAAGTCCAAGTCCATGGTATAATAATAAGCCAAAATAAAGTAAATACTTATGATAAGGTTTCCTTTTTTTGTATTTTTTTTAATACATGAAATGATATGAAATTAAATTAAATTATAACTGATAACAATTTGTTATAATAGTCATTTTGCAGTATGCTCTAACTATACATAATTAGGTTTAGGTAGTTACATAAATTCATAATGATATATGGTTATTGTCTTTAATTATACATTGTTTTATCGTAATATATTATTTATATATCATATGACCAATGGTATGTTGAACAACTCATCATATTAATAAAATGTATTTTTAAAAAGCCAACTATCCTCCTGGGGCTTGTCCGAGCTTGGCTTGAGGAGCATAGAAACAACTCGTCCGTATTAGGTAAGTATAACTACGTACTAGAATTTAGGTTAGCATATTATGACTGAATAGCGACTCTAAAGTTCCTCAAACACGTTCATCATTCTGTCGCGGCATGTTTCAAAACCACTTAGCAATATTAGTGCTATGACAATCAGAAGCCTCCATTTTCCACCTCAGCATTCAACTTAACTTCCTAACAATGCCATATATTCAGATCATCAGTACGTTCTCACATTTTTGGCTACCTACTCACTTATGCGGCATTCATATAGGGCGAAAATATCCTTCTTTACTGAGCCAACTCATATAATAGAATATTATACCTAATAGGAGTGTATTATGACATCTATAACGTATGTAGGTAAGAAAATTAATTTATCATAGCGAACTAATCATCAGCATAATAAACCCCTGAGGTTTCCGCTAGTAAAAAGAAACCACACCAACCAAATCTAAAGTTGTCCAAAAAAGGCATTTTCTAATTATTATTTAGTTGTTTTATTTTGCGCGGAAGACGTGTCCCTTAACAGGGCGTGGTTTACAATGACCATTGTGTTATACGTCAGAAACCAGTACCGGAATTGCCGCCTCTCTGCTTACATACTTTACTTAGCTAGGGCGCTTATCAAATGGCATGAATACATTTACGTGGCGTAGATAGGACTAGTTTGAGCGAGGATGTTAGACCAACCTGGAACGGATTCTCTGGACGCTTTATCATTATTAATTATACGTCATTTAACCTGAACATTATTTCTAGTCAAACTTAGACATAAAGTGGAAATTGTCGCCCGCTACGCAACAACCTCGACGTTTCCTCTTTATTGAACGAGCGAGCAAAGCAAACGAAGTTTTCTGTTTTAGCTTAGCAAAAAAATTATATTAAACCGATTTTCGTGTTTTTTTTTCTTTTTTTTGTCGATTCAGTTTTTCGAATGATCGTTTTTTTTAAAGCTCGCGAGATCTACAGTGGGCGTAGCCTGTTGCCATTTTATCACTTATCGTTGTGGTAAAGACGCCCATCACGCTCAGACAAGTATGCGAGTGCGAGAGTGACGGATGCCTTATCCACAACGATAAGTGATAAAATGGCAACCTTGTTACGCCCGCAGCTCTCAGACTAGTAAGTGTAGGTAACATACCAATACGTCGAGCCAAACAGACTTCCTACCTAGCCCTGCCCGTTCCGCTGCTAGCGTACGACGGGGCAGACGTTGCACTTGCATTTGTTTTATAATAATATGTATTATTAAACCTCGCTTATTCTAAAAAAACCGGTCAAGTGCGAGTCTGACTCGCGCACCGAGGATTCCGTACAAACTATGATTTAACTCAAGGTAAAGTAAATATCCCAATATTTGACACCTTAATTCTAATAATTATTTTCTCGCCTTTATCAAGTAACTTTGACTTAGTGAAGTGTGAAACTGACAAATATTTTGAAAACAAGTGTATAAGAGAGCCCTTATAGTGTTAATACTTACATTACTTAACATTTAAATCTTAACAGCACGAAGTAGGAATGGGGTCAGCGCCATCTATCGGCCCTATTTGGTACTAACGTGCAAGGGCAATCAGCTTAGTATGTATGTTGGTGTTTTAGCGATTATTGTTTATCAAGTGAACCAATCTCGTTTTTTTTAAAGAGAGTAACTTCTATTATAGTCTCACAGGCATTTCAAAACAAAAAAATACTTATAAAGTTTATTAAATTGCAAACTTAACAAGGAAATTATTTTAATAAAACAGAAAATACGCTAGATGCAGAAAAAGTTATACTGTTCCAGTAATATTTATGTTTATCTTAATCACAAGTAATAATTTGAATTTTTTCGCTTGGATAACTTCGGAGATAAGCTTCACTCAATCTTCGCTTGGATAACCCCCAGGGGTGGTATTTTTTACATTTTCCTTCATAGATCGAAAGTTTACCAATTTAGAAAAAAAGAAAAACTGTTTCAAAAAGTGCAACTCAAGCCCTTTTATATGATACCCCACTTGACATAATAGTTGATTTTTTTTTGCCCCCTATCATATTCGTAATTTTTCATAGAAAATTAAAATGTATATTTAAATTTCTCATTTTCCATGCACGTGGATTTCTCATTTAAAACCATTCCAAATTTCAACAAAAAAGCAGGTTACATACTTAGGTAACAAAAAGCCGTTTTATAAGGTAGACAAAGTTAGGCTTCATAGGCAATGTTGCAGCATATGCCGGTAGCTTAAGTAGTTCGTGAGATATTTCACTTTGTGACAGACAGACAGAAACAGACGGACGGAGTCGCACCATAAGGGTTCCTTATTTACCTTTTTTGGTACGGAACCCTAAAAACTCATCATCATACATATAAATTCCTTTGCTGGGCACAGGCCTCCTCTGATGAATGATAGGGAATAGGCAGTAATCTCTGCGCTGGCCCAGTGCGGGTTGAGGACTTCATACCTTTGAATTTCTTCCCAGATGTACGAGTATGCAGGTTTCCTCATCATGTTTCCTTCATCTAAATATGAAATGCACATGCTCAGCATTCCAGGTTGTGCCCGAAAGGAGTTTGTGTCTGTTTTGGCCAGCGAATGATAAAACCATAGAAGTCAAAGTACCGCAGCGAAATTGCCATTATGCGGGTATGGGGGCGGGGTGTCAAAACGATGCCAGGCAGCCGTTTAGTTCACAGACTGTGTACGATACGTACATATTCCGTACATAAGTTCCGAAAAACTCACTTGTACTAGCCGATTCCATTCGAACCTACGACCGCCGCAAAGTTCTAACGGCATTTTGGCTAAAATAGGTTTGATCGACGAATAAAGGCATTAGTGTGCTATTAAATTGATACATAAATAGTTTCCTATCCGATTATTATTCCTAGGTATATTCAATGCTAAGTGTTACTTGTTTGTACTTACCAATCGTCGTGGCATGGAGTTGAATAAAAACTAACGGAACAACTAAAAATACCAACAAACATGCAAGCGAAAAAGACTGAAAAAATACGTCCCCGTTGCACTTCCAGTAATTCTTTTGTATTGTGAAAATACGCCTATACAGGTCAAAAGAGGGAACAGTGCATCTATTTAAAACAGTACGAATACGTACAGTTTACAGAGCCGGGTCAATACCAATCAACGCAATCATCCGCAGTATTTGGCAGAATGGGACGGTCACGGCCAGTTTGATGTCTCTGTCATTCTGATTTCGAAAGAAAGGGTAAGTGGGAACATGTCTTCCTCAGTCAAATTTATACCGGTCCAGGTTTTAAAATACATATCCTATATCACATTTAGCTCTTCTAAAGCAATAAAGGGATATAATGGACATTCAATGCATAAGTAGTTAACAAGGAATCGTTATAGTCTCGCCATATCCGTCTGTCCTTCCGTCCGTCCGTTTTCGGCTTAGCTCAGTTTACTAAAAAAACTGTAATTCAGCATGGGTATACGAGCCCTATACAGGGTGTACCAAAAATGGGGTGTGAACCGATGAAGGGCTTAACAGGTATCGTGTTCTGATAAGAAAAATAGTTTTTTTTTTTAACGCGATTCTTGTTTTACCCTTGTATGGAGCGTTGGAAGGAGGAAAAAAAACCGCGTCAAAAATTTTTTTTTTCTTTTTTCTTATCAGAACACGAAACCTGTCAAGCCCTTGATCGGTTCATACCCCATTTTTGTTACACCTGTATAGGGCTCGTCCAGAAATCATGTGATCACATTTGGTCTACTTTTGACCCCCCCTTGGTGATATTTGGTGATTATAACGCTGCCCCCTCCCCCCCATTCAAGATCACGTGTATTTTTGGGACTAAATATGAATTAAGTTAGTCAATAACAAATCACACGCTACGTCATGTTTTCGGTCCACGGGTTTTCGCAAATGTTTTGGATGGTGACATGGACCTATGATACTAGTATTATAGGTCCATGGATGCCTGGAAGGTGATGATGGGACAGACGTCGGAGGGTGTTGAGTTCACCATCACCATCTTTAACATCTTCTTCGTTTTGCCACTCTGCACCATCGTTTTGCGCGGATTATTTTGATATGAGAAAATTATTAAGTAAAAAAATTACGTGATGTCTTTTCGGACTTTTTTTTCTCATTTTTCAACTCAGTGATTCGTTTGAGAGATATTGGGCTTTTAAGCCCTAGTTTTTGTTCCAGTCATGTTAGCTAAGGCTACTACTGGGAATGTGAAAAAGATCGTAGTAGTAGTACAAATAATGAATTTAAAAGGAAAACTATCACGGCTATGTAGGCATAACTAAACCGAGTAATAGTCGACCAACTTAAAATGTACTTAGAAAGGCCAACTTTTGTACAAATCCGGCCGACGCAACCGCACCATTTAGTTGGCGCGGGTGACAGGCAACTAGATATACAGGAACCCTGCGCGTGGCCCAACACGCACTTGGCCGATTTTTCTTTAAACATTTTAGGGTGATGATATTTGCACACAGCAATTAGATAAATAAGATTTGTGTGTAGTAATAATGAAAATGAGCCATTTGATTTACCTTACCGCACTGCCACGCCATCTGCTGGATTACATTACATGTGTGACATAAAATATCAAACGAATCTCGAATTAATTAATTTATTGTACTGGTAACCCGCGCTAACATTAATTTATTACCTATTAATTCAAATAGATTTAAGACTACCTAATATTGCTGTGCCCTGTCCTGATAGGTCCATGTGTATCCAATTACTATATTACGTTAAGACCTATGTATGTACATGTACCATGGATGCAATACATGATTATTATTATGATTACACGATTGACTGCCAACATCTTTACCGCTGGTTTAGGTAATTGCCGCATTTGATAGGTAAGGCGCCGCCCTGCATTTGCGATCATAAACAGGCTTGTAGGTTATGATTGAGATTATTTAAATGGCCGACTATAAAACTGTCATTGGAATATTCAACTTTGGACAGTAGAGTTGCTTTTTGAATGGACTCCTTTGATGCGTGCCATCTGCCAGGAAAGGTTTCTTTGTTTCTTAGGACATATCATGCGCTCCAGGCATGATCTAGAGAAACAAATAATTCATGGTTCTGCGAAAGGCAAACGCGCTAGAGGTAGGATTCCTGTGCGCTGGGCTGATGCAGTTAAGAGGGCTGCAAAATGCAATCTTTACTAGGCAGTCTACTTGACGAACCGAACTGCATGGGGTGATTCATGCGGTCACTATCCTCAGTCATGAGAGATCGACAAAGAAGAAGAAGACTTTGATGCAATTCGGCCATCTGAAATAATCTGAAGTATACTTGCGTAAGCGTGTCAATGGCGTATGCTATTCGAGATGCATTACAGCCCAACCACACTGAAGTTTGATGCAGCTTGGACAGCGACGCGTCTTATGGTTTATGTTTTCGTCATAGGGTGAGGCCAGAGCATAATTTACGCGCTGTGAGTCGCGTAATTTCGGTCCGGGCGTAGATGGACATTTTGGTTTGCCCATTTACGGGCGGACCGAAATTACGCGACTCACAGCGCGCAAATTATGCTCGTCTGGCCTCACTCGCGGCGTAAATAAGGCATACACTCTATGCTTACCTTACCTAGCTATTTATTTATCGACGCCGAAGATATGTTTACATAATTGCACCTCACTCCATTGTCATAAGGCAAGAAATGTGTACATTACATTATCTTCAAAGTCATCTGTTCAAAAGGCGACTGCCATATTCATTCTCTATCAGAAAACTACTTAACGCATTCACTACCAAAAATCACTACGCGCTACGCTCGTACCCATACTGTGTTAACACTTTCACTGCCAGGAACCCGCCTAGCGAGCGCCTACGCTGTACTCGCTTTCAACATACTAGGAAACTCACGGAATGTGCCACGTGCGTAGCGCGTAGCGATTCATGGCACTCAATATGTAACTTGCTAAGGTGGTTGTGAGCGATGTGTACATGTCCCAAAATTGGAGATGTTTCGAGCTGTTTCGTGGATTAACTCTCTGTTTTAAATGTGTGTGCTAAGTAGGGGGACTGGGGAGATTACTAGCCCGAGGGCGTTTCAGCTGTTACATGCAGCCCGTGTTCGTGAAACTTTCAATTGATTTTAAATAAAGATAATTGAATGCGTATACTTTACATACCTACATTATTATTATTATTATAAATAAGCCATTTATTCCAAGTAAAATATACACATCATTCAATTTATAAAATTATAATATTTGCAATAAATAATTAATAGCATTAAAATCAATAGTTTTCAGGTACATGCATGTGTTACTTATATCTAATTTATTTATTATTCTGTCAGCTTGTCGCGTTCGACTTGGGTACCCATCTTTGGGTGTAGGCCTCCTCCTCCATACGTCCATATTTATGCCAATATGCCCAAAAAAACATACCAGATCACTTCAGGTTCAATCTTACGTCTGTTGTGTATTTTGACGACGGTAGCTACTTATAACAGATTGAAATTTGGCACCGCTCGGTGAAACACAAGATAACAGTCATTTAGGTTCTTATATTTTATTGCCAACAGTGATCACAAAAGGACAGCTACTGTACTTTTTATTGTACACATAACGAGCATAACCTCGCCGTGGTTGGCGTTTAGGTAACGTGTATTATAAACTAACGGATTTACTAATAGTATACCGTTTATATTATATTATATTATATTCTATCAAATACAGTAATATTTAAGCCGGTTTCATTTTATGTCTTTTAAAACCAATTAGTACCTATCCCAAAATATTTAAATTATTATATATTTGACTCTTCGTTCCTATGGGTCAAAGCTGAACTCGTTACCAATTCCATTAAAGGCTTTCCAGATTAAATGTTTCCACGAATATACGTTTATTCAGGTTCCAGTCAAACTAAGCTCAAAATCACTCAAGCGCTTGAAACTTCTTCGTATAAATTAACCATTAAAATTATTTATGCTTGAGAGCACAGATCATACACTTAAATCAATTTAGAACGTGTCTTAGTTGGGAGAAAGGCCCATTTGACAATGCCTTTTTTGATAGCCTATGCTTATTGTCCCACTGCTGAACCAACGCCTCTCTTTTCCGTTCATAGAAGTTCAGAGACCGAATCGTGATCAAACCTTAGGTCATCAAAAGTATATAATTTTCGAGTTTTTTAATATTCATAATTAGTGCAATGACACGTAGTTTCAGTGTCCGAGATTCAACCGGATAGCACGCGGTATTTGAGCTCCCGAAGCGTTGTGAAACCGCCCCGTGCGACTCAAGCTGTGCCAACTTGGACTGGGGCGGAAATTGGAGGGGGTTGAAAAAATAAAATGGACGCCAGGTATTCGATTGAACAGCATTTCATTATATGAACAGCGTATACACACTTTCAGTCAACTGCTGTTTCAGTGAGCTACACAGCAACAAAAAAAAAACAACCCAGTCCAAGTTGGCTCAGTTCGGGTTGCACAGGGCGGTTTCACAACACTTCCGGAGCTCAAATACCGCGAGCCACCCCGTTGTCTCTTGGACACTGCTACTACGCGTCATTGCTCTGAATAAATATGTATGTATAATACTTACCCATTTGGGTCATATCACGTTAAAAAATCTCCTGTTGACGATCGAAGTTGTCATAATATTTAAGACATCGAATAATCAAAACAATTTTCTTTACTAAGCAAACCCACAAAAATAATACTTACCTACCTGTTATATTATATATAACAGGTAGGTAAGTATTATTTTTGATATGTCTTAAGAAAAACTAACACGCTCATATGGGACCAACATCAAAATCGACTACATTGGTAGAATTGATGCAGTTATTGCCCATTGCAAAATCTGCCGCAAAATCTTGCAATAGCCAAGTCAACGAGACCTCTTAATGGCATTCTTGCGCGTCTCCACATAAATCTGACCACACAACATCCTGTTGCGAGGGGAAGCTGGTTGTTAACAAACATTTGTTTACCCGAACGACTAATGAATGGTATGGCAGTGAGATATTTCACGGGATTCTCTGGTTCCTTTGTTATTTGGTGTTTTTACGAGGCTTAAATAGAACACATGCTGTGAAAAAGACACAGGAAAATCTTGAAAGCATATTTTGTGGTCGGGTACGGTAGCAATCTTCTAAAAATGTATTCCCATGTCATTTCATTTCGGAAGAGATTTTTGAAAGAGACAAAGTGGTTTACAAACAAAAGCGACAAAAGCGACTTACTTTGATTTTTAAATAATACCCGAGTAAGTATATTTCGAGCATCAGTTAGAATAGTAGTGTTTTATTTTGAATGGCGATAAATCCGGCTGATTAGGTACATTTAAAATTGTAATTTTTGAAGTGAAAACTTCTTTAGCGGCGCTGTGCACTTTTTGAATGGGGAATTTTTTTAAAACTCGCCACAGCTAAACTTACCCCTTTTGACAAGAAAAATAGTTTCGTCAAAGACGTTTTTAAACTCCCTACATTTGGTACAAATTTGCAAAATATACAATGTCTTTATTTCTTATTCTGCATATTTTTACGCATGTCCTCTGACAATATAAGTAGGGTAAGGGGATAAACTTGTACCTCATCGGTACATACCGACGTTCCAAGAAACTTTCCTTATTAAAACTCCGTCATTCATTATTTCAACGTTAGGGAACTACGTTTATTAGTTTTACATTTCAAGACTAGATTAATTAATGAGGATTAAAAGTTTACGGTATTAAGCAGCCTTTTGAGGTGTTTTATTTTTGTTTAACTGTTATTTAACAATAGACTATGTACAGGGAATGATTAATAATTAAAAGGACGCTTCAAAGTCGAAGTAATACAGAGATATCAATATCTAACTAACTAGTAGGTATCAGCATTTCTTAGGTACTATGTTAGACAGAAAAGCACCAACCACTTCAATAAATAACATGATTTGATTTGATGACACAGAATGATCAGATGATCAGATGATCTTGGAAACAGACAGAGCTAGGGGTAGTCGCGTAACGTTCCGAACGCGCGTTAGGACAATTTAACTGTCTTTTTTCATATAAAACGTGACGCGCGTTACTTGATTGACCTGGCCCCTTATTCACCAACTGGACAATTGTCACCTGAATTGACACTGACAATTCGCCGAACATTGCTTGTTCTAAAAGTTAAGGTGGTTGCTGGGTTACTTGTGGAACCAGCAATTTACGGAGAATTGTCGTTGTCGTGTGACAATTGTCAAGTTGGTGAAATAGGGGACTGATTATCACAGCGCGGGGACGGATATTAACAACCGCCATGGCGCCATGGGATGTGAAACGTCGCTAGTGTTGTCCACCGTACTACGCTAACACTCCGTATGATCTTAAACATTACTTAAACTTGTATTTTACACGAAAACCACTCTGCCTAGTTACGAGGTTTAAAAGTAAAATATAAGCTTTACTCTACTAAGATTAATCGATATAAAAATATGCCCGACAAAAAGTAGAAACGTTAGAAGCTTCATCAAGATCAACCTCACGTACGTCGCACTTTTGGGCACTGGACTCTCATGGATGAGACGGATGGAAACCGGTCTCCACGTGGGCGCAGTGCGGGTTAAGGGCTTCACATACATGTGTTAATTTGTTTACTAGGAGCTTTATCAGAGGTGTCTAATTTAGACGTCTATTTACGCCTCAAATATTGGTTCAGTGAATTACATTGCAACTAGGTCGACGCGAGTTGACATCGTGTGACATGGCTATTGGTTCGCAAACTTAGCTTGTCTAATTACATTAAACTATTCCGCACACGTACAATTTGCGTAATCGATTAGTTTTCGTTTTATGTAGAGAAATAAAATATTATATTATGGGTTGCACTAATCCGTCTGTAATCGTAAAAGGTGTTCGTTAAAATATAAATGTATGGAAAGTTTGACAAGTTTCTATGGAATGACAGCTGCCGGCACCATATTAGGGAGCGACCACATCGGTGCTTAACGCTGCGTATACGCGTTGACGTGTCGTATGCGTCACGTATTCTTCATACATTTTGCTGCGTTTTACGCTACGTTAGCGTATTTTGAGCAGCGGTGTGGTCGCACCTTTAAGCTTTAACTGGTCTGTAATCGTATGTTGGTGCATTATCAAGTATTTGGACGGCCCTTTAGGATACACTTTGGGATTAATATCCCAAAGTGCATCCTAAAGGGCCGCACAAATGAGGGAGCAATTACACATAATTGTGTAATTGCTCCCTCATTTGTGCTTACTCCCACGCTTGCCCGTAGGTAAAATACAATACAATACAAATCCTCTATAGGTAAGTTTTATTTCAATTTAATCCAGCGGGACAGCGGCGTGAACATTTTGTTTTTTTTTATATACAGCATCATACTTTAGAACATATCTTTCGGTGCTTTTATTGATATTTAACCACAGCTGAAATTATTTACTGCACTGCCATCTATGGAATCCTAGTAGACAAAATTAAAAACAAAAACGGTGTTTTGGCTCTTCTGAAAATTCTCCAGTTTGCTTGGTAGTACCGTGGCGAATTCGTTAGCCTGCTGGTTAAACAGATTCAATGCCATTATATACGTAGAGGGACATATATTATTTAAATGTATCATCGTCAATTATTATCCTTAACACAAGACTTATGGAGCTAGAAAAGAAGGACTTCATCCTATGCATTGGTGAAGGTGTTTTTGAATTCGGATAGAACATACAAACTTACAAAGCTACATCACAGACATTTCCTATTAATATACATAGATAAAACCAGTTGCGTGGGAACACAGAAAAGCCAAATCAGCCGGAGTTGATTTTGATTAATATTTCAATAGCAAAGTATTCGGTAGTCTTCAAATCGGTAAGGCGGTGGAAACGAGTTCTATGAACGCCACGGTATTTCGTATTGTCACGCCACGCGCCGTATGTAATTACACATTAAGAAAAACATCTACCTACATATTCCGACCGCGCTTAAGCCTGCGTAATTATTAAACTAATCTAAAGGGAAGCTCCTTCTCTTTTCGTCTTTAGTGCGTCTTGGTGCTAGAAAAGGATAGAAGTGAATTAAATATTAAATTAAATGGCAGTCGATGGCACATTAAGAAGTTTCACTAAAAGGGTCCATTGATGGATGGTTTTGCTGCTTGCGATTCACAGCGTGTCTTTACTTAGCTCATTGGTTGATCTTAGCGTAACTCGGCTCCGAGATTCATTTCATCTATGCCTAATCAAAGGCAAGACTTTTACTGGTTTGACTGAGACGAGTTCTCGGAAAGCTTTGTGAATTCTAGCCCTGAGGGTCAGTTTGGCACGATATTTCGCATACAAAAACGGTAACGATGTGTCGTTCGCAGATGTTCAGACTAGTTAGATTTGGCGCAACGTGCGAGCGCAACACGTCGGTATTTGTTATGCGAAAGTATATAATATATAATCGACCTCCTTTTCACACGAAAGATATCTGTTTCCTTCAGCTGCAGACTATATAAATCTAAGTTAATATCCTTTTAGTCCTGAAATAATGATTTAAGCCTAAAACGCCTATAAGGCAGCTCAAATTAAAAATGTAATTATTTATCACAACTCATTCAGAAACTTTCTTTGAAAATAAATTTAACTTATATTTCATTTACAAGTGACTTGTAGCTTACTTAAGTAAATATTTATAATGAGTAATTTCGATTTCGTGGTTATTGACATGGTAAAAAGTTAACCTACAGATGTAGACCATCTTAAAAGTTGCCAGTTTAAAAAAACATCCTATGGGCGAATATAACGAATCTAGCGTCGCGCTTATGTTGGACGTAGGGTTTGCAAGATCCGCCAATATTTCGGATCCGGATATTTAAATCGAACGGATCCGGATATCCGGATTTTTCGGATAAAACGGATCCACAAGGTTTTTTTTTGGTATAAAGTAAGAATTGTAAGGCCAAACTAAGAAAAAACTACAAACGGTTATACCACTGTATTTATATACCTGATAGATTTTGAATAGATACGCATTCCCGAAGTCATAAGGGGTATAAAACGTTATTTTGTTTCAACTTTTAATCGCGTATAATTAAATTGAAATTACGATGTTTTCTGATTTCAACCGGGATGACGGTTTTAAGATTTCATCTTCGTGGAATCCTGTTATAAGTAAATGCCAGAGTCGAAAAACATCGTCCGTTATATCACCGGACATTATTAGTGTTGTGTGTCGGCCGGGTGACAACCCTAGTGTACAAGTGGTTAATAAAGACCAAATGCGGGTAGTTCGGAAAACCCGCGCAGCAAGAAGATGTTGATACCCGCTCAAGGAAGTTGTCCCGTGACCATGGATGTTGCAACACATCCGCAACGTCGGGAGACCTCAGTGAGGTAAATAAATAATTTAATTACACGCTATTAAGTCCCGTTTAGTAAAAATAATGTGTGAGAATCGTGAAAGTTTAAATCAATATAATTTTCCACAGCTTATAACCTCGCGATTGGCGTATTCTGTAATTTGATAACCGATGAACGCTAGCATTTAAATTAAAACGATACATTCTTGTGATATAAGGCTGATTATTGAAAATAACACAATGGTACTAAATGCATTACGTGTTTTTGTGTGTGTCTAGAACACGCACACATTTGCTACGTAGTATCCGTGTGGCTATGACATCCGTCACAGTCGGACAAGTATGCGTGTACGCGTCTATCGAGTAAACTATACCAACGATCGAGTTAACGATTGCAAGTATAGTAAACGTATAAATGACTCGTGGTACAAATTCGATTTTGGTTCTATGAGTGACCGCCAGGGGCAGTGTAAAGATTTTTCATACAAATCTTTTAAGCAGTCGCAAGCGAGGAACGTAAACGTGAGTCACGTAATTCCCATGATAAAGGTACTGTAGTGCCCTATAATTTATGTACAGTAATGGCCAATTAACTTAATATAGTGGAACCGTTACTAAGTATTTCTACTTCAACTTCACCGTGGTTGCCTTGAATTGCCTACCCACTCGAAACCCCGAACTAAAACATGTACTGCCGGGATCTGCTGAGGAGCAGAACAACAAAACTGGCAACCTTGCCAAGGTAAATTGCTCGTGGACCGTGTTTGAGCTCTTTGAATTGTACCTATTAACCGGGTATTTTTTGAACAGTAACTGCTTAGGGTCTGACAATGAAACAGAACAACATCACTGTAGGGACCTACCAAAGGCATGTACCCAAAAATTGGGCTCTTTTGATAGTATTCGCTGAGTAACTTCTTTGTACATTGCTGAATGAGCAGATAAACACAGAGTGGAGTGAAGGAGCGCGCCATAAACGTCAACCTCCAACGGACATAAGAATTGGAGTACCTCCGGCGTCCAAGATGCATCGGCGTGCCTAGTGTAATGTTAATAAAATGTAGAAGAGCGCGCAGCGCGCCATGAAAGTCAACCACCGACCGACAGAAAGAATGGGGCGCCTAGGGTACCCCAGCTGCACATTGATGTCGGGCTTCGGCTGACTTCTGGATGTAGACGCTAACTTCCGACCGACAGAAGTTGTGGGGCGCCGGAGCAGTGAAACCTCCATTTATGTATTTAATCCATCACTTAAACAATTTAGTCCCTGAGCGACCGAGCTCTAATCGAGTAAAGATAGAGGAAATACGGAGTAAACGAATTTTCCCAGACATGAGACCCAGCTAGATAGAATTTTATTGAAATCGTTTTCGAGAACGCGTTTACAAATATATGCATATGTATATAAAAATATTGCTCGCTTAATAGTATTGGAATAGGTTTTTTTTTCCTACCTAATATAGGAATAGGAAGACAACATAAATACACACACAACATAGACTTTATTTAACACACGATAATTTTCCGTATCGTGTGACGCTACGCGCGCCGGCCGTGCTATGGATATGCGGCCGCCGGAACGGGTGTCGCGTCGTTGGAATGCTATGTGCTCCGCGCTGCATGCGCGTGATGCACGTTGAATGCGCGCTAGCCAGTCGTGATTAGACCTCTGCGCGCATACTAGCTGTTGCTTGTGAAGGTTATGCTAAACTTTGTTACTGTGCTCATTTACTGTGTTCTATCGCCTTTCGAACTTCTTTCTTCCTTCTGTATTTTAGATAACTTTCACGTGTGGTATCTGTGCAATATTAGGTACGTAATATATAGAAACGCTTTTGGGATTTTAGATTTCTTCATACAAACAAGGAAAAAGCCTAATTCAGGTAAATAATAATTCACCTTGTTAGCGTCGGTTTCGGCTTTATGTTAAAATTATTTGCGTGCATAGATTCGTGAAACTATTTTAAAACTCGCGCCCCCTGCTCGTTCCAAAAATAATTGTTGTTGTTGTATGTAAATTGCACGAATAATAATTATTCGCATTTTTACATTTACATATCTATTACACTGCGGGATATAGGCCTTTCCCAAAGAGTGCCAAAACGACCAGTCCTGCGCCACCCGGCAGTGGGTGCTTGGGTACATTGCACGTAGAAAAGGTTCTTGAATGGCAACAACTCACCTGAAGACGCAGTGTTTGTCGGTGGACACCCCCATGTGATTTAGAAGACAAAAGGTTACTTACAAAAGTGATTAAATTACAAACTTAGTTCGGAAATGTTTTGATAAATAAAAAAATACGCTTAATAGAAATTGTTACATTTGTCGGTGGACACCCCCATGTGATTTAGAAGACAAAAAGTTACTTACAAAAGTGATTAAATTACAAACTTAGTTCGGAAATGTTTTGATAAATAAAAAAATACGCTTAATAGAAATTGTTAAATTTTTTCTGTAATATTTATGTTACTCTTAATCATACGTAATAATTTCAAATCGTTTGCCTGGTAAACTAAGGGGCGTATTGTTTTCTCGACATTTTCCTTCATAACATAACCAATTTAGAAAAATAACGGTATTGGAATGTACAACTCAAGTCTTTTCATATGATACCCAATTTCATCTATGAACTAAACTGAATTTTTATCTCCCCTCATATTCGTAATTTTCATAGAAAAAAAAACATTTAAAAACAATTCGTGTTTGTTATAGGCTGTTTTACAATGTGAGTTATTGAAATTATAATAACGTTCATAAATACGGTGCGCTTTTTTTCAAGTAATTATTTGAGTCCTATAATTGAAAAAAAAAAAGCCATGATAATATTTTTTTTTTCATAATATTATTAATATTACTCAGAACCATTACCACCACCAACCAACCACCACTACAACCAGAAATCATAACGTCAATAATCACACATGTTTTATTGGCTACTATTTCATAATTTTACTCTGAAAGGAAGTTTTTTTTTCATATTACTATAAATTTTTATATATTGATGTTCTAGATGTGACTGAAAATGGTTTGCTAATTTTGATGGACAACTTTGCATGACACATACATACGCAGTGCATACAACATAGCTTGTAAAATTAAAATCATTTTAAAATACTGGGTTCCAATTAAATATACTTACCTACATATTATTATCCACGTTCATATTTCAGGTGTTTTTTCATCATAATAGGGTTTGAGTTCTATGGACGCCACTCCACTGGCTCGTAGTTAATTGGTTTTTATACGTTAGTTAGTTTTATAGGAATGATTATTTATTTCGACGACCGGTTAGTCTCTTGGGTAGTGACGCTGCCTACGAAGTTGATTTTGATAAGAATGATTATTTATATAAGATTATATCCACAGAATGTCACAACGAGTGTGGTCCAGATTCCAAGCAACGAGAATTGACGGCACACTGGTGAAATTGCGAATTCAAGAGTTACCCAAATGTCGCATAGACGATGCCGCAGAGTTGTTATCTGCGGCATCGTGTTATACTTCATTATCGAGGAAATGTTTCATAAAGCTGCAGGTGACTATAAAATATGGATCTAATTAATATTTGTTACCCCCGCGGATATCCGTTCTTGTAATCTATAAATTGGACAACGTATTTGAGAACTATCGGAAACTATCCCCAACATAACTAGAAACTCACAAAATACGTCTTAATAAGATAGGTAAAATGACAATTATAAGTAACTAGTTTCTGCCCGCTTCGTCCGCGTGGAGGTCGTACATCTCGTACTTTCATACAACCTTTTGACCCCTATTTCACCATCTTTAGGGGATTATTTTCGGGATATAAACTACTGGAATACTTCGTCTGCATGGACCCGTGATAAAAACTGTCCTATATTTTAATCTAGTCTATAAATAATTTTCGGGCAACATTTTATCCACATAGATTGAGCCATTAAAGCTTGATGGAGTAACAAACATACAAACATCTGAACATCCAAACATCCAAATATCCAAACATCCAAACCTCCAAACATCTAAGATGATTCGTGGCCCATAGCACCACGAAATTGAAAAGTTCTTACTTTCGCGGCTCTGCCGTAAATATCCTATAGGTTTGAAGGAAATGAAATCAATATTGAATAACTTAACTGCAAATGACACAGCCCCAGTAAAACATTATATTTTTTTACCCAATACTCACCAAGTCGCAACCGTAACGAAAATGACGCTCGATCTTTGACGCAAATCTAACTTGAACCTTCATTATATTAATTATAGATAAATAATTATGGCTTGCGATAAACTTATACGTCATATTGACGCAGTCTTATTTTCAAAGTTGCTTATAGTTAAAAAAGGATTTACAGGAGGTTTGACCTCTTTTTTTGTTTAATATATTACTTAATAAGTGTGGCCACGAAAATGATGGTGTATTTTGGAACAACGGGAAATGTAGAAAAAAATAGTCTTATCAATGTCCTAATTTTTTTATGTTTGCATGCATGGTATATTATATTATGAACATGGTATATGAACATTCTATCCATGTTTTAAACAGCATGTTTTTCTATACCTTGCATTTTTTACAATACTACAAAGTAGTCAGGGATAATCCGAACCTGACCACGTAACTGACTTTTGTGCAGAAAATTTAAGTTATTGTGGATAAAAAGATAAAACAGAATAAAATGTATTTACCACAAGTTTCAGTGATAATATCCTAAGCAACTTAAAAACAATAAACGATATATTTCTAATTTTATAACTGAAAATTTGAGTCTGAACACAATTGAACCTCTCGAAATAATAACCCATTTATAATATTAATATACAAACCGATTGACCCTGAGGTAGTGTCGCTGTAAACAGCTTAATATATGGCAATAACGTACATACGGCATGTGTAGTCTAGACATTGTGTATTGTTTTGTTTGTTGAATGTAAAAATTCTATGCTTTATAATAAATACATACTTATCCATATGGGATTCCGAGTACCTACGTGGTCGATATTTAAATATTGTTTAGATTGTGACTCCAAAGAATCTGATTCTGATGTGTCGCTTTCAAGACCGCCGACCTCAAATTATAAAACTTTCTGTCCGGGATTCGACTTAAGGACCTTTAATCTATATTTTTCTTAAATTTACATACATACATACCTACATACATACATACCTACATACATACATACATACATTCACGCCTTTATTCCCAAAAGGGTTAGGCAGAGCACATGAAACGTATATTCCAGTGCCACGTTTAGCGTAAATCAATTCTAAAATTATTCTTATAACATATTAATAAGAAAAAAAAGTTAAATCCAACCAAACTAACGAGTTCTATCAATACCTACGACCGCACTAAAAAATATCAGTACCGGTCATGTCAACAACAAATTTCAAGACATTATTTATAGATATACTAGAATCCGGTATTCTTTTTTGCTGTAATTATTTAATATATACAAAATAAGCTTTCTGAGATCGCTATGGATTGGTGTCGGCATATTTATTGTATTTTTTTACAATCGCGAATTATTTCGTCTTCCTTGCTGTTTGTTTACATCGGTGATATTCGATGACTTTTCTAACGTCTGTTGTCAAAGAGTACTACTGGTCAGTAAAATAAATTAGTTCTATTAAAAATCCCCAACGTGGCTAGGGTCAATAAGAAACTGGTCGGGCGATAGGATTATTTATCCTTCCCAGGGTCTCCAAAGTATCGCCATACAAAATTTCTTCTTAATCGGTTCAGCGGTTTAAGCGTGAAAATGTAACAAACAGAGACAAACAGACCGACGAGTTAATTTCGCATTTATAATATTAGTATGGATATAATTGTAACTAAGTCCATTAGTCACCTAGGGCGGTAAAACAATGAACGATTCAAATTGCAGGAATTTGATCGTAAACATGCAGTCTGATACTTCCCTTATGACTGCCCGTGGTGAGTGTAGTATCCTATGAAGGGGTTAAATTAAAAAGACATGATTATTAAGTTATTGCCGATGGCCGTTGGGGCGGGAGGCCTATGTCCAGCAGTGGACGTCTTTCGGCTGATATGATGATGATGATGATGATTATGATTGTTATTTAAAAAAATACTTCCCTCATGTCTTGTTTCCGGGGTTTAATAGTTTTGGCTCCACTTGAGAAATAATTTTGATTACTTGTTTAGCTAGTTGTTAGGCCCTTGCCTTGTGTAAGTTATATAATTATGAGGCAAAGTGGCGTTGTTTTCTACGACGAATTTAGCTATACTCCATTTCATTTGCGAAGGCCCGATGCCTCTTTAAACTTAACAATGAAGCTGTAACTGCAAATGTTACAGTATTTGTAACTGCAAAGGTACAAGCATTCACTGGCAAGAATCGCTACGCGCTACGCTCGTAGCCTATCCCGTGGTTTTCCTCGTGTGTAGCGGAAGGCGTAGGCACCCGCGGAGCGGGTTCCTGGCAGTCAAAGTGGTAATAGTTATTTATGATACAAGTGCGGAAAGTAGGTCATTCCCAACGAGTGACAATGACCAAAAACACGACCGTCAGGGAGTGTTTTGATCGACACGGGTTGGGAATTACCAATCCGCACGTGTATCATACAACATTTTACAATGCATCATGCGAGGAAATTAAAAATTATACATAAAAACAAGTTGCATATGAGGTGTGCAAAATCTGTTCCTATTTTCAAAAATCTGTTGGATCAATATTACCTGTCTCTCTCTTAAGTTGCCTTTTATGTATTGTATGTATGTATATAGTATGTATGTATCTATGTATGGTTGTATATACATGTCTGCGTATTTATTAATTTATTAGGTATGTATAGGTTGCTTAGCTATGTTGAAAGCTGAGGGATGCTAGCTAAGGGATGGTAACTCCGGAGAGCTAATGACCGAACCCTTTGAGTGATAGTTGAACACTGCTTTATTGTTTCCACCGATACCTATAAAGGATTGCGACATGGCAATGCAAGCCATGCAAATATTAATGAGTAATTAGGTATTTTACTTGTGCGAGTTGAACGTACTTATATGTGCGTCAGCTCGTACATCTTGCCAACCCGAAAAGAAGGAAATGGCAGCTTTATAATCCGGTTCGAAGGACCAATGTATAGGTTGCTTAGCTATGTTGAAAGCTGAGGGATGCTAGCTAAGGGATGGTAACTCCGGAGAGCTAATGACCGAACCCTTTGAGTGATAGTTGAACACTGCTTTATTGTTTCCACCGATACCTATAAAGGATTGCGACATGGCAATGCAAGCCATGCAAATATTAATAAGTAATTAGGTATTTTACTTGTGCGAGTTGAACGTACTTATATGTGCGTCAGCTCGTACATCTTGCCAACCCGAAAAGAAGGAAATGGCAGCTTTATAATTGCTAAATTAACAGTAAAGCTTAAGCTAAATTATAGTAGGTAAACATTTGTTATTTAGCAATTCATGTAGAAACAATATTAGCTGAAGAAATGAATGCTTATAAATTTCACTTAGCGGTCCATAGTCCATGTATAATTTTAGCGGTTACTCTAGTAAGATAAACGTTTTAAAATGTCAAAGGAAAACTAATTGTCCCCGATGGGCTCGATTATTTCACTAAAAGAATCACACGGTATGGGAATAGACACTGAACGAGGAGGCTTAGGAGGCGCCGCGCCTCTATTTGCACTTAAAATGCCCATGCTCACTGATTTACGTAATTCAATACACTCGCGTGGTACGTAATGCTGGTCGCGGTGCGTGCGCGCGTCGTTTGCAGCCGCGCAGGCGCGCGCTGAGCTCACCGGGCCCTCCCGCCCGGGAGACGCTGCTAGCTGCATGCTCCGCCGTTTTCTGGCTCGAAGATAGGCTGCTATAATTCCCATTACCACCAGTACGGCAAGCATGCCGTAAATAATGGAAAACTGATGAACATCGTGTATGCTGAGGTCAGATGCTGATTGCTGTTTCAGGTTGTTGATCTCGTCCGTTACCTGACGATATGTTTGCTCGTGGTTTTCTATCATAAAGTCGTAGCTGGTTCCAAAAGTCTTTGTTACGCTATTCAAAATAGATACCTCTGGGGCTTCGACAGAAGGCTGAATATTTACTTTTCGTAAAAAGCTGTTGTGAGCTGTGAATAGTGAATGTATCACCCTTATATGTACAACCCTGACCTATTTCCAGAAGGCCAGTGCCTGATAAGGTACTCATAGTTACATCCGCTGGGCAATAAGAGCGAATATTGCATTTATCGCAACACGAATAAAGCCAAGAGTTCGTTCGATGTAACTTGATCCATCTATTTACACAAGTTGAATGCTCATAAATACAAGTTGATGTAGATTTGCCTGTATTTATTAAAGTGATATTACACAATGTTTGCTGCAAGTTTAAGTCATAAGTAGGCTTATCTAGACTACATAGTAGTTTTTCTTCTGATACATGAAGACAAGCTTGCAAATCATAATCTGATAAGAATATAACTGCGTCTTTGCGTAAGTTAAATGCTAAGTAAGGGTAGGTAGGTATGGTAAGGTAGGAATCTCCATTTTTGTTCTGCGGAACGCTAATTATTTTGTCGAGCTCATAGATTTCATTGCTTACTAGTGGGACTCTGATTTCAATTATAAGATAATTTTTAAAGACTTTAGCGAATACTTTTAGTAGCTTGTATAAGTCCCGTATATTTCCGGTCTCAGATGGTGCTTTTAGATCGCCCTGTAGTTGGCCAGATATAAAGTTGATTTGTTCTTCAAGTTGCTCGCTAGTTATTAAGTGTGTGTCGATGCGACCGTGACTGATGTCGGTCACAGTGTCTATGAGTGACGTTTGCATACGTCTGAGATTCTCGAGAATGATATTAGCTGCTAATGCTGATGACGTAATGTAGAGCCCGTCGTTGACGTCAGACCGTAATTTATTTATGTCTGTTGTTATATTATGGAGATGCTCATTGATAAGTGAAAATTGTTTGTTCATTATTTGCTCATTGCGTTGTATGATGTTTAATTCTGCTTCAACCACTGTAGTTTGGTTTTTGATAAGAACTTTAAGATGATTTTCGTTGTAGGAAATTTTTTCAATGTCTTTAGCATATTGCTGGGCAAATTTGTCGTCTAATACGCCAAATAAGTAGTGAGCTACGTTTCCGATACCATTTACTAAACCTCGTTTTTGTCGCTTGTTATTAGAGCTTTGTAGCAATCGGTTGTAGTGCTCAATTTCCTTTAGCTCGTGTGTTAGCTGGTTAGTTATTTGCTGGAATTGAGTGCTAGATTTCATAGTCAAGCCTTTCAGATTTCTCACGTAAGTATCCATGTCAGTGATTGCTTGCCAGTAGCCAGTGAGATTGTAGTATACTACTAGCTTCCATTCGTCTCGAATATATTGTAAGTTCGATACCTTGTCAAAGTATAGTGATTTTGAATCATTGAGCGCTGTGGTACTGAAATGAGGTACCTTTTGCTGTGAAGTTGGAGATACCAACATTGAAAATAGTAAGAGAGCTAAGGTGAAAAAGTTTTTGAATGGTTTACGCTTATTTCCACGTGCTCGTACATCCGAGCTTGCAGGTGGTGGAGTTTGCTGATGAGCTGAGAGATCGTCTTCTTTTTTATCTGTTTCAATCGGTAACAGTATAAGCTTTGTTACTGGTCGCTTGAAAATGTTAGCTTCGGTTTTGACAGATACAACCCTAACGTATCCATCGCTTCCAGGATGCAGGTCTACCACTCTGCCGAGCGCCCACTTGCCTGGAGGTGAGTTGTCGTCTTTTATGAGTACAATGTCGTTAAGCTGAAGGTTTTTTGTAGGTGTTCTCCATTTGGAACGAGTTTGAAGATGCTGAAGATAATCTGACGACCATAGCTTCCAAAAGTGCTTGTTCATGCTTTGTACAAGTTGCCAACGTGCTCGTAAGTTGATGTCATCTGGGTCGGTCTGAGGTCGTGATAGTAAAGAGTCTCCAATCAAGAAATGTCCTGGGGTCAAGTAAGCATCCTCAGGATTCTCCGTCAGAGGAAACAAAGGACGAGAGTTTAGACACGCTTCGATCTGCTGCAGTAGTGTAGTAAACTCCTCGTAAGTAAGCTTTTGCTCACCTAAGACTCGTTTCAGATGTCGTTTGAAGCTTTTCACGGCGGCTTCCCATAAGCCACCCGCACTGGGCCACGCTGGAGCATTGAAAGACCACTCGATGTTCATTTCGCTTAGATGCCTAAAGTAGTCTTGATTGATAGTGCTTGAAATTTCTTTGTATTCACTGTCCAATGCTCGTTTAGCTCCGATAAAGTTAGTACCTTGGTCGCTGTACATTCGGCGGGGCGTCCCTCTCCGCGCACAGAAATGGCGAAAAGCTGCTAAAAATGCTGGAGTGCTGAGGTCAGACACCAGTTCTAGGTGCACGGCCTTAGTCGCTAGACAGACGAACACAGCCACATAGCCTTTGTTTGTTTTGACTCCCCTGCCCTTGCTCGCTTTTAGGTCTACGTACCCGGTAAAATCTACGCCAGTGTGCGTGAATGGACGTGAAGGTGTCACTCTGGCTCGTGGTAAGTCGGCCATGAATTGATGCTGCTTTTCAGTACTGAAACGACGACATTTTACGCATTTACGAAGCTGTTTTTTAACTGTTCTCATGCCGCTTAAAATCCAATACTTTTCACGTAAATAAGATAGTGTTAGTCGCGGTCCGCCGTGCAAGGTTGTAATATGAGCTTGATCAATTAGCAATTGTGTAAAACGGCTGTGACTTGACAAGATCATTGGATGTTTAGCTGAGCTGCTAACTGTGGACTGACCGAGGCGGCCACCCACTCTCAAAATCCCGTTTTCATCAAAAAAGGGAGAGATACTCGCTAAAGGGCTGCTAAAACCAACATATCCCTTTTCTTTTAACTTTTCCAAGTCCTTTTCAAAATCATTCGCTTGCTCATTTTTGATAATAAACTTATAAGCTTTGTTTATTTCTGTAGTGGACAGGACTGTATCATGTTCCGTGTGTTTGTGACGTAACGCTGCTGCGAAACGTGATACCCATGCCACTATTTTTACTGTTCGAGTGATAGAGCTGTTGCTTGTTAATAATTCATTTATAAATGAATAGCTAGGTTGATGTAAAGCTGAGTTCACACAGACCTTTTTAGTTTCAATGGTCGGTGGATCATAAGTTTTGTTTTTAATGTTGCTTGGTTCAAAGGTAGCTAGCGATTCCGGTCCGTTCCACCAAAGTGTATTATTTAGAAGCTTTGTTATGGATCCTCTGGTGGCACAGTCAGCTGCATTTTCTTCCGACCGGACGTGGTTCCAATTCGATGCTGGTATGATTTCGGTTATTTGCTGAACTCGATTCGCGACGAATTGCTTCCAACGAGATAAGTCGCCATGAAGCCAACCCAAAACTACTGTTGAGTCTGTCCATGCGTATATGTCATATTCAGTGGCTGTCAAAGAAGCTTTTATGATTTGTATAAGCTGAGTTAGAAGTAAAGCTCCACACAGTTCAAGTCGCGGTAGTGAAACTTTCTTCTTTAGTGGCGCTAGTTTCGTTTTAGCTGCGACGAGTCGCCTCGTGCACTCGCCCTTATCGTTGGTTGCTACTAAGTACACGGCGCAGGCATTAGACTTTTGCGATGCGTCGCTGTAGCCGTGTAACACAAATTGTTTTTGTGTGTCACCTAAGTATCTAGGTATGTTGAATTTACTTACATTTTGAAGGTCATTTCGTAGCTGGACCCATTCCTTCTGGATTTCTTCCGGAATAGGGTCATCCCATCCTTCACAGGAAATCCATGTATTTTGGAACAGAAGCTTAGCTCGAACCGTCAGGGGTGAGAGCCATCCCAACGGATCAAATATCTTTGATATTTCTGATAGTAGCTGGCGTTTCGTATTACATAACTCGGCGTGCTCGATTTTGTTTGTAAATATAAATGAATCGGACGAGGGTGTCCATGTTAGACCGAGTGTTTTACGAGACTCTGAACATTTAAAGGCGAAAGGCTTATCAATCTGATCTGTGTGTAAATCTTGTAGTAGCTCTGGATGATTAGCTGACCATTTTCGTAAATTCATTCCTGCTCCTCTCATTATTTTGATTAGCTGTTGCTGCAGTTCTTTTGTAGCTTCGATAGTGTTTTCACCACTGAGTAAATCATCCATATAAAAATGATTTTCTAATGCTGCTGCTGCGAGAGGGTATTTCGAGGCATCGTCTTTAGCTAGCTGTCGCAGGGTTCTCATAGCCAAATACGCAGCTGGTTTTGTGCCATAACTTATTGTGGTAAGTAAGTATTCCTGCATTGGCTCTCGGGGGGAATCCCTCCAGAGAATACCCTGTAGATGTTGATCGCTTTCTCTGATTAATATCTGACGAAACATTTTTTCTATATCCGCAGTAACTACATATTTATATTGACGCCAGTTCAAAATCAAAGTAGGTAGGTCATGCTGCAAGTTCGGACCACATTCCATGACGTCATTGAGGCTGAGCCCTGAGCTGGTTTTAGCTGAAGCGTTGAATACTACCCGCAAGCTGGAAGTAGTAGATTCAGGCCGGACCACTCCGTGATGCGGCAGATGGTATGAAATGTGGTCACCCTGGTTAGCTGGACGCATATGACCTAGCTCTAGATATTCGTGAATGAATTGTTTATAGCTGTTAGAATAAGATTCGTTTTTTACCATTTTGGTCTCTAATTGTAAGAATTGTGCTGTGGCTTTTGCTTTGGAAGTTCCTAAACCTTTTTCATAGTTAGGCTTCATTGGTAGGGCTACCTCGTACCTACCGTTGTCAAGTCGTTTGGTAGTAGCTGTGTAATGCTCTTCCCAGTACTGTTCTTCCGTAGTAAGGTCGCTCGATATGCTAGGTATTTCCTCCATCTCCCAATATTTAGCTATTTCGTCAAGATTATTAACGACAACGCTGCAGTTAAATGTATTTACATTTCCCGACAAAATCCAGCCAAGCTTAGTTTGTTGAGCTATGGGCGCGTTAGGTGACCCTTTTACTAGACCACTCATAATCACGTCCGAGTAAACGCAAGCATCAAGCAAAATATCAACTGATTTAGATAAGTTGTATTCTGGATCAGCTAGGTTCATGTGCTGGATGTGAGGCCACGATTTCTTGGTGAATGAAACATTGGGAAGATCACCAATAACTCGAGGAATAATGCATGCTTCAGTGTTGAAACTGTATTCATCGTAGATAGATTTACATTCAAGTGATATAAGCTGTTTGCTGTGCTTAGGGACGACACCGACGCCGGATACCGATGCGCTAAATTTGCGGCGTGGCAACCCTAGTAGTTGTGCTGCGTTTTCCGATACTAAAGTTATCTGAGAGCCTTGATCGAGTAATGCCCGTAGTGTGACGTAATTACCGTCAATCGCTTTGATTTTTAATAAAACAGTCGCTAATAAAACGTCTTCATCGTCAGCCGCAACGTGACTTGCTGTGTAAGGCTTGTTGCTAGGTTGTTTATTTGATGGTAGCGCTTTAGTCATTAAAGGTGAGTTTTGCTCAGCTGTAGGCACTGTCGTAGTGTGGTGCAGTGACCCGTTACATGCGTCGTGCAAAATCGTATGATGTTCGCAATTGCATTCTTTGCACCTTTTTGTTGAATTGCATTTATTACTTGCATGTTTAAATAAACAGTTTTTACAAAGTTGAAGTTTCGCAACTGACCTCAATTTAGCATCCGCTGACATGTTGATGAACCTTTGGCATCGGTATAGCTCGTGATCAAAATTACATAGAGGGCACTTACACGTGGATGTAGAAGCGGCTTGATACCTCGATGTATGCTTGCTATTATAGTAGCTCGGCTTGTAGTTAGGCTTAGCTTGATAAATTGAAGGCTTTGCTGTAGCTGTAGATTCTCTCTCTCTCTTGTGAGTAGGCTCTAGTGCTATAAACTTACTCTCGAGAAAAGTCATTAGCTCAGATAAAAGAGGTAATTCTCTAGGAGACTTACGCGATTCTTTATAGGCGTTGTAGGTATCGCTGTCTAGCTTTTTGGTCAGTAAATGGACTAATATCGGATCCCAAGTGTTAGTATTCACACCGAGGTTGTGTATGGCGTGAATACACTCGGTGGTGGTATCGTAAAGACGTTTTATCTCGAAAGATGTTTGCTTGCTGATGCTGGGTTGGTTCAGGAAAGTCTCGATTTGAGTCGTAAAGAGTACTTGAGGATTATTATAACGATGCGTCAATATTTCCCAAGCAATATCATAATTTTCAGCTGAGATATTTAAATGTTGAATTAATCGCTCCGCTTCTCCCTTGACCTTACCCTTAAGATGCTGCATTTTTTGAGCTTTTGATAAGAAGTTATTATTATGAATAGATTCAGAGAATAAATCATAGAACGTAGGCCAGTAGGTATACTTGCCTGAAAAAGTGGGTATCTCAAGTAAAGGAGTAGCTTGCTGGATGTGAGAAGTAGCAGATAGCTTTTGGTTTAGCGCTTTCTTAAGTTTCTTATATGACTCTTCCTGTTTCGTAAATTCATCTAGGTAAACTTCATCCTCACCTTCAAGAATGTTGTCTATTTCTAGATGCAGCTTGTCGATGGCGTTCCATCTAGATTGGATGCTGCGGAGCTCGTCTTCTAGCTCCCATTTCTCGGTGATCTCGCTTACTTTGATGCTAGATATTAGTCGCTTGAAAGCTCGAAAGTTAGTCCTCTGTAGGGACAAAAGTTCATCTACCTTGCTTGGACCAGTCCCGGTGTTAGTACCGTTACCAGCACCTGACCCTATTAAAGGTTTTTCTTGCTGATATGGCTCATAATCTGCTATTTTCGCTCGAGTGTCAGTATAATATTTGAGAGTACGAGTGTAAATATTTTCTTGAAAGTAACGCTGCGATTTAACAAGTACAGTAGTAAGTGTTTTATCGTTAAGTTCGAACTCTCCCCAGAGTTTATCTAAAGCGTCTAACCTTAACTTCAGATACTCCGAGGTTTTTCGATGAGCTGAGTCCTTGTCAAAATTAGTGCCGATGCGCTGAAGCTCGCTGACGATCGCTGCTTGACGGCCGAAGAGTTCTTCGTATTCCGCCATGGTAGTTAGTTAGTCAAGTAATATGAACGATCTTACTTGGATGCTGCTGCTTGCAAGTCTCTCGACTCACGGTGTTGCTGATGCTAAGAGTTGTTGCTGGTGCTGCTGTGTGAGTCCCTGACCCACTGCTATTCGTACGCTGATGCTCGAGTTGCTTCAAGTTTATCACTTATAAAAGTCAATTGAACTAAGTTTTGTAACTGAGTTCAAGCTGAAGTTAACACTTTATGTATGCTAGAGTTTGATAATGTTCGCTCGCTAATACCCGCTATATCGCTCGCTAGGTAGAGACACGTGTAACTATATAGTTTCAGTATAACTGGGTCAATGAACGTATGCCGAACCGACGGAATTCTTTTTTACACTCCCGAAAGGTCCCGCTTGTACGGTAGCTCGAAGGACCAATGTATAGGTTGCTTAGCTATGTTGAAAGCTGAGGGATGCTAGCTAAGGGATGGTAACTCCGGAGAGCTAATGACCGAACCCTTTGAGTGATAGTTGAACACTGCTTTATTGTTTCCACCGATACCTATAAAGGATTGCGACATGGCAATGCAAGCCATGCAAATATTAATGAGTAATTAGGTATTTTACTTGTGCGAGTTGAACGTACTTATATGTGCGTCAGCTCGTACAGGTATGTATTTTAATGTGCCCTGTTTAGTAATATTTTAAAGTGTCCTATTTAGTAATATTTGAAAGATTGATGTTTTAGTATGCTCTATTGATGAGTTCCTGCAACTGTCCTGTTTCTGTTTAAAATTCTAATTTAAATGTTTCCTGCTATACAAACGTTGTCTGGAAGAGATGACTTTACAGCGATAAGACCGCTTGTTGTTACCATTATTTATTAAGCAAATTCTTGTAAGATTTTTCTCTCCTGTCGTGGTGCAATAAAGAGTATTTATTATTATTATTATAAAAGGTGAAATTTGAATTGTCCTGAAATCTCATTCTCGCACGCGTGTGGTAATATTGGCCCGAAATACATTCCCGCACGGCCGTCCCCCGGCACGCCCCGCTGTGAAGGCATGGAGGGCTTCCCGTCTTTATGTTGACCCATATAAAGGCGCACTTTCAGAGCAAGTGCATTGTAATAGTTATTTGTTATACAAGGGTGCAGTTGTATTTTACCCACGAGTGTTGAATTGAAACACGAGCAAGCGAAAGAATTCTATAGTTAAACCACGAGCGAAGCGAGTGGTTCTAAAATAGAATCCTGAGCGTAGCGAGTGTCTGGCAGCTTCGCCCCACAATAGAATACGACCGTAAGTCATGATCATGATACTATGTAGTGTCATGATAATTCAAGAACTTACGGTCTGTGCGAATCGAATGCACTTTGTTTTTAGGGTTCTGTAGTCAAAAAGGAACCCTTATAGTTTCGCCTCGTTATGTCCTTCTGTCTGTCTGTCTGTCTGTCCGTCTTATTTTTTTAGGGTACCTCCCCTACAACTAAAGCAGGGATGTAATTTTTTTTTCTCTTTAAACGTTCAAATATTTCCTAAAATTATTTTTCAAATTAGTAATTCGTTTTCGAGATATTGGGCTTTAAAGCCCTAATGTTTGTTCGAGTCATGTGTGTTCTTTTGACTTTAAATCGATTCCAGAAATCGTTTGCAAAAATTCATTACATAAGTCAAATCGTTTATGTCGACAAGAAATAAGAATGGTCCTAGAATATACGCCTAGGGGACCTCCATAGAAATAAGAGACCCAGCTGACTTGGTTTTGTTTATGTCTACTTTTGAGTTCTGTCATTAAAATAGGATCGGATGAGATCAAGTGGTTCATCTTTCATGCCATAATGGTTCAGTTTTCGAATTAGTGTCGTGATCCACGCAATCGAAGGCTTTAGACAGATCAGTGTTCTGCATTGCATCGAGTGATTACTTCCATGATTCACAAATATGTTTAAATAAGGTTGTGCCTGCATCAATCGTAGACCTGCCCCACGTGAACCCGAATTGATCTGTATGAAGTAAATTATTGAAATTAAAATGAAACGGTACTTAATCGGTGCCAGCGCTTCGCCGGCCGCTGCCGCGGCACGCTCACTTCTCTCGCTCGAATCGCGCCGTGTAGGGTCGCGGTTCTTCCTAACACTCCTCCTCGCTTCGCTCGTCGTCGTACCTACACCAACCTGCCTTAGAGACTCTCTAAAATTACTTTGAACTAACCTTGCGCCTTTCTATATATTCTCTATGGGAAATAGGAATCGTAATTTTCGAAATATTTAACCTAATTTCTGAATTCCTTAGTGTAAGGCCTGAGTGGACGCCCCGCTCTGAGCGGGGCGCGGAGCGTCTATATAAATTGAATTTGTTTTAAGTGGCCCGCTCTGAGCGGGGCGTCCACTCAGGCCTTACACTAAGGAACAAAATTCCGATTATTAAAAACACGAAGTTCACTTCGCCGAATATAAAATTTCCGAATTAGCAATGAAATTTCGGAAAATCTGATAATCGCAATACTGTATTTCGGGCCAATGGCACTTCGCGCTTTTGATTGTTCGGAGTAAAAAAAAATCGGAAAAACAAACTATCGACATTTCGAAATTCGGTAAAATAAAATTCGTGTATTTTAGTAATCGAAATTTTAAGTCTTAGGAATTATGAAATTCGGAGTTTTGAAAATTGGAATTAGCAAATTCGGAATAAAATATTTCGGAGTATTTGGGTGTTCCCCTGATTTTGGCTCGGACTAAAACAAAGGAATGACGCGACTGTGCTTCATTAAATCAGGGCAGTCCCCTGCATCGACACATCTATTTAACAATGAAGCTAAATGCGGTGCAATGGGATCTATAATAGACTGCACAACCTTAAGAGATAATTCCCAAAATTCTTCAGACTTTTTTAAATCTGAAGACCTGAACGCCTTCGTAACCATTTGAGGCGGCGACGTATTTGAAACAAAAATCGTTGAACATTCAGTTTGTTTTTAACAGTGACTTAGCCATGGGAGGAGAGGAATTCAATGATCTGGTTTTTGCAAGGAGGATATTTGTAAAAATGCGCACAAATTCATTTGCAACTATTAAGTCAGATTCTTTTCACTTTATCACATACTATAAGCACATGACTAAATTTAGGGTCACGTGATTTTGCCTTACCAGTTTCACTGCCGATGATTTTCGAAACAGTCTTAATTTTATCTTTTGAGTCTCTAATTTTACGTGCAACGTGCTTGGATTTAGCTATGATAAATATTTGCTTAAATAGTTTACTATAGGATTTAACATACTCGATAAGATCAAAATCCCTGTGTGATGCTCTTAATACGTTTAACTCATACAAATTATTTCTCGATTTGTGAATCCCAGGCGTAGCTTTTTTAACTTTAGAACATGCGTTAAACTGATTTTCGATACAGACAAATTATTTTTTGTTAATCTTTAGACCGAGTCTAACACTCCGCTTAGTCTTCTGAGGAACGATGCTAACTCTTCTTGACTGGACGCTACTATAGTTGTATCATGTGCATACCTGAGATTCGGGTCTTCATTCCGCCTACTGTGATTCTGCCGTGCCAGTTATCAAGCGCTTTCCTCATAATGTGTGCTCAATAATTGAATAATTTTTGGGATAAAACACATCCTTGACGTACACATCTCTCTGTTTGAAACGAGGTTAGGTGTGAATGGACACCCATTTCATATAGAACTTCAAACATTGTGTTCCATTAAACGCAGTTGAATGCTTTGGCGTAATCAATGAAACACAATTTAAGACTAAATAGTGGCTTGTTGAACTCTACAGATATCGATAAGTAACCTAACATTAAGAATTTGCTCCCGAGTTCCTTTTCCGTGGCCCAGCCTGGTGTTCAAGATACGCCGTAGGATCTTGCAACAAGGTACAAAAAAGGCTTTAGATATACATATGTACACATCAAAGTATAATGGAAAACATAAGTCCCACACAAGAAAGGGGAGGAGAAGCCTTATCGACAGGAGAAGGAAATAAATTTTGATATAAGAATGTATAGAACAAAATATTACCCAGCGTCAGACAGCCATAGTTTCTTTAATTTTCCCTTGAAGGATGCAACTTACTAATAATGATGCGGAATAATAACGAGTTCGTACAAATAGCTCGGATTAATCGGAGCTTTTCTGTTCCCAGGTGTAGCACGAAATCCACAAACAGTAGGAGAATGTCTAATAATGGTTACTGAAATTATGAAGGATCCTGCTTCTAATTGTATGATTTGTTGTGAAGACCTGGACATGGAGACCGATGGGAAAATAGTCGGTGTCTCGGCGATGTCATTGGTTGCGGTGGGATCTGAGTCAATTAAAGAACCAAAGGTGGTAGTGCTGTCCTATATTGCTGACTTGTTATGTTTATTATACCAATAAAGACTTATAAGTTCGTTTAAAAGACTCACACTGTAAGATGAGTCTGTTTATGAAACATCAAGACACCTACTTTTTAAATTTAACATTGTAGGATTCTGCCTCTGCCCGTGTTGGAAATAAAAAACTTAATGCTTCAACTATTTTCAGTCCGCAACAAAGGAGCTACGAACATTGTTTGAATTGATGGGGGAAATATCTTTGTATGAAGTAATGAACGACTTACGAATCACTCTTTTATGATGACATAGGCCTAATTGTCCATTCTCAATTCAGAAAATTAGGAATTGCGACGGAGTTCATAGAGGCGAGGTATGTTTCAAAAGTCTCACTTATGTATAATGAACAAGTTGGTCTGTGTTTAAAAACAAAAAACTAGGTATATAACTATCGAAACAGCTCACCAAATTTCAGCAACGATTCAAAAATGCGATCTATAGAGGAGAACAGCCGGACAGCCAGACAGCGGGATAGCGGGGCATCCGGAAAAACGGAATAATTGTGGCCCAAGCTAAAACGGAGATCTTCGACTTCACTAAAATAAATTAGAATAGAATAGAATATCGAAAATCTATTTAGTAAAACGGTTAACGCCTTTAACAATCTGTAGGTGCGGGTACTTGTTGAAAATGAAGCAAATAAAACATTAGGTACAGTACCTACCCCAAAAGTGTAAATTCGTTATAGCAATTTACCGAATCGGATTTCGCCTCAATCGTGATTTTAATTTTCGCTTTAATCATCAATCGTCATTTTATTCGGTCGCTAATCATCATTGCGTCGTATTTCACCACCACGTTACTTCAAATAAAAGAGGATGACACGAAATAGTACATTCTGATACAAGTGAGGTATGTTGATAATTACATCAGAGGCGGAATTATCACGCAAGTCGCAGGTTAGCGTGATAAGAGAGCCGAGGATGTAATTATCAAAGCTCACGCGTTTCATACGTTTTTCAACACATTTTGCGAGGAAAAAATCCGTTTCATAAGATGAAAATTTTATAGGCCTGCCAAGTTATTTTCTTTGCTAATAAGCAAAGTAATAAGTAATAAGCTGTTGTCATCAATAGATGACAACAGGTTTTTACTCACATGATGTATACATCGCCAAGAATTTCCAGTGGCGTCCATTCCATTTATCACTTTTCTAGTCACCACGAGTCAACATTTTTGTTAATAACCAAACACGCATTAACAATGTTTACAAATATCTGTGAAATAACCTATAATGGCGCGCAACAGTTTTTTTTTCGTGAGGTTTGCGCAGTGCACGCGCATTAGATGAAATCTCTAAACAGCCAATACAAAATAAAATAAATGTTGTCGTTTTGAATCGTTATCTTGATGAATTCATGTAAAATGTTATCAAAAGTGAATAGTTTTACTAAATTAAACGTTTCTATATCATATCCAAAAAGAAATATTCAATTAATTAACAAAAAGGATTTAATTTGTTTAGTCAAGTAAGAATCCATTTGCCGAGAATTAAAAAAAAAGCTGTACATTCTGTACAACCCGGTTAATTTAAGAATGCACCATGTGCATGCAAACATCTTGCTGCAAGGTGGCAACGTGACTTAATCAGGATATAACCATAACACACAAGTGTCGTAATGTTATAAAACACGCGTGTTTAATATCCAGGATTATGAGCCTAAAAGCGACACAATAAGAGGTACGTTACGAGCAATTGTGTTGAAAACAAATATACTAATATGTACGAGTATACAGCCACGCGAAAAATTACTCCATGTAAATAATACCATTGTTGTTTTTTTAAGTCGAGGTAAAGTGCGTTAATGTGAATCGCTACAATAAATTTACGCACTTGAAGTAAAGAACTAAAAACAGGAACAGGGAATACCTAAATTAAGAAAATACCCTTCTCACTTCGTACAGCAATATATTACATTTAATCAATATATGTATATACATAAAGATGTTGAACCTTACTTTTAGGGTAATTGTAAAAGCAATAGAAAAAGAATATTTATTTTATTTGATTGATTGTTTTACTTGATTATTTGTGACCCTTTCTCAGATGTTTCGTGTGCGTTGAACACAATATCCCCGCTACTGGTGCTCTCATGACGTCGACCGGCACTCAGAAGGCTGCAGAGAAAGAGAACTGGGAAACGGTAAAAGAGGTCAACCTGGGAGACCTGGGTCAACGACACGGCGTGGCATTTGATGGTGTCGCTAAACCTGCGATTTGGAAAAATCCGAAATTCAAACAATATGGCAAATAAATGTTTTTAACCGACTTTAAAAAAGGAGATTCCCAATTCGGTTGGATTTTTTAAATCATTATTATTTTTAAATTATAATTTATTTAAAAACCGGTTATTTTCTTTGCTTATTAAAAGTACATTTAAAACGAATAGCTACGCCACGCTAGATCGTTTTTGAAACGCAAAGGTTCTTAAATGAGCTGGTGGCAATGAATAAAATATTACGATATTTCATGAATGCGCGAAACGTGCAGGTTACGTTTGAATTATTCTTTAGGAAAATAATCCTGAATTGAGACCGTTTCTGATATATTTATACACACACAAATGTACTTATAATTGAATTCGATAATTAATTTTAATTCATATAAAAGATCCTACTTAGTTGATATATTTGTTACAAGGAGTAAAGACTAAACGAACCATGATAGTGAGGATGCAAACAAAATTTGATCAGGGCATGAATATGGATGAGCTTATATTTTTTCTTTGGCAATTGCTCCTGCTTTACGCTACTCTGCGTAAAACAATCGAAAATAACAAGTAAATACAATTACATTGATAAAAATAATAATTACGAATTCAAAAATAAAGTCGGGCCAGCGAGTCGTGATAAAAACCTTTTTTTAGAGTAGCCTCTGCGTAAAACAATCGAAAATAACAAGTGAACATATTATATTTTCATTCATAAAAATAATAATTATAGATTCAAATATAAAGTCTGGCCAGCGAGTCGTGACTAAACATATTTTTTTTTTAAGTACCTATTACGTAGCCAAACGTTTCGTGTAACCAGCACGCGTTTGTTTCTTTGCCGCCCTTTTCTTGTGACACGACATGACACCCTAATCATGAGCAAGTACGGTAACGTATATAATGTAGAATGTTTCTGTAGAATAATGTGACCTGACCTGAGCGACCTTGAAGTTCGACGAGACGACATTCGCCGACAAACTGCCCTCAGTTTGGCGATCAGGAAGTGTACATACTTACCGCTAAGATGTTTTTTTTTAAATAAATAAATAAAAATAAAATCAAACGTACAGTCATAAAAAAATGTTAGGAGTATTTTTTTAATTTCACTGCATGTTTGAGAAAATTACTGTACATAACGGCGTGACCAGCGATTGCCAGCCTCGTATCCCTATCATTCTATATCTAAAAGCCGGCAATCCCTATTTTCCCGGCCTCTGCAGTAATGTAATATTACACAGCGAGCAATGAAATGGAATCACCTTGCACTTCTCCAACTTTTCCAATGTCAATACCTACAATCCTCACAAAAATGGTATCAAATGAAAGCTCATAATGTAACCTTTCAAAAAACACCAAAGTCTTGTAGTGAGATCCCCGCCCACATTATCACGGCACCCCCACCGTATGCGACAGTTTCAGCACTGCGAAAAACGTTCTCCTGGTCTTCAGTAAACTTGTCCTCTTCTGTTGCAGCCATAGAGGCACATCCTGCACTCATTGAGAAGATAACGGGGATCCGCTGCTCAATGGTCCAATTTTCGTGTTCTACGGCAAACACACGCCATGCTGTATGATGCCTTGTCAGCAATCTGGGTCCAGTGGCTGGCCTTTTTGGGGTCAGGTTAGCCGCCGAGAGTCTTCGCCTCGCTGTACACTCGCTGACATTGACTCCTCGCTCCTCCCGAAGCCGTTGTTGGAGTGTAACTCCTGTGAGGAGGCAGTTTCCGAGACTGGTGGTTATGATGAAGCGGTCGTCGACGTCCGGCCTCTGACGGCCTGATCCTGGTCTCCAAGTAAGCCTGCAAGTGTGTAGATACCTCTCATAAACTTTTCTGATAGCTGCTGGCTCACATTGACCTGGGCAGCAACAGATCGTTGACTCGGACCATTTTCCAGCAATCCAACAATTTGAGATTCTGAAACGAACGACTGAAGAAAGATTTCTGCGCTGATGTTTATTTTCTTCAAGCTTTCTTCAAGCTTTCTTCACAATAGGGTTAGCGGAGATGTGTACCCGACAACTTCTGGTAAGCGACTGATAACTACCCCCCTCTACCACCCGTGTTATACACGTCAATGAGGGTGCAACTAGTGGTCTTTACATCGCGAAAATTTTCACAAATATTCAATAGCTGTAATCGGTAAAATCTTGGACTGATTTTCATGGAAAATCATTCGTTTTAAAGCTAAATATTTAGGAAAACTGTATTCATTACAAAATTAATGAAAAAATTAACAAATTTATACACACGGAGTACTAACAATTTTCAATGAATAGCCTTTCCAATTTGGTTTTAAATAATGCATTTCTTTGGGAATTTTATTCATTATTAAAATACATTAATTGCGGCCACGACGCGCGCTCCCCAGGTTCTTCCACAGGCAATAAAGCCATGGCTACTGATGATACTGCTTACTTGAATCTCGCATGTATGCACGGCCCCCGGCACCAGAATTTACTTTCCTGTTTTACGATAGAACCACCAGTTTATTAAGGTGGATCGAGTCATATATCTGAAATCGCAGCCAAGCCGTTTGTAGGAAGGATTATTGCTCTAATTATCTTAAAATTCCATCTGGTGTCCCCCAAGGCTCCCACCTCGGCCCAGTGCTATTTTATCTTTATATTAATGATATAGGAGTCATTTTTACGAACAGCCAATATTTATTATATGCAGACGATACCAAATTATATAGAACTATCAACTGTACCGATGATTGCCTTAAATTACAATCTGATTTAGAAGCATTATCATTATAATGTTCCACTAATCAACTATTCCTTAATGTAGATAAGTGTAATGTAATATCATACACTAGAAAAATGTCTCCTATTCAGCACAATTACAGTCTGGGCGGTAATCTGCTCAACCGTGTTAAGTATATTCGTGACTTAGGCATAACCCTCAAAGATAAGTTGTCCTTTTATTGTCCGTTTATAGGGATAAACATTGACAATATAGTAAAACGTGCATATAGAAATCTGGGATTCATTAATAGAATTACTAAACCATTTAGGAAAATTATCACCCTTAAAATCCTATATTTCGCATTCGTTAGATCCATTCTAGACTTTGGATGTGTAATTTGGAGTCCGTTTTATAAACATCATATCGACCGTATCGAAAAAGTCCAAAGAAAATTTCTGAAAATATTAAACTTTCGATGTAATCGCCACCATGATTACCACCACTCTCTTGCATACTATAAACTTACAAGTCTGGTAAACCGACGCAAGCAATATGATATTTCACTTCTCTACAAAATCGTTAATAGTGTAGTTGATTGTTCTTTATTGCTTTCAAAGGTTAATTTCATTAGCAAAGTTAGATTTCCAGTTCGCCCCAACCGTGGTCTTCACATGTTCGTACCACCCGTCCTCCGAAACAACTATACTAGGAATAGTTTCATTCCCCGCACCATGAATTCATATAACAGAGAATTTAATGACATAGACATCTTTAACACCACTTTTAGGTGATTAAAAAATAAAATTGTCATCAAATTCTCTAATCACGATAAATAAGTTACGTTAACGGTGCTAAAATGCTCAAAATGTTACATTTTTAGATTATTAACTTCTTCTTTATTTCTCCGTGTAAATCTTGAATCTCGCATTGAGCTAGCATATTGTATATATACAGTGTACATGTGTATATATACATATATATACTACATACTTACATATTATTGGCACTCACCCTCACGAGAACTATAAGGTAATTATATTGTAGTTAAAACTGTTAAAAAAAATCTTTATTAGTTATAAGCAATATTATATAACACTTTTAACCCCAACCGGATGGATACACGGAGTACTTTGTTTCCCGACAGTTAAATACTGCCATCATATATTATATTATGCTAGATATCACGTCCCTGATGTATGTTCCACCCAAATGTGTTTCTACTTTTTTTGTTGTTTACATACCCCAGGGGCCGTAGACAAGGTTTCAATCGATAAGCGCTAACGCCAATAGAAAATAATAAAATGTAGGGGAATGACAGATGCCGACGAAACACTTTTCGTTAACATCTGTCATTCCCATTCATTTTATTAGTTTTCTATTGGCGTTAGTGCTTGTCGGTTGTAAACTTGTCTAGGCCCCCAGGTCCGTTGCAACGTAATTATCTACCATATTTTTCGGTACATTTTTGTCGACATTAAATGTAATGCTATGCATAAAATATAATTCTTTGTAATGACTGTTTGTACCAAAATAAAGAAAAAAAAAATATGGGGATACGACACGTCGAAATACGACACAATTCTAAGTTAGCCTTTGGTAACAATAATTTATTCCTATATTATCTCTAGTTCTTTGCTTTTCCGGTTTCATTTGGAACAAATTAGGGTCATCGTTATGGCGTACAAAAAGCGCCGCTTGCAGTATATAGATGCAGGGCAATGTTAAGAGTCTGTACTGGAAACAGTGTTGAGTGTTGTCTTGACATACTTCATTATACATACATACATATTTATCTACGTTTGAACATTTTATTTATTTATTTGTATGCAAGGAAAAGAACCCACGCTTTGAGCGTCGCACGCCACGCCACTATTAATATTTAATTTATATTTTATCTATATTACAGGGAAACATGAAAGCCAGTTTACGCTAGTGTATTGCAGTATTTAACCACAACAGCTAACAGCAGTAGAATCAGTTTTAACATAATCGCTTCCAATATCGAGCATCAATTTGGTAACGTAAAAAAATATTATTAATGGCTGAGTTCTGCTGGTCGATTAGATTGCGTAACGTATTGTACGTACATTACGTACGTCATTTGTTAGATGACTTCGTTCGAAAACTTTACCCTTAGAATTAATTACAAAAAAACTCAGACAATATCTTTTGGTTTTGCTTTTATTGATATTTAAGAACGGCGCAAATCATTAACTGTACTGCCATCTATAGAATCCTAGTAGGCAACATTTTAAAATGGTTCTTTGGCTTATTATCTGTAACACTCATTGCAGTGTATACTATTAGTATATCAGTTTGCTTGGTAGTACCGTGACGAATTCGTAAGCCTGCTGGCCAAACAGATCCAATGCCATTAAGGTAAACGCAGGTATTAACGACCCTCTTAAGGCATTTTAAATCGACCTTACTTTTTAAGTATACTGGTTACCATCACATTTAGTTTTTTTAATTGTATATGTTATTGTTAAGTATAAAGATTATATTTGCTCGGTCAAATGCCTATAAATAAAGGATTATCGTATTAAAAAATTTAAGAAGTGATGAAGTCGATTGTTGGTATTACCGTCCTAAAATAGGCTGTGAATCTATTAACCATTTTTATGCAGCTATTACCGATCGTTACCCGGGTATGTCCTAAAACTACGACTATAAATTGCCCACATTGTATGAGTCGGTTATACATTGTCCTTACATATTTTATTACCGACCCATAGGAGTCGGTAATGGCAACCATAGGAAACCATTACCGACCCATATGAGTTGGTAATAGCAACCATAAGAAACTATTAGTAATAGCTTCTTATGGTAGTTATTACCGACTTCTATGGGTCGGTAATGGTTTGTTATGGTTGCTATTATCGACTCATATGGGTTGGTAAAGTTTCTCATGGTTGCTATTACCGACTCCTTTGCTCGGGTTTGGGTCGTTAATAAAATATGTAACGACAAACATAAAATTTATTACCGACTCATAAAAAGTAGGCATTTTTTATTCAATCGACCTTCTGACTACAATATCGATTGTTAGTGATTGATATCACAAAAAATATGAACAAAATATTACGGCTTTAAACGAGAAACAATCATTTACGAAGATTACTATAAAATATCGATCTACCGAAATGATCATAATTTTGGTTAAACTGACAACGCTAAGAAAACTGGACAATAATTTATGTGTCGCTAATAGATTTTTACAATGACTAATTGTTTAGCTTTAAAGATTACTTTGCGGCCATTACCGACTTGATAGCTGCCACAACAAAAACTGGCGAAGCTATCACCGTCCTTTTTTAATTCATAGTTTAGCGGTTAAAATGGTTTTTTTAATAAAATGTTGTAAGGAATCAAAAGCTGACACTGAAACGGATATAATTAATAATACACGATAAAGTACACACATTCGGGTTCACAAATTCGTATAAATGTCTTAAGCAGAAAAGTCACGTACTTACTTGGAGGAACAAGAGCCAGTATGGCGCGACCTGCGTCCGCGCTTCCCCCGCAGTAACTGACGAGTTTTATCTCTTTTGCCCACTGCTACACACACTAAAGTAAAAGTATACGATGCTCAAGGAACAAGTGCGTGTATAGCTTTCCCTACTTATAGCTAGAACAGTTCTGGAAACGTAAAAATAACGAATAACTATAATAGGTCGGTAATACCTTCCGATTTTCGATGGGTCGTTAATAGCTGTGTTTACCTTATATACGTTTAGGGACATATTATCATTATTATACAACCGCACATACTTGTGTAAGCGTTTTAAATACTTAGTACACGAAATTGATCGAGGCAAAACATTTTTAAAAACAGTGCTCGTTCAAAAATACCAATACACAATTATCACAATGTGAGTAATACAAATTATAAAAACATGTTATCAAATTATAGTTCGAGCTCTTAAGTAAACAGATCTTAAAATCTTGGGCAATGTTGGGCAATCAAGATAAGCTCATTATTCGAATAAGAATTCGCGAGTTTAAAATCATGAGAAATTGGAATATATTCTTATACAATTAAATATAATCATGATTTTTATTTAAATACTATTTCATGATTTATGAGTGTAGTTTCATCATCATCATCATCATCATCATCATCATCATTATCATCATCATATCAGCCGAAAGACGTCCACTGCTGGACATAGCCCTCTCCCAAAGTGTAGTTCGGATATGCGGGTGGTAAACACGATGTGTGTTATTGGTATGGTGGGGGCACTAGTAGACTCTTGAATCTTGTCTAATTCTAAGCCAGTCTATGAAATATTCTTTTAATAAAATCTTGCAAGTTGGTTTTCCTATAGTTTTATTACTCGTAATGTTTTAATACGGTTACCATAGAAATAAAATTGGGCCCAAGAAAATATTTATTTTAAAAGTAAGTTAACTGTGAATAGCATAACCTTTTAGCTTTAAGCTTTTTACCACTGCAGCTTACTTTCTCAGTCGCGTGGCTCCTGTATCGTAATTTATTACGTCTCTTAATATATTATGTACCTACCTACACTTTGTAACCAATCAACCATTTTTGAAAAGTATGATTATATTTATCTTTTTGTACTTACCTACTAATTTTAAGTAGAGGGTTTTTTTAAACTTTATTTAATAATTTTCCAAATAGGTAGTTACATTCGTCGTGGGTTTTTTCAGTTTTTATGTTCTCTTTTTTCTATTGTCTAGAAATTCAAACAGATTAAAAATACAATATTATCGAATGTCAATTTCTAAAATATTACAATAATACAGCACAATTTCCTATTAAATGGCTGGTATGCCACCATTATCAACAACCTCCTTAAGGGGCCCAAGAAGACCGCAAATTTTTATTTTAAAAGTAAGTTAACTATGAATAGCATAACGTTGATAAATATGTTTGAAGCCTAGTACGTAGTGACTCTGCTACGAAGCTGAAGGTCTTGGGTTCCAAGCAGTACGGAGCACGGGTTAAAATTTTATTAAAAATCATTTTATTAAAAAAATAACCTTTTAAATAAAATGTTACGGTTTTCTAGGCACCAAAAAATAGGCAATTATTTCTAGGCAGTTTGCTCTTCGGACATCTGAAGCTACCTAATGAACTTAACCTACCTACTACTTATTTCGCGATTGCAATGGAAATCCTACAGAAAAGTAAAATTGAGACGTAATAAATTACGATACAGGAGCAACACGACTGAGAAAGTAAGCTGCAGTGGTAAAAAGCGACTAGAATAATCGCGTTCGGGGTAAGATATCCAACAAACCTCCTGTGACAGTTGTGCAGTTGTTTGACCTCATTTTATTTTTCAGCGTTGACTATTATACTCAGTGCTCTGCTTACTACTTTCTCTCACAGCTGCATCATTTGTATATAAGACCAAGAAAAAAAATCAAAACAGCCTGACTTTGATACTGAAATAGTTGGAGGATTCTTCAGTAAAAATGGTCCTTCTGACGGCGGTGGCCTTTTCAGTCACCATTGGTGCACTGTACTACTATTTTACAAGAACTTTTAATTACTGGAAAGACAGAAACGTTCCTGGACCGAAGCCAGTGCCGTTTTTTGGGAACCTATCGAAATCTGCATTACGCTATGTCCAAATAGGTGTTATTTATAAAAAAATATACGACAGCTACTCTACGGAGAAAGTAGTAGGGATATTCAGAATGACAACTCCGTGCCTGTTGATACGTGACCTTGACATTGTGAAACACGTTATGATTAAGGACTTTGATAATTTCGTGGACCGTGGTGTCCAATTCAGCAACGACGGATTAGGGATAAACCTATTCCACTCAGAGGGTAAGATTTGGCGAGGGCTGAGGAGTAGCTTCTCACCAATGTTTACCAATCAGAAACTAAAGAATATGACACACTTGCTTATCAATCGAGCTGACAAGTTTGTTGACTACGTAAATGGCATTTCGGCCAAAACCCCAGAACATGATATTTGTGCCCTGGTGAAGAAGTACACAATTTCAACAATAACGGCGTGCGCCTTCGGTCGCGACGTTGATACATTTCACGGAGATATACAAACATTGAACAGAATTGACCAGGCCATATTTAGCCCCAATTTTGCTATCGAGTTCGATATGATGTACCCTGGAATGCTTAGGAAACTGAACATGTCGCTATTTCCGGGCTACACGAAGAAATTCTTTAAAGACCTTGTCGAAACTGTGATCACTGAAAGAAACGGAGTGCCTTCTACGAGGAACGACTTTATGGATTTAATTTTAGAGTTGAAGAACAAAAAAGATTTTGAAGCTGTCAAAAACCTCCGTGACGAAAACGCTGAAACTGTAGATATAACTAACAGCGTAATAGAAGCGCAAGCATTTGTTTTTTTCGCTGCTGGCTATGAGACGTCTGCTTCTACTCTGGGTTTCATGTTATATCACCTTGCTTTGGATGCTGAAATCCAGGACAAATTAAGAAATGAAATAGACGAATATCTTGAGAAACATGGTGATCGAATAGATCTAGAAACCTTAAATGAGTTGACATATTTGGAGAAAGTTTTTAATGAGACTCTTCGTATGTATCCAATTGCGGACAGTTTGATACGGAAAGCACAAAGTGATTACGTGTGTCCTGATACTAATGTTAAAGTGGCGAAAGACCAAATGCTTGTGATATCTGTTTTGGCTATTCACCGAGATGAGAAGTACTATCCAGAACCCGAGAAGTTTAATCCTGATAATTTCGCTCCAGAAAACGTAGCTGGGAGGCACTCGTGCGCATTCCTTCCATTCGGGCTTGGACCTCGCCATTGTATTGGTATGTACAATCTTTGTGGGTACAATAATTATTACTTTACATGGACACTGAATTTGCAGCGACAGTCGAGTACATTGACTACTCCTAAACTTAATAGTTCACCATAACTTATTAAGGACCTCTAATGGCCGGTTCCAATAATCAATCCACCTATAGTTTTCCTTACCAACACTTTCCTTTTGACACATTCTCTACGGGTAATCTGTCAAAATGTAACTGCCGGTAAGGAAAACTATCGGTGGGTTGATTATTGGAACCGGCCATAAGTTGTTTTCAGGAACTGATTGTAAGTACGGTACGTACTCATCAACTAGATTCGTTTTGTGAATGTATGTTTACGGATTAATATCGTTTAGCTTTTCTGCAATTTATTGGCATTGGCAAAATAACCGATTTTGATATAGACTGGTTTGTCATGATTTGAAGACCCTGTCTACCAAGCTGACGGTTCTGGGTTGAAATCCTGGTGAGGGCGAATTTTTGTGTAATTAGTAGCGTGGAGCATGAATATTTGTTTCTGAGTCTTGAATGTTTCCTATGTATTTGAGTGTTTTTACCTACTACTACCCTACTACTTTACTATCCGTAACACAAGCTTTATTGATCTTCCTTGTTCGATTTGAATTTATTTACTCCTTACAATTTTCTTCCTCTGCTGTTTCATCAATATTTTCTCTTTTTCAGGAATGCGATTTGCTCAACTGCAGTCTCGGGTGTGCGTGATTAGGCTGCTATCTAAGTTCAGATTGGAGGCTGGCAAGAACACTGTCCGGTCCTTCTCCTTCAACCCTTATCGCATTACTCTTGCTCCTAACAAAACGATCTACCTGAACATCTACCCGCGGGACAATCTATGAACTGTTGACATAATGTAAATAAATCATTATCTTCATGAAATAGTTGACTACCGTTTTAAACGGTTTTATGCTTAAATATATTATATATCTATTGAATTTCAAGAATATAGATTCATTTGTATAAATTAATTGTGAATAAAAAAATTAAAAAAATATATGTGTTACACGGATACCGGCCTTACAAGGATATAAATAAAAATTGTGGCCAGTTTACGCTTATATCCTACCATTTGAGCATTTTTTTAAAGTTCTACTGTTCCCTTGATAAAGGTTACGTATGTTCGTTAAATAGATCCATCGTGTACAGAAAATGTCAGTTGACTTAATCTGACGCTTATTCGAGAAGCTACGCAATTAACCTTCAGAATAAACCTCGTCGACTACTTCGGAATATTCTGTTTTAGGGTTCCGTAGTCAACATGGAATCCTTATAGTTTCGCCATGTCCGTCTGTCTGTCTGTCTATCTGTCTGTCTGTCCGTCTATGGCTTAGCTCAGTAATCATTACTACTAGAAAACTGTAATTCGGCATGGGTATATAAATCAATCACGCCGACAAAACAGTACAATAAAATCTTTACAAAAAAAATTTTTTTTCACACCTTTCATTCAGAAAAGTAAGTTTTGTTCCACGAAGAGAGGGATCAAAATGCTACTTTTCTGTTTAACCTACTTTTTTAATTATTCATTGGCATGTAGCATTTACGCAATGTGCCAATTGAACATAGATCTTAATAAAATAATCGATTGTAATTACATCGTAATCGATTAAAAACTAACATTTTTCAAGTTACCTTTAACAATGCTGTATGAAAATATATGAATTCTTCGTAATATTTAAAAATTTGTATCAAAAATTAAGATGATTTGTTAAAACTTGTTAAGTAACAGCATCTTTTTTAAATTTCCTCATAGTCGGTGAGAAAAATAGTATGTGTCACTCGGTAGCAAAATTATCTACGTCTCGGGCGTTAACGCTTGTATCTCTCACTACGCTCAGGATCCTACGTTAGAATCCCTCGCTACGCTCAGGATTCTATTGTAGGATCCCTCGCTACGTTCGGGATTCAATACACCGCCCTCGCCATAAATATACTATTTTGCTCCCTTGTGACACAAATAACTATTAGGGTACCCCCTACACCTACAGCGGGGATGTACTTAATTTTTTTCCCCAGTTAAACCCATGGTGTGGCGTATCGTTGGATAGCTCGTTCAAAACTATTACAGGTTTCCTAAAACCATTTTTCAAATCAGTAATAATTCGTTTGCGAGATATTTGGCTTTAAAGCCCTAATTTTTGTTCGAGTCATGTGTCACCCCCCTGCCGGCCAAATGGCTACTACTGGGGATGTCAAAAAATTCGTGGTAGTAGTAGGTACATATAATGAATTTAAAAGGAAAACTATCACGGACAAGTAGGCATAAGTAGTTACCGATTAATAGTCGACCGACTTAATGTGTACATGGAAAGGCTTAATTTTGTACAAATTCGGCCGACGCAACCGCACCGCACGTCGATTTAACTAAGACAGACAGGTGACTACGGAACCCTACACTGCGCGTGGCCCGACAGGCACTTGGCCAGTTTTTTTTTTAAATTAAGGTTTATTATCATTGTGAGTACTCTCGAGCCATTTTCGATTTTTTGTATACAGAATCATACAAATGTAAAAAAATAATGACTATGTCTATCTACATATTTTGCTTTTATCGATATTTGAGAATGGTGGGGTTTAGAATACCTAGTATATGACATTTAAAGAACCATAACCACTTCATTCCAATCCAGGCTATAAACTATCTTTATGCAAAATTTCATCCAAATCGGTGGAGCCGTTGAAGCGTGATTGACTAACAAACAGCTAAACATCCAAATTATTAAGATGAAGTCTGTGAGATTGTACCTTTGTAAGGTTTGTATGTTTTGGGTAATCTCCGGAACCGATTATCCGATTTTAAAAATTCGAGAATGTACTTACTGAATGGTTATCCATATTTACATACTATATTATTATAATATTATAAATGCGAAAGTGTGTCTGTCCGTCTGTCTCTTACCTCTTCACGCTTAAACCACTGAACTAATTTTGATAAAATGTAGTACATAGACGTATTTTATTTTCGGGAAATGACACGGTATAGGTTTTATCCCGGAAATAATCCCATAAAGGGGTAAAATGGGAGGTAAACGTTTGTATAGAACTACGATATAAACGAGTTCCACACGGACGGTGTCGCGGGCAGAAGCTAGTAAGCTATATTTTATCCCGCGGATTTGCCTGCTGCGTTCTTTGCTATATGCGGGCGCAGCCGCGCGGGCTGTTAGTCATCTATATTTGAGACGCTTGACAAGTTCCAATTTAGATAGGTACATCACAGGTGAAATTGTGAAATTTTTCTGTCACACTTTATATCTCTGGCACGTTCAAAGCAAATAAAGTAAATGAAGCAATTTAGCCAATGCAGCCTTCCAACAACTTAAACTAAATCAAACCCCGGCTCAACAAAAGGCCCCACAACAGTAATTTGTGAGCAATTGAAGCAATACCTCTCCAAATCAATCACTGGCAACAATTTGCAGGATTTCCCTAGAGCGCGCTGTGGATTGTGATTTACACACTCAACTTGCATCCTTTACAGTCCATTCACGTAGTGGAAAGGTATGGGAACCGGGTAGAAGAAAGTGATTTATGTACCCGTCACGACAGGGTCGGAGGGCATAATTTTTTTGCATTACCCAGGCAACCTTTGGTCCAGGGCGTTTGTCTTGCCTTACCGAAATTGACGGCAATTTGCTATAATAAGTTTGCTGGAAAGCAAATTCTTTCAACAATCGCTTTTATGTGCGTCGGAGGGTTAACTGACGAAAAATAGTGTGCTAGTTCGATGGTACATTTAACTTTTACATGCTTTGGTCTAGCTTTCAAAAGTGTGTGTGCGACTTCGTCTGCGTAGACCCGGGATTAAAACTATCCTATAATTCAAGCCATAAATTATCTTTTTCCAAAATTTAATCCAAATCGGTTGAGCCATTTAACCGTGATTAACAAACATCCACACTCGCATTTATGGGATTAATTACCGATTAAAAATCATCGTGTAAAATTTCAACCAGCTTTTTATAAACTGTGGATCGCTACCTACAGATCGTGTGGCCTCTTAAAATATGTCGCAGTTACTTATATTTTAAAAGTTAAATACAAAATAAAATCAAAAGAACGGAGGATCCAGAGCCGCGAATAACTTTTCTATATTAAGGGGTCGCGCCATGAAAAAGGTTGAAAAACATTAATAAAAAGCGTTGTTTGAAATTATACTTTGACAGTGTTTTATTTTTTAACATTATCTGTATTGTTTTGAAATCTGTTAGAAAGGAATCGGTATCAGAATAATAATGTTGATATATTTAAAATAATAAATGTAATGTGAATAAATAGAACCCTTCACACACAACATAACCTTCAGAATGGCGCAAAAAGATTTTCAGCTGAATAAACTCAACAGTTAGTTGAAATATTAGGAACGAGTTTAAAAGAGTAAATACTATCAAAAATGCAGGGAAAAAGATACCTTACCCTTTATAGAGTTTTGTTCTGCTGTACTGTAGTTCAAATATTAGTCCCATATGCCCACTAATTACCTAAAGTAATTTGCACGAATAATTGACACAATCATATCTGTACACCCGTTAAAGCGTGTCCATAATGTTTTCGTGTAAAATAAAGCGTATTTTTTTATTATCGATCAATAAAATCAAAAAATCAAAATCAATTATTTATTCTGCAAATAGGCCACAAGGGCACTTTTACATGTCAAACGGTAATTTACAATAAACTAATAATAATCATACACAATATTAATTTAAAATAATATACAAAAGGTTAACAAACTAAATGTCACTAAGTTAATGTAAACAAAACAAAATAAGAAGTTAATGATATTAATTAAGTATTCCAGAGATGTATAAGGTCTCTGAGCGTCCAAATACAATTAATAATTATTCTAATATTCTAAGAGATGTATACGGTCTCTAAGCGTCGAAACAAAAAAGGAATATTAATTCAATATTGTCAGAGATGTACAGGCTCAATAACAATAAAACGTGTCAAGATCAGAATGATGTCTCTCGTTAATACGATAATAAAAATAATAATACTAGTATGTAAGTAGTTAACTATGTATATGCCCTTGCAAGCATGAACAGTCCGGACTTCACAAACAGCACCCGATAACTTCAGTATACTGCGTCGCAAATTTGCATATTTCTTAAGCCTACTTAGGTACTACTTATTGATAGAAGTGGCACTAAAATTAAGTGTTACATATGCTCTGCCTACCCTTTTTGCGGATACAACCGTGGTTTTATTGATACTTTGCACAGTCACTATAAAATTAAAGCAAATTTTGGTTGAAAAAAAAACGATACAAAAATTGAATAAGATTCAAGTATGAAATTTTAACACTCAGTTGTTCAATCATCATCATCAGGCGAGATACGTCCATTGCTGGACATAGGCTGTCCCCCAAAGAGTGCCAATGCCAAAGTGCCAGAAGACACAGCGTGGGTAGATAAGCTGGACGGATGATCTGGTTGCTCAATATCTTTAAATTGTTGCAAACATTTACAAATACTTTAATGAAGACAGGGCTGGATTCCATCCAAAATATCTTATTCAACTTTGTTAGGTACATACATGCTGCATTTAGTTTATTCAATTTAACAGTAACCTGGCGAAAGGTATCACTCGGATTGGCCGAGGAGGAACCACCCACATCTTGGCTAAATTGATACCGGATCCCTATAATACCTCCAGAAATTCAAACAAAATAACCTTAAATACAACCTACCTTATCTTTAATGAACGATGTCTTAAATTGTATACCTTAACAGTACTTTTAGGGGAGCTATCACAAAATCTTGATTTACACCGACTCGTGGCAATTAACCTTGTTATCTATATAATGGCCATTCGCGATGATAATTAAACGCTTGACGTACTAAAGGATTCGTGTTTGAAGATGGATTGGCAATATGACTCGGTCGAGGATCATGTTTCGAGGCACGTTCTTTTGTTTCCATAATAGTCGCTTCACAGCCAACGATTTCGTAACGGTCCGCCGCGTCATGTCTCTCTCACTACCAACACATTTAATATGTATCTCACTATCTCTATCACACTCAGCAGCGCGGCAGCTGCGCAGCAGCCGCGCAGCAGCTGCGCGGGCACGCGCGGGCCCGCCGCGTCAGTGACGCGTTAGCAACGCGTGTGCAGCGCGGCATATCTCTCTCACTACCAACACATCTAATATGTATCTCACTATCTCCATCACACTCAGCAGCGCGGCAGCTGCGCGGGCCCGCGCTTGACTCGCGACGCGCACGACACGCGGACGCGCTGCCGAGTTGTAAGGCTAAGTTCAGATGAACGTGCGGTTGGCTCGGCGCGCGGTTTGAGAATATTAACAAATCAATGTTGTTGTGTACATGACCGCGCGTCACCACGCGTGCCCGCGCGCACCGCCATGCACTGCGCGCAAGATCTTGTTCCGCGCGTCGCCGCACGATGACGCGCGGTGACGCGCGGTTTGAGATCTACAATCCTGTATATCGACCTGTTCAGTTGAGCCGCGCGGTATGAGGCGGACGGATGCACGGAGCCACGAAAATGGAGGACGAGATAACTGTTGATTTACTTATTGACGAAATTGAAAAAAGAGATGCGATTTGGATTTAGATGCAATCGATATCCTAAAGTAGTTGAAAAATCGATATTCATGTAGTCTTAGTGTAGGATAGAAAGTCACAAACAGGCTTAAAGAAAGTCTTTGACTTAAAATAGGGTGCACCCAGTATCGTCTTTGCTTTCAACGACGACGTCGTAGTTTGCGGTATAAAACCCACAAGCAAATAGCCTCCTCCACATCCATTCTCACTGAATGTTCACGCTAGACTGCCGCGCGCAAGTTGCCGCCATGTGAACAGCTGAATTGCGCGGCAGCGTGCGTCGCCGCGCGGTCATCTGAACTTAGCCTAACTTTAGCGCCGCGGGACCGCGATGTGTGTTTGAAGTGTAGTTTCAATGCTTTACAACTTGCGCCCGCGCAGCACACGCGCCGTGCACGACACGCGTTCGGTGGGTGGAGGCCTTTAAAACGTTCACTGCCAACAATTTCGTATCGCTACGCTCGTAGTTGACAACATGGGAAACCCCTTGTAGAGAAAATCATCTACGAGCAGAGCGCCCACGTAGTTGGCTTCCTGCCACTGAAAGTGTTAATACAAAAAAACTAAATATAACGAGAATAATAGATTAAAAATTCAGTCACAATTATTAGTTCCATGGAGTTTTATCATTCATATAGTCTCGTGTGCTATAATAAGCTTTCGAAATAAGTTTACGCTTCACATAGTTCTAGAATGTATTAATAGACTAGCTGTTGTCCGCGACTTCGTCCGCGTAGAACTTGTTACCGTCTTCGAAAAATGATTGCTATTAAATGCCCTTAACAAAGTTCTACCATCTTAAGGGATAAAAACTATCCCTTAAGATGATTCCCGAGATAAAAACTATCCTATATCCTCAAATTAGGGTCTCAAATTGTCTGTACGGAAAATTTCATCTAAATCCGTTTAGGGATTATGCTTAAAAGGTAACAGTGCGATGAGTTCATTAGTTTAAATTGAAAACTGTTTTTACACATATAAATATCTTAAAAATCATCAACAGACGTTTCAGCTTAAGAGTCCGCAGTAAGCTCGGCCGAATTTCACCTTCCCATACAAACGTAGTTACGCTCTCATATTAAAACTACGTGTTGGATTGTAACGAAACTTTGCATATACAATGACATGAGGTCATTATATATGTAAAGTTTCATTATCTGTGTCTGTGTTCATATCTATGTCTGTAATTAGTTTATATGGTTCCAGTTTATAAAACAAACGAAATACAGCAAAAAAAAGTTTTGTATGAAAAACTTAAATTAGCTGTATTTTTTTTATAATGGTATCTAAAGCTACATAAACTAATTACAGACCTGGATATACCTCATGTCATTGTACATTCAAAGTTTCGTTATAATCCGACACGTAGTTTTAAAATGAGAGCGTAACTACGTTTGTATGGAGAATCGAGCATACTGCGGACTCTTAAATTGTATATTTTTCATAACGTATTAAAGAAAGTACTGAAAATAGTTTTGAAAGCAAACGTAATCTAATGCTAAAAGACGTAGAACTTTCCATCTCCATCCGCCGTCCCCAGTTAACGGTGTTAGAGAATAATATTATTCTGATTAACCAAAAAAAAAAATTAACAAAATAATCCGCACCTACTTACTACTACTACTTACCTACCTTTCGGTTCTGGGAGCATCCCAGTTCTAACCTAACCGAACCTACATTTCTGGTAGCTATGTTCGGTTCTGTAAGGGTTGTGGTTTTAACTTAACCTAACCTACTTTTCTGCTAGCAGTCGGAATATGTATGACCTATACATACTTCCAACCCTTTTTAACCTCCATAGAGGATGAATTTTAAGAAACGCTGTAAATAGTTTCCTAGTTTTTAACCGAAGTTACAGATCCCTTACTTTAAAATTGTCTTGTTCCCCGTACAAACATCCAACTCCTATTAGACCATTTAGGGGATGAATATGTCCCCCATATGGATTCAATTTAAAACAGTCTAAAACAGAAGTTACAAATCCCTTACTTTAAAAATGTTTTGCTCTCCATACAAACTTTGAACCCCCTTTACCCCTATAGGGAATGAATTTCAAAAAACTCTGCAATCAGTTTTGTAGTTTTTTAACATACATGCTAAGACCGAAGTTAAAAATCTCTTTTCTTGGTTTCCATATAATAGACCTTGAATCCTGTTCTAACCCACTAGGGGTGGAATTTTTCCAAAACGCTGAAAGTACTTTTATTTATTCTGATAAGAAATCTTTATACAACGCTTAAAGTCTCTAGCTCAAAAATGAGTGTTTCTCATCCAAAGCTTGCACCCCTTTTTAACCCTCTTAGGGATAGGGATAGAATTTTCTAAAACGCTGGAAGTAATTATTTATATTATAATAAGTAAAGTTTGTTGAAAGGCCTCTTCAGACGATGGCGACACTATTGCTCGGATTCTACCACTGAACTCCAACGAATAAAAGTGGAAAATCTTCAAGACTTAGAAACACGGGATCGCTACAAAAGTATTTTGAAAGAGAATATTAGTAGAGAGGAGGTTAAGGTTAGGTTAACTTGTGTTGGAGATATGGCAAGGTGCCGGACGATTGGACTAAAGCTGTCATTGTTCCACTTTACAGAGGAAAGGGTTCGCGGCAGGATTGCAAAAACTATCGTGGCATCAGTCTTCTGAGTGTGGTTGGAAAAATGTATGCTAAGGTACTGATAGAAAGGGTAGTGAAAGAGACTGAGAATAAAATGTGGGATGTGCAAGCAGGGTTCCGAAAGGGGATGGGGTGTGTGGATCAGGTTTTCTCCTTACGATGCATCACCGAAAAATGTCTGGCCAAAAACCAGAAGGTGTACTGTGCGTTTGTCGATTTGGAGAAAGCCTGTGACAGAGTGGTAAGGGATGTTTTGTGGTCAACTCTGTCCATGTATGGAGTAAACAACCAATTGATTCGGGCATTAAAATCCCTTTACGAGGGATCTAGAGCATGCGTAAGGATCAATGGTGGCTACACAGACTGGTTTAGCATCCAAAGAGGTGTTAGACAAGGTTGTGTGGCCTCGCCATGGTTGTTTAACTTATTTATGGACAGTTGTATGATACCTTTGAAAGAGAGTGAATGTGGTTTAAAAATGGGTGAGTTACTCGTCAAATGCCTCCTATACGCTGATGACCAGGTGCTCATTGCGTCATCAGAGAAGGAGCTGCAAGAGATGGTAACTTGTATGGATGACTCACTGAAGCGGAAGGGTATGAAAGTCAATGTGAGTAAGACAAAAGTGATGGTTTTTGAGAAAGAAGAACGTGTGACTGTGTGCAATATTCTGATTGACAGTGAGAGAGTGGAGCAAGTGAATGAATTTGTATACTTGGGTTCTTTATTTACGAGAGATGGAAAGTGTGATGGTGACATTGAAAGAAGAGTGAAAGCGGAAAATCAGGTGAATGGAGCATTGCACGCGTTTGTGAGCAGCCAAAATATAACAAAGAAGGCTCGACTCGCGGTTCACAGAGGAGTGCTTGTTCCTACACTGATGTATGGAAGTGAAACTTGGGTATTTCAGAAAAAGCATGAGAGTAGACTGAATGCAGTTGAAATGAGAGCGTTAAGAAGTATGTGTGGAGCTCGTTTGAATTATCGAATAAAAAATAGTGTAATAAGAGAAAAATGTGGAATAGAAGACGATGTAGTGACTAGGATTGACCAAGGTATGCTTCGGTGGTTTGGGCATGTTGAGAGGATGTGTGAAAGTAGGCTGACTAAGAGGATATACGTCCAGGAGATGGATGGAAGGGTCGGTAGGGGGCGGCCTAGGCGAGGGTATCATGACCAAATTTCAGCGATACTGTTAAAAGGCCAGGTCAGGAGTACCCGCAACCGACGAGCCTGTATGAGGAGATGTATGGCTGTGATCGAAGCGAAAGAAGTATGTAAGGACCGTAGTATTTGGCGTTCCTTAGTCTCTGCCTACCTCAATGGGATACGGGCGTGAGTATATGTATGTATGTATAATAAGTAATCTTTCTACAAAGTTGCAAATCTCTAGCTCAAAAAAAGTGTTACCAAACCATACAAACCTTGCAACCGTGGAACTGTGGAATTTTCTAAAACTTTTTTTTTAAATATACAACGTGTTAAGAAAATAACGCAAAACCGTTTAAGGGCATAACAGGCATCGTGCTGTGATAAGAAAAAGGTAAGAGATTTTTTTCTTGACGCGACTTTTTTCTATATTACTATGGAGAGTTAGCCGACTGGGGCGACCTGCTCCATACAAGTGTAAAAAAAAATCGCAACGAAAAAAATTTCTCTTACTTTTTTATTATCAGAACACGATGCCTCTTATGCCCTTAAAAGGTTTTGCGTTATTTTTCTAACACCTTGTACAAGTAATCTTTCTACAAAGTTTCAAGTCTCTAGTTCAAAAAATTATGTTTCCCCCATACATACATTGCACCCCTATTTAACCCCCTTAGGGGTGGAATTTTCTAAAACGCTGAAAGTACTTTTTGTGTTTTGTAATAAGTAATCTTTCTACAAAGTTTCAAGTCTCTAGCTAAGAAAATAAAGTTTTCCCAATACAAACCTTGCACTCCTTTTTAACCCCCTTAGGTATGGAATTTTCTAAAACGCTGAAAGTACTTTATTTGTATTCTTATAAGTAATCTGTACAAAGTTACAAGTCTTTAGCTAAAAATCCAGTGTTCCCCGTACCTTCAACCTTTTTTAACCCCCGTAGGGATAGAATTTTCTTAAACGCTGAAATTACTATTTTTGTATTTTAATAAGTTATCTTTCTACAAAGTTTCAATCTCTAGCTCAAAAAATAAAGTTCCCTCCATACAAACCTTGCACCCCTTTTTAACCCCCTTAGGGGTGAAAATTGCTGAAACGCAGAAATAACTTTTCGTGTTTTTAATAAGTAATTTAAAAAATAAAGTTCCCTCCACTCTCAAACCTTGCACCCCTTTTTAACCCCCTTGGGGGTGAAATAGTATGATTACACAGACAGGTATTTTCCCGGAAGACTGGAAATTAGCTAAAATAAGGCCCATCCCTAAAAATAACAAGATTGACGAATATAAGGATTTAAGACCAATCAGCATCCTTCCAGTCCTTTAAAAACTAATCGAAAAAGTAGTGTGCGAACAACTCGGCAAATACCTGGACATAAATGAAATATTACCGGCACAACAGTCAGGTTTCCGTAGCATGCACGGTACTGCGACAGCCTTAGCAAAAGTCACCGACGACTTAATAGCGGCAGTAGACGAAGGAAAAGGTTCGATTATCGTTTTATTAAATTTCTCTCGTGAATTCGACTGTATTAATCCGTCCCTGCTTCTCGAAAAAATGGCATACTATGGAGTCGCCCAACCATCGCGGAACTGGTTTCAGTCGTTCCTTACAGGTAGACAGCAGTTCGTTGAAATGCAACTAGAGCAAGGTGAGATGGCAACCTCACAGATCCGTAACATTAACAGAGGAACACCACAGGGATCCATTTTAAGCCCTTTGTTATTTATACTTTACACTACCAAACTGGTGACCAAGCTCAAACACTGTGATGTGCATCTGTATGCGGATGACACACAAGTTTACCACTCTTTCAAACTCCAGGATATGAATGGAGCACTAATTGAAATAAACAGCGACCTGAATATAATAGCGGATTCGTCCCAAAAGAACAATCTAGTTCTAAACCCGTCCAAGTCGCAGTTTATGGTAGTTGGAAATAAGTGGCAGAGGCGAACAATTATAAACCTAAAACCTGCATGTGGGGTCGGAGTCCGTGCCACAGGTTCCCGTTGCCAAAAATGTAGGGCTCCTTATGGATGGCGAATTAAGATTTGAGCACCACGTTAACATTAAGATTCGCAATGCATTCTACCGTCTCAAAACACTTTATAGTTGTAGGAAGTACTTATCGGAGAAAGTCAGGGTAATCCTTGTAGAAGCCCTGATACTATCACCATTTAACTACGCAGATATTGTCTATGGTCCGAGGCTGCTAGCGAGAACGAAACAAGCCATACAGAGAGTACAGAATGCTTGTATTCGTTTCTGCTATGATATCCCAAAAAGCACCCTAAATATGACTAATAGAAGAAACCTCCATTTGTCTTTCACTCTAAGTAAAATTATTGAGTTTGAGAAACCAGCTTACCTTTATCAAAAACTAAAGTGGGCAAAGGATGCAAATAGGCAAATGAGAACTCATAGACAATACACCTTAATAGTCCCGGAACATAGTACCTACTAAGTTCTTTAAGGGAGGATTCAAGTAAGCAGCAACGAAGATATGGAATGATCTTCCACCACCATTACGAAATCCTATGCCTTTGCTGAAGTTTAAAAAACTGGTGAAAGATCATTTACTCAAATTACAAAAAGGAATCATAATACTACTTGGTATATTTTAAATTAAGTATCTGTTTATTTGTTGTTTAATTAACCACGCAATAATTTATATGTACTTTATTACGCACATTATTTTAATTTAAATTTTCTAAAACGCAGAAATTGCTTTTTTTGTATTTTAATAAGTAATCTTCCTAGAAAGTTTTAAGTCTCTAGTTCTAAAAATAATGTTTTCCACATACAAACATTGCACCTTTATTTAACCCCCTTGGGGGTGACCTTTTCTAAAACGCAGAAATTACTTTTTATTTTATTTTAATAAGTAATCTTTCTAGAAAGTTTTAAGTCTCTAGTTCTAAAAATAATGTTTTCCACATACAAACATTGCACCTTTATGTAACCCCCTTGGGGGTGACATTTTCTAAAACGCAGAAATTACTTTTTTTTATTTTAATAAGTAATCTTTCTAGAAAGTTTTAAGTCTCTAGTTCTAAAAATAATGTTTTCCACATACAAACATTGCACCTTTATTTAACCCCCTTAGGGGAGGAATTTTCTAAAACGCTGAAAGTACTTCTTGTGTTTTTTAATAAGTTATCTTTCTACAAAGTTTCAAGTCACTAGCTAAAAAAAAGTTTGCCCCACACAAACTTTGCACCTCTATTTAACCCCCTTAGGGGTGGAATTTCCAAAAATCCCGTCGTATCCCTTGCCTACGTCATAAAAGAAAGTCCTGGTGTAAATTTCAAGTTTATAGTCCCAGTAGTTTCGGCTGTGCGATGATGAATCAGTCAGGAAGTCTTCTTTTATATATATAGATAACTCAGTTACGTTTCCTGGAAGTTTGTTATAAAACCTTACACAATTACCCATAAATGTTTTTTTTTATTTTTTGAGCCGAGCGGTGGGCACCGCGAGCTTATGCTTATTTCTAGTATTAATATTACGTATGTCACAGTTTTTCCTAAAATTGACAATGTTTTTAAGTACTATCGAACCAACTGAATCATGACCCACCATAGAAGCTTGTTACAATGAACGAACATACATAAGATCATATGACGTTAATATGTCAGTTAATTGTAACAAGGTTCCATGGTGGGTCAGGATTCAATTTTGTCGATAGTACATACAAAATATTTTCATAGATATATTGACAATGTAATGTCATTATATTGTTGCGCCGGTGGTATAAACTTCAAACTTGATTTTTCATGCTTTAGAAGCGTTTTCAGCGGGCTGAAAAGTGATTTCAGGCCGTTTCAGAGGTGGCTCTTCCACATACTAGAAGATTGAAAATTCACCCTAGTTGCCGTTGTTTTCAGGCGCCTGAAACATGTTTTCAGTCCGTTTCAGGACAGCCTCTATCAGATGGCGCGATAACCTGAAAAACCGTTTTCAGGCGTTTTCAGGACCCCTTATGGGCCTTTGAAGCACACTTCATTATATGGCGAAATTTCTCGAAGGAATGAAAGAGACAGCACTATTAGAGAGAGACATCTAGATTGAGAAGGTTCGAGAAGTGTGTGAAAGAGACAACTAGAAAGAGACAGCACTATTCTCTAGAGACATCTAGATTGAGAAGGTTCGAGAAGTGTGTGAAAGAGACAACTAGAAAGGGACAGCATATTCGGGAATGTTCCAGTCGTCGGGTCGAACGAGCATCGAACAATCTAGACGCTCTGGAACATTCATGAACCGAGGGGTCGCCGTTCCTAGAATTGGACCTTGGACCGTTTATTCAAGATTTCTCCGGAATGTTCTAGTGCGAAGGGCTCCGGATATATAAGCCGCGCGCCAACGCAGCGGAGGAGAGTTTGGAATTAAACTGCGAACAGTGCGAATCTCAAAGCGAAGCGAGTGAAAAGTGCGTCATAGTGAATTGATTTATTAAGTAAGCCTTGTTAATTAGTAATTTTGTAATAAAGTTTGCATTCCTTTTAATTAGTGATCAATCAGTGTATTTTCTATCACGTTACCCACCCCGTGGACGTAACAATATATTAATATTTTTAAACTTATCTCTAAGTGAAACTCTATGGTTCAATTTATATATCGCCCGAATAGCCCGTTTCTGCGAAACAAAAATCGAATGAATCTCCATCGAAAGCTCGCATTGAAACAGTAAAAACTCTTTACTGATAGTGCACCGATTCAAATGTGCAAGTGGCCTTAACTGAGCTGTTACTTTTCGAAGCCGACTAATATGTGCAGCTCATGATGTCCCAACTGGGGCGTGGATGTCTTCCATTGACATCCAAATAGCAGCGGACAGGGACGGATGGGACACCGTCAGTGAGATGCGATACGAGGACCTAGCTCAGAGATGTGGAGTTGTCTTCAACGATGTACCAACTACGATGAAGTATATGATTGCTCGAGGGATCATTGAAGAGAATTAGAGCTGGAAGAAAAGTGTGAAATGAGTTCAACTCAAAAAAACCGCAATCAAATGTTTCAGTATATTTAGAATATTGTTGTACGTTCTAGGTCGTTTTCCCATGTACAGTCCCCATCAGATATATCGGAGCGGCCAAAGTGCTCACAAATATCTGAACACGTCTCTATTGTCGAGGCATTAGAGACGTGTTCAGATATTTGTGAGCACTGGCCGCTCCAATATATCTGATGGCGACTGTACAATACATATCTACTAAATCCACCAAATTAAAAAAAACCTATCTAACACTAACGTAATAAATCGCGTAATAATTGCGAAAGTACCCGGCTCATAATATCAAAACACTGCCATCTCACATTTTTACTAGTTAAGATGTAAAACGTCTCTTCTCATCTGAATTACAGCTTTAATGTAGTATGTAAATGGTAATTCTAAAGCAAAAATGCAAAGCGCCTACTGCTATGATGCGAGCAAAGTCGTTATCCGCGACTCACTTCGATGAGACATAATCCAGGCGTAACAACGCGTCACGCTTGGGTACTTATTCCGGATGATATCCATCTTACAGTCTTGCGCATTTACATCCAAATAGAATATAGGGACTTAGACGTATTTGATGCTTATTTTGAGTGTAACTATTTCTGTAAAGTTCCATATTCATTGCATGTGAAATTTCGTGAGCGTTTTGGTTGTAACAAAAACCTGGAAAGACGTACATGTCTGACATAGGTACCTAACACAAAAAATGTTTAAAATGTTTATACCTAGTCTTTATGGCGGTTTTAAGTCCTCACATATATGACGTAACTACTCTTCTCTCTACTCACTCACTCTACGACCTACTCTCTATTCATGTACCAACATACCACGTAAGTAAGTATTTTTCATAATAAACTAAGTTTTTTCATCGTACCTACACTATTAACATAATACTCGTATTTATTTTGTCCTCGATTCGGAATAGTTCCGCAGCGTCTGAAGCTATCTTGTAAATTCTTATTTACTCCACTCCTGAGCCTGGCCGAGGCCTCGTCCCATATAACGTGCAGTTTGTGCTGCATGAGGATATTATCAGCTTCTACGGAACCCGTCTGGTCGGAGATCAGATAAAATCCGTTTTTGGAACACCCATAGAAAGCAGAACTAACAAATTGGACGTACATACTTAGTTTAAAACCCGCAAGACATCACCATTGAAATGTATTAGGTAACTAAAGTTTGTTTTAGCCAGAAGGTTCCGAATTCAAAACAACGCGTGGGTTGGATCCATGTCCTTAAACTGGGTACGACCCAATGATAAGATAGCAAGCAGTGTGTATTTAATAATGTAAAACCAAGGGTGGTTTAGGTGAATAAATTATTATTGTTTAGAAGAAAAAAATAATAATCTTAAGTTATTCTATCTGCCCGTTCTTTGACATAAAGAACGGGCAGATAGAATAACTTAAAAAATCATAGGTTGGTAATATAGCAAGGCAGCGTGCATCAAATTATCAGTCGATTGAAGATACAATACAATACAATACAAATACTCTTTATTGCACACCTCACACAAACAAAGCAGTTAAAAAGAAAAACAATACAATAACATGTAGGTAGAGGTAGACAACAGGCGGTCTTATCGCTGAAGAGCGATCTCTTCCAGACAACTTTTGGGTATCGGAGAAGATACTTACTCGTAAACTTCTAAGACAATCTTAATCCGAACATAAACATTAAATTCCCCTCGAAAACCCCGGCATGGATTATTTTAATCAAACTTGGCCAATATCGTTCAAGTTTTATCGCCAGCCATAGTAACCCTCAGGCGACATATTCATACAAATTGCTGGCCTCGCGCCAACTGGTGGCCAACAATTGCTGTTAGCAAGGCAGGGTGCAGGGGGGAGGGAATTAGATTTTAAGTCAGGGTAGCTAAGCAAACGGTTTCTATATGAAGCTTTTTTTAATCGACTTCAAAAAAGGAGGTGCCCAATTCATCGGTACCTTTATGTATGTTCCCCGATGATTCGAAGACGCCTGGACTGTTTTGGAAAAAACTTTTTTCCAGGTGGACCCATGGTTATCAGTTTAGGATCTGATGATGGAATCATAGAGAAATCAAGGACTCTTTTGATACGACGAAGTACCCACTGAATTGAAGTCGGTTGAAATGAAACTTTGTTTTTAAATTAAATTATTAGTGAACACAAACTGAATTCCGCGTGAAATTGGGCTTTGCTTTCATCAGCAGAGTTGGTGAAAGGTCCGCTTTCTAACTGACATTATATGCTAGATATAATGTCAGTTAGAAAGCGGACACCGCAGCCTATTTCAGCCAAGTCATGCGTTGCCCACTCTTATTGATTTGAGGATTCGATGTGTTGGCAGCAAGACCCAGGTCCAGGTCCCACACTCTTTGCCACAGAGGTCTCGTGACCTTACTTACCACCAGGAACATAACACCGCACAGACTTATAGAGCATGATCCTCAATTTCATATTTACACTAATATCTTCTATTGAATCCTAAGGTGTAATCACGTAACATTTCGGACGCGCGTAAGGACAGTTGGATCTACCTGCGTGATTACGTAATGCTTCCAACACGCGTAAGGACAACTTAACTGTCATTTTTCCATAAAAAGGTGACATTAAGATCTACCTGACGCGCGTACAATGCATTACGTGATTGACCTGCAGGTTTACAAATTAGAGTTCTACAAATAGGCAAGTGTATTTCCCGTATCACATTTTGCTGTAATACATAGATACAATAGATATCTACAACATATAACCGCTAGCAGAAAGATATACACTGTTGATTTCGTCATAGGCTCTAAGGCGATTATCATTACACTGCCGCCACACCCCGCTGCGGTGTGCGGCGCGACAGTCCTCATTGTATGCTAGTACCTACCTCAATTTGTATACAAAATCCGCACGGTAGCACACACTGCCCCGCACCTCCGTACGGCGAAATTAATACGTGACTCCGCACCCCGCAGCGAGGTGCGGCGGCAATATGATGACCGCCTTAGCCCATAGAGTAGGTACTAAACCTTTATTAAAAAAAACAGCTTAAAAATACCCTTTTTGATTACATAGCATGGAATTACCGAGCACTCTAAATCGACGTGTCAGCATCAAATGGCGTGTCTTTCTATTCTGCTCAACAGCTAACTGGCAGGTTGAAAGTTAACCCGTACTGAAGGTCTATTGTTGTTGCCCTTTCAATACCAACCACATTTCAATCTGCATCGCTTTCGTCGCAGCTATCGTTTCAGAACGAGCGAGTGCGTGAAACATTTTATACTGCGACGGTTGCATACAAGCATACGGTCTGTCTGATGGTAAGCAGCCACCGTCACCTAGAGACGCTTGAAAAAAAAAATTAGGGTGCCTAATCTTAATAGTTTCATTGTTCTTCTCTCGGTTTAGTGTTGGAACTGCATCTAGTTTACGTTTACGTCACACGCGTTTGGAAAATCTTACTTCCCGGCTAGATGGAGACGCATTATGTTGTACTCACCACTGACTACCACTGTGGAGTTAATAAAGAATCCTCAGATCACATAATTCATAGCCCTTGCTTTCAACTCGGGCGTTAAGTGTCTGCAATCTGAGGCATTATTTGCTTTACCGCCCTAATTGTGTAATGCACTATTTAATTATACGACGATAGGGTACTCATACCTATGAGTACCTACCTAGCCGAATACCTTGGGTACCTTGTAATTTTTCACCCGTTTGACTACTTCGTATGACAGTTTAATTAAACATGACCTTAAAGCGACACGGTATTGATTGTTCCAGTTAAAATGAAGAAAATTCTCTTAACATGGGATTTCACCACTTTTCGTTGTTGCTAGAAGAAAATAAAAACTGACCGAAGTGTGGCACTTGTACTGGAGTTGCCACTGTTTCTTCTTTTGTTTATGCGTAAATAATTGTTTTACAATCCTACTTGCAGACAACAATGAAACAAAGATGTCGGTAATGGCTGGTTTATGGTTCGCTTTCCATTCAAAACGTCTTTTGACATTCGCGGGCTAGGCTAACACGTGATGATTAAAAAAAACTTATGTAACTTTCATAAATTGACTTTTCATTTGCACGAAATTCCCCCTTTCCTAGAATAAACTTAAACTAGCTAGAATAATACATTTGAGAAATTCGTTTGGGACGTGATACTCTGGGAAAACTAGTCTTGTTACGTAAGTTTCTTAAAATAAGTATCACGCCGCCGTTGGCCTGCCAATGTCAGAAGTCACTTTTCGTCATTATATCTGGAACAGACTATACAAAGGGGTGTTGCCCCATGTGAGGGCGACCGTACACACGAAACGCAATAACCAATTTGAGTTTCAGTTATTCCAATTTACAATTAATTCTATTTTCATTACTTACCTACATGTTTTAAAGAAACGAATCCGAGCGTTCAACAATCAATGTGAAAAATTTCAATAAAAGCTCTATCGCAGTACAAGGTACGACCGAAAAATATCGCTCAATTTTATTTCCATTACATTTGGATTGGAACCCGTACACATGTCCCAAAGGACATAACAAATACACCGATATACGACTATTGTCGTACAGAATTCGACCTTTTACCGTCTATTTCTTGAACATTCATCTTTTGTGTGCTACTTACTCTCTGGGCCCCAATTTTGCATCTCTTTTACAACTCGATCGCATTGAAATATGTTTCGCGCACTCTTTATTATAGTACTGAGACGTCAGCTCGGCGCAGGTGTAAGAGAGCGCGTGATACAGATTGAAATGTGATTGGGAAGCGAGGGACAAACATATGGCCTAAGATCCGGTGAAGAGATCCACCCTTATCAGTTATTTGACAATGATCATATCATCATCATCATCCGATCAGCCAAAAGACGTGCACTGCTGGACAGAGGCCTAACCCAAGGCCTAACTCATAATATGACACAAGGAACAGGTAGGTGAAATAGCGGTTTGCCTACTTTCTCCTAGGACTGATATGAGGTTGCCCGGATTCAGGAGGTCACCGAGTGCAGTTAATATACCCTCATCTGATATTTAATTTATAGTTATTTGAAATGAAAAGGTTGCCTCGGTATGAACTGAATACAGAAAAAGATGTCAACTTAAAGATCAGACTTGAATAAATGGTGTAGAATAATGGTGTAGCATGCTCACAGACAAATTGTTCTAATAGCTCAGTTGGCTAGAGCGATAGGCCGCGCATGCCTTGAGTTGCTAAATCGATTCACGCTTAGAGCGATACATTTTTTATTTTTTCTCTTCAATTTGAAAATGTGTGCCACATACGGCTTCACCGTGAAAATGAATGAAACAAGAAAGGTTTGTCATGATACTACCCCCCGGAGGAACAGGCGTGGTTATATGTATGTATATTATGTAAAGCTATGTACGAAGATAGTCGACCGTAAATTAAGAGAATGTTCTCACTTAAAGCCGTGACCTATTTAATAAGTGGCAAACCTTGACATGAGGAGGGAGTAAACAAAGTACAAACTACGCAGATGAGAGCTCAAAAGTTTTGTACCCTCTTAAAGCCTTTTTACACTACCGGTGGCGGTGGTAGAGTCACATCTCAAAATAGATATGTATAAATTTCGGGACTTACGCTGTGAGATGTGCACGCGATGTGTGTTTTCATATAAATATTTGACACCCTAGCATGCTTAATCGCTGGTTGTCAGATTAAGGCGCCTAGACAAGGTTACAATCGACAATCTCTAACGCCAATAGAAAACGGGAGTAGGGTATATGGGAATGACAGATGTTAACGAAAAGTGTTTCGTCGGCATCTGTCATTCCCCAACATTTTATTATTTTCTATTGGCGTTAGCGCTTGTCGATTGTAACCTTGTCTACGGCCCCTGATATAATGAAAACGTAGCTTTACACATCTCTGGTGGACACTCTTGAGATTTTTTTTGCGTTTACCGTTATATATTAGGCTTAGTGCTACATTTTCTCGTTCCGATTCGATTTCGATGTGGGATCTAATATCAGTGGGACGTTTCCAGCCTTGTCATCAGAATTTGTTTATCGTGTCAATGTCGCGGTAGTAATCGCTAAAAGAACTCCCTGAATATTATACTAGTGTATAAGGCCCTATGATTCAAAGAAAGGCGATGCCCTCACTTACTTCTCACTGTAGTTTGTACTTAGTGATGGGTGTTTCGGAGCAATTCTTAGTTTGCAAGGTTATTGTAGCCATGTAGCTCCATTGAGGTTAGTGTTGTTGACAATAGGTACTTGAATATTTTCATAACAAGATCTTATCCGGGTCAAATACAAAGTTTATCTTCTAGTCTAAAAATAGATGAACGAACTCTCGGGGAGATTTATTTATTTATTTTATTTATTGCACTCATAAAATACTTAAAACATATAGGTACAGATTCTAATTCGCCAAACTGTAGGTAATATTCACAGTTTGTTGGCTAGTGATGCGTTCTCTCATGTATTTGTATAATATTTATGAATAGATGCTACTTAAGAGGTAGTTATTTTGTTACTTGGCCAAATAAAGAAACTTGAAATTTGAATAGTTCGATAACATAAAATGTAGGTATGTAAGACAGCATTGGGGTAAGTTGTAGTGACCTACCTATGTGTAATTAGATAAAGCATCAGCCTTGAACGAAAATAAAACATACCTAAGAGCATGTTTGATGCTTTATCCTGAAACCAGAATTTGAACCTACTATTAAACTCATAAACATTCGAGCATGATCAGCAATTCGTTGGCTATGTTTTTCTGGTGTCAGTATTCCAACTCGCGCTTGCTGATGGTTTTATCTTAATTTTTTTTATTTAGAAGAGGCCATTGGGACATTGAAGGCATTGGGATAGCCGTTGGGGCGATAAGGTTCTCGAGTGGCGACCACGTACCGGAAGGCGCACCGTGGGTAGGGTCAAATTATATCTATGGATGCTAAAACAAAGGCCAGGGAAGTAGGTATATCTGCGTCCAGGTCGATTGCGTTACGCTTTGTATGTAGGTCATGTAGATCTAATTGTAATTTTTGTATTTAAAAATCTAATTTGAATCAACTCAAAAAGCAGAGTTGTCCTAAGAATACATACGTTCGATAAGCACCCATCTGGTAATGCGTAACGCTTCGTCTGGAAAAATGACAGTCGACAGAACTGAGTGATAGTGAAATTAAAAACCCAGGAGACCATCGCGTGTGCTGATTTCTGGCCGAAAGGTGTCGTGTTTCGTCGGTTCCGGGGCAACCTACCAAATCCAACACCCGAGATGTCGACGCAACGGGGCCACGCCGTTTCGCCGTCTAAATAAACATTGTTCGGTTCATGACGCATTGGTGCTTACACTGTAATGTTATGTAACCTGTTTTTTCAATAAATAAATAAATAAATAAATACATAAAAACCCAGTAAAAAAATCAGCATCATCATATTATACCTATAGCGGTTGTGCCCTAAAGGAGTCCGCTTTGACATCGAATTCCAAGATTTGCCATAGGCACTAGTTTTACGAAAGCGACTGCCATCTGACCTCCCAACTCAGAGGGAAAATTAGATTCGACCTTTCTGGGATTAGACCGGTTTCCTCACGATGTTAAAAAATCAACAAATAACGATTATCCGCCGATCTTCACCCACCCAACTAATCCCCGAATCCGCGACATATCCGCAAATTGATAGCCACCTAATATGTTTTCTCGCTCACTCTGAATCCGGGCAATAATTCACCCGCACCAGATTCAATTAGCGCTGGACATGAGCAGGTGTGCTTAAATTCATCGTCTCTAATCCGGATCCAATTAACGTTTTTAATAATTATTTACGGAGTTAGTCATAGAGTAGGGAACTCTATGACACTCAGTTCAGTGCGACTTGATGTTATATTTACTTAAACCTTTCACAATTCTCACACATTGTCGTGAATTGTGAAAGTTGATGATATCGCGATGTCTTTAACTCATGGTCGGAGCGTGAAAGATCGCCTTAACAGATTATTTAACCTGGCAAGGTAGTAGTAAATTACAGAATTTAGGAAGTCTTCTCGCCGTTATATTATTTGTATTACCGGCGATTGTGAAGCAACTAAGCTAAAGTGTTTTATGTTCGAGAAGACGGTCCCTCACAAAGCTAAGTGTCTTGGTTCTTATAGTATTATATGAGTTACTAGCTGTTGCCCGCGACTTCGTCCGCGTTGTTACCGTCTTAGAAAAATTATTGCTATTAAATTTTTATAGGCGGAACCTTAATTATCGCCGACCTAAACAAAGTTCTACCATCTTAAGGGATGATTTCCGAGATAAAACTATCCTATATCTTTCCAAGGGTCTCAAATTATCTGTACGATTTTTTTATCTAAATCCGTTCAGGGATTAGAAAAAAATCCCTTCATTGATAAGCTTCCCCTTCATTTTTCACTGTGCATTAGGAGCTTGTGACCGAAGTTTACAACGGCTAAGTTTAGAAACGACATGTTTCCCATAGAAACTTTCAACTCTTTTTAACCCCCTTAGGGGATGAATTTTTATAGTAAAGCTAAATCATTTGTTTTGTTTTTTAGTAAAAAACCTTCATACAAAGATTCAAGTCTATAACTTTCCAAATTAACGATTTCCATACAACGGTTTGACCCCTATTTCACCCCCTTTAGGGTTGAATTTCTAAAAATCCTTTCTTAGTACACGTCCACGTACTGTAAACCATATATGTTCCAAATGTAATGCTTATAACTTTAGCAGTCTAGGAAATCACACATTACTTATGTAAGAAAGAAAGAAAGACAGAAAGATACATTTATTCACAAACACACAGGACACACATGGTTATTAAATAATAAAATAAACAAGAAAAGCACATAAAACATGAAACAAGTGTGTCTCTGCGGCAGTGAACCGGACACTGGCTCAGCATTATGCTGAGGTGTCAGACACCTGCAGCGCTGAACTTGTGAACTTTCAACCCCTATCTTATCCTCTTCAGAGGATGAATTAGAAAAAAAACCCTTATCAATGTTTTTGTCTGTGCATTTGGAGCTTGTGACCGAAGTTTTAAACGGCTAAATTTAAAAACGATGTTTCCCATACAAACATTCAACTCTATTTGAACCCCCTTAGGGGATGAACTTTTATAGCAAAGCTAAATCGTTTGTTTTGCTTTTTAGTTAGAAACCTTCATACCTAGATTCAAGTCTATAACTTTCCAAATGAACGATTTCCATACAACGGTTCGACTCCTATTTCACCCCCTCAAGGGTTGAATTTCGAAAAATCCTTTCTTAGTACACGTCCACGTACTGTAAATAATATATGTTCCTTTCATGCTTATAACTTTATCGGTTTAGGAAATCACACATTACTTATGTGAACTTTCAACCCCTATCTTAACCCCTTCAAAGGATGAATTAGAAAAAATCCTTTATCAATGTTTTTGATTGTACATTTAGGAGCTTGTGACCGAAGTTTTAAATGGATAACTTTAAAAAGAACATGTTTCCCATACAAACTTTCAACTCTTTTTTAATCCCCTTAGGGGATGATTTTTTATAGCAAAGCTAAATCATTTGTTTTGCTTTTTAGTAAGAAACCTTCATACAAAGATTCAAGTCTATACCTTTCCAAATGAACGATTTCCATACAACGGTTCGACCCCTATTTTACCCCCTTAATGGTTGAATTTCGAAAAATCCTTTCTAAGCACACGTTCACGTACTGTAAAGAATATATGTTAAAAAAATTATGCTTATATCGTTAGCGGTTTAGGCTGTGCGCTGTCTGTCAATAGATTATTAACGAAGAGTTTTATATATATATATCTATATAATCTAATCTTAGTGCTGCTATAATTATGATTTATAACATGCTTATTCTAGATGGTCTATATGAGTAGTATTCCATATTCACATGTAATGTACTGATAATAACATGCCACCAGCAGCCTGAGCAGGAGTTGAGACCCAACGTAGTGGCACACAGACGTAATGTGTGGATAGTAATTTACCCCCTAGGAGACTACGATACTATACAGACAATGAGCGACACGAGACATAACGATTGACCGATACCGGTATGACAGTTAAGACTGCTAGTATATAGATATAGACAACAGATAGAAAGCCCAACTATAGTAGTTGGGCCGATAGGCGAAACCCTCAGACAAGAATGTGAGTGCACGCACCTTTGTGGCTACCTCCCAGAGTGTAAAAAGTTGTCAGTATGAATTGAGATGAGCGAGACGATTAGTATGTTTAAATACAATTCCATTCGTTTGGTAGTTAGGACTTATATGTACTAAGTTCTAAGGCCTATGTGATGGTGTTATCATGTAACTCTCAACCTTTAGGTGAGTCAGACAAGACTATCAGAGAGCGAAGCAGCTATGGATTGCGTTAGAAGATTTAAGGTAGGATTCAAATAATCTCTCCTTAAATCATAATTAAACTTGTCGTGACGTCCTAAAGCTTAACGCGGTCTGATTGTATTAAACGAGAGTTAATAACATATAATTAAAGAGTAACATTCCAATATGAAAGGACGTGGCGACAAAATGTATTGTTACAAAACGGGAATTAACACATTCAGGGCCAACGACGACACATATGCGTCAGACCGCCGTAGTCGCTTTCCGCTACATACGAGGAAAACCACGGGATCGGCTACGAGCGTAGCGCGTAGCGATTCTTGGCCCTGAATGGGTTAATATCGTATGTACGTGGTACGTGGTGTCGTGTGTGTATCGTGTGTATGTGGAACGTACTCAAATATTTAACTCTGACGTAGTCCAAAGTCGTCCTGTGACGCTACGTTCGTAGCCGATCCCGTGGTTTTCCCACCTAGCTAGGCGGGTTCCTGGCAGTGAAAGTGTTAACCAATTTGTTATGGAACGAGATTCAACTGATAAATTCGTCTACTTTTGTCTAACTATGATATCAATGGAAAATATTACTAGTTTTATACTTATTTCGATCATTACTTACTTTTCAAACAACACGACTAGTGTTAATATGGAATAACGGTTTTATAACGCAATTAATTATTAGTAATCTGTTATAATATGTGACGCTGTTTTGTGATAATGAAATCTGAAATACCACAGCTTTTATCATTGTGTTTTGATTTGAATTTTTCTTTTTCTATTCTATGTAATCTTATCTTAAGATATTAAATCATTTTTGGCAAATAAATACTGATTCTTTAAGTTCGTTTCAGCGTTTCTTCTGGATATTGGTATCTCTTAGGAATAAGAATTTGACTCGACTTTTACAAGTCAAAATCTGCATCTTCATTGCGGTCTACTTGCAGAATAAATTCTTGTAAGTAAAATTTATACATACATATATTTTTTTAAAGTAATATTTGATAATGTTGTCCATCTGTTAGACGTCGATGACGCCGGTTGAAATTGTTTCGAAAAATTCCAATTACATGTAAATCCGGATAAGCAAAGCGGATAAACCTGTCGCAAGCTGACGCGACCCCAGCTTCTTTACGCCTGCTAAGATGGTGTTTGACAGGCATTTTAGACTTATAAAATAACGAGTGGAAGTGTCCGCGTGGCAGGGGACTCACGCGAGGAACTTCTTTTTAGATCTCTAGAAGTTTTTGCACAGGGTAGGTAATGCATGCATGTCTTGCAATGACAGTTTTTTTTGCCATATTACTGACGATTATATTTTGTAGCTAGCGTGCTAAGTTAGCGAGATAATACCAATGTTTGCCAAGTATAGCCACCCGGGAAACTAAAAATGAGGACTAATTACTTACGTCGTTTTATAATCAAATAATCATCAAACTTTGGAATCTACCTCATTTTTATAAAAGCTAGAATCTCATCTTTTAGCAGCCTAGAATTCTTAGAATCTCAATTTAATCAACGACTAACGAGTGGAACTGCTAGAAACACAATCAAACACCAACAACAACGTAGCTAAAAAAGAGGCCGCACTCATTTTTCGCACGCAAAAATATGAAATCCTGACATAATTTCCGATCCAAAGTCTCGACAAATACCCAGCGCCCAGCCACTTTCTTTGAAGTTGCCATTCAGTGAAATTCTTTCATCGAGTTTGAGCGAGAATTTCATCACTCGAACGGAGAAAAAGCCGCAAGCGTTTTTCCAAGTATTTTGAGTGGCGGTAGCGGATAGATATTCAGAAAGTTGAGTGAAGCAACAGGCGGGGCTCAACTTGTAGGTATACTTAACCGTTAACTAAGCTTCCCTCGCGGCTTCTCACGCATAAATAAACTCATATTATGAAAGAACTTCGGCATACAACTCTCTAATGAAATAGGTCACTATTAATGAAACTATACCCTGTTCCATAGGTACAAGATGAGAAAATTTGTGCATTACTCGTCATCCGATTTCAAGGTAAATAAAAAAATTTGTAAAACCTTAAAAAATAATGATTGAAAACTATTAAATGATCGAAATAATTAAAATATTTCCCATTGATATTCTAGATAAACGAAGAAACGTAGAAGGATTTGTCCGTTCAAAAATCTGATGTTATCTGGAATGAGGTTATGAAGTTATTTTAATTTTATTTTGGTTAAGTACTTTAATTTTTCTTGGTCTTAGCCCTCTAAACCCGTCGAAAGATCTATTAACAGACGTGTGTTACTAACTTTTTAAAATGAACGCTCCTTTTTATACTTATAAAATTGAAACATTAACGCAGTTTCAATGCGCATAAAACTACGATCTATAACCGATTCGTTTGATTATTGACACCTAGTGAAGTTTGGTTGACCCGTCTTAATGGATTTTCTTGAAAATTATTCTTCACTAACCATTTTAAACAGCTTCATTCGTATAAACAATAATAGGACACTTGAAGAAATAACTTATATAACGATTATTAACATTTTCGCTACTAGGAACCCGCCTAGCGGACGCCTACGCCGTTGTCGTTGTGGGCGATGAATGTGTTAACACTTTCGCTGCCAAGAATCGCGCTACTACGCTCGTAGCCGATCCCGTGGTTTTCCTCATATGTAGCGGAAAGCGACTACGGCGGTCTGGCGCATATGTGTCGTCATGGGTCCTGAATGTGTTAATTAATCTTGTCTAAAAGATACTTATTATCCGAGTCAATGGAATTGCAACGGAAAGTTGTGAGAAAAAGTTTCTGCGATAGTCAATAACTTGAAGAGCTTCATTAATATCAATTGACTGCACCGCCACCATCTTTTCTCGAATTGATTAATTGTATCTTTCATTATTCTACCATGGATATAGGTCCCTAGATCGTTAAACCTAAGAGTACGCTCACTCCTTCTGGTTTCGTACCTACCTACTATGTAGTGTGTTTTGTCGGTAGCGAAGGCAGGGTCGACAAAATACCTGTTGCTTTGTATTGTAAATACAAAGTCCTTACCTACTATTCAGGTATGTGCTTTATATACATAAGTAAAATACATAATACTTTTGTGACAGGTATTAGAAGTTTAGGCACTAAATACTCGTGATTTGGGTCTTTAAATATATATCACTTTTCATGAAGTATTTGAAATACGAATAGGTACAAAATACGTATTTATATTTTGATGCACCTGCCTACGAAGCAAGAGGTCCCGGGTTCGAATCCCGGTAAGGGCGTTTATTTGTGTGATGAGCACGAATATTTGTTCCTGAGTCATGGATGTTTTGTATGTATTTAAGTATTTATTTATCTATATAAGTATGTTTATCGTCGTCTAGTACCCATAGTACAAGCTTTGCTTAGTTTGGGACTAGCTCGATTTGTGTAAGATTGTCCCCTAATATTTATTTATTTTATTCATTTATTTAATGAGATTAAGAGGGCGCGGCTTTATTGGTTAATATATCTATAAGCGTTGTATAGGTAAGTAGAACCTATTAGGTAACGCTACTAGTTACTCAAAGCAATTATTATCAATAATCTTTGCTCGAACTTAACTTGAGAACTTCCTACCCTTAAACAGCAATTTATTATGAACCACACGAACCCATTACCATCCGACATTGAATTCGACAACGCGCTGCATCCGATTTAAAATGAAACAAAAGCGCTTCGCTAAATCATCCGTAATCCAGTTAGCACTCACTCCATTAGTGGACATCCGTGCACGGATGACGGCCAGATTGTCAATCACAGTTCCATTTCCCATGCCCGAGTCTGGGGAAATGTGCTTGAGACTGGATGTCGTCAAAAGGAAACCGGTATCAGTTGAATTGGGCGTTCAAATTACGTACGGTGTAAGGTAATAAACAGATTACATTAGTCTCCTAAGGCGGTAAAACAAAGAATGTCTAAGATCAAAAAGCAACACAAAAAGCTTGTTTTCAGCATAGGGTAACCATGAAATGACTTAAATGAATTATTATAATTTGTGTAGGTACTCGTATGTACGGTATGATAAGTGGGTATACAGCAACGAACTAAATGAATACGAACTAAGTATGATATTATGGTTACTAGACTAATAGATAAAAAAAGTTCTAAATACATACAATAGGAATATCCAACACTCAGAGCAACTTACATATAATTAATTATATACGTGCTTATAACACATTTTGATACAGTTAATTCTTATGCAAAATGTAAAGATAGCAGCTAACATCAGCACTACGCCTAGCTAGCATGATTGTGTTTATGACCGACACAAACCACAATCATGAAACAAAACATTGATGTCTAAAGGCTTATTAGAGGGCTGAGGACTATCAAACTGACAGAAATCCATGGCCCAAACCAGAGCCCAAAATAGCCTAATCATTCATAATTTAAAAGTCATTGTATTGCGCCTAGGGAGCTACTCGTAGATGACACAGTTCCTACAAAAAAGCATACCCAAGGATTTATAGTTAATAGTCCCATTTCCATTCTTTTCGTATTTTTTTAAAAATCTCTGCCTTTTATAATGTTAGTAGCACAGTTTCGGACATGTTTTGTTTGTTTATTAATATTCAATTTTACTTATTTCAAGTAGGTTAAGTACCGTAAAATGGGGTGAGTAGGTTTCGCGGGGAGAGTTGGGTTATGAATGGGGAGAGAAGGTATGAAAGGGGGGTGAGATGGTTTTTTAAGGCTACTGCTACAAAAATAATGTATTCCAATTTAAAATGGAGCTACTCATAATAAAAAAAAAAAGATCCAACAATCTTCCAAAATCACCTTTGTATGAAAACCCATGTCACCCAAATTACGAGGGATTACGGGTTGAGGTGGGTTTTCCTGTTTATGTTATGAAATGGAACTACCCAAAATAAAATAAAACTAAAATACAAACGTCCGGAACACTTATTAATATACACCATTCAGTTTATATAAGTAAAAATAAAATGTTATCGAGGTTGGAATGTCAGTTTTCACCCTACTCACCCCATTTTACGGTACTATATTTGTAATAAGCTTTTTTTTGGCAAAACATTACTGACTGAGTTTGTGTCGGCGTTTCTTTTTAACAGTGCTTCTTTTTCAGAAACGCTGGTAGAATTTCGACTTGTAAAAGTGCGGCCTACTTGCAGAATAAATTTCTTTATTACATTAAACACGAAAAATTACTAATTACATTCGGCCCTTACCTTTAGCACAGAACAGTTAAATAGTATTACATACCTTCGTGCAAGAAGGACGAATGCTTTACGGCACATCTAAACGCGATCTAGCTAAAATGCAGCGAATAAATGAATATAAATAAGAATGGTCTCCATGTCAGGTCATTAGTGCCTACGAAGCTGAGAAGGTCCTGGGTCCCGATACCAGTAAGGGCTAATATTTGTGTGATGAAGCATATTCATTTGTTTCTGAGTCATGGTTTTTTTTTTATACAACGACGGTGGCAAACAAGCCTACGGCCCACCTGATGGTAAGCGGACACCGCAGCCTATAGACGCATGCAACTCCAAAGGAGTAACATGGGCGTTGCCGACCCTTGATATGTTTGAGGATTCGCCGTGTTGACAGCTGAAGGAACAAATTCCCTCGCTCTCAACAAAAAGCATCCCCGGGAGCTCTGGCGACCTTGCTCACCACCAGGAACACAACACTACTACAGAGCAAGTAGTAGTGTTATTATGGCTGTGGTCTTCTGCAAGGCGGAGGTACTTCCCCAGTTGGGCTGTTCCACATTCGAACGGGATGACATTTCGCTGTGCCCTACCTCACCAATGTATTTAAGTATTTATAGAGATGCGACCACCGAGCGTAACCGTCCACGTCCGCGAGGAGCCGACCGGCCGCAAATCCATTCAAATATGAAATGTAACGTCTGTATTAAAGTATTTATATCAATTACATCATCGTCTAATACCCATAACACAGGCCTATTGAGCATAGTATGGGGCTAGTTCGCTTTGTATAAGATTATCCTGTAATATTTTTTTATTTTTTAAGTAGCCCTACAAGCAAGCTGAACAAAGTCATAGGGGTGTGACCTAAGTTTTTTTATGATACCATTCGAACCAGTTTTTAGAGAGCAACAAAAATATTATTGTATGGGACCAACTACAATTAAAGAACATAATTACCCATTAAGTCTTGTATTTGATTCAAAGACGGACCTCGATGGCGGCTACCGAAAAGCTTCATACTAATTGACATAAAACTAAAAGTATGACGTCACAGTCTGCTATTTGTACTAATCGTTGTATGGAAAATCAAGTCAGTTGCCGTTTCGGTCGAGACATACTGCGTTTAGGTCCATAGTTGTAGTACAATTTTGTTTCTATGGGTAAGGATTCTATTGGTACCTTTAATCTTGAGCAATAAAAGAAAATGCATATTTTTCCTAAATTTTCGAGGTCCATATCTTTCTATGATTTTAATTAAAACTTTCTATTTTTACTTTATTACAATAATTTGCTGGTTTACTGTCCATTTAGCAACACCACGTTCGCAATTTTAACGTGAGTCTACATGAAGCTCGGTGGACTGTATTTGGAGTTGGATGGGCTGGATATCCGTGGAAAACAAATGAAATCCGGAGTCGTGTTACTGCGTGTATTTGTACCGGGATCGCCGGAAAGAGAGAGAGATACAAAAATGGTTACTATAACTAAAAACTTTATGTTGGTGTTGCCAACACTACAACCCTATTCCGTCAACGTCTACCATTTGCCAGTCTACACCGGGTGCCCCACATTACAGTCATCTCGATAAAAAACCGCAGACATGCAAGGAAAGACGACATTGTTTGAAGTACCGTCACGTAGCGCATCAGTGCTACGCTCCCGGGTAAAACATCGTACTATAACCATCAATTTTGGGACCCACTGTTACGACCAAGCATTATGTTTATTTTTAACCGACTTGAAAAAAAAGGAGGAGGTTCTCAATTCGGTTGTATTTTTTTTTTCAATGTTTGTTACCTCAGAACTCCGTCATTGATGAGCCGAATCCTAAATTTTTTTTTGTTTGTAAGGATATGCTTTCAGGTGGGTCCCAATGTTCAATCCCCATGTTTTCAAAAAATCAATTGGATGATGGGATCCATGAGGAATTGAGGGAACTTTTCAATAATATAGGCACCCGGAAATCATAAATTTGGTGGAGTGGAATTGATGATGAAGACCACAGATGATTTATGGAATTCCTCAATTATGTACTTAAAAGAACAAAAGTCTATCACAGATTCTAATAAGATTCCGTTGAAATAGCAACTAATGAAGTGCCAAAGGTGATCCTTGTGGAATCGACGGAAGTCCTGAAATATTATCGGCCCACATACAGCGATTGGGTTTTTTTCTCTAATAATCAACGCATTTGCTCTCGGAAATCAGTTCATGTGGTAAATTGGAAAAGAAATGTGGAAATGTTCTTGTGGCTTGGCGGAGTACTAAATTGAAGTCGGTTAAAACTTTGTTTTTAAAGTAAATTATTCTGTAATATTTTTACTCACGTGTATCGTACAACGTTTTACTGTACATATGGCTCTTTAATTTGATTCTGATTCTGATATGCACGAAAAGTGCTCTTTTTCGCACTAGTGCGGGAAAGTAGCACCATATGTACTGTAAAAAATATTTTACACGACAGCGATGGCATATAAGCATCCAGCCTGTCTCAGGTAAACAGACGCCATAGCTTATAGACGCTTCATTGATCTGATGATTCGTTGGGCTGACGGATAGATACCTATAAAAGGGATTTGTACGGAACTCTCAGTGCGCGACTCAAACCCGCACTTGACCGTTTTTTTAATAGATTGGATTTATGTCTTCTTGTTCATGAGACTTCTGATTATGTAACAAATGATCTACTTAATAAAAAAACAAAAGCTGCCCCGCTGTAGATGTAGATTGTAGGTAGTGGACTTGGTTATTATGCCGTCTCCCAGATACGTCAAGACCTAAGATGAAATGTAACTGAGGCTACGGGTGTCTGTCTGATGTTTATATAGGTAAAAAGGGTCTTCTGTTGAGCTCTCGTGGCGTCTGTTTCTAAAGACACAAACTCAAGAGCGCGGCTGGTTTATATTAAACCTACTTATGTAATGTTTATTTATTATGATATTTAGTGCGTTCACGGAAAAATGAAACATCGAGTTATGTCATTTCTGTTGTAAGGAAAAGTTGTAATCCATAAGCCATAATTTTGAGTCGCGTTTTATAAAGCATTAACAGCAAAAGGGTCGTACTATCGACAACACAGCTAACTGACCATCCGTGCACTTTTTAATTATTGTAATAAGGTTTAATATAAATACAGGATGGTCAGTTAACTGTGTTGGCGTTTGTACATAGAGAATAAAAAAAATGTCCAATAACTCGCATATGAGTCATGACTTCGCTACAAGGAGGATCAATGCTGCTACGCGCTACAGCGTAGCACATGTGGCGTTCCGTGGCCTCGAATGGGAACACAGTCACTACCAAGAATCGCTACGCTCATAGCCGATCACGTGGTTTTTCTGCTGAGTAGTGGAAAGCGTCTACGAATACGTAGGCGGGATCCTGGCAGTGAAATTGTTAAGAGCTTGTTGAGATTTCCACCAGCTTTCATACAATTAACCTTGTTCTGAAACGCTTTTGTAGTTCCTTCACAACACAACAAACAAGCTTTGCGAAACGTCCTACAGGATACCCTAATTTGTTTTGCCCCGATTTTTGGACAAAGGCGAATGCCGTGAATATTCGGGGATTCGAGAGGTGAGGCCTTGACCCGGCTTAAGCAACAGGTCTTACTTACTTCCCCACACTCGTATCACACCGATAAGTGCCCGTCAAATAGTATCTTTATTAAAATCGAGATATGGTCTTTATTATTAAAATCAGGTTTGATGTCGGTAAAGGTAGCGCGGTTTGTGATGTACCTACTACCTTCTACCGATCCTTCAGGGGTGTTTTTGGGGTTGGAGTAATTAGCGTAATTCAAGAGTCCCGTGGTACATAAACAAGGCTGGGGTGTCGTTGATTTGGGTTCAGTGTTGACAAAATAAATAAAAAATTACGATATTTACTGAATATGATATTCTGTGTTAGCTTAGAAAATCCTCTTATGAAAAATATGTCCTGGATATTAAACGGGTTTTCTGTAAAAAACCCGCGAATTCCTCTGTAAAAGGAAAAAGAAATATGACTGTAAGTTGTGAAATTAAAAGGGTCATTTATGAGAGGAGGCCTGGCCTGTGCAGCAGTGGGACGTTTATAGGCTGACTATGAAAGGGCCCGCAATGCGCTATTCTTCTAAAATCGCAAGTGTCCATAAGCTAAGGTGTCTACATACCACCAGACAGGCCGTATGCTTGTTTACCACCGTCGTAGTTTCTTGTAGTCAACTTTGTCCGTTTGTGTTTTGTTATCACAAAAAATGATACTGCGCGATCTTCTTTAGCTTTGAACGTGTAAGCAAGCGAAAAACCACTGCTACCCTCATTTTTTATCAAACCTGGACCATTGTTACAAAACTCATCTCCGATGCACTATATTTAATATCCCAACGCCGTCCACCTTTCAAGTGACTGGCCGAGACAATCTCAGCGGCTCCGCTATTCTGCAACTTGTTTCAAGCTCACCTCAATGCTCATTCACAAAAATATCTTGACGCCGCGATTCGTAGTAACTAAGGCAAGCTAGAGGTCTAGTTCCGTTCGGCGTCACGGGTGGAGTGAGGCGCATGAGCGCGTAAAGAAGAACAGCCCAGCTCCGCTATTCACAAGTTGTTTCACCTCACCTAACTGCTCACATCTCATATCTTGACGCTGGGATTCGCAATAAAAATGCGAAATCGGAGGTCTGGCTTACACTGGTCCAGTGAAGTCAGGTGAAGCGTTGTCGATAACAGCCGTGTAGAAATACTGTGTTACTGGATACGGTCAGTAATAATTTTTCTACTTCCCCATCCCTGAAAATATAGGGCAGCAGCCATCTCACTGGCAGAAAACCGAAGAAGCGCGTTCCGGTAGGATATTTGATTGAACAAGTAATGGTTTTTTTTTTGAACCTTACTGTTGCTAGTAGGACGGACCCAATATAGCGGTCGAATTGCGTGGTTGGAGGGTAGCCTGGGGAAGCCTCCGGCTCGACCACGTGGGGAAGTTATGAACAAGTAATGGGCAGGTCAGACCGTCTTTATACTGCTATGTCAAAAGCAACTGTTCCCCACTTTATCAGTCATTGGAATAGAGTAATGAGTAGAATAGAGTATACTCTATTGTCATTACAATGACAATGACTCTACCGACATGAGCTCGGCTCGTGTTGGTGATGCATCCTGCAAAAATAATAATTGACAGAGATTATGGCAATTTCGAATCATCTTATCGGATCGTTTTCTGATAGGTTTTGTAGTTTAGGTAGGTACTAGAACTGTGTTATTTACATACATACATACATTCACGCCTTTACTTGTGTTCCTTTGTGTGTTCGTGTGGTCTCTAAGAATAGCACCACCCCCTTTCTTCCTGTGGGTGTCGTAAGAGTCGACTAAGGGTACAGGGTTAAAGTGTGTTGTGGGCCATGGGCTAGCAACTACGATATAACATTCTGTCGATCTTTTATACTCTCATTGATGCTAAAAGTGGCACTGTGTTATTTAGGTATTATAAAATGTCGTGAATACTAAATAAAATAAATTAAAACAGACAACATATGTGAAACGATCGAACTAATGTTTTTTGTAATATTTTGCGTGTTTATTAGACACTGCAAACATTGTTTTATCATGTTAAACACTGTTCTACGTTTTGCCTAACGGCAGGTTTCTCCCGTTCGCTGAACACACCGCATCGATTTTTCCACAAAAGCGGGCTTTCAAATCAGTTCGCGTCAACAGGTGAAGAGGAGATCACAGACTTCATAAAAGTGACGTCGCGCCTTTTGAGGGAACGAGAACTTCTTATACGAGTACAAGCCTTATAATAATTTCACCTGCAACTGCTTACATGCATGTACATTTTCACTCCTTCTATTAGTTGTATTGGTTTTAAATTTTGCAAGAATGTGTAATATATCATCAAATTGATTTGATGATAGAGCCAAAATCACCACCTCGCCAGAGAGTTCCAACTCTCGGTTACTAATAGTGTAATAGTGAACTGAGTGGCAGGGGGTGGGGCACATTGCACGTAGAACCGATGGCCATTGGGGCGGAAAGGTTTTAGAGTGGCGACCACGTACCGGAAGGCGCGCCGTGGGTAACGGTAGGTAAGGTAGACTGATGACTTGGTAAAGGTCGCTGGAGTTCGCTGGATGCACTCTTTGGGGGAGGCCTATGTCTAGCAGTGGACATCTTTCGGTTCGGATTCGGATAATGATAATGATGAATAGTAAACTGTCAAGTTAAAGCTCGAATTCGAAAGAAGTTAAGTAAGTTAAGTAGTTAATATTTTAATGAATCTCACATTACCAGTAGGTAGGTCTGCAGTAGCAGAGGCTGGTAAAATGCGGATTGCCGGCCAAGTAGATATATGTAGATGGCCAAGCGTAGCGAGATAGGGATGCGAGGCCAGCAATCCATTTTCCCGGCCTCTGCAGACATGTTATAATGTACTATTGTTGTACGTCTAATTGGTTCCATAAAGAGTTGAAGAGCTATTCGATGTAGCTAATTAGTTCGCATGAAATCACGTCAACCTCAGTAAGTTGTTACTGTGCTGTCTGGAGACTGAAATCCTTTTTCAGGAGGTTCCGGCCTCACCATTATTGCACCCCAACATTGGTCGCCGCTGGGATTTCAATTTAATGCCGGCACGGATCTTGGGACCATTAAGACCGGTATAGTTATAGTATACTAGCTTCCGCCCGCGACTTCGTCTACGTGGAACCGGGATAGAAATAATTCTATATTTTAATCCAGGCAATAAGCTATCTTTGTGCATAATTTCATCCAAATAGGTTAAGCCGTTTAAGCGTGATTGAGTAACAAACATCTAAACATCCAAACATCTAAACATCCAAACATCTAAACATCCAAATATCCAAACTTTCACATTTATAATATTAGTAGGATACTCGTACGTTTGGGTCATTCACTATTCAATTTACAAATGAATAATTCAGACAATTTGACTAACAACCGTTCTCTTTCAATTTGTCTTTAGTTTTGCCAAACTGGCGACAGAAATGTCCCAATAAATATGTTGACATGATGATATTGGCAATACCTGTAGTAGTTTTAAAGGCCGCGCCAGCCTGTGACGGGCTTACATCTTAGCGTTCAACTGAGATCGCGCCTGTGACGGGATGGAGGCAAGAGAAATGATAAAGATACTTAGACGTCTTAGTTCTAATAAACATTATCTATACCTACTGATATTACGTCTATAAAGAGGAATAGTGACTGCGGTTGTATGCTGTTTGTATGTAAGGGAAAATCTCAGTAAGTAGGTACTCTCACCTGTTTACAAGAGGCTCCATGAGCTGTAGAACTCGCGAGTCTGTAATTCTTCCGATAAATTAAAAAAAAAAATTAAGGAAAAATTTAAAAATTTCATGTTCCGAACCGGATTCGAACCGACGACGACAGGGATATTATTAATGGCCCGACGCTACTCTACTATCGGCTCCGGCTCGGAACATAAATCATTTTGTTAGCAGCGTTACTGCTTAGTACAAAAAACAAAAATGAAAACTTTGAATAACCGAATCATCGATTTTTTTTTTATAAATATTGAACCGGTTCACAAAATTTCTCGAGAATTCGTTGAGAAACACGGCATGCACACAGATAACAGCCGGATATCTGAACATCTGGATATCCGGAGATAAGAAAGAGTTTTCGCCTGAAACGGAGAACTTTATTCGCTTTGCTCGCTCGTTCAATAAATTGGACATAGGCTATAATTTATCTCGTGGCTTGCGTTCCTTGTAATATGCAGACGAGGCTGCGCGGTGCGCGTGCAGCTAGTATGAGAATAAACTGCTTGCTACGCTAAATTACTCGAATTCATGACATTCGTCTTGCAACAGTAATAATAGTCCGGTCAATGAGCTGACAATTTGTATGGAAAAAATGACAATTTTGGAAATAATTTGTAATCGTATATTTTTTATGTGTACCTGATATTATCTAAGTATTCCGTGATATTATCAATTAAATAGTTACCCAGCGACATAATCCGACAAAATTGCAGACATCAAAAAAAATATAAATTAACTAGCTTCAGAAAAGTCAAAATAAATATTAATACCTAAATATTTTTGTCTTTATTGTGGTTCATTTACATTTGCTCTATAATATTCATGATAAATCATACAAAAAAAGACAATGTATTATATATATTTAAATGAAACATTTAAATATATATAATTACTTCCGGGTGGAAAGTTTGTCGGATTCTTGAATAAAGGATCTTAGAATAATATTTTAAAATGATATCAACAAAAAAAACGTTATAATAAATTAATGTTTTTCAAAACCGTTTTTTTACTGGAGTAAACTCCAACTATACCTAATAATTTCCAAGGTGAAGCTTTATTTATAATTTAACACGAGTCACGTAAGGCCAACGTCAACCTGACGAGGGGCCAACAGCAGTGGCATGTGTACATTCCCGACATGCAAATCGGCGTAACCACCACGTCCTAGTTACTAATATACGTCCTTTATTACCCGTAACTTTCGACGTCCCAGCACGTCTATCATGCCGCGACATACTCTCGATTTTCCTCGCACTATACACATACCCATATTATTCATAAAACTTAAAATGCCTCTGCTAAATAAAATGTGCTTTGTCCCTTTCTTACGAAAACAAATGTCAAAGTGACAGAGAGGACAAACGAATTTTAACGCCATTTTAGTTAAAACAGGCTTGTAGGACGTTTATGAATACGGCCGTTAGTGTTGTTATAAGAGAGAGACGGACAGTGCGAGAAAAATCGAGTGAGCTCGCGCGCGCCGTCTTGTGATAGCCGTGCTGGAGAATCATAAGTTTCCGAGCAACTTGCCCGATTTACCCCGGGACTAAACTTAATTATTTAATTTGGTGCAAGTAAGTCAGGTTAATTCTGCAAATTGCTTTGCTCTTGATTATATCTGCTCATCTGCTGAAGATTACTGCCAGTCTATTTGGCTAAACTTTACGATTGACATCAAATAATTGTGCGACCTACTTAGTTTCTAATTTCTATGCGCGCATAGAGTGGTACATTATAATATTTATATAGTCCTCCTTGACGTATCCGACGTCGGCGACCCTTACAATTTTCTCTGATGAGCACGTATCTGGCTCGCAAAGCCGAACTTAGTTTTAAATGTTCGGTCACATTGTGTGCAGTATAGCTGGTCATTGTAAGTATATGTATAGGATGGTCTGGGTCGAGTCTTCCGTAAATGGCGTACATTAACAGACACCGTAGTATAGACATATTATGGGTTATGTTACTTTTCCATTGGCTCGAAACTGTTTAAGCTGCGTCTACGCTAGGCGAGCCGAGCACGAGAGGAGCCGTTCTGTTCGCGGCGTCAAGTGGCGTTCGAGGCATGTAAGGCGGTCCACACTAGACGAATTGTGGCTCCGCTCGTGCTCGGCTCGCCTAGCGTAGACGCAGCTTTAGATGTATGATGTGCCTGAAGCAACATCCGAATGGGAATAACGCAACAGTAAATTAAGCGAATGGTAATAAACATGCACAAGTGGGGAATAATGCGACTGGGAATTTTCCTACGCGGAATAACCAAGTTTGGGGAACTGAGCTATATACTCGCCGGGGTTCGAACTTCGAACCCACGACCTCCACGTTAAAAGTCACGTGCCTTTACCGCTCGGCTACAGTAAAAATAGAACTAGAAATTGAAAAATCATCGAATCAAACCTTGGTTACCGGGACTGGATCTTGAACGAGAAAACTGAGTGCAAGTTTGGTTCAGTATTCCCAACATTTTTTTCCTTTAACTAAGACGCAAGCTTATATTCCGATAAATTCCTTCTTCTTGACGTAATTTAAGCTTCTTTTGTGTGAAACTTTTGTCGCTTGATAGCCCATTGTTTGGCCACTTTCAGTCCAGATTTTTCTTTACAAATTCGATACTTTTGAAAAGAACGTAAACCGTACCTATTTATATTGAAATCTGTAATCAATAAAGTAAATAAGGATCAAATAAGTGACGGCAGTTATTAAATATATTGATGCGCTGAGCCCAGGTAGTTAACTAACAGCATAACTATATTTTGGACGAACTGTTATTTTTGTAATTAGTTTTTATTATTTAGTCTGTTGTTTAGTATTAGTTGCATTCTAATTTAATTTAAGTCCGTTTGTTTTCTGTACATAAGCTTTTTATAACTCCTGGTAATATATATATTAATACTCTATTCTCATTTGAATTATTACTATACGAGTATGGAAGGACACAGTCAAGGCTAATTTTTCCCAAAAAACTTCTCTAAGTACATAATGTTACTCTCTTTTTATTTTCACGCATATTCTGTGAACAAAAGCGAATACGATGTTAATCTTCATTCCCCAAAGACAATGAAAACATGTTTGCTCACCCAAAACTTTACCTGTTCAGATCAAAAAGCAAACCCAGTGAAATAAGATTTGGCAGTCTTTGTTTCGTGCCCTATAGAAATCGGGCTCCGCCTTATTAGGATTCCCTTATTCCCGTTTATTATACCATACCGTTGAGTTTGTCTAATCTGTCTTGTGTAAAAAAGACTTATGTTTTATTCAACATTGGGAAATTACGACATTTTAATCTCAACACCCAACGACAGAACTTTTTAGGTAACGGAAATTAATCGTTCGGGAAATTTACGGACTTGAATTAATTATTTAGATTTTAACAATTCGATTAAGTGTATTTTTGGGATTAATCTAATTTGTGAGTCGAGACGAGAATGTTATTTATTTTAAATCTACACTTCTGTCTAATAGTGTACATATTCGTTCAATAAAGATCTTTTATTTAATTGTCTTCAATCCTAAAAAAACATGGTAGAAAATGAAAATATGAAAAAATATACACGGAACTACAACGCCATCTATTAATGGATGCGAGAACTAATTCAAGAACAACGAAACAAACTAAGTATCCAACAAATTCGCCGTGTGTTGTGTCGCCATATTTACTCGCTTTGAAACTTGTAGAAAGAATGTAATGGTAGGTATGTGGTTATGTGGTAATAAATAAATGGTAAATGGTAGACTTAGGCTGGATTTGACCATAGGAATTAGTTTTAACCCAAGGTTCGTCGAAATTGTTAGGACAGGGATTAAATTAAAACGTTGGCTTTTTTGCAGGTAAATATTCGTTTAATCAATTATTCTTCACTTTTTACAATTACACTTCATTGGAATTCTATCGAAAAAGAAAAGTTTTTCGAGACTAACTAATCCATACAATATTGATATTTTATTTAGTCTCCGGTCTTATCAATCAAAAAGTTAAGATAGACTTGAATGAACTAACAACTTATTTGATTCAAGTGTACCTATAGTGAACAAAGAGTTTCGAATTCAATTAGTAGCTAGAAAAACAACATTGGTTCTTTATCGAATTCTTGTGTACCTCAAAGAGAAGACAGAGAGAATACTTTTACTATCCTCTATTTCGTAGCAACATCTAATTAAGTGTGTATACTCAGGTTAGTCGATAACAAAGAATGTGGCTCTTTTATAATCGATTCGTTTGGTGGGACTCTTGGGACAAATCTTGCAAAAATATTTGGTGAAGCAACTTTCGGTGAATCAGGTATTTTACTCAAATACTATTAAGGTGTATTTGAATGAAATTTGAATTATATGTGTATTTTGTTAGCCGCTACATGCATTATAAAATAAAAGTTTTAGGGCGGCACTCCATTGACCTACGGTAGCCTAGTGGTTCAGGCATGCGACTGTCAAGCGGCGGTCGTGGGTTCGAATCCCGGCTCGTACCAATGAGTTTTTCGGAACTTATGTACGGAATATTTACCGTTAGCTTTTCGGTGAAGGGAAACATCGCGAGGAAACCGGTCTAATCCCAATAAGGTCTAGTTTTCCTCTAGGTTGGAAGGCCAGATGGCAGTCGCTTTCGTAAAACCAGTGCCTATGCCAAATCTTGGGATTAGGTGTCAAAGCGGACCTCGGGTGCTCCTTTAGGGCACAACCGGGACTAACGCTAGGAGGATGATGAGGGCGGCACTCCATACATGTGACTAGAAAATTGTATGTCTAATTTTCGTACCGTGTACTCGGTACTATAATAGAAATACATGAAAAAAAACATGGACAAATAGAGTGCTGTATATTACTTTACGTCACACCTGGCCATAATGCAAGTTTTACTGCACGCTGCGCGTACGGTAAAACTCGCATTGTGGCCAGGTGAAGACGTAAAATTGTGTACTTACCACGGGCGGTAATTCGTAAAGCCCCAGATCGCATATTTATGGCCCTCACCTTCGGTTCGGGCCACAAACACCTGCGATCTGGGCCTTTCACGAATTCACCACCCTTGGTACGTAATGTACTATTCTACGAATATTATTTTGACCAAGATCGGCTCAAAGGTTTTGAGTTCATTATCATCATCATATCAGCCATAAAACGTCCACTGCTAGACATAGGACTCCCCCAAAGAGTGCCACAATGACCGGTCCTGCGCCACCCGCATTCAGCGGACTCCCGTGAACCCACCATCAGTGGTCATCAGTCCACCTTGTGGCGGGTCTACCCACGCTTCGCCTTCACGTGGTTGCCAATCAAGAAACTTTCCGCTCCAACGGCCATCGGTTCTACGTGCAATGTGGCCTGCCCACTGCGACTTAAATTTAGCAATTCGGAGGGATATGACGGTTTCGGTATTGAGTTATTGCTGGTTAGCTAGTAGAAGGTACGAAACCCGACATGCACTTGGTCAAACCCTGGTTCGACACGCACTTGGCCATTTTTTTTTACCTCTGGGCATGTTTGATTGAAGTTCCTATTGTTACATTTTTGCTGCGAAATTCTGTCATGTTATCCTCTGGCTAACGGAAAAGGGTAACAATAAGATGTAGTTAATTGACTCACTTAATACCTAGTTTTGCAATCCTACTTTTTTGCATAAGTAACAAGTAAGGTAAATAAAGTAACTTTGTTAATGATTGAAACGTAAACTTTTAATGAGGTATATCGATTTTAATAGCATTATATTTTAAACCACTTCCTGTAGCTTTAGTTGCACTAATTGGTATTATCTGCGTCAATATTAAGATACGGAATATTTTTTGTGGCAATTCAGTTGATATGGAGTCGGTATTCAAGGCTCAAAAAAACACGCCCGAGCTATGTGTGGATAAAAAATGACTTAAAGTTGCATTTTATATTTCAAACAACTAAAAATCTTGACACTATGTATACGTATATTTTAGAAGTAGCTATCTTATATAATAAAGTTGCCGACACACGAACTACAAGACCACACACACACACAGTATATGAAAGTACTAGCTTCCGCCCGCGACTTCGTCCGCGTAGACTGGATAAAAACTATCCTATATCCAGGTTATAAACTATCTTCGTGCAAAGTTTCATTCAAATCGGTTCAGCCGTTTAAGCGTGATTGAGTAACAAACACATCCAAACATCTAAAACTTTCGCATTTATAATAATAGTAGGAATGTTGTGTCACAAAGCATGTAAACTGCTACCGTGAGGAAGAGTTTACTGGGAATGGCACCTCAAATCTCTATCTCTACATAATAAGTAGAGCTTGAAGGAAATTGTATTTATACAACATACATTAAAAACTTCAATAGCGCGATGCAGAACTTCACCAATTTCCACGCATTTAGAAGGTCATTCTCCAGATTTTTGTCGGCGTCTGAACTCCAACAAACCATATTAAACGTATAAAAAAGTTTGATGGAGCTACGGTGACTCACAGGCCAAATTTGAGAATATTTGGATAAATTCGTCTTTACTTTACGCAACAGCGCCATCTATCTGTTTATTAATACGACAGCCCAACGAGAAGGAGTGTTATGTTTTCTGTTTGTCTGTTTGTGTCCGCGGGGAGCGGGTGTCATGGGAAAACTATCGAATGGATTAATGTGTAACTTTCACTAAAACGTTCAATGGATCTTCGGCCACGCAATAGGCTATAAAAATTAGAAAGATAAGAGTGCAAAGGGGTTAAAAAATGGGGTTGAATTCAGTAAGTATGTTTTTAAATAAAAATAGTTTATTTTTAATGTAGAGTAGATACTCACACGTTTATTTTATTCTGTCAAATCTTCTGTCAAATCACAAAATTATGTGTCAAAAGTCTCCAAAAACGTTATTACTCAAAATGCCTTCAAGAAAGAGATCGAACCTGACACGAATTTCTAGAGGCCGCCAGAAAACGAGTGGCAAGATCTCAGGAGTCCGAAGAAGCTTCCCGGGCTTCTAGATTCCTTGAAAACAGTGAAGATAGGGAAGCACGTCTCGGCCACGATCGTGAACGCCATTCGTTATCGCGAGCTTCCGAGCCTATTACGGAACGTGAAACAAGATTAACAGCGGATTCTTGGGCTTCTGAAACATTTACACAACAAGAAGACGCTTGACCTCTCAGAGAAGTCGCAAGTCAAGAACCATACTTACCCCCAAAAATGACCAGGCTGCTGCTGTTAACGCTCGAATTTTAACGCAAATTGAAGGCGAGAACGCTGTCTACAGCTCGATTAATACTGTCTTAGATGAGGGAACGGCCACGACATACCCGGTGGAATTTTTAAACTCTTTGAGCGCATCAGGGTTACCAGCGCACACTTTGACCCTGAAGATCGGAGTCCCTATTATGCTGCTTCGGAACCTATCTCCGCCGAAGCTGTGTAATGGCACCCGCCTGAAGGTAGTGAGACTGCAGCGGAATCTCATCGAGGCTCAGATCCTTACGGGCTGCGGTGCTGGGGAAGCTGTATTTATACCGCGCATTCCACTGATACCGAACAACATCCCGTTCCCTCACGACTGCTTCTCTCACGGGCAGCTGTACGTCGCGTGCTCAAGAGTCACCAGCTGCGAACAACTGTTTGTGCTGATGCCCACTGGGGAAACTAAAAATGTTGTATAATAATGAAGTATTGTAATTAAATATAATTAATGTAACTACATTGATATCAATAGATATCAATGTAGTTACATTAACTATGTACATTGATGCCAAAATAATTGTAATATTTCTTTATCGGCATTTTGATGACCTTCGTGTCTTCGAGAGATACAAGGCCGATATGAAGCACGGCGACTGGGCGAAGATCAGCCGCAGAGGGATAACACTCGCGCTATTTGGTCACGGTAAGGCAATATTCCCGAAAAGGAGACGGATCACGCCATCTGGGAAAGGTGGGCTGTACGCGGACAAAAAATTCGGGGGTTGGGTACATAACATAGGTGTAAATAACGTGTTAATAGTTTACATTAATGTAATTAACATTTAATTTTTTTTTTTATTGCTCCACTTAGGTGTCATTTAAGTCTGTGTAGTACTTAGGGCCTAGTAGACGCGCGTTTGTATCGAATCACGTGTAAAGAAATCGACACAAACGCTTAAAAAACGCGGTGTGCATAGATTCTAATGTATAAGTAATAATGAAAAAAAAAACAGTCAACGCGAACGAAGTCGCGGGCAGAAGCTATTCATTATAAAAAATATATACAATTTAAGCAAAAACGTCTGTTGATGATTATAAGATATTAGCTTCCGCCCGCGACTTCGTCTGCGTGAACCTGGGATAAAAACTTTCCTATATTTTAATCTAGGCTATAAACTATCTTCGTGCAAAATTTCATCCAAATTGATTGAACCGTTTATGCGTGATTCAGTAACAAACATCCAAACATCTAAACATCCAAACATCCAAATTTTCGCATTTACTCGTATAATATTAGTAGGATTTATATTTTTTAAAACGGAGTTTTCAATTTAGATTTAGCAATTTAAACTAACGATCTCATCGCACCTTTCGCACCTGAACAGATTTAGGAAGGATATAGGATAGTTTTTTATCTGGGAAACAATTCCTTAAGATAATCATATTTCTAAGGCGATAACAAGTTCTACGCGGACGAAGTCGCGGGCTACAGCTAGTATATAATAAAATTCAAAGCATCATAAATGATTTTTCATCACACTTGCTCGAAACGGGCTTCATAATGCGCAGACATACAGAGCTGTAATAGCCCATGTTACGCCCACGGTCGTAATGGTTTTTTTCTTAAATTGTATCTGTCACTCATGCGGCCGTTACAAAGCAAAGAGGTTTTATATCAAATACGATGTTTGAAAACGTATTTATAAATAAATTTAAACTTAAAAACACTACTAAAACATTTTTAACAGAATTATTTACAGATTTAATATGTAGTTATTAGTGTCTATGTAAAATGTTTTTAAGTGTTTTCAAATCGTGGCTGTATACCGGAGGGTCTTTGCCATACGCGTATCACGTCAAATTCAACAAAATGGACAACTGACATTTCGCAGGTTTTATAACGATTTATATTAATTTAATCTAAAATGTATTTGTTTCCTCGCAAATGTGATGAAAAACATTGTGTATAACACAGGGGTAAGAATATTGCAAACTCGAGTCATCAAAAGCCTTCTGATAGACTCTTGTTCGCAATATTCCACTTACGCCCCTCGTTAAACAATGTACTATAGAAATTGAACCATTTAAGAAAAAGTTAACACTATTAAAACAATAATGTTATTACAGTACTCAACCATTTTTAAAAGACATTGATATTATATAATGTGTATGTGTGCGGTGATCGGTGAATGTGTGAGTCTCTGTGAGGAGATGGATGACATTACAGGCAATCAACTGTACCAATGTAATTATGTTTTTTTGTCTTTTTTTATATCTCGTTTCATTACGCATTGGTTTTACTGTAATGTCATGTTTACATGTTTTAAATAAATAAATATTATTTGACTATAATGTTGAAATTGTATTACTTTTAATTTGACATAAATATTATAATTATATTTGTCCCGAGCCTCAGCATTGAGGGAACGACTGATAATGATGATGATTAACATTTTATTTTTAACCGACTTCAAAAAAAGGATGAGATTCACAATTCGGTTGTATTATTTTTATCATTATTATTTTTAATGTTTGTTACCTCAGAACTCGGTTATTTATAACTTTATAAGCCGCTTAGTAGGTACATATTTTTTTTTGTTTGTAAGTACGTGCTTCCAGATTGGTCCCATTATTTTCAAAAATCCAGTTGTACGATGGGATCCATGAGGAATTGAGGGGAACTCCTCAAATATATTAGGCACGCATTTAGTAATTTGGGTATTTTCTATTATAACTCGTGTATTTACACCCGGAAATCACAAATTTAGTGAAGTGGAACTGATGATGAAGACCACTGATGTCTCCTGCAACTTCCCAATGATGTACTTAAAACTATAAAAGTACGTCACAGATTCTGATATGATTCTTTTGAAATAGCAACTAATGAAGTGCCACAGGTCTCAGAATCACCTTTCTTGGTGAGTTCAGCGATTTGGGTTTTTTTCTGTAATAATTAATGTTCTTGTGGTAAAGTGGAAAGGAAATGTGGAAATGTTCATGTATATACCTAGATATTTTTCTAGCACGAACGAGTGATTGACAAAATAAAAACATCGACAGTCCTGTTATCGATAAGTACCACTTCAACGTCAGGTAATACAAAGGTAATAGGGTGCGTTAGAAAATAGATAATAATAACAAAACTATCAATTTATTTATATTTTACATGCTTCAGAAAACAATTTGGAATACTTTCATAACTTTCTTTCTTCGTGTTACTGAATTAAGAATTATTAGAATAGAGATATTTAACGATATTTTAATTATAATATATATTTTGTTAAGAATATATTTGCCTTAATATGCAATGTGAATAAACATCACATTATATGTCAATTATTTACTTTTTAATGAATAAAGTCTATGAATATAAAAAGTTTGATTACTTTTTACATTGGTAATAAGTAGAGGAATGAAATGAAATGTATATTATGATTTTGCCTCTTTATCATTACTTCGATGAGTTGGATGACATGTGAAAATGTTGAAATAGCTATACTGCATGTTTTCCTCACAGACTTATAATGAAGTACAAGCAGCCGCAAGTACAGTGATTTGTACGTCAGTGTACATGCACAACTCTGAACAAATGAAACGTGACTTCAGTTGAATATTTTTGTAGTAGACATCAACGTTGACTTGATAAACTTCCCCTGCCTTAAATATTTTTGTAACTCTTTTTTTATACTACAATCAAGATAAACAAAAAAAACAATACACCCTAAAAGTTTCATGTAGGCTGATCTATATAAAGAACTATTCATTGCAAATTATTAAAATTAATTTTATCAATAGTGTTCGGATTTTGTTGATAGTGTGCAAGCACGCGGCACCTAGGTAGGCCCTGTAGGTAGAATAGAATAGAATAGAAGTATGTACTTATCGATAACAGGACTGTCGATGTTTTTATTTTGTCAATCTCTCGTTCGTGCTAGAAAAATATCTAGGTATATCATGTATGTGGCTTGGCGGGGTACTGAATGGAAGTCGGTTAAAACTTTGTTTTTAAAGTAAATTATTGATTTTCGATATCATAGATAATAGGACATTTGCATGGACATACAAAACATTATAAAATATTTGTACTATCGATAACACAGCTAATGATAATGATCATCGGTGCATCTTAAGAGCATTGTAATAAGGTTCTATATAAACACAGGATGGTCAGTTAACACAGTGTTGTCGTTTGTACGCCAACCGGCAAAACATAGTGTTTCGCTATATGCTTTAGTTTTAAGATCTTTACATGTACCTATGTTATACAAATAAATACATTCATTAATTCATTTATAAATTTTGATAAAAAAGGAATAAAACGGCCAAACATACATAGATATAAAGTTAGATACTTACTTAATACTTTCAAACTACAACACTATTAACTGACCATCCTGTGTTATATAGAACCTTATTACAATGTACTTAAGGTTCACCGATGGTCAGTTAGCTGTGTTGTCGATAGTACACGTATACAAAAGCCTCTCGTGGACACTGGCGGGTTTAGCAATTTATTTATTTTAAACTTATAATCTATTACATGAGCACTACTAAATGTAACACAATTAAGGCCACTACAATACTTTGACAGGAACTAAGAGAAAGTACATTTATTTTTACATTCTATCATCGTCAAGAAAATCCTCCACAGTGTAATACGCTTTATTCTCTAGGAATGACTTGAACTTTTTTGCAAGTACTGTATCTCTTTCCTCTGCCTTGATATAGTTTGGAAGGCGGTTTTAATATTTTACTGCTGCGTAATGGGGGCTATTTCGGTATATTTCTAAGTTTGGTACTGGTAATGTTAGTTTCTATTGTAATCTTTTATTTTTCTACTTTGAGAACAAGTGAGGATTTTTTCGTGCAAACAAGCCTAGTTCTAAAATATATAAACTTGGTAAGATAAGTATACCATGTTTAGCAAAATGGAGTCTACAACTATCCGAATTGCGTACGCCGACAAGTATGCGTATGCACTTTTTTGCATGACAAATTAATCCTGTGAGTCGTAATTGTTTTATCAGTTATGAACATGTCACCCCTATTGTTACAATATAACATAACTATGACATTTCATTACTTTGGCGTGGCTCTATAATGTCAGAGCGAGCTCGAAATACGAGTACATTGAAATGCGAGTATGATTTGAAAGAGATGAACTAAATTGTATAGCCTAGCCAAAATTCAATTAAAGGTGAATAATAAACAAGCTCCACGAGGACGGAGTCGCGGGCAGAAGCTAGTAATATTATAAATGCGAAAGTGTTTCTGTGTGTCTATCTGTCAGTCTGTCTGTTACCTCTTCACGCTAAACCAATGACAAAAGTCGACGTGATTTGTCTAACTGAAAGGTTATCTTGTCAATATGGCAATCGAAATCCCAGGAATAATGATCGTTCGAAGACTTTGTTACAATATCATCATGAACTTTTTAACCTTTTCGTTGATAGCTGCGGCAAATCGTTCGTGGAACTTGATTACTATTTATATGTTAGTGTGGTTTAGATTATTCAATGTGGCCGACTTTTTATAAAACTGTCTTGGGAACTGGAATCTTCTACCCTGGACGGTAGAGTCGCTTTTTGAATGGACAATTTTGATGCTATTTAGCCAACTCAAATAATATCAAGTATACGTAGGTACCTACTTGTTTTGAGTTTAATGTTTGATAGGCATTAACCTTATTATTAATTATTTAAGAAATTGCATCAAAAAACTCTATGCAAAAATCAACTCTACCGTCCATGATAAAAGATTCCAATATCAATGATAGTTTATATAAAGTCGGCCAAGTTCAACCATATGATGGCGTTGAGTACAGTCAGCGGCAGAGAAACGTTACCCAAACTGACCTGACGTACTGCGTTGTCTGATTTAACATAATTTAAATCCATAAGATTAAAGTATATACAGGTTTCTAGTTATTGTTTAAAGTTATTTACATTTCCAAGCCCCTTTTTGAAACACAACGTATAAAATATCTGAAGCGTGTTAGTTAAATTTCCTGATTACGTTCGCTAGGGCTAATATACCTACATAATTATCATTAAAACCGCAAAAATGACACTGATACGTAATCCTGTTGCGGTGTCAGATCCGGTAGTTGTATGTTTATCCGAATTACATTTTGTGGAACGAGCGAGCGAAGCGAACGAAGCTTTATGCTTCAGCTCGCGCCGAAAATCGTTCGTAGGTCCGATGTTCCGCTGTCCCGCTGTCCGGCTGTTCTCCTCTACAAGTCACATTTCTCAAACGATTTTCGTGAAATTTTGTGAGCAGGTACAATCATTATATAGATTTTTGTCGTCGATTCACTTTCAGAAAAAAATGTATATTTTAATACGCTGTCGAGTTCTACAGCTCACAGAGCACCTAAAGTGATATAGAAGTAAGTACCTAATACGCAATATTTTATCGATAAACAATTGAATATCGCAAACCTGAAATAGCATGCAGCATGCAGCATGGTGCATGCAGCATGCAGCATAATTGAAATGATCATCATTATCATCAAAATATCAGTTCCGCTGCTGAACATAATGACATAGGTAGTCGTGTCAGCAACTTTTTATGAAATATCAACAAAGTTTTAACCGTATTCAAATCAGTCTCCATTAAAGCCTATAAAATGTGAAGAGTTCCCTCGATTTCTCGAAGACCCCATCATCAGATCCTGACTTGATAAGCATGGGACCATCTAGGAAGGATAGCGTTACAAACAAAAAAAAAACAAATTGGTCCAGCCGTCTTCGACTTATCGGGGATACATACATAGAAAATAAAAGTTTTAGACGCACTGAGAGCCTCCTTCTTTGAAGTCGGTTAAATTAAAAACGCCCTGTTAGTGTGAAGCTTGTAAGGAAATAGGAACGAGTGACGTTGCGATTTTCTGTGGTCTATAATTTAGATATTTATGTGTTTAAAAATTGCGTTTTTTAAATATATTTTATTATTTGGAAAAGGGGTTTGAGCATATAAGTCTAAGTAGCGCCGCAAAATGGCCCCACAGAATGGGTGCCATTGTCATTATGCGGGGTTGGGGGCGGGGTGTCAAAACGATGCCAGGCAGCCGTTTAGTTTGAACATGCGCATACCGGGTTTTAGACACGTGTTTGGGTAGAAAATTTGTTATGAAGAATGCGAGCTATTGTATGGTTTTTTCGTTCGCTGGTTTTATTAGTTTTTGTTACACTTAAATAACCTAACCATCTTCACTTAATACCTAAAACAAAATAAATTAAAGCGTGATGTTTATCGTTTGTAGTTGAGGTTAAAATAATTAACTTATACTGGATTTATTAAGTATTTAGGGTTATTGCTAACTTAAACCGAAAATAAGAAACGATTGTGATTAATGATGGCTAAGAAACTGAATCGATTGTGTGCTTGTATACCTACATTTTAATTAAATCATTCTGTTCATAGTAATTGAATCATCATGTATATATTATGATTATTAATTTATACCGATTTACTCAAATGACAACCGATTCGATTAAACATTTTAAAAGAAAAAGGTTGCAACGAATTACGATTACAGACCGATCTACGTTAAAATATGGCGCCGGCATTTGTCATTTTAGAGAAAATTTACAAACTTTCCATACAGTCAGATTTTAACAAAAACTTTACAAATCTGTAACCTGATACAGATGGTTTGGTGCAACCTACCCAAAGTCATCGAACGTCGTTCACATCAACTTATCTCAATGAACGAAGAGGATGAATAATTCCGGGGATTACCCTCTATATACACATTCGCCACTGTGGACACTCAGAGGGCATTTCTAGCGCAAAAAAGGTGTAGGTATACGTGATGTGTGTAGCACGCACTTCCGAGAGCCATGTAGGCCCTTGTTTAAACAAACGAAGGTGCTTCCTCTACCTTGCATGTACATAAAGCTAGTCGCATATTTAATAAACTGACAGTGAAAGGGCCATCCACAAAAAAATTGAGGAGCGCTCAATAAATGGCTCCTCTCTAAGTGCTTCTACTCCACGAATAAATATTTAGATAACTAGACTATTTTTTTATATATATTGTATTTCATTTTAAGTGGATGCAATTATTAATTGTAAATATCTTGCACTAATGTAATGAAACATAATGACATTTTAACTTGTAAATAATCCTATTATCTATATAAATTTATGCATGCCTACATGGTACAACATTTAAGCACCTTACATGTAATTTATATATAAGATCAATATATCTCCTGTGTTCTTGCAAATAAAAATCTTGAATTACAACAATCAACCCAAACAGAGGGATTCAAATATATATTTGTCAAGTAGGCCACAAGGGCTGTTTTAGATTTCAGAGCTTACAAATACAATTTAAATGGTAGGTACGTAATGGCCGAGAGATGTAAAGATTATTCGCACTTCTAGGGAATCACAAAACTGACAATGCCGACAACACAACTTGAAATACCCACAGGAATAATAAGTATTAATTTTATTTTCTAAACTTGTATATAAGATGATAATTAACTTTTTTTTTCGTGTAATTAACATTTACTAAATTAAATTAAAAAGAGTTAAATCTTAAAAGACCCTCGAGGCATTGTACCGTGGATGCAGGCGGCATTTCCTCGCTGAATTGCAATGCGCTGATGCGGTGCGCAAGAAAGCCACCAGCTTTTCGGTCACCAGTTACATCGTCTGCTAAATATAAAACGCCTGTGTGTCTCAACTCTTACAAAGTCTCTAACTAATTGCAAATCTTATCTAGCATCGCGGGTGGCTTGTTGAGAAGCCGTAGGGCAAGAGAGAGATCGCCGGAGCTGAGATAAGCACGAACTCGTGTGATCAGTTTGTAAGGGATATTGCGTATAAATAGGACAATACATGTTGTATGAGAGGGTATGATTAAGTATAGTTTGTTTTGGTTAAAATGACGAAAATGCAGTTAACGTGGGATTTTACAACTTCTTTTGTTACAGAAATAGAAATATTTATTTGCTATTAAATGTGGTATTACATATGACGCTACATGATAAAGTATAGAGCCGTACACATTTACCCCCTTATTCGTAAAACTTAAAATGCCTCTGCTAAATAAAATGTGTTTTGTCCCTTTCTTACGAACACAAATGTCAAAATGACAGATAAGGACAAACGAATTTTAACGCCATTTTAGTTAAAATAGGCTTGTAGGACGTTTATGAATACGGCCGGCTTTAAGCAAATTGAAATTATATTAAAACTAAGATTAAGAATAATATTTAAAAAAAATTAACATTCATTAATAAATCTTGTTACAAAGTCGTTTTAATTATGAAAATGTCAATTATTACATAAATAGTACATTATTGCAGAGGCCCGGAAATCGCAATTCGCGGATAAGTTGATTTTGTCGGACGAAGCGAAGCTGAGTTCGACAATAGATACGAATCCACGAATTGCCATTCCCGCCGAGGCAGATATAGTGCTTTTCTCCAAAAATGCGAGGAAATCAAATAATATTTTCAATCAACAATAATGTTTTCAAACAGCGTGTATGTCACATTGACTTACTATTACTACGTATAGACTGGCAACCCAGAACATTTTTCTTGACGTCAAAGAGAATATAATCACTACGTTTTAAGAGACGGGACTCTCATACTAGGACATAACCCAGAACCCTGAGCGTAGCGAGTGATTCAAAAAAATAAAAGTCAAATAAATTTGCACCCGTGTATAACACAAAACTTTTCACCTCACTGTAGCGAGGAAAGTGGTTGCACTTACAAAACAAATTTATTTCATTTAAATAATATTATTTATTTTATTTTTTACCAGTAATAATAACGTTAAGTAATAATAAAGTAGAATTTTGGTCAAGTGCGAGTCGGATTTTAGTTTTCCCATACATTTTGAGACCCATCGCCTGATGAAGCCTATTTTTTAAAAGTTCTTAAATATTTATTTTATTCTGTTTTTTTAGTATTTGCTGTTATAGCGGCAACAGAAATACATCATCTGTGATTTTTTTGTATTATGAGCGTTTTACGTTTTGTTATCTGTCAAAAGCTACTTAAACACGCTCCAAGGTCAAATGACTTTCCAGTTTCCCCACTAGTGGTTAAAATGCGTTTTTGCCCAAATGCCCACTGGTTTTAAAGGATAATAATAATAAAATAATAAATACTCTTTATTGCACCAAGACAGGAGAGAAACATCTAAAAGATAGGATAGATAAGAGGAAAGATTGGATAGGAGAATAAAAGACGGCTTTCCGAGGCAGTAAGGGGAAATAGTACATTATTGCAGAGGCCGGGAAATCGCAATCCGCGGACAAGTTGATTTTGTCGGACGAAGCGAAGCTGAGTCCGACAATATATACGAATCCACGAATTGCCAGTCCCGCCGAGGCAGATATAGTGCTTTTCTCCAAAAATGCGAGGAAATCAAATAATATTTTCAATCAACAATAATGTTTTCAAACAGCGTGTATGTCACATTGACTTACTATTACTACGTATAGACTGGCAACCCAGAACATTTTTCTTGACGTCAAAGATAATATAATCACTACGTTTTAAGAGACGGGACTCTCATACTAGGAGTATATTCGAAAATTGAGTGCACTATGCATGGCAAATCAATACCAACATGACCAAGCGAAGCGTCTGCTTTCTTTGACAGACGTCAAACTGATATTTCAAGAGTGCCAACCCAACAATTAATACACAATAGTGGCGTATCTATAAAAGTAGTTTTATCAATATCGATAAACCCGCTTTTATCGACATCGACAAACCCGCTTTTATCGATATCGCTTTTATCGATAAAATTGCGGCCGTGTTTTAATAATCGCAGTTCATGTTACTTGTACCTATTATTTCTTAGTAGGTACTTTACACATTAGGTTTAAATAGAGTCCATATTTACGAATCCAACGAAATCTTGTTCAGTAAATGCTAAACCAATTAAATAAATACTACGTTGGCTTTAAATATGAACCCGAAGTAAAATAAAACACTTACTATTTTCCAAACCCTTGTAATTGTGCTTTTTTATTTTGTCCGAAGTAGCTTCTTCAACTTTGGAAAAACATAGATTTTGCTGTTGGCATTCGTTTCGAATTAATAAATAACTCAGACGCAATAACAATATATGCAGTAATCTATCTCGGTGGTCATTGCATATCCACATCAAGTCGTCAAATTTGGTCGACATCATAGTGACTGCTTCATGTGAAATACGTTTATGATGAAGAATCGTTTTAATGTGACTTTCAAAACAAGCAGTCATCTGGTCAATTAGTTGACATAATCCGAGTGATGGATACTTAAGGCTTCTTTTATCGTGCCACCATTCTCTCAATCGAATGTAACTGTACATTTTTGAGTGACACGATCGTGGGTCTTCTACTATAAGACTTAGTTTGCAATGACTACATTTCCAGCTCATTTTCTTTAATATGACTGCAGCCAAATAGCCTGCGACATATACCGTTGATTGACTTTCAAAATTTTAGAATAATTTCCTTTCTATTTTTAAAAATCTTTCATCATCATCACCAAATTCATGGTCTTCGATGTCATCAGCACACTCTGAGAACAGGTATCACAGCTTCAGGATTTTCATTTTTACCTCTTCTATTTGTGAAATAAAATCATCAAAATTGACCATGGCTTCGTTCTGATCCTTCTCACAATTTTAAATGTTTTGTGTTTTTTATTTAAATTATTAATGAGCAAACGGGATTGTAATTTGACTCATTATGAATTTTATTTCGTTAATTTCTTTATTTCGTAATTTAAAAGTATTTGAGACATTTTTAAAAACGTCACTTCGATCACTTACAAAAGTAAGCGTTTTGTCTATGACAATTAAAAAAAAGAAAACGCGGGAAAACTTTATGCCCACTACAAACGCGGGCAATTTGTCACACCAACTTGCAATAGTTCGAAAGAGACAGCCATACATTACTAACCAGTCTAACTAAAGCAAGTTGTTGTGACAAATTGTTAGTCCTTTAAACGTACGAGCATTTGGCTGTTTGTAGTAATTTGTCTTAGTCATAACATATGGTTAAAAGGTAAAAAAGTATACAGTAATGGAATTTCATACATTTTCCTGGCCGCTAAAACTGTACAATAATGACTTAACTTTTTAAATTTGCGCTTGTCAGTAACGAGGAACTTCACGTACTATTTTTGCTACAGTAAGGCGCACATTTCCGAGCATATTGGAGAAAAAGTAATTCAGTGTGTAGTAACACTTTTCAACAAGAAAAGAGAATAGTTTTTTTTTAAATGTCGTGATTGGTAGTTTTTAAGCTCATCAGGCAGTCGGTTAATAAGTACATTACGTACCTAGGGCGGTGAATTCGTGAATGGCCCAGGTCGCAGGTGTTTGTGGCCCGAACCGAAGGTGAGGGCCATAAATATGCGATCTGGGGCTTTACGAATTACCGCCCGTGGTAAGTACACAATTTTACGTCTTCATCTGGCCACAATGCGAGTTTTATCGTACGCGCAGCGTGCAGTAAAACTCGCATTATGGCCAGGTGTGACGTAAATATTTTAATGCACATTGCGTAACAACTTTTACTTCTCATGACTGTATGCATATTAATAAGGGAGTACTAGCCTGTATCTAGTATTAAAACGCGTTACTTATATCTCTTTTCGTGATAAACATATCGGGGTGCTGTTAAACAAATACACAAACCTCGTAAATATAAGTTGAGTGCACCTTAACAAGAACAGTTAAAAAAAAAACTTTTACAAGATGTTCTTCCAGGTATGTTGCATATTGCTCTAATGCATTGTTTTTGTGCTATCAGGGTTCGACTCACATGTGACGAATTTCCTCAAATCAAAATACCATACCTTAAATTAGATACCTACCACAAAAGCATGATATGCCATTAAAGCGGTTTTCATCAGTTATGTATACGTATCAATCTCCATAAAACATATACAAATCTATTAACTTTGCAGAAAACTTTATTCACATGCATCTTCCAAGTACACGATCATCAAGAGCAAATCCTAAACAAACTATACCTACTACAGATACAAGTGTGTAGTGTTAAGTACTCGGTACATACGAGTATTTTACTAAAAGCGGTAGCCAGAGTACCTACATGAAATTTTATGTTCAATGCCAGTTCTGGCCATTGCTGCGTATAAAGACTAACGGCCGTATTCATAAACGTACTACAAGCCTGTTTTAACTAAAATGGCGTTAAAATTCGTTTGTCCTTATCTGTCACTTTGACATTTGTGTTCGTCAGAAAGGGACAAAGCACATTTTATTTAGCAGAGGCATTTTAAGTTTTATGAATAAGGGGGTAAGATGCCATATTACAGTGATGGTTGCTAGCAATATTATCAATACTATAATATTAGTACAGATATACGAATAATAGTATGGATATACTAATATTATATTATAAAGAGGAAGTCTGTGAGATTGTAGCTTTTTAAGTTTGTATGTAACGGGTAATATCCTATTCATCCCATTTAAAAAATTGTCTAATCTGCGTATGAACTTTTCGGGTGGTAATAGATTATGTTTTATCCCGCAGGTTTGCCTGCGTCTTTTGCAATACGCGGACGAAGCCACGCGGGCAGCTAGTCAATATAATAAAATGAACTATAGAATCGGTTGCTTGTATAAATGTTGCAAACAAATACTACATAATGAATTGACGCTGCGATAGGAATGGGTAAATAAAACTCGCTTATCTGACATATTGACGTTATAATCGTACGTATATGGCGGCAATCTCGACCAAAGTCAAGATCGTAAATTACTAATTAGACTTAATACTTACGTACGTACCTAAATGTAATCACGGATATCTTACTTTACAAGTTTAGTGACGGAGACTGCTGGGTATAGTCTCTGGTGGCGAGAGCCGCCGAAGATGCACCGCGCCATTTTGAGACCGGGGGGTCTGCGGCCGTAGCATGGTCGACATTTTATCATGTAAGACAACCTTCACTCTCGCACTCGACCAGTGAAGGTAGTCTTACACTCGCATAGTTGTCAGAACGTGACGGATGTCTTATCGACAGCGAAAAGTGATAAAAGGTCAACCAAGATAGCCCGCTGCGTTTGTATATAGCTGTCAACACAGTGGAGACTCCGCCGAAACCACAAGCGTCCTGCAATGTCTGTTTACCATCAGGCAGGTATAGCCGTACATTACGCTTTTTTACCACTCATATCAGGCCAACTAGAAGAGTAACACCTACCTCACAGAACGGCGCAGACATAGGATTTCAAAATGGCTTCCCATTCGCGAGCGCAGGTCTTTCAGGATTCTGTGCACACTTTATACCATCTTATTTGACCCAGCTGCGCCGGAATAACTTAATCTAAATTTCAATTTGTTACACCCCGTCCTGGTTGCGAGCTACGTACATCCAGGAATCTCAAACTCTCTGTCCTATTTCACCGTACTGGTTTCCTCTCAAAATCCTTCACTTTCAGGCTATTCGTCTGTGGAATGATCTCCCTCTGACCGTCAGGCAAGCTCAGAGCAAGTTCTCCTTTAAACGCAAGTTGCGTAAGCATCTCTTATTAACTATTAAAGATTGATGATCCTCATGATATCTTTGTTCGGGTACATATAATTGTATGTATTTATGTATGTATAAGTAAGTTTATATTGTATTCATTATATATGTATGTATATTAATGAAATTAATTGATTTGTGTTTCCATTCGAGTCTCTGTATTTAGGATCCTGCACCACTAAAGTTTCTGTTTAGCCCAATGGTAGAGAATGCCTTAAGGCATTAAGTCCGCCAATTGTACCTTTATTTTTATATTTGTGCAATAAAGTTTAAATAAATAAATAAATGGCAACGTTGCGCTACTGCGCCCGACGTCGGTGCCGACATTATGTTCTGGGACATGGGCCCCTACTGAATCCCTAGCTTGAATATCACCCCTAATATTGTCAAAGATAACTTGTACAACAGCTTGAAGGTGTTAACGTGTATGTAACACAGTTAGTTTTAATTAAAGGCTTCTGGGCGCGCCGATAACGTCGCATACGGCTGCAATTTGCATCATCAACATCCACGCAATAAAATGGCACAGACAGTTCACTCGCGAAAACATAATTTTTGGAACGAGATTATTTATTTTAAAATATCATTATTAATAATATTCTCATTCGCGGACCGCTGGGACTCCGCGCTCATGCGTCGACGGACACAGCTCCATGTCCTCGCAAAGTAAGTAAGTCAACATTTATTTTTTGTCGCTACTAGTAAACTTATATTAATGTTTTATTGTATATTACTAACACTTATGGGTGCAAGCCTGAAATAAATGATTAGAATTGAATTTAATTATAGAACGAGCGAAGTCCGCTGGATGCGGGTTGGCGCAGGACCGGTCATTGTGGCACTCTTTGGGGGAGGCCTATATATGTCCAGCAGTGGACGTCTTTCGGCTGATATGATGATGACTTCAGTAGCGCGATGCAGCACTTCACCAATTTCCACGCATTTAGAAGGTCATTCTCCAGATTTTTGTCGGCGTCTGAACTCCAACAAACCATATTATACGTATAAAAAAGTTTGATGGACTTACGGTGACTCACAGGCCAAATTTGAGAATATTTGGATAAATTCGTCTTTACTTTACGCAACAGCGCCATCTATCTGTTTATTAATACGACAGCCCAACGAAAAGGAGTGTTATGTTTTCTGTTTGTCTGTTTGTGTCCGGGTATCATGAGAAAACTATCGAATGGATTAATATGCAACTTTCACTAAAACGTTCAATGGATCTTCGGCCACGCAATAGGCTATAAAAATTAGAAAGATAAGGGTGCAAAGGGGTTAAAAAATGGGGTTGAATTCAGTAAGTATGTTTTTGTATATAAATAGTTTTTTTTAATGGAGAGTAGATACTCACACGTTTATTTTATTCTGTCAAATCACAAAATTATGTGTCAAAAGTCCCCAAAAACGTTATTACTCAAAATGCCTTTAAGAAAGAGATCGAACCTGACACGAATTTCTAGAGGCCGCCAGCAAACGAGTGGCAAGATCTCAGGAGTCCGAAGAAGCTTCCCGGGCTTCTAGATTCCTTGATAACAGTGAAGATAGGGTAGCACGTCTCGGCCACGATCGTGAACGCCATTCGTTATCGCGAGCTTCCGAGACTATTACGGAACGTGAAACAAGATTAACAGCGGATTCTCGGGCTTCTGAAACATTTACGCAACAAGAAGACCGCTTGACCTCCCAGGGAAGTCGCAAGTTAAGAACCATACTTACCCCCAAAAATGACCAGGCTGCTGCTGTTAACGCTCGAATTTTAACGCAAATTGAAGGCGAGAACGCTGTCTACAACTCTACTAACACTGTCTTAGATGAGGGAACTGACACGAGATACCCGGTGGAATTTTAAACTCTTTGAGCGCATCAGGGTTACCAGCGCACACTTTGACCCTGCAGATCGGAGTCCCTATTATGCTGCTTCGGAACCTATCTCCGCCGAAGCTGTGTAATGGCACCCGCCTGAAGGTAGTGAGACTGCAGCGGAATCTCATCGAGGCTCAGATCCTTACGGGCTGCGGTGCTGGGGAAGCTGTATTTATACCGCACATTCCACTGATACCGAACAACTTCCCGTTCCCTCACGACTGCTTCTCTCACGGGCAGCTGTACGTCGCGTGCTCGCGAGTCACCAGCTGCGAACAACTGTTTGTGCTGATGTCCACTGGGGAAACTAAAAATGTTGTATATAATGAAGTATTGTAATTATATTGATATCAATGTAGTTACATTAACTATGTACGTTGATGCCAAAATGATTGTAATATTTCTTTATCGGCATTTTGATGACCTTCGTGTCCTTCGAGAGATACAAGGCCGATATGAAGCACGGCGACTGGGCGAAGATCAGCCGCAGAGGGATAACACTCGCGCTATTCGGTCACGATAAGGCAATATTCCCGAAAAGGAGACGGATCACGCCACCTGGGAAAGGTGGGCTGTACGCGGACAAAAAATTGGGGGGTTGGGTACATAACATAGATGTAAATAACGTGTTAATAGTGTAAACGTTAAGGGATGCGTGAATCAAACTACGTAGTTAGATCTAGAATGAATCGTTTATTATCCAAACCTACCCGCCATGCTCATAAATATTATCTACCCTATACCCACAACACCCTTTTTCACATTATGATACATAGATTTTCGATTGAATCGTACACTATTAGTTTATTCATTTTATACACTAATGCTGTAAAAATGACTACACTTTCTTCCCCCATACAGATAAATAATTAACACATTATTTACATTCCATTAATATCATCACGCTAATGATATGAAAATTAAATCAAACATTTTATTTTAATTATAATACAAAAATTGTGTATCATTTATAAAACAAAGTAGTATTATGTACTATATGTACATTTGCATGCTTTAAAGAATAAAAAAAACATGATTTTACTTTTCTTAACTTCATTGACTTGTAAATTAAATAAGTTGGTAAAATACTTAAACGAATCTTATTTACATAAAAAATGTAAACAATTATTATTGCATTTTATCCTGGAAAATCAGTAACAGTTTCATACAATTTGTTATGCAATAGTTAAAGTAATAAAAAATAAAACATCTAATAATGATCAATGTACAATTTGATTGCTAAAAACATTCAAAATCATATACTTATACTACATTCAAAATTAGTTCGGGCTCCTTTAGGGCACAACCGGGAATAACGCTAGGATGATGATGACTGTAATATGTAATTCGAGAATGGATACCTCATAACACTTATTGAGTATGAATCTGGGTGCCTTCAGAATTGTGTGTAAATCTCCTATTTAAACCGTAACAAAAAACAGTAACTTTGCTGACCTGAAGTAGTTATTCAATTCTTGATGTCTGTCGGTAAATTAAATCTACATATTTATTTTGTGTAAAAAAAGCAGGATTCTGCGTGTCTCCCAAGTGATACATGCTTCGATCAGGACTTCAAACTACGTATTTAGATCTAGACTGAATCGTTTATTATCCAAACCTACCCGCCATGCTCATAAACATTATCCACCCTATACCCACAAATAGTTTACATTAATGTAATTAATATTTAATATTTATTAATATGAATTGTATTTTTTTTTTATTGCTCCACTTAGGTGTCATTTAAGTCTGTGTTGTACTTAGGGCCTACGCACCGTAGACGCGCGTTTGTATCGAATCACGTGTAAAGAAATTGACACAAACGCTTAAAAAACGCGGTGTGCATGGATTCTAATGTATAAGTAATAATGAAAAAAAAAAACAGTCAACGCGAAGGAAGTCGCGGGCAGAAGCTATTCATTATAAAAAAAAATACAATTTAAGCAGAAACGTCTGTTGATGATTATAAGATACTAGCTTCCGCCCGCGACTTCGTCTGCGTGGACCTGGGATAAAAACTTTCCTATATTTTAATCTAGGCTATAAACTATCTTCGTGCAAAATTTCATCCAAATTGATTGAGCCGTTTACTCGTGATTCAGTAACAAACATCCAAACATCCAAATTTTCGCATTTATAATATTAGTAGGATTTCTATTTTTAAAAACGGAGTTTTCAATTTAGATTTAGCAATTTAAACTAACGATCTCATCGCACCTTTCACACCTGAACGGATTTAGGAAGGATATAGGATAGTTTTTTATTTGGGAAACAATCCCTTAAGATAATCATATTTCTAAGGCGATAACAAGTTCTACGCGGACGAAGTCGCGGGCAACAGCTAGTAATAACATAAAGAGGAACAAAAAGTTATATCACCAGCAAGTATGTAGAATGGACCTCCACATCGGACATAGACTATATATGTTATACCGCGGCTCCACCTGGGTTAATATAGAAAAGGGGCTAATAAAGTACTTAAATACAAAAAAAACGGCCAGGCCAAATAGTTTCAAGATTTTATTCTACCATTTTGTCGGCGTCACAAATATATCCATGCCTAATTACAGCTTTCTAGTAGGTATAAGTTCGTTTAATACATTAAATAATTTGAATTGATTTCTTTTAATTTGTTTGGTCACCGAGCTAAGCCGCAGACGGACAGATGGCCAGACGGTCATGGCGAAACTATGAGGGTCCTTGTTGGCAAGGGAACCCTAAAAAGGGACAGGTGATAATGACCAGCGCGAGTAGCGTATTATTGTCTCTCCTAACTCACTTTAAAGAAAACGTAGTAAGTGATTTAGTACAGTTCTAGTATGTAAAAGAGTAGAATGTAATGTATGAGGGTGGTGTTTTGGTGGTGTGTAGGTAAGTATGTGTATGTAGGATGGTGTGTGATAAGGGGGTGTACGGTTTGGGGTGGTCGGGGGGTGATGTAATGTTGGTATGTGTGTGAAGGATGTCGTGTGAGTTGATAAGTTCGTTGACGGGGTCGTTGACGGGGCTGTTGGTGTGGCTGTTGAAGATGGTGTAATGTGTGTGTGATGATTGTAATAATAAGATGTTGAGTTGGCGATGGTGTGGTACCTAGCATGGTTGCAACAGGAAAATGAGATATTTTCCCCTTATTGCTCCTCATATGGATATTTTAATTGGCATTGGTAGTTAATTGGGAGTTGACAATAACAAGTGAGCTGGAATCCTCATAATTAAAACAAAAAATGATTATAATAAATGAATTAGCGGGCCACAATGTTTTTCTTGATAAATGATGGTTAATGTGTCAAACTGAAAATATTTAGATTTATAAGAATGGATGAAGGTGAACACATGATTAATGTGGTTAATGTGCGAAAACTATAAATAAAAGTTGGCATAATGTTATTTTCCATCGGATATAAGAATGGGTGATGGTAAACACCGTGCATTATCATTCTTCCTTCGAATTGAATATCACCCTAAGTATTTAGTAAAAATGTTTATAACAAACCCGTGTAAGGGAACAAAATATGCCCCTTACGGTATTGTCCAATAAATATATCCTATGTATTGGTAATAATGCTAGTTATTAATCTGCCAAGTTTTATCTCATAATTATTGACAGTTTCCTTGCAATGTCACTTGAAAGTTTTTTTTTACTTTTCTAAATATCTTGAAAACTACTGGTCCGTTTCTTTTGTGATTAACGTATATTGTTACTGGCATGAAGAAGAATAAATTCGCAAAAAACAAGACGTCTCTAGGTCAACATTAACTTGGTCATTTTTGATGTCAAATATTTCAAACTTTTTTTTACACTTGTGAGTCAGCGGCATCCACCATTTTTTTACAGTGATGTCACACATCTTTACGTACAAATATATATTGGTCTGAAATCAATCGGCTTGGAGCAACATGGTGATTTTTTTAATAAACTTTAGGTGCCTAATCATAATAAGAGCAGTATTGAAAGAGGTTTCAATAAAATATGATTGGTAGATTATTGAAAGAGGCTTGTTGCCTGTAGCTTTGATGAATTAATGCTGGCTGGATATTACGATACTTTGAAATCCCGAGAAAACATTTTTTTCATGAAAATGTCATCGCTTCTTTTGTTTTATAAAAGTAGACATTTATCCCTTTGCTTCGTTACGAGTAAATAAAGATGAATAAAATATTTTATTCTAGACGTACACCAAAAAGCCTGTATTTGTCAGTTTATGGGAAAATACAAAATATAATTGAAACAAATCTTGACTTGGAATTACATACAAATTAGCTAGAGGCTATTTAGCTAGAGGGTTTACGTTTGTAATGTTGATTAATAAATACAATATTTTCATTTTAAATTAAATTTAATGTAGATTCAGGATAGTCAATCCCTAGACTGTACTCCATAACGAACTATAGGTACTTACGCTTAAATAATCTGTAGAATAATGAAGATTTATATAAAATATAAATATAATCGTAGTACGTGTATACCTCGGTGATGTACTTGGCCGGTATACTCAAAATTAAAAAATCGCCATTGTGCTCCAAACCGATTGATTTCAGACCAATATGTATTTGTACAGAAAGAGATGTGACATCAGTGTAAAAAAATGGTGGGTGTCGCTGACTCACAAGTGTCAAAAAAAAAAGTTTGAAATATTTGACATCAAAAATGACCAAGTTAATGTTGACCTAGAGACGTCTTGTTTTTTGCGAATATAATCCTCTTCGTGTTATTAACCATATACGTTAATCACAAAAGAAACGGACCCGTAGTTTTCAAGATATTTAGAAAAGTAAAAAAACTTTCAAGTGACATTGCAAGGAAACTGTCAATAATTATGAGATAAAACTTGGCAGAAGAATAACTAGCATTATTACCAATACATAGGACATATTTATTGGACAATACCGTCAGGGGCATATTTTGTTCCCTTACACGGGTATAGCCTTTGTTACCGTTATCAATACTTTTGAATATTGAGTCGTCAATTAGTGGTGTAAAAAATAATCTAACACTAACACCGTTAGTGCGTGATTATTATTTTCCTACGTGTACTGTGGCAATGAATACGTGTACTTATCACACATTACAACACATGCACTCTTCAACACCCTCTTCAACATCCTCTTCAACACCCTCTTCCACACCTTCTTCAACACCCTCTTCCACACCCTCTTCAACAGTTCAACACCCACACCAACAGCCCCGTCAACGACCCCGTCAACGACCCCGACAACGAACTCATCAACTCACACGACATCCTTCGCACACATACCAACATTACATCACCCCCGACCACCCCACACCGTACACGACACCCCCTTATCACACACCATCTTACATACACATGGCCCAGATCGGTGGAAAGGTATCGAAAAAAAACCGATATTTTTGCATGGCTATTTTTTGGGGCTTACATATTAATTAATCTCGCGTCAGAAAAAAAGTCAATACAGCTGAGCCCACATGAAAATTATTATTATTTTGGTATTTTTAATTAACGCTCGCAACCCCTTCCCACCACCCGATCGATTTAATTTTTTTTTGGGTGCACAGGGAGTACAGAGCAACTGTTGGAAAAAAAAATCAAGTCGCTAAGCCCACATTTTTTTTTCCCCACCCCACTACACCCGCACCCACCGCCCGCGGGCTGCCAGCGCGAAGATTATCGGAAAACGTTGTTCAGGGAAGTAGCTAACGGAGTTTCAATACAGCTGAAGCTACATGACCGATTTGGTCGCTAGCTCTTAGACCATCTGCACTGCATGGACATTTGATTTTGTGAAGACAGAGCATAACACGTGGCATAATTTGTTACGCGTCAAAGTAACAATCGATTTTCAAACAGAATATTGTAACAACACAGCAACACACTCACGAAAAACCTTATGAAAAAAACCTTTTCACACCTTTCATTCAGAAAAGTAAGTTTTGCTCCACGACGAGAAGGATACAACGCTACTTTTCTGTTCAAGCTACTTTTTTAATTTATACATTGGCATGTAGCATTTACGCAATGTGCCAATTGAAAACAGAATTTAATAAAATAATCGATTATAATTTCATCGTAATCGATTCAAAACTAGCATATTTCAAGTGTTTATTCTATACTACGGCGGTGGCAAACAAGCGTACTATTAGCCTGATGGTAAGTAGACACCTTAGCCTATGGACGCTCGCTACTCCAGAAGAATCTCAAGGGTGGGGGGAGGGGGAGGAACGGGGGGGGGGGCTTTAGAGGGGGAGGGTTTTTTTTAAATACTAATAATTAAAGCAATTCGCAAGTTTTCACTTCTGCTGGCACTCCCGGAGTGCAACCAGGTCTTTTTTATTTATTTATAAATTTTTCGTAATATTTAAAAGCTAGTAATAAAAATTAAGAAAAATTTTAAAAATTTCTTCATGGTCGGTGTGAAAAATAGTATGTGCCACTCGGTAGCAAAATTATTTTCGTCGGGCGTTAACACTTGTATCCCTCACTACGCACAGGATTCAATACACCGCCCTCGACGTAAATATACTATTTTGCTCCCTTGTGACACAAATAACTATTTCCGGAAATCTTAAAAGTTCTAATTGTGAACCATCTTCACCGTTTGTATTCTGCGTTGATCTTGCAGAACCACGGTTATGGAAATATTGACTTGATAGCACTAACTTGTGTAGGTACGTGACATTTTATACGAAAATGGATGCAATGTTGTATCCATTATCGTGTTTTCTAGTAAGTTGTGATACCTGAGAGGTAATCACGTAACTTTTTGAACGCACGTTAGAATAATTCACTGTCATTCTCCCATACAGAAACTGACATTTGGACCTACCTGAAGCGCGTACAGTACGATTACTGTTAGTTAAGACCTGACAGATGGATTGCCTTCATTTAATTTTCAACTTTAATTTCATATAGATAAAGCATTTTTCAGAATACTGTTACCCACATCTACCGATTTAGTAATAACTATTTTATTTGTATAAGATTAAATTTGAAAATTAAATGAAGGCAATCCATCTGTCAGGTCTTAACTAACAGTAATCGTACTGTACAATGCTTGACGTGATCAATCTGTTGATGATAAAGTCTCATACTTAGACAAATATCTGTGAGGCTTTATTATGATAAGTTAAAATCAAGTTATCTTTGCGCGCAGCTGTATACGTGCGCGCACTTGTTACTGCCGCTGTGTGTGTGTGTGTGTGTGTGTGTGCGCGCCTGGAACGCCGACCACGCTATCACTGCCACACCAATCAGTCCTGCTTATAGAGGGTGGCTAATGAAAAATTAAGAAGACGAAAAAAACAGCGTGTTGCAACGCGATAAAATAATAATGACACCTATCTGAACAATGATATTTTTTGTCAAATCACACAATGCAACTGATCAAGCAGAAGGAAATAAAAAGAATGAAATAAATCTCTTAAACTTCATTCTGACGTGACGTATAATAATTCATCTTTTTTATGGTATTCTTCAATGTGGATAATATAGGCTGCAAGCCAAAACCTTAAAAAGCAAAAACCGTCCAATTTATTATATAACAGCTACTTTCTTAGTTGCCATATCAAGTATCATGATTAGGGCCTCATACTAATTTAAGGCGTTTGATACATTTGACAATGATATTACTACTAGCTTCCGCCCGCGACTTCGTCCGCGTGGACCCGGGATAAAACTATCCTATATTTTAATCCAGGCTATAAACTATCTTCGTGCAAAATTTCATTCAAATCGGTTCAGCCGTTTAAGCGTGATTGAGTAACAAACATCCAAACATCCAAACATCTAAACTTTCGCATTTATAATATTAGTGGGATTGCCATATAAAAAGTGTTAAATAAATCTCAGGCTCATCTTTTACTAGTCAGACTCTGGCACACAATACAGCCGAGCATGAGCGCACGCACAGATGAGTTAAATTGTACGTAGCTTTTGATGGTCGCATTTGCCTCCCTCGGTAATTGACAACATTTCAAAATATTTTATGATACCTACATCGAAAACCATTTGAGTAAATATGTTATCTGAATGTAATAAACTAGTTTACCGATTTTTGTTCCCGAAGTGAAGAAAATCGCTAAAATGTATAAACCGAAAGTGTGACGTCATTCTTATGGTTGTAAACGGACAGTACTTTAGTCGACTAAAATCAGTAGCCTTAAGAAAATTCAAATCACTTCTGGCTGTCACAAATTTCAAATTAAGGTGTCAACTGTCAGTGTGATGTGCCATTTTTGCGTTTGTCAACTGTCAAAACATTTTTTTTAAGAAATTGGCAAAAGTAATACAGTCTAACAGCCATAATGATGACGTCACAATTTAACCTTTAGGAATTAGCTACTTTTAAATTTATTTTTTCTGAATGAAAATTAGGATTTCAGAGAATTCAAAAAACACGTATTCGTTAAAATCTCGTTTTCTGTCGATCTAGAACATAAAACAACCCAATTGAAAATATGAAATGTTGTCAATTATCCGGCAACTTATCACTCTCATATTTTGTAGTTGTATGTAGGCGCGAGTACTGTGATATCTGGGCTGTTATTTGGAAACGTCAGCACGTCACCCGTCACGCCTAACGAAACTAAACCTCTGAGTGCGCTTAGTTACTACGAATTGCGGAGTCAAGACTTTGTGGGTGAATGAGGTGAGGTTAAAGCAAGTTACGGAATAGCGGGGCTGATACCGGCTATGACTTTACACCGCGTGTATGTGTATCTTCTAATCCTCATCGTTATCACTCGTATCAGCAAAATAGGGCGTGGGTATCTTATTGTTATAGCATTTGTAGTCGCGTTTCACACGATAGACGAAATAATTTATTTATTATAAAATCAAAAGCAAAATGTAAAAATAATCAATAAATCATTTATCAAGACAATGTATCTCACAAAATAAGAAAATACAGTTAATAGCTTAATGATAAATACAAGATTTATCAAGTGAGTCCAGAAACAAATCAGCATAAGGCATCTCACAGACTGGAGGACTCATGGACATTAACTGTCAAGTTTATTATTGATCGCCACCGCAGGCCGCGCCAGTTTGAGGCTTTTCAGATACGCATATCAATGAGGAAGATAAAATCCGCAACATTAATCCTAACAAAAAGAACCGCCCCGGATTATCGTTGACTCAAATGTTCCGATGATACTGGCGTTGTTGTTGTCACGCTCAATTACCAATGAAATCGGTTAAAACACAAATTAATTGTGAAGGTTAACTTTTATACCGAATGATATGATTTGTTTATCTCACAATATACAATTTCACTTAAAACTATTACACTTATTTAAGGAATTTATATTGTGATTGTCAGTTATTTTACATTTCAAATTACATTACATTTTAAAAACAATAACAAATAATTAAATTAAAATTATAATAACAAATATTTTAAACGTAGTGAATGATTGACAAAGATACATGTCAACAAGTTACATAGGTACAAAATGATATAAAAATAAAATGACCGTTTGCGGGTCGTCATTGGTCTAAGAATACGTAAACAATTCAAATTGTGTATACAATTTTGATGTCAATAAAGATACAATTTAATATAAGTAATAAATCTAATTAGTGATGTCATAATACTCATCTATTGAATATAAAGAATTTTCCAATAAAAAGTCTTAGTCATCTCTTAAATATCTCGTTACAAGTTTCTTCTTTTAGTGCTTGGGGTAGGCGCTCGTAAAATGTCGGGCCAATGACACGCGGGTTTTTGCCTGTCAGTGCCATGCGACGTGCGACCGTTCTTAGGCGCCCCGTTGAGCGAATCACTTTATTAGAACTTGAGTTGAGAACATTAAAACTTGAGTGAGTAGTGCGTCATAATACGGGTTTCAAGGAAGATATTCAGTTACGGTAGAGTAGCATATGAAAGAAAGACAGTTCTACATGATAACATCTTCTGGCGCTCTCTGTGACGTTAACTGACGAGTTAAATATCGTTGACTACTTTATCGTTCCACCCTTAAGCTGCGACTTTCTGAAAAAAGATTGACGCTAAATGGCTCTATAAGAGAGTGCTCAGCACCATACAATACATATATGATAATTCGTTGCCTTATTATTTACTTGACTCCGACAAGGTTAAATTAGTACCTCCGTTTCAATATTAAGTTTATTAATAACATAAGTTCCCGTAATCCCTTTAGTATTATTGACAACTTTAGAAAGTTCGCATGATGAAAGACCGATTGTTTTCTAAAACGACGAGAAAGGAAACTTTATCCGATATTAATGTTGATTGATTACCTACCCTAAATTGTTATATTAATTGATGATCTGAAGTAATTTTGTTGAATTGACTTTGGTCTTCAAAAGTGGGTAGGTACAATCAGGGGTATTTATGTACGTACAGACATATAAAACATATGTGTGTTGATTGCAGTAAGGTTCATGGTTATATGAGGAACGAAAACACGTCTTGTTGGTATGATTTTTGTAATGCGACTAAATAATAAATACGTGTACAATAATTCTATCAGCTTAAAGAGTTGGCGTTGACATACCGCTGGGCAAAGGACTACTAAGTCCTTTACTAGTACCTACAATAAACAATTGTAACTTTCATGCATGCAAAATTGACACAGAATGTGAATAAACATTAATTGATCTCTATTGGCATCGGAGATAATTTTTCACAGTAGATGTTTATAAGCAGAAACATCCGCTAACGAAATTCCAAATTTCGATAATAGTGGAAAATTGATAAATCATTAGCCACGAGCGGGATTTGAACCCACAACATCTACGAGCCTCCGTAAGGTGTAAATACAATAGTGGAAGGGATTGAAAGATTCGTCGCCATTAGCGGACCCACGGTAGCTCATTTGGCAGGGCCATGGACGGATTCCAGATTTTGTGGGTTCAAATCCCGCTCGTTGTGAATAATTTATCAATTTTCCACTATTATTGAAATTTTTCACAGGTCTTTTGACTACATTGTCACCACTTTTGACGCTGTACACTCGTGTAATGCCGTCTGGTCCTGGATGTTTGTCAACAATGCGGCCGTGATCCCATTTGGCAGGTGGAAATTGTCTGTTCTTATTAAAACTATTTGGCCTTGTTTGAATTCTTCTATTCTCTTTAAACACTTTGGTCGCTGTTGTAAATTTAAGAGGTATTCTTCCTGCCATCTTTTCCAGAAATCTCAGACCATTTTCTGTGTGTGCTGCCATCGTGATAGCGAGCTTACCCTGACGTCTTTTCAATCGGGTGATGGAACAATTATTGGTGCTTCACCGATCAGAAAGTGTCCAGGTGTTAGGGGCTCTTTACTGTCTGTGTCATGAATTCATCATTGTTGATTGGATTCAACGGTCTCGAGTTCAGGCAAGCCTCAATTTCACAAAGTACGGTAATGGTTTCTTCGTTGTTTTCGCACCTCTGCCTTTTGACATGAGAGTGACAAAAGGACCTGCTAAGTCAACGCCACTGTGTAAAAATGGTCTTGTGGGAGTGGGAGACTCTTTCATTCTCTCGCGCGGGGCTGATACAGATGAAGTAACGGTGATGAGTTCTAATAAATAATAAATAAACAAATATTACGGGACGATCTTACACAAATCAACCTAGTCCCAAACTAAGCAAAGCTTGTAATATGGGTACTAGACGACGATAAACATACTTGTGGGTGCCTTGCATAATATCATTTTAAATGTATTTAATTAATCACTCACATGTATATACATAACACAAATACAAACACAACATAGACTTTAACACACGATACTTTGCCGTACCGTGTGACGTCACGCGCGCCGGCCGTGCTATGGATACGCGGCCGCCGAACGAGTTTCGCGTCGTTGCTATGTGCACCGCGCTGCATGCACGCGAGCCAGTCGTGATTTGACCTCCGCGCAGATACTCGCTGTTGCTTGTGAATTGTATACTTACGTGATCCTAAACTTTGTTACGGTGCTTATTTACTGTGTTCTATCGACTTTTGAATTTCTTTCTTCCTTCTGACTTTTAAATAACTTTTCCGTGTAGTGTTTGTGCAATATAAATATCAACGCTTTTGGGATTTTTATTTCTGCATACAACCAAGGACAAAGCCTAGTTAAGGTAAATAAAACAGACATTTAAGCATCTATAAGTGGTGACCCCGAGCAAGAACATTTAGCGAAATGGTTGACGGCGTGCAATTGGAACAAAAGGATCCGGAATCTGTTTCCACTGAACCGAATTTGACGTCATCCGAAATTTGTCGTGTCGGTGTTCGCATACCACCATTTTGGCCGGAGAAGCCGGCAGTTTGGTTTGCACAGATTGAAGGGCAATTTGTAATTTCACGGATCACTGATGACTCGACAAAATTTTATTATGTCATTGCGCAGTTGGAAAATCAGTTCGCAGCCGAAGTCGAGGATATTATTGTCAATCCACCTCAGACAAATAAATACCAGCTGCTAAAAACAGAGCTTATTAAACGGCTCTCAGTGTCACGACAGAACAACATCAAGCAGCTGCTGAGCCACGAAGAGATTGGGGATCGCAGACCTTCGCAGTTTCTGCGACATCTACAACATTTAGCTGGCCCAACAATACCAGAGGATTTTCTTAAAACTATGTGGATAGGACGATTGCCAATTTCTATGCAACCGATTCTCACTTCACAAGATTCGCTGCCAATTAACGCGCTTGCAGATCTGGCAGATAAAATTTACGACATGCCAATAGCACCACAAGTAGCAGCAGCACAAGCGGGAACTTCAACTGCATCCACTTCTTCAGACTCGCGTTTAGACGCTGCTCTAGAGCTCATGGCCAAGCAGATGACGGAACTTACGAAGCAGGTCTGCGCACTTTCAACTAGGGTTAATGAGAGATCCCGTTCCCGTTCTCGCGGCAGGCGTAGTCAGCGCAGCCCCAGCCGCTCATCAACTAGACGATCTTCATCAAACTACAGAAGATTTCCAATATGTTGGTACCATCACAAGTACGGAAGCCTCGCAAAACAATGCATTACACCCTGCGACTACGTATCGGGAAACGATCAGGGCAGTCGATAATGGCGACGGACGATTGCCGCATTGCAACTGGTCGCCTATTTATCACAGACCGCAGATCAAAGGCCCAATTTCTGGTAGATACCGGAAGTGATTTATGCGTTTTTCCACGATCTGCTCTTCGCGACCGCCGGACGAAAACCAGTTATCAACTGTGTGCAGCTAACGGTACAACCATAGAGACATACGGTTATATACAGTTTAACTTGGATTTCGGTTTACGCCGGGATTTTGTATGGCGATTTTTAGTTGCTGATGTTACGAAAGCGATTATAGGTGTTGATTTCCTCTCTTATTACAATTTAACTGTCGACGTCCGTCATCAAAGACTTTTAGATCAGACAACTAACGTTTCGACTGTAGCGTACATCGCTTCATCGGATATTGTAGTTTCTAGCGTTAAAATCATGACTGGCGACAGTAAATTCCATTCAATACTTTCTGAGTTTCCAGAAATAACACGGCCGTCCGGTATACCCAACAACACCATACACAAAACCGTACACCACATAAGAACAACACCCGGCCCTCCAGTTTCCTCCGCTCCTCGCAGGCTAGCCCCAGATAAACACAAAATTGCAAAAGCGGAATTTGACGCGATGCTTGCAAACGGCACAGCGCGTTTATCCCATAGCCCCTGGTCATCGCCATTACATCTGGTACCCAAAAAGGACAACGGCTGGCGTCCATGCGGCGATTATAGGCAGCTCAACGCTAGGACGATACCAGATAAGTACCCTATTAGGCACATACAAGATTTTTCCCACAGTCTTTCAGGTTGTAAAATATTTTCTACAATAGACCTTGTCAAGGCTTACAACTCCGTACCGGTCTTTGAACCGGATATTTCGAAGACGGCTATAACCACACCGTTTGGCCTCTTCGAATTTCCGTTCATGACCTTCGGGTTAAGGAACGCTGGGCAAACATTTCAGAGGTTTGTGGACGAGATGACCCGTGGGTTAGACTTTTGCTATCCTTACCTAGATGATTTTTTAATATTTTCTAAGGACGAAGAGGAGCACAAAAATCACCTGCGTCAAGTCTTTACGCGAATGCGGGATTATGGTGTACTTGTAAACACAGCCAAGTGCAACTTTGGCGCTTCAGAGGTAAAATTCCTAGGTTACCACATCTCCGAACTAGGAACTAAACCGTTGGAAGACAAAGTGCAAGCAATTAGGCAATTTCCAGTACCTCAAACCATCAAACACTTGAGAAGATTTTTAGGGATGGTTAACTTTTACCGACGATTTCTACCTAACGCCGCCCAAATTCAGGCACCTTTAAATGCTCTACTTGCTGGTTCAGTTAAAGCGTCGCACCCTGTTAGGCTTAGTGGGGACACACTGAAAGCGTTCGAAGATTGTAAAGACAGCCTTTGCAAAGCGACATTACTGTCACACCCAGATGCACAAGCTAAGCTAGGCGTAGTTACGGATGCATCAGACGTGGCGATTGGAGCCGTCTTACAACAGTTTAAAAACGGTACATGGCAACCATTAGCCTTCTTTTCGAGAAAACTATGCCCATCCCAAAAGAAATATTCTCCTTATGACCGAGAGCTTCTCGCGATTTATGAAAGCATACGGTATTTCCGACATATGTTAGAAGCAACCCATTTCACCGTCTATACTGACCATAAACCATTGTGTCATGCCTTCAGTGAACGAAAAAGCAACTGCTCACCTCGTCAGTTTAGACATTTAGACTTCATATCGCAGTTTACGACCGATATTCAGCATATCGCGGGAAAAAACAACGTGGTCGCGGACACGCTTTCTCGTATAGAAGAATTGCAAATCCCAGTAGATTTACAAATGTTAGCCGACACTCAGGAAAACGACGAAGAATTGCAATATTATCTTAATGGCAAAACTTCGCTACGCCTTAAAAAGATAAATATCCCTGGAAGTCGTATACAATTGTACTGCGACGTCAGTACACCGACTCCCAGACCATTTGTACCTTTTCCATTACGCAAGCAAGTATTTAGTAGTTTGCATTCACTTAGCCACCCTGGTGCGAACACCAGTGCTAAGCTTGTCGCGCAACGCTTCGTTTGGCCTCAAATAAGAAAAGATTGTCGAGTATGGGCTCAAGCATGTGAATCTTGCCAGCGCTCTAAGATTAACCGACATGTTTCTTCGCCCATAGGGACACTTGATTTACCCACGTCGCGTTTCAGATATGTTCATATAGATCTGATCGGGCCATTACCCCCCTCATGTGGAAACAGATATTGTCTGACAGCTATCGATCGCTTCACGCGGTGGCCTGAAGTCGTTCCTATTCCAGATATGACCGCAGAAACGGTAGCAAAAGCATTCTTATCAACCTGGGTGGCGCGCTTCGGTTGCCCTACCGACATTGTTACTGATCGTGGTAAGCAATTTGAATCAGCCATCTTTCAGTACCTTTCTAAATCAATTGGATTCAAACATAGAAAAACAACTGCTTACCATCCACAGTGCAATGGACTTATAGAAAGATTCCATCGGCAGCTAAAGGCAGCTATCATGTGCCACGCCGATAGCAGCTGGAGCGAATCATTGCCAGTCATCTTACTAGGTGTGAGAAGTGCCTTCAAAGAAGACCTTCAGTCTTCTTCGGCCGAGCTCGTATACGGCGAGCCCCTTCGGCTACCCGGCGAATTTTTCGGATATAAATCGAATCATGATACTGCTGATAGCACAGAATTTGCCGCCAGGATGAGATCTTTTGCAAATAATTTGCAGCCCATTCCAACGTCGCACCATGCCAAATCAAAACCTTTTATTTTTAAAGATTTGACAACCTGTAGCCACGTGTTTCTCCGGGAAGACGCGTTACGAGGTGCATTAAAACCTGCATACACTGGACCGCACGAGGTACTTAGCAGAGGGGATAAGATTTTTAGGTTACGTGTAAAAGGCAAAGAAGTCAACGTTTCAGTAGACCGTATTAAACCGGCCTATATATTAACAGATAAAAATTATACGTATTCTGAAAACTCAAACACTTCCATTTCCAACCAACCCCAAACAACGACGACAGTAACGCGTTCGGGTCGTCGTGTACGGTTCCCAGACTATTATCGCCCGTAGACACGGTCTCTGGAGGGGAGTGATGTGGGTGCCTTGCATAATATCATTTTAAATGTATTTAATTAATCACTCACATGTATATACATAACACAAATACAAACACAACATAGACTTTAACACACGATACTTTGCCGTACCGTGTGACGTCACGCGCGCCGGCCGTGCTATGGATACGCGGCCGCCGAACGAGTTTCGCGTCGTTGCTATGTGCACCGCGCTGCATGCACGCGAGCCAGTCGTGATTTGACCTCCGCGCAGATACTCGCTGTTGCTTGTGAATTGTATACTTACGTGATCCTAAACTTTGTTACGGTGCTTATTTACTGTGTTCTATCGACTTTTGAATTTCTTTCTTCCTTCTGACTTTTAAATAACTTTTCCGTGTAGTGTTTGTGCAATATAAATATCAACGCTTTTGGGATTTTTATTTCTGCATACAACCAAGGACAAAGCCTAGTTAAGGTAAATAAAACAGACATTTAAGCATCTATATACTTAAATAGACAAATAAAATACTTAAATACATAGAAAACATCCATGACTCAGGAACAAATATTCGCGCTCATCACACAAATAAATACCCTTACCGGGATTCGAACCTGGGACCTCTTGCTTCGTAGGCAGGGTCACTACCAACTAGGCTAAAGCGGTCGTCATATCCTAAACTTGCCCTCCTGAAATTTGAGGAAGTCTGTCCACTTAGGTCATTCCTCAAAATTATTCTTGTGAGCGTACTAGTCTTAAATCCTTATGTGACTCCGAGCCAGTTTCTGCACTACCAGAAACATGATTATAGGATCCCAGGAGTCGGTGGCTACGTTCAACTTGTTCAAGCTTTTTAAACATGCCGTTGCAGTGTCCAGCAATGATTTTAAGAATTGGGTGGCCGACTGAGTACTCAATTTCCTTGAGAATTGACAATTAAGCTTTTATTCCCATAGCAATTTGAAGAATTTCCCATGCTTGTGGTTACCATTACTTTCCAAAATTTGAACGTGTTTTAATATCGCCTCTGCCTCGCCGGATATACTGGTTTTCAAATAATGCAACTTTTGTACATTACTAAGCTATGTGTTGTAATGCAAGATGTCTGTTACCTCTTCACGCTTAAACCGCTGAACTGATTGAGATGAAATTTGGTATGGAGATAGTTTGAATCTCGGGGAAGGACATAGGATAGTTTTTATCCCGGAAATCATCCCCTGAGGAGGTGAAATTGGGGATGAAAGTTTGTATCGAGCTACGATATAAACGAGTTCCACGCGGACGGACTCGCGGGCAGAAGCTAGTAGGTCTATAAAGGCTGGCCATTGTTCATATCCACCATAAAAAAATGGGAAGATTAATACGTGGCAACTTCCCTAATCGGTTATCCGCATTACTTGTAACGGGGTTGATCTGCTGCGTGCTTCTATTTTTAGGTACAAATTTTCATAAAAAAAAATCTTCATTTATGTATGAAATATCGCGTCACAGCTCTTACTTCCCGTGGCACATCCTTCATTAACTCTTGATGTGTCCTGTTTAATGTCACCCAGTATTCTAGTATGCGATTTAACCTCACCTCAATTGAATCTCTTTAGTCGTGCATTGGGGCATTTCTTCAAATTAACTTGACTTTTTCGTAATAAACTTGCCGTATCTTCTAACACAGTCATCAATTGATCCGCCGTAGACATTTTCGTATGTGTCGTATAACAGCAAGCAAACACAATATTTTGAAGCGAGTTGTTTAAGTAATGAAATCTTAATTGCGTTAAATCGTGCACTTGAACTTCTTTTTATCGGCTTCACTAATCACCTTCTTTTGTTCTCGCGACTACACCTGGCCACCGTGCACCGGCCGCTCCTGGCTTGATGAACATTCCGGTTCGATTGGACCATATGTTGATTGCAGTAAGGTTCATAGTTGTATGAGGAATGAAAACACGTCTTGTTGGTATGATTTTTGTAATCATCATCCTCCTAGTGTAATTCCCGGTTGTGCCCCCAAAGGAGCCCGGGGTCCACTTTGACACCTAATCCCAAGATTTGGCATAGGTTTTACGAAAGCGACTACCATTTGACCTTCCAACCCAGATTTTTGTAATGCGTCTTAATAATAAATACTTATACAATAATGCTGTCAGCTTAAAGAGTTGGCGTTAACACATTTGCTCGATGCGTCTGGTCATCTGGTGCCATTTGTCATACCTATGTAGCTACATACGTAAGTGTACGTGTACGTACCTATACGTACGAGTACACACATATAATCACTTTTGTTTCCCGGAGGTACATAGGCGGAGATCAGAGATTTGTCATGTGAATAATAATAGTATCCAGTCGGAAGTAATGTCCAGTCATTTTATTGACTACTATGGAAAAAACTACTAGAAATAATTTATAAAAGCTGTTTTTTTGTGTAACGGAAAAATCATCATTTAAATAATTCTCTAGACACCAGCATCAAACCAATTATAACTTGATTAGCTACCTACTGAAAAGTCGGAAAATATATTAAGTAACGGTTTATCTTTTTTTTGGTAAATTTATATTTGCTCTTTAATACTCAGATAAATCACTCATACAGTTGACATTTTGTAATATTCATGAATAAACCATCTTAGAATAAGAATAATATTTTAAAATTAGATATCCATAAAACACGCTGTCATAAATAAATATTACCAATTCATATTTTTTCCTGGAGCTGGGACAAACCAAATGGAAGAAACTAGCATTCATATGGGTTTTACCCGATGAACAAACAGGCTGTAATCTAATTGACTAACAAAACAGCCCCCCTATTCTGTAACTTGTTTTAAGCTCTCCTCAACGCTCACCCACATATATATCTTGACACCGCGATGCGTAGTAACTAAGCGTAGGTAGAGGTCTAGCTTCGTGACGGGTGACCGGCGGCACAGTATAGAAGAATAATACAGTAGGTAATCTGAGGCCGGGGGCGTTCGTTACCTCTTTTCGCTCGATGCGCAGGGCTGTGTCAAGTTTGTGGCTGGGCATACCTATAATACTAATTTTGCTTTTAAGTATGCAAAGTATTTCTGTTACAGTTTAATAGACAATATTGTATACACAAAGTAATAAATATTATAGATAGTTGGGTATGTGTTTTTAGTTTCCCACTTCATGGAATATTTTAGTACCACTATGCTATGCCTAAAATATTTCTTAGTAAGTATAATAGTTGCTAAACTGCACTAGGTTGGTAGGTGCTTAGTTACAAGCCTATTCGGCTCTTTTTGATATCGTGGCACTGGCGGCTCGCTGTCTTCATACCTACAAGGCGGCTTCCTTTGACGTAGCGAGGGAGAACAAGCGAACACCACAACGGCGCGGCCCCGATTGAAGCATTCTCCATCATTCCCGAAGGCTATGTGTGTGTGCGTACCGAACACGCGCGCATGTGTGCAGCCGTGCGATGTACCTTTGTTCGAAGTTTATCTACTGTTCATATACTGTGCCGGCGGGGTGAACCGTATTAGCGCTTAGCGAATAACAGCCCAGAGCCAAGACATATGCCAAGAGCGAGCGTGGCGACGGTACGCGAAAACAGAAAATCGACATTACTCTTTCTAGTTTACCAGTGATAGTTACAATGCATGCATGCATGCATACATTCACACCTTTATTCCCAAAAGGGGTAGGCAGAGCAATGAAATTTATGTTCCAGCGCCACTTTTAGCATAAATGTGGGTATAAAAGATCGACAAAATGTGATATTGCAGTGATAGGTTGCTAGCCTATCGCCCACAACACACTTCAACCCTGCTCCCTTAGTCGACTTTTAATACACCCACGGGAAGAAAGGGGGTGGTGAAATTCTAACCCGACACCACACGGGCAGGGTAGTTGCGATATACTGCAGATTTTATGTGTGATGATTTATACATTTGGAAATGTATCCCTATGTCCCTATAACTTAATCAAACGATATCGGTAATCACATCGGTAAGGTAAACGGCCTACTTCTCGACGATGCACTAGTGTATGACATGAGCACTTTATGTCAACGTGAGATGGCTTAAATTCGAATGAAAAAAAAGTATTGACAGTCAATACTTAAACCAGGCTTTCCTCTTGTCGCTTCGGCTAAACTTGGCACTCGCACATCTTCTAGGTATCGATACACCCAATGGTGCCAGGAATAAAAGAGTACGTACTATGCGACGACCGCATGCGAGCGGGACAAATGTCGTTTTTGTTAGACAGACGACCACCTGCATGTAATTAAGTAAAACTCGCATTGTGGCCAGGTGAAGACGTGTAAGTTAATTGTGTATTCACCACGAGCAGTAAGAAAGAAAGCCCTCTATCGCATATTTACATCCCTCACCTGCGGCTCGGGTCACAAATACCTGCGATTTCGGTCTTTCTTTCTTTAACAGCCCTTGGTAAGTAATGTACTATTTTTTTCTATTCCATAAAGGATAAGAAAAATCGTGCGTCCATCGTCGTACGATTTCAAGGAAAACCATTTTGAAACACAAAATTGAATAAGTAAAACAGTTCAATATTTACCTTTTCATCAGTGTTTCTCAAACTGTGAGGGGGTCGCCAAGCATTTTAATGGGGGTCGCCAAGCATTTTAATGGGGGTCGCGGCGACTTTTTAAAGTTAGTGCTGTAAGTATTTTGAACAGCGTAAGATGGGGGATCGCGCCATTTTTTTTTCTGTAGTAAGGGAGTCGCGCCGTGAAAAAGATTGAAAAACACTGTCCTAGATAAACGAAAAATTTGTCCATAAAAAATCGAATGTGATATGGAATAGGGCATACACGTAGCTAAGCTAAGTCTCATTACCAAGAAAGTTATTTTTCTCCGGGTTTCCACTCGTGACACCGAACATAGCTCGATCTGCCATAGTTTTCGTTCTCAGTAATCTTCAATAAATATAATTGCTTGAATGATCAACCTAGCTTACTTGTATCACAATACATTACTACACTATTATTACACTCCTCAAAAAATAACTAATACATTAGGTAGGTATCTACATAATTTTAAAACCAGAGTTGATTTTGGTGACAGGCACAATGACTTTACTGTAAATAAAAACAGTCGAATTGAGAGTATCCTTCTTTTTAAAGTCTGTAAAAAGGCTGGCAACACATGAAAACTCTTTCATTTAAAATATTGACTTTCACAGTACAATAATGTCGAAATTGTCCCATTACGAAAACCTCTCGTTTGATCTTAATCTCAGGGTGGATCCTCATGGGCCCTGCTTTATCCCTTATCCGAGCCTTATTGTCCGATAGGGCTGTGCCAAAGGGCGTAATGGAAAAAAGTTACTTATGTGTTGATGGGTGGGGTATTTTTTTTATTATTGGTGTTGATATTATTTTGACTAGTTACTTAGCTTCTGCCCGCGATTTCGTCCGCGTGGAACTCGTTTATATATATCATAGCTCCATAAAAACTTTCGCCCCCATTTCACTTCCTTAGGGCATGATTGCGGAGATAAAATGTATTCTATATGTTAATCCAGGCTCTACACTATATGTATACAAAAATTCATCTTAATCTGTGTAGCCGTTTTTGTGTGATTGAGTAACAAATTTAAACTTTCGCATTTATAATATATATTAGTAGGATGAACAGCTTATTCGTTCATGAGTTGGAATTTCCTTAAATTATAAAGTAGTGGCTCTGTGAGCTGTAGAACTCGCGAGCCTATATAAAAAAAACGAAAAGTGATTCGACAAATTAACTATATAGTTAACTGTACAATTAACGAACCGGCTCACAAAATTTCACGTAAATCGGTTGAAAAATGCGAAGCTGAAGCATAGAACTTCGTTCGCTTCGCTCCATCGTTCGATTAAGTCATAATATGTCATGTTATTGAATGTTTTACATAATATGCAAGTATAATGTTAAATAGTCTGATGATAAGTCCTCCTTATCTTGGTATCGTTAGCGATATTAATAGCTCAGTGTCATATTTAATATTTGAACTATTAGGAGAGCTCCCGACTACCAACTTGTATTGCATCTGTGCTAGTATAATTTATTTGACTTAATGACGAAAAGTACTTAAAACCAACAATAGCATTTCATGATTTAATTGTTAACTTCAAGTAGGTTGTAAAACAATAACGCATAAACAATAGAACAAACATTAGCTTAGCTACTCCAGTATAACCAAGTGCCACGTGCCAAATTCGCTCAGTTTTATGACGTCTCTTTGTTATCGTTTCCTTTAGTATTTAACTTATTTTTTAAGTTGCCTGCATTTTCATCATCTTAAGTGAAACACACTATAGTACGATTTTCCTCAATAAGTAGGCAATGTTCAGTACCTTTACATAACGAGGTTGTTCCGCCATCCTTAGTAAAATATTATTTATTCAAAAGACCCGAAGCGAACTCAGCTTCCAATTCAGGGTATTGTTCAGCTTATTCGTGGAAAAACTGGGGATATTGGCGGATACAAGAGATTATTCATAAAATGGCTGCCATGTACTAGTATGTGGCCACGTTGTTTAAAAGTTTTTTTTTTTTCAAAAAGTTTCGAATGGTCTGGTTCGAATGGCATCGAAAAAAAACCTTATTGCCTATTGTACTTTAATTATAGTTGATACAAACATTTGTTCCTCTCTAAAACTGGTTCGAATGGCATCGAAAAAAAACCTTATTGCCTATTGTACTTTAATTATAGTTCATACAAACATTTGTTCCTCTCTAAAACTGGTTCGAATGGCATCGAAAAAAAACCTTATTGCCTATTATACTCGTGGTTGTTTCCTTGCAGTTATTTGATCCACTCTAAAAAATGTTTCAAATGGCATCCAGAAAAAGTAGGACACAATCGTTTTATTCTAATAGAGTTAAATGATCGACCATAAACAGTACGAATAACAATGATTCTTACATCAATACCTACTTACCAAGTGTATCATTCATAGCGGCATAAGAATAGAATCATTATGCGTATGTAGTCTTGGCGTCGCCTGATGACATCATAAGCAACTGGAATAACACAGAAACTAACTTTTAATTACCTCTGAGGTCTGTTTTTTTTTATTACGTCTGAGGAATATCTACATTAATTATTTTTCTCCAATATGCTCGGAAATATTCGCCTTACTGTAGCAAAAATAGTACGCCAAGTTCCTCGTTACTGTAGAATGCAAAACTAAAAAGTTAAAAGTCATTACTGTACAGTTTTAGCGGCCAGCACGGCTAGCACGCGACGGCACGCGAGCTCTCTCGATTTTTCTCGCACTATCCGTCTCTCTCTTATTAGAACAGTTAGAAGAAGAGGTATAGATAAAAATCGAGAGTATGTCGCAGCCGTCGTATGCTAGACGTGCAGGAAAGCTTATGAAATTCCTTTACTGTATACTTTTTTACCTTTTAACTATATGCTTTGACTAAGACAAATCACTACAAACAGCCAAGTGCTCGTACGTTTGAAGACCTTGCAATTTGTCACAACAGATTGCTATAGTTAGACTGGTTAGTAGTATATGGCTGTCTCTTTCCAACTATTGCAAGTTGCTTAAAAATTACGCCCGTTTGTGGCTACAAAGCTTGCTTAACTTTTTAGCCTGCATCACACTGGCGCGGCCTGGCCGCGGCGGACAATAGTAAACTTGTCAATAGCTGTCAAATTTACTATTGACCGCCACCGCAGGCCGCGCCAGTGTGTTGCAGGCCTTTCTCGAGTTTTCTTAGTGAATGGTCATAGACAAAACGTTTACTTTTGAAAATGATCTATTTGACGTTCTTAAAAATGTCTCAAATAGTTTTAAATGAAAAAAAAAATAGGTATTGGGTGGGAACTTGATAGGTGATTGACATACTTACTCGCTATTTTAAGATTATTGAAAATCTTATTTTTATTTCTCACATTTTTGGAGAAAAGCGCTATAGGTATCTTCGCTTCATCCGACAAAATCAACTCATTCACGAATTGCTACTTCCCGGCCGCTGCAATAATGTACTAATAAATAAGAAAGTACAGCCTTTTCCTCTTTATAAACTGACCGCTAAACTCCGGAACTACTGATCTGATTACAAAAAACACCAGTAATATAATGGACCTAGATCAATAGGCACAAGCTATATTTTATACCGCGGCTGCGCCTGTGCGGTTCTCTGAAGAACGCGGGCAGAGCCACGCGAGTAGCTCTCTCTCTCTTATGTTTTGTATTTTGGTAAAATAATACACATTTTTCTCGATTTGTTTGTATTGCTTCCAACGCTTAAATGCAGAATTAATCACAGCCTTTACAGTCTAGTTCACTTTGGTACGTAGCTGATAACATTTTATATCGATAGTATGAAGTAAATTAATATTCGGTGTACTTAAATCATACAAATTAAAGGATCAAAAACTATACTTATATCGTAAAATAAAAACACATAAATTATTAGTTACCTGATACGTTTACCTATATTATGTAAAAATGTGTAGTTTAAGTAAGCTAAAAAAATAAATAAATAAATAAATACATATTCTCACTTTGTTTTCTTTAAGATAGAGACATCAAAATGGGAATATACATATTATTCCCTTCTGTAAAATATCACGGATTTAGTCCCGGTCCAGCAGGGCAATTGCGTAATTTCTCGAGTGATTACAATTGATGTGTCCGAACGTACGATTTTCATCGGGCCGGGCCGGAGCGCTCCGAGGGAATTAAAAGCTTTTATACAGACGTTACATTTCATATTTGAATGGACTTGTGCCCCGATCGGCTCCTCGCGGACGTAGACGGCTGTGCTCGGCTGCCGTCGCATCTGACCGGCTCCGTTCGACTATTACCTACTGCACTCTTATAAGACACGGTCGGCTACCGCCAGATTCTCGTGCATCCGTTGCGATGCGGCACCAGAGGGGTAATCGCGTAAGTCATTTTCCCAATATAAAAATTGACATTTAGATCTACCTAACGTACGTACAATTCAGGTTGCCTCGGCCCGGCCCGTTCGGTGGGAATCGCACATACCTAACGCGTGTTCGAAATATTACGCAATTTCTCAGCTTGCCATTTTATCTTTAACATCGGTTCTTATCATTCCACCATTCTCTAAAGTTCTTGTAAACGGACGTCTTTTTCACCATCTCCTCATTATTAAGGAGTGTGCAGAAACCACAATAGTCATCAGTCATTGCGTTATCGTTTCTTCTGTGGTATGAATAATGGTTTTTCCATCGGAAATACTCTTTGTACTGGTCTGGATTGTCTATCAACAATTTAATTTTCTTCGCTAATTTTGCGGCTCCTAGTTCTCTTCCATTCAGATAAATTCCGTCTGGCATGAATCTGCAAAAAACAAGTTATGTTCACTGAAGATCGTATTGGAGGTTCACACACAAATATGGCGCTAATATGAGACACATTAAAGGATGAATCACAGTATAGCCGGAACATTATAACCCGACTCACTAAAGTGTTTGTCACATATTCCGCCGCTTAATTGTCATTCTGATTCGTAAGCAAATCGAATGGATGTTAGCCGACCGGCGCAGTGGCTAAATGTATCGGGAACTCGGTGACTGAATGCCGGCCGGCACCGGACCATACTTGGCAGGTTATTACGTGAGACATCTTTTATGTTCCTATTCCCTAAAGTAAAGAGCACATTGCTCGTAGAAAGAACGATTGATGGGATCATGACATTTTAGAATGGCGACCACGCGCTGGAAAACGCAGTGTTTGGGCAAGATGTACCACAATCTGGTGAAGCTGTCGCTGGATGTCGACGGAAAAGGACAGAATATTGTGTCGATCATTGGGGGAAGCCTATGTCCAGCAGTAGATGGCGTCCGGCTCATGTGATGACTATGATACTTTAATAAAATCATGGGAACATTATATGCTTACGTGATACCTACAATTTTGATAGTGGTCAAACTGTTTATGGAGTGGTTTATGCAGGGCATACTCATTATACCAGAATTTTAACTCCTATATGGCCTTAAATTTCAGAAACGCTGAACTTGCCTAGTTTTGTTTTAAGTGCCTTGAGTACCTATGCCCAGCATAGTGACAATATTATTCAGTCACAAAATGTATAGTAACCATATTATAGAATTATAATGATTATATTTAAGATTCTCAACGGCTAGCCAAAAATTGCTCCGAACCATTCTCCATCATAATGAAAGAGAATAAAAAACATTGTATATTTCATAATTAACTCAACTTATTATATTATAAACTAACGTAGGTATGACTTTAATATAATTGTATAGGGACTTCAATGCGCGTAGTTTCAATGAAATATATTAAACTGAAGTCAAAAATATCCACTTTATTACCAACAAATGTTCAAAATAAAAAATATTTACTATACTTAATCCAAATGAGCAACAAGTGTCCCTTCAATCGAAGCATTAACCGACTTTATTTAAACTTATTTATGCCCTACTACTTATGCAATTGCTATAGTTAGATAAGAAAAAGTCGCAAGCATTAAGTACCTAGTCCCAGTAGATAAAGCTACGTATCGTTAATGTATTATAATTTTAATGTACAGTAAAATACACGGACAGTATCTATAGGTCGGTATGTTGCATAAACATAAATAACTTACCTAGTATAATTGGCACCTCCATAAACAATAGGTATCGCATTGTACTTCAATGCGGACAGCAGTTTTTCAGTCACGTAGTCTTCACTGAATGAATTCTCAAGCGATAGATAAAAATGATAGTCTCTCTTTATAATTTGAAAACACGCTTCTTCGTCATCACGGCCACATTTATGCTTCCCACATTGACCGTAAATATCAATTTCCAAGTTGTAAGGCTGCAGTTCTTTTTCTAAATCCCTAACAAATTGTTCTCGATGACTTCTAGTCCAGCAGTTAGACACAAACCACGCGACTGCTTTGGTTTTATTCTTCAACTGCGCACTTAACTCTGCACTGACTGGGTCCATATCTTCCACTTTCATCCAATGCATAACTTTATTTGGACCAATCACATTATTATTAGCATCTCTGACTATTATGTAGCCCCATCTAGTTTCGGAATCTAATCTGAATGTCCACGTCCAATTGAAAAAGTTGTCCAACTTGTTGGAGCAGAGTGGGTAATTGTCAGCTGATTCAATATTTGTAAAAGCATACTTCTGGTGCGGCGATCGTTTGTTCGGAGTCAACTGTTCGGTCGGCCAGTAAACGACTTCGGTCCCCGAAAACGCAATGACGTCGAACTTACGGACATCTCCGAGCAAATCCCGATCATGAGTAACATAACAATTAGTGTATTGACACTTTCGTTCTTTGAATACTTGATCACCCTCAAGCATATACACAAATGGCACATTTTTTGAACTAGTCCACTGTAAAATATATTTGATTTTCTTACTATGCACTTCATTTTGATCTACCACCGTAACGTCTTTTTTGAGTCTTTCGACAAATTTCGTCAAGTTCTTTTCTATTTCGAATATTTTTTCTGACTGAAACAGTTGTTGCGTGTTTTTCATTTCTCTTAATGATAGGTACAGGAACATTGATACAAAAAGGAATGCCGCTACAAAGAATAATTTGGCTAGGCGTCTCATGGTGGCAGGGATCGATTGCGCGCATGCGGATTGTTTTCAGGTGACGAATGATAAACGCGTGCGCCGCCGCGCTGCGCTAGCACTGACTGAACTTGCGACCGATACCTTATCACTGACAGATTACGAGTAACGTAAGTTAAACTGTCCGAATACGTAGATCGACGAGACCTTGAGTTAGGAGCATATTTAAAAGCTGTGATAGAAACTAGTAACTGTTTTTATGAATGGTCCGATCCTTGTATATAAATAAAAAAAATTAAATATTAAGGGACAATCTTACACAAATCGACCTAGTCCCAAAATAAGTATAGCTTGTAGTATGGGGACTAGACGACGAGAAACATACTTATATAGGTAAATAAATACTTAAATACATAGAAAACAACTATGACTCAGTAACAAATATTCGTGCTTATCACACAAATAAATGCCCTTACCGGGATTCGAACCCAGTACCTCTTGCTTCGTAGGCAGGGTCACCAACTAGGCTAAAGCGGTCGTCTTTGTATATACCTATAAACAAATAACAGGTATTTAACAGCTTTGGTTTTCCTCGCACGTATAAGTGTAACATTGACATGGTTTCACGCTTTAGATTTATTTATTTAAAAAATACCCCTCAGTGGGAAATCAACAATATTTTTTCTGTGCTGTGATGTGAAAGGGTTGTGCCAATAACATGTCAACAAGGACCAATACAATATACAGAAAAGCACTCTGATGTGACGCTAAGAGTTGTTGTTCGGCAAAGGCGCACGCGACGCATGGTCAGCCCGAGAACGCGCTCTGTGACGCCGACGGCCATCTGCTCGCCTCTACCACAGTCAGCGGTGTTTACACCAGCACCATATAACGTTTTAATTTTTGTTTCCGTATTTATAATATCAGTGTTTCTGTTTATAATATTCTTAAGTCTGAATATGAATCATGGTTTGACACTTCCAGGAGGTAATGCCCCATCGACCTCCGTCAACGACGCATCAACATGTGCCTACTGCAATGCTCTCTGTGCTCCCAAACCTGGTACTTTAAAACCCATCACGGGCATAAAGCAAACTTGGCCAAAAACGCCAGACACAACGTCAACGCTGACACTCCAGTTCCAATTCCCACAACAGATAGGGCTAGTAATATTTCAGAAACCGTAAGTCGTTATAAGAATAGTGCCCTTATGAGCATGGGTTTCGAGAGGCGCAATATCGGTATCACAGAAACTTGCTCCCAAACTCCCGATATACAAACTGTTTTGACTAAAAATACTTACCAGGCTTGGAGGAAGACCTGATGTTCCCCTTCCAAATTGTACACATTGCCAACCAAATCAAAACTACATCTCTTACATCCGAAATAAAACATAACTGTCAACACTCACATTCTCTTAAAGATCTCCACAGAATAACCCATAAACAAAACTTCTATATAAAAATATTGAAAGCAAAGTGGGAGAGGATGATATCGCAGGAGCTGCCCGTCTACGTTTTTCGACTGATTGTATAGGTCCAAATAACCAGGAACTCTCTTAACTTTACCCACCCACTGCCATCCACAAACCAAAATCTCGCTGACCGGAGGGTCTGAGATGTTGATGCATCTAGAGAGATGCATCAACATCTCCGCTCACTATCTCTACCGATTCCTCAGAATTTTATCAGCCCTGAGGCTCAGCGAGACTTGCAAACTCCCTTAAAGTCTCCAGTCACGCTTGGAGGTAAAATATATCCCAAAATTACCAACCAGCACACTACAACGGGGCCCACCTCTATACACTGATAAATTAAAATAGTGACGTCACACCCACCGAAGTAAAACTTGCTATTCACTTATCCAAGGACAACGGCGGACGCGGTTTCAATAGGTCTACACAGGACATATAATATATAAGGTTCAAAATCGCCTAAAAAGTTCGCTACGCACGCAATCCCGGCGATTTTGGATGCGTCATAATAAAGGGCGTTCTACGCGGCTGGCCAGACATTCCTGTGGAGGGCAAATGTCTGGGCAGCCATTCGCATTAAGTACATGTGTTTACACGGGGACCCTTCATTTACCGACAAACGTTTCACCGAAAGCTTTGTTTCATCGAATTTATTTTTCTCAGAAACCGTTAACTTTTTAGATAAAGCTAAAGGGTACCTAATTGTGTAAAACCCATTAGGTTAGGTTAGTTTTCTTTTATAAAAATCCTAAAAAGTTTACTTTTTCAGAAAAAAAATTTCTCTTTGAATTGAAATTTCGGCGTAACATTCATTCGATGAAACGTTTGTCGGTAAAAGTAAGGTAAACCGTTTACATGGCGTGTTATGTTCTCTCGTTCTAAATAATGGTCCAGTAACTATATACCTACATCCAGAGCTTGCGTCAAATCCGGTCAGTTCTGATTATTTGCAGACTTGTTTATGATGTTGGCCCAATGAATAATTCAAGTTTGTGACCTCGAGCGCCGAACGCAACTTTGTCAAGAATCGAAAATACAGGAAAAAAACTGTATTATCTAGTTTAAAGGACTACTTTTTATAATAGGTACCTTCTTGGGACGTTGTAATTTGCTACAATATGAGACTAGGAATGTCTCTATATACGCAATAGTTTACGAGATAAATCTTTTCTAGTCTCATATTACTAATATTTAATATTATTACTATTATTCTTTATTATTTTATTACTATTTAATATTATAAAAAAACCGTTCATTGCTTTTTTGTGTATTTTTTATGTTTGTATTTTAGTTAAGTACTTAGGTATTTCCTTTTAATTTTTTGTTTGTTACTCTCCGTACTCTCACCGAATGGACCCTGCGGAAGACCAGTGCTGGCTGCAAAGCTAGTAACATGCTGAGCTGGGTCCATTTCATGACAAAAAAGAAATGTGCTTTTTTTATTATTATCTGTGTTGTGTTTGTCACGAATAAATGTTTTGATTTGATTTGATATGATATTGTAGCATATTGCTGCGTTCCGTAGGAGAACACAGCGGCGCTACCACGAACTACGAAAGTCGAAGTTCGTAATACAATGCATCCCTGTCACTCGAGTAAGGGAGTGCGATAGAGATGGAAATACCCGAACTTCGACTTCGGAGTTCGTGGTAGCGCCGCAGAGCCTTCCGAAATGCGTCGATAAGGACCATCGAGGGACCGCGCTGGCCTCGTGGCGTGGAGTTTTTCCTTTAAATTTTTTGTTTGTTGCTCTCCGTACTCTCACCGAATGGACCCTGCGGAAGACCAGCGCTGGCTGCAAAGCTAGCAACGTGCTGAGCTGGGTCCATTTCATGACAAAAAAGAAATGTGCTTTTTTTATTATTATCTGTGTTGTGTTTGTCACGAATAAATGTTTTGATTTGATTTGATTTGATATTGTAGCATATTGCTGCGTTCCGTAGGAGAACACAGCGGCGCTACCACGAACTACGGAAGTCGAAGTTCGTAATACAATGCATCCCTGTCACTCGAGTAAGGGAGTGCGATAGAGATGGAAATACCCGAACTTCGACTTCGGAATTCGTGGTAGCGCCGCAGAGCCGTCCGAAATGCGTCGATAAGGACCATCGAGGGACCGCGCTGGCCTCGTGGCGTGGAGTTTTTCCTTTTAATTTTTTGTTTGTTGCTCTCCGTACTCTCACCGAATGGACCCTGCGGAAGACCAGCGCTGGCTGCAAAGCTAGCAACGTGCTGAGCTGGGTCCATTTCATGACAAAAAAGAAATGTGCTTTTTTATTATTATCTGTGTTGTGTTTGTCACGAATAAATGTTTTGATTTGATTTGATTTGATATTGTAGCATATTGCTGCGTTCCGTAGGAGAACACAGCGGCGCTACCACGAACTACGAAAGTCGAAGTTCGTAATACAATGCATCCCTGTCACTCGAGTAAGGGAGTGCGATAGAGATGGAAATACCCGAACTTCGACTTCGGAGTTCGTGGTAGCGCCGCAGAGCCATCCGAAATGCGTCGATAAGGACCATCGAGGGACCGCGCTGGCCTCGTGGCGTGGAGTTTTTCTTCCACTTAAAAAATAACAGATCAATGAATTACATTGGATGTTACTGAGGTCACGTATAGCTTTCTATGTCTGAGTCTCTCATAGATGGAATAGGTGTTTTAGATCAGACGGCTCATAAAATATTAGTATATAAGGGTAATTAATTACTTCGCAGCAGTTGGATATCTGCCAATCCGTTAATGCTGATATCTGCAGCAGTTTGCTTGACAATCGTCCATTTTAATGACCCATAAAATTCAGTTTATTATTGTTATATTTCTGGGGCACCTTCAATTCGTTTCACAAACCTGAAACGATTAAGAAATAATGTTTAAGTCGACCTAAAAATTATCAGTTATTTCAACAGTAAGTTATGACCTTTCTCGTTTCCCACTCGCACCCGTGGCCCGGTTCATCAAGCTACTTGTTAAAACTGTACAATTCTAAACTGAACGGTTAGCACAAGACCGCGCGAGCTTTGTCGCGGCGAGATAGAATATCCGTCTCCTTCTGATTAGAACGCTTCCAAAGAGACGGGAAGTCTATCTTGCCGCGACAAAGCTCGCGCGCGGGCTTGTGCTAACCGTGCTGCGTGTGGCAACATGGGTAGATAAAAGTCAGTCGTTACTGGTCGATAGCCTCAATGTTTCCAGTGTAGACCACTAGAATCATTCTTCAAGAATGAGTACAGATTCTGTATTAATTTCATCTCTTTCACACTGCGCTACCGCAACCACAAGCGAAGCGCCACCTGCGGCACAACCACTAAATTAGAATATCGAAGTTATTATATACCTATCTCTGTCGGGCGGGTTTAATATTTAAGTGCAATAGAGACAGAGATTTCCGAATTTCATGGTTATATTATAGCTGTCTATTTACACACGGCAGTACCCTTACACGCCTTTAACAATAAAGTTGTGTTCCCATCTTTTGGTCACTTTATCTGTGCACATATTTTCGAACTCAACTGACATAAAATTGGCACACATTGAAGCGCGCATGCGAAACATTTTTAAAATATAATTTATGTGAAAGATAAGGACCATCTAGTCTTGAGGGCCAGCATACTACATCTATCATCCGCCTGCCTGGTCCGATCCTGGATCTAGTATCTTTTGATTGCTAGAGTTCAAAGTACTACTACTTAGTACAGTAGCGTAGTATACTAATGCTGTATCACTGTGGATAACTGTGTCATAGCCAATCTTACAACAACAGTGTAGTATAAAAAATTTCCTCAGCACGGTTGCATAACATGTATTTCAATATAATTCAGGAACAATACAGTATTTTCATATAAATCAAGCATTTTATGACCCTGTATCATAAAGAACAGTTAGATAAGCGCAACGCAATAACGAGACAATATAATAAAATAAACAGTTTTTTTATTCCGTTTAGTTTTTTTTTTTTTTTTATATCTACGATCCCAATATGTTAAACAAAATATTTTGAATAAAAATAATATTAATTTATAGACAATAACAACAATTTTGACAACCTTAACTAAAATTAACTACTTAAAATGTGCTGCTCACACCTCACACCTCTTCCATCTAATTTATTTAGTTCACAATATTCACAATACTCCCTTTGATTCTTCCTGTATCAATAGAAAAGTATACATATCTTGAGTTATATGTACCTACCCACGGTATTAAAAACACAAATAATGACTACAAAGAGCAAAACATCCCATGTTTAAATTTGCCGTGGGACATCCCTCTATGGGAACAAATTTATAAATAAATTGAGCCTCATTTTAAGCTACGCTTAATATGGTAAAGGCACTAAGCATCTTCCACATATATAATATAATCTCAAGCACTTTCTTCGTTTATCAACACATACCCTTAACAAGTCATGAGCACTACTTCGGCACCTAATCCCAAGAATTGGCGTAGGGTAGTTATACGAAAGCGACTGCCATCTGACCTTCCAAACCAGACGGAAAACTAGACCTTCTTGAACGTTTAGACCAGTTAGACCGCTTTATCATGATGTCTCCCGGTGACGGAAAGCTACTGTTAAATTTCTATCACATGATATTTTGTAAGTACCTAAATGATATAAGCAGGGCCCGTAATTTTCATGACGATGACATCAATTTGACGTCACGCTCCATATAAGGTGATCCCAAATAGTTTTATTGTAAAATATTAATCATTAGTCGTCAATCATTTTAATCATGTACAAATAAATGACTTAGAAAAGTAGTCTATTTACACATGGAATAAATAATACTTACTTACGTAAAGATGACTTAGATTTTCTTTGCATGGGAATTAATGCAAGAAGGATGGCGTGCTTTACGTTAGAGAGGAATTCTGTTTTCTACGTAATTATGGAAATGTGTTAACAATATGTTTCATAAAATGTATGTATAAAAACAAATCAAATAGTTTTATTTACGTTTCACGTATCAAGTAAGTATTATTTATTCCACGTGTAAATAGACCACTTTTCTAAGTCATTTGTACATTATTAAAATGATTGACGACTAATGATTAATAATTTACAATAAAACTATTTGGGATCAACCTATATGGAGCGAGAAAAGCTGGCCTACAAATGAACATAGCAAAATCAAAAATAATGACAAACGGAGAAAAAAAGGACATAAAAACACACAATGGAGAAATCGCGTATGTAGAAGAATATATTTACCTAGGCCGTCTAATAACTTTCACAAAACCAATAGAGAACGAAGTCGACAGAAGGATCGCCATGGGATGGAAAAGATATTGGGCGCAAAAGGAAGTGTTCAAAAGCAATCTCCCGGTGCATCTAAAAAAGAAGCTGATGGATAATACGATTCTACCAACAGTAACATACGGGTGCCAATGCTGGCCTCTCACTAAGACTATTACCCAAAAACTTAGAACATTTCAAAGAACAGCCGAACGGTCTATGCTGGGCATAAAACTAATGGATCATGTGAGAAGTACAGAAATACGAAGCAAAACAAAAATAGCAGATATCATTGACAGTATTTGTAAATTAAAATGGAGATGAGCTGAGCACATCGCAAGGGCAAATGATGGACGCTGGAGTGAGCGAATAATGCCTTGGTACCCAAGAAACGGAACCAGGACAAGAGGGAGACAGAGGCGCCGCTGGAGCGACGACATAGTGCAAATTGCAGGCAAAAACTGGCAAAGAAATGCTACCGATCGCCAAGGATGGCATAATATGGAGGAGGCTTACGTCCAGAAATGGGCATCCAAGCAAAACTAAATATTTATTTTATTTTATTTGATTTGCATGAAACAATTCAACTTAATGCATGCTCAATGAAGATGCAATTAAATAGTGTAATTAAATAATATAATTAGTTAAGTGAATTGTAACAATGTACGCAAACAGTTTAATAACATAAAGCACATAAAAGCATCACACACATATGGAAATGTTACAAAGTTTGGAATAAAGAGGCTTTATTATTATTTTATATGGAGCGTGACGTCAAATTGATGGCCCTGGATATAAGTATTGTTAGAAAAACCCATTAGTTAGAGCTGGGGTTGGAACACACGTCCTCCAGGTTGAAAGTTGCGTGCTTTACCGCTCGGTTTCAGTGGTTATATTGTTTTTTAAGCCAGATACAACGTAGTGAAACATCATAAGCTAAAGTTTGCAAAGTCCAAAGAAGAAAATAGGTAGATAATGTTATAAAAAAATTTGATATACCATTCGTTCGATAATCACGTCTCACCCTGTATAGGGTAATTGCGCTAGTTAGCAACCACCTAATTTAGTGTGCCGGTTTTCGACCATTTACAGAATTTTATAAACTGAAAGGACTCGTCTATTTAGAACATTCTTATTATGTTATATAGCTAATAAAAACGGGATTGAAGCGCTCCGAAATTTTCCAGAGGCAGATTCGACCGCCTCCTGACCCCGTATCATGGTCGGCCTTATCACGCAATTAATGACAAGATAAGAGCCTTGTCTCGTTCTATCGAAGGGTGTCAGCCAGTAACGGACGCCCTATCCTGTCACTTATCGTGTGATTAGGCTGACCATGATACGGGGTCTGGTCGTGTTCATACAAAACGGGTCATTCGTTAGGGCCAAAGTACAATGCTTCTAGCGAACCTTTGGCCCTCCCTGTAAGTGACAAGGTGGAACGACCGTTGGGGGTTTAGTGGGAAGCCTTGGGCCTTCTGTCCGGCAGCCCTACACACCCGTCCAATCCCCAATTTCGAACGGGCGCACGGTGCGTAAAAGCATTCCTACAATAAAACGGAAAAAGAAGTGTCTGCAGAATTGTAATTATCTTTCATTGAAGAAACTTTGTCATTTCGCGTGGTAGTCGCTAACTGAAGCTGGTCGTATAACCGGCATAATTACCCTATGCCTCGGCTGAAATTCGAACCGGCAACGCTATCACCTTTGTAAGCCTGGGCACTATCACCACTACCAATCTAAGCTAAATTTATCAATACGCCACCAATACTTAATTCAATACATGCTCTCAAAAAATAGCTTAAAACTAATCACAGCTTATTTAATCATCTTTGACTAAATGGCTTTAAGTTTAAGTACTTATATAAGTAATTAAAAATGTATGACATTAACGTGTACAAAATGTGTCACAGAACATATTAAAAGTATTACAATCATACACGCGTGTAGCGTAAAAAATTACATATAAACACCAAAATACACATACGATACATCACGCACAATATTTGCTCTTTGGTTTTCATGTTTATGACTACAATAAAATGTTTTAAGGATTATATCGTAATAATCATATGTCGAATTTTCTCGAGAAGATTTTTGCGTTACTCGAAAAATTCCTGTTAGAGCCGTGTATAATCCATGTATAATCACATTTAGTAAATAGTAGTCGTGGCCGAGTCTATACGGTTTTGTCCATTGGATTTGTTATGTCAAATGTATGATTTTTATGGTTCCTTAGTCAACTCGGAACCTTTATAGTTTCGCCATGTCCATCTTAACTATTAACTACGTATAGTAACCCTTATATACTAGGTACTAGAAAGCTGTAATTCGGCATGGGTATATAAATCAATCACGCCTACAAAACAAGAGAATAATATCTTAACAAATTTGTTTATGGGTACTTCTCCCACTCTGAGGTATTTTTTTCTCTTTAAACGTGGGGTATCGTTTTTTAAAACTATTTTTCAACTCAGTTTTCAAATATGCCTAATATTGGGCTTTAAAACCCTAATTTTTGAACGAGTCTGCCGGCGAAATGGCTACTACGTTCTTTATGCTTGTAGGCTCTTTCATCTACCTATATAGTTTTTCTATGAGCGCTACGAAACCGATTGCAGTGAATGTAACAGAGATTCTTAGAAAAAATACTATATATTTGACTCCTATCATGCTCAGGACTTGCATGGAATGAGTTAGAAATATAACAAACCCCATAAAACTATAGTTTTAAAGGGTGACCCAGAATACGTAACCATGGCATCGAGCAACAAAAAATGTTGATCGGCCCAATTAACAGACAAGGATTAAAAGTGTTGCCAGCACTGGAATTCGATTCGATGCGATCTAAACCTTGAAAAGATCCGAAAATAGGCGCGAGGATCCGCAAAGTACATTTTCATAAGTTCTCGATATATTAGTGTTGAAAAGATATTAAGTTTGTAAGTCCTTACTAGCTTAACTCTGCCATGAAAAGACGTTTTAAAAGATAAACAATTTAGCACTTTATTCACTTACCCAGCACGTCTATCATGAGACGGCCGCGACATACTCTCGATTTTTCTCGCACTATACCTCTCTTTCTAAGTGTTGTAATAAGATAGAAATGGATAGTGCGAGAAAAATCGAGAGAGCTCGCGCGCCGTCGCGTGATAGCCGTGCTGGGCTGTTATTCGCTAAGCATTAATGCGGCTCACCCCGCCGTTCACCCGTCACGAAACTAGAGCTCTACCTACGCTTGGTTACTACGCATCGCGGTGTCAAGATATATTTGTGGGTGAGCGTTGAGGTGAGCTTAAAACAAGTTAGAGAATAGGGGGGCTGGATTGCACGTATAGAATTGATGTATTCGGATTTAATAAAATTTCAAAATATACAAAATAACAGTCCCGGAGGAGAGGATCCGGAATCGTCCGATTTCAGTCAGGATCCGTACAAGATCCGTCAGAGGTCTGAATTATCCGAAATCGGACCAAAAACCGCACCGGCAACACTTTAAATTATTAATTAAAACTAAATCGTCACGGACACCGATGCGGGTCGTTCCACCACTGCTTAAAGTTCTTGTAAACGGACGTCTTTTTCACCATCTCCTCATTATTAAGAAGAGTACAGAAACCACAATAGTCATCAGTCATTGCGTTTTCGTTTCTCCTGAAGTAAGAATAATGGTTCTTCCATCGGAAATACTCTTTGTACTCGTCTGGATTGTCTATGAGGTGTTTCATTTGCTTTGCCAATTCTGTCGCTCCTAGTTCTCTCGCATTTAGATATATTCCTTCCGGCATGAACCTGGAAAAGATAAGATAATCATATTAGAAGATTATGCCTACAGTTTTGAATAACGAATGTCCGAAGATACGGTGTAGGTATGTCTTAGATATGTTTACACATTTGCACCTTAGTCCTTGGTAATAAGATGTAAAAGCATATACATTTTTCATGTATACATATATACTTGAGATGATTTGAGTTGGCCGAATAGCATCAAAAAAGTCCATTCAAAAAGAAACTTCCGTTCTAGGTAGAAGATTCTAATTCATAAACAGTAGGTCACACATAAAATAATTTCAACCATATATTTAGATTGCAGATTAAAAAGTAGGAGTATATTCTTAGGGTGGGTTGCACCAAACCGTCTGTAATCGTAACCGGTGTTCGTTAAAATCTCAAAGTATGAAAAGTTTGACATGTCTCTAATATGGAATGACAGCTGCCGGCGTCATATTAAACGTTGATCGGTCTGTAATCGTAAGTTGGTGCAACCCGCCCTTATAGTCGTGTATATTTACACGCAGAGCGATCAGCGCGCGTCGTAACTCTAGCAAACACAAATATATTTATGGCATTGCCTGGGAGCGTTTACGTTGACCCGAACGTTTCTAAAGTCACCTGCCCCGCTATTCTGTAAATGGTTATGCACACCTCAACGTACATCCACAAATATATCTTGACGCCTTGATGCCTATCTTGATTCGTAGTCACTATAAGCGTAATCAGAGGACTAAGTATCGCAAGGCGTGACGCGTGAGATACACCAATACTTAATTACATTAACGCAGGGGTGTATTTACTCTAGGGCCATCCAGGCCAAGGCCGGGGCCGCCAATCCGCCAGGGACGGCGTAGCCCCCGCTGGTCGATTGCATTTTCTTTGGTTTTGGCACTATTTATTAACTTTTGGGGCGGTGAAACCTATTGGCCCGGGGCGCCAAAGGGCATGGCAGGGCAACCTAAGAAAAATTGCCCCCAGCGTTTTTGGGTCGAAACTATAATCAAACGATGCTTTTTGAGGAGGTAATACCCTGCACAAAGTTTCATCCCTCTGTTATCCCCTGGGGGTGAAAAAAACTCGATTAACCCCAAGAGTGTTTTATTTATTTTTTCCTAAACTATGAAAGTTACGAATTTTAAATTTTGTACAAACATTAATGAGACTAAAGGCTATATGTTAAAAAAATATAACCCTTCTAACCATTTAAATTCTTGTAAAAAAATATTTAAAAAAATGTAATCAGCCTGTATAACAAGTTTGGCTCTTAGTACACACACCATTATTTTTTCAAATATGAACCAATTTGTATTCTACATCATACAAAAGTTTCATAGACCTAGTCCTGAAGGAACATTGCGAAATTAAAAAGAATTGGCTCCTTGGTGCCCACTATTAACTCAGGCTAAGCCTTGCATTATTAACGCATTATGACCGGAATTAATTTAGGGTCTTGGAAATTGGTCATTTTTTTGATATATTGTTTATAAAGGTCTCCTTAGTCATTTTTAGTTATTTAAAGTTAAATTAATTGATTACTTTTGGAAAAAACAATGGGTGCTGTATGGCACCGTTAGGCTAATACGTACCTAGTCTTTAAATCTCTCTTTTCATTTATTTACCGTTTGCTAGCAATTTTTACCGTTTATTTATGATACAATTTTAGTTTTAATTAAATGGAAGGCATGCATGAATATAAAAGAGCTTTTTTATACATTTATATAATAGTAATAGTGTTACATTACACCATTTTTATTTATACACGAACTCGAAACTGGTAATTGCAGGATGCACAGAGCCCTACGTTGCATATGTTGCATTGCAGGCTTGTCTGACTCTTGCATACCTCCAAGGCACATTTGCGACGCGATTCGCTAGGTACTAACAAGTGATTCCAGCCATCGTAGCGTATGTCATCCATCAGTGACCCTTTTGCCTGTTTTAGACGTCTTGGAAGCTGATAGACGGCCGCCGCCTCGCGGTATATTTTTGAATTGCGTAAGGTATGTCTGTACGATTTCTCTTCGGAAAGCTAACTGAGTGAGGGTGCTGCCTGCTCGTCTTGATAATACCCAGGCATTACATACAGCGGCATCGATAACATATGTAAAGATCGGCCACCACCATTTTTCCGAAGAGAAATAGAATGAAGATAGAATAGAGAATAGATGTAGAATATAAATTAGTTCATATTTGAAAAAAAAATGGTGAGTGTACCAAGAGCCAAACTTGTTATACAGGATGATTGCATTTTTTATTTTTTTTTCATGAATTTAAATGGTTAGGAGGGTCATATTTTTTTAACATATAGCCTTTAGTCTCATTTATATTTGTACAAAATTTGAAATTCGTAACTTTCATAGTTTAGGAAAAATACATAAAACAGTTTTGGGGTTAATCGAGATTTTTTCTGCCCCAGGGGGTAACAGAGGGATGAAACTTTGTGCAGGGTATTACCTCCTCAAAAGCTATCGTTTGATTATAGTTTCGACCCAAAAACGCTGGGGGCAATTTTGCTTAGGTTATCCTGCCATACGCCCCTGCATGAACGCGTTCCGAATAACATCCCAGCCCTTATTATGTATTAGGTAAGTCGATTCAACCTCATCTCACCGTTCACTCACAAATATATCTTGGCGATGCGATTCGTAGTAACTAAGAGTAGGTAGAGGTCTATAGTTTCCTTAGGCGTGACGGGTGAGGGGCATTAGCTCGTTCCGAAAAATAGCCGAGCTGTGTCGCGGCGGGATAGACTACCCGGCTCTTTCTAAGTGTTCTGATTAGAAAGAGAGGGATATTCTATCTCGCCGCGACATACCTCGCGCGCCGTCTTGTGATAACCGTGCTGACAGGGGCTGTCATTCGCTACGCGCTAATGCGGCTCACCCCGCCGGGCACCCGTCACGAAACTAGACCTCTGCCTACGCTTAGTTACTACGCATCGCGGTGTCAAGATATATTTGTGGGTGGTAAGTTATAGAATAGGGCAGGCATCTCGCACCGCTGATCGCCTTGCTCATCTTTAAACACGGCTTAAGTATAATTGAGATTATTGAATGTGGCCGACTTCTTGTAAAACTGTGACTGGAATGGAATTGGAATCTTCTACCTTCGACGGTAGTTGCAATTTGAATGACTGCGTTGAAGGAATTCGGCCAACTCGAATAATCTCAAGTATAAATGATCGATGCAGAATTATATTTCCACAATTCATAATAGGTAGTAGAATTAGTAGTCAAGTGCATAAATATGAGTACATACTTAACCATAACTTGCTCAAAAATATGTCCCATTGTCGATGAATAAAGGTTTCGGAACACATTTAGGGTATTAGGATTAATTCGATAGGTACAAATGCTTGCACTTGACTGCTTGCACATATAGCCTGACCTGTTCAACCTGTCACGTCTTGGCCAGCCGCGGCCTCGCGACGAGGTCGCAACCTTGCGCGCATCATTTCTTCACCCAGCCACGGGCCGTACTACAAATCACTTGGCGTACCAATTAATGGATGAACTGATGGGGCATTAAGATAGATTAGGGTGACCTTAGTCTTAAATTCGGTCAAGCACAAGGAGTCGTGCGAGTCCGACTTTCGCATCAAACAAGCCCAGCTAACCGCTATCTCCCATGAAGCAGACATAGCGAATACTCGAATGGAAAACCGGCCAAATGCGTGTCGGGCTACGCGCAGTGTAGGGTTCCGTAGTTGCCTGTCTGTTTTTGTTACATCGACACGCGCCAAGTAAATGATGCGGTTGCGTCGGCCGAATTTGTACGAAAGTTGGCCTTTTAAGTTGGTCGACTATTACTCGGTAACTAGTTACGCCTATTTAGCCGTGATATTTTTCCTTTTAAATTAATTATATGTACTACTGCCACGACTTTTTTCACATCCCCAGTAGTAGCCATTTAGCCGGCAGGGGGGGCGACACATGACTCGAACAAAAATTTGGGCTTTAAAGCCCAATATCTCGCAAACGAATCACTGAGTTGAAAAATGGTTTTAAGAAACCCATAATATTTTTGAACAAGCATCCCCACACACATGAGTTTAACGAGAAAAAAAAATCCATCCCCAAGGTAGTCCAAAAGTGTATATAATACTAATAATTTACGGCAGGTTTTATGGACACGGTTTACGGCGTAAATGTGCCGAAACGTCACGTTAAACATAACCATAAAACTTATCTTGCTGGCCTAGTGGCCAGAACTGGTTTTTTACATTCTATTATCTACTTGTTTATATAGCAAATGTTCCAATACGACATTTTATATGTTATCTAATAACGAGGTGAAATAATACTTAAGTCCGCTGTAAGCTCGATTCTCCATACAAACGTAATTACGCTCTCATTTTAAAACTACGAGTTGGATTGTCTGTAATTAGTTTATGTAGCTTTAGATACCATAGTAAAAAAAATTAGCTAGTTTTAGTTTTTCATACAAAACTGGTTTTTGCTGTATTTCGTTTGTTTTATAAACTAGAGCCATATAAACTAATTACAGACATAGATATACCTCATGCCATTGTATATGCAAAGTTTCGTTACAATCCAACCCGTAGTTTTGAAATGAGAGCGTAACTACGTTTGTATGGGAAGGTGAAATTCGACCGAGCTTACTGCGGACTCTTAAGTGACAACAGCCGGTTAATTCTATTGGGAAGTCACTTTATCTGTGAAGAATCCCGGTAAGAGCAAATATTTGTGTGATGAGCATCCATATTCGTTTTTGTGTTTTGGTTGTTTTCTATGTATTTCAGTATTTATATCTATTGCACATATCGTCATCTAGTATCCATAACACAGACCAATTGAGTTTACTAGGTCTAGTTTAATTTATGTAAGAATTGTCCAACATTTATATTTATTGTTATTGTATTATATACCTCTTCAACGTGTATGTAATATAAACAAGTTGTTTACCAACGGTTACGGTTAATAAAACTACGCATGAAACAGAACGATAGTTTACTAACCACCTAGCTAATAAATAATGCATACGTTATTTACCTAGTATAATTAGCACCTCCATAGACAATAGGAATCGCGTCGTATTTCAACGCGGACAGCAGTTTTTCAGTCACATAGTCTTCGCTAAATGAATTTTCGAAGGACAGATAGAAATAATAATCACTTTTAATCTTTTGGAAACACGCTTCTTCGTCGTTTCGGCTACATTTATGGGGTCCACATTTACCGTAAACATCTATATTTAAGTCGTAAGGTTGCAGCGCTTTCTGTAATTCCTTGACAAACTGCTCCCGGCCACTTCTTGTTTGGCAGTTAGACACAAACCACGCGGCTGCTTTAGTTTTATTCTTTAACTGCGCACTCAGCTGTTCACTAATAGGATCCATATCTTCCAATTTCAACCAATGCATAATTTTATTCGGACCAATTACATTATTATTAGCATCTCTGACTATTATGTAGCCCCATCTAGTTTCAGAATCTAATTTGAACGTCCAAGTCCAATTGAAAAAGTTGTCCAACTTGTTGGAGCAGATTGGGTAATTGTCAGCCGATTCAATATTTGTAAAAGTATACTTCTGGTGCAGCGATCGCTTTATAGGTTTTATCAGGGCCAAAGCCCAAGAGATGACTTCGGTTCCCGAAAACGCAATCGCATCGAACCTGCTAACGTCTCCGAGTAAATTGCGATCGCTAGTGACGAAACAATTGGTATACTGACACTTTCGTTCTATAAATGTTTGCGGGCCTACACCCATATACACAAAAGGCACGTTCTTTGGATTAGTCCACTGCAGAATATATTTAATTCTATCATCAAAAGTCGAGTTTTTATCTTTTTGAAAGAATCTTGTTATCTGCTGTGGTTCTTCGTTCTTTAGTTCTCTTAATGTTAAATAGAGGAATAATATTACGAAAATGCATGACGCTAATAATAATAGTTTGACTATAGCCCTCATGGTTATTGAGATCGAGTATGCGCATGTTGCCGGGTGCAAAACCTGAGACGCGCGCGCGACGAGGCACCGGCCAGCACTGACTGAAGAAAGAACTCCGAAATAAACATGCGGTGTCTAATCACAAGGCAAATACTAATAGGCATTACTCTAATTGAATTGAAAATATGGACTACCGTTAGCATATTGACGGCTCTTGAACCAAAATATTTTAACTCCAGTTCTTTTTCTCCGTTTTGGACGTAAATGTCAAACTCTCAATAACATTCCTATAGTGACGTCACACCCTATAGTATGACTCATCGCTTTGCTATTTACCGAACCAAGGTCATGCGGAAGAATCGCCGAGTCTGCGTGCTTGACGCAGTTCATTTCCTCCTAATCCTTAGTCTGATGTTTCTTTGTTATCTACAAATCCCGCATTGTATCACGAAGTCGAAGCTTATTTAATATTGTCGTCACGCATCTTTTAACGGTCGCCTCGGGGTGCCTAATTTGTGAGAATCGCGAAAATTTGTTCTATTGATTTTGATCCTTAAGACTAAGAAGTTAAGACCTTTTGAGATATAGTAGTAGGCACATTCTAAGTTGGTAGTTGTCAGACATGATGGAGCCGTAAGAATAACTAGAAATATACTTAAAACGAAAAACACGTAGGTACTGGCTTTGTTCAAGGTTTCATAATAATAACATTAATAACTCTGCTGTTTGGCCTGCTTGGTTAAACTAGTTTAACGTTTCTATAATAACAATAATCTTAATCTTAAATCGTTTAAAATCAATAATTTATACATTCTAACCTGCAGAGCGTGCTTAATTACAAAAAAATGGCACCTACCGAGATGGATATTTCTGCCCCGTAAACCCCCGTTTTGTAAAACAAACAACTGAATTCATAAATGTTGCTCATTTAATAGTAATAAGTACAGGATATTATAGTTAGTGTTTGCAGAGATGTGATCGATGTAGTTGTTATACTACCTATAGAATAATTATGAATTATATATGTTTTGTGTTAGGTGACAACACAACAAATAAGCTTAGGTACCTTCCTATTGAACGAACTCGGCGGCAAGATGAAAATCATGTAGGTACGGGAATTTCCGTGAACATGCTCGTTTTATGGAACATTGCCAACGATTATTTTAAATCTAATTCTGATTTGCAGCAGGAATGTCGAGTATATACAAATTATTGACAGGCCGAAGCTTCATTAACAAATATTAAACAAATCGATCATACCTAGAGCGCGATTGGTTACTGTATACCGTGGCGTAATGTACTGCTAAGTTTAAGTTTGGCTATAGATTTCTTTGTGTTACTTTATTTCTAAGTGAGCACCTGTAATTGGCTATATGGTTTTATTGTGTCTATAAATATGTTGCGCTGTTGGTTTTCCATGTATTATTAAATAAATAAATAAATACCTACTCCAGCACATATTCCCTCCATTCCATTTATTTATTTTCAACACAATTGCTTTTAGGCTCATAATCCTGGATATTAAACACGCATGTTTTATAATATAACATTACGACATTTGTGTGTTATATGGTTATATCCCGATTCGTTGGCACCTTGCAGCAAGATGTATGCATGCACACGGTGGATTCTTAAATTAACCGGGTTGTACAGAATGTACAGCTTTTTTTTTAATTCTCGGCAAATGGATTCTTACTCGACTAAATAAATTAAATCCTTTTTGTTAATTAATTGACTATTTCTTTTTGGATATGATATAGAAACGTTTAATTTAGTAATACTATTCACTTTTGATAACATTTTGCATGAGTTAATAAAGATAACATTTTAAAACGAAAATATTTAAGTATTTCATTTTGTATTGGCTGTTTAGAGATTTCATCTAATGCGCGCGCACTGCGCAAACTTCACGAAAAAAAACTGTTGCGCGCCATTATAGGTTATTACACAGATATTTGTAAACATTGTTAAAGCGTGTTTGGTTATTAACAAAAATGTTGGCTCGTGGTGACTAGAAAAGTGATAAAAAGAATGGACGCCACTGGAAATTTTGGCGATGCGTATACATCATGTGAGTAAAAACCTGTTGTCATCAATAAACGTAAAGGAAATAACTTGGCAGGCTTATAAAATTTTCATCTTATGAAAAGGATTTTTTCCTCGCAAAATGTGTTGAAAAACGTCGTATAAAACGCGACGCTCTCTTATGACGCTCACCTGCGGCTCGCGCGATAATTCAGCCTCTGATGGAATTATCAACATACCTCGTTTGCTGGGATCGGAACCGGTTTTTTGCAAAAACCTTGAAATAACCACATATCTCGAACTATTTTATACTTCATATGTAGGACTCAGTTGTGTTTTGAGGTAACGACTGCGTATTATTAGATTGCCCAATTAGAAATGAAATAATTAACAAAGAACGAAAAAATTACGGTTTCGTTCCCATAAAAAAAATACCGGTTTCCGATCCTTGCTCACTTGTATCACAATGTACTATTATTTAGAACATCATCAAGAACTGCCCGCTCAGTAAATACGACGGTAATCCAGCAGACTTGTTCACCCTCGACAATGATGTAATCCTATGGATGCAAAATTTGAAAATGTTATTATAGTATACGATGCCATACGAATAAATTTGGAAGCTGATACACCAAGATAATGTCTTATGTGTAACTGGATACTCAACAATATGAGTCTAATCTAAGTATACCACTATTATAAAGAGAAAAGGTCTGTAAGATTGTAGCTTTGTACAATGTAAGTTTGTAATGTAATAGGTAATCTCCGGAACCCCTTATTCGATGTCAAAACTTCTTTCATCTGCGTGTAAAATGGACTATCTGAGTGATTATAAGCGCGGGTTTACGCGGGCGAAGCCGCGCGGGCATCTAGTATTATATACTGAAGACATACTTTCAGAAAAGTAATTGTACAAAATTTAAATACAATATAAATGTACCTACTCTTTGAGGGAGGCCTATGTCCAGCAGTGGACGTCTTTCGGTCGGTACTTCTTTTCTGAAATTCAAGGCTAACAACGCTTTGGCTTCTCGTAAAGTCGCCGTCAATGGAATTTGCTAACTATGTAAACAAACCGCCATAGTGAAAGACAATTTTAATATGGCGGTTAGTTTACATGTTAGCAAATTCTATTGACGACCACGGCTTTAGGCGAGGCGGTCGGAAGATTCGGAGAATCAATCGCCACGTGACTGCGCGCGATATTATAATAAAAGTTTTCATTTAACTAAACGGAACTTAATCGCGTATTTAACTATTTACCTCGTTGAGCTTTTGTTAAATCGTGAGTGGATTTTACTTAAATAATCCATGGGAAAAGCTATGACCTATCTTACCTAGATGAGAGCCTTTTCGGAAACACTTCCATGCAAAATATCCCATTACTGAATGCAGCAATGGGATCTTTTGTGCATTTGCCCTCTCCTTTATGCCTACTCCCAAGCTCGCTCCATCATTTCCACGAAACGGATGATGCAGCTCAGCGGAAGCACCTTGAATTCCTTTGGTTGTGGATAGCCGTTACCAAAGTTTTGTTTGTTTTTAATGAGTTTGTGTTCTTCGTTATTTGTATTGTTTTTGTAATTTGCCATTTGTCCTTGTGTGTGATCGTGGCGTCATTGTTCCGTCCTCACCTCACCAAATGGCCACAACGGAAGACCAGCGCTGGCGTTGCCAGCATTACGCTGAGTTGTGACCATTTCGTGGCAAATGTGTATGTGCGTACGTGTCCACTCCACAGTTTGTCTGTTTTTTTGCCATGAATAAATGTTTTTCTTTCTTCTTTCTTTCTTTCCAAGTAATTAATTCTTTGTCTGGCAAGGGCATGACATTCACACAATAAGTGTTCCATAGTCTCATGCTCCTCGCCACACATTCTACAGTCTAAACTATCCGATAGTCCCATCTTGCCCAAGAGATCCTTGACCCCGAATTGACCTGTGAACACCCCAGAGTGAGTTCTTCTGTTGTTAGTCCAGCCCGGGTCCACTCCTTCTATAAAGAGCTTAGAGTGCCTTAAGCCCGCCTCATTCCTCCACTCATGTTAGTGTTTGGTTTTGGCGTAGGCTTTAAAGGCCGAAATTATGGTTCCCTGCGAGAGTCCCACAAATGGTTCTGGACCTACAAAGTGATATGTAGACCCCCTCCTTGCAAGCTCATCCGCTCTTTCGTTGCCGATGAAGCCCTCGTGCCCTGGTATCCAAACTAGTTGCACCTTATTGTGCTATAACCTATCAATCCTAACTCATAATACTGCTCAAAACAAAGCAACCCTAGAGCCCCAATTTCACTATCCCTAGTCATAGATTTAACATACATACACAGGGTGTCCCGGAACTCAACGATAACCTGGTACCGGGTGAGAGGCCAAAGTATACCAGTTATGAAAAAATTAAGAAAAAAATCCATGACATATTTTTTTCATAACTGGTATACCTTGGCCTCTCACCCGGTACCAGGTTATTGTTGAGTTCCGGGACACCCTGTATATATGCAATATGTCTGTACCATGAGACTTACGGGTACAGATTTTCTCACTGCCAATAACACAGACTCTTATGGGTGATCGTAAACGACGGTTAAAGGTGTCTTGACCACAGTAAGAGGAAACCTGATGAACAGCGACGTCCAAACTCAAAGAGACTTCTTCAAACTCAAAGAGACTTCTTCAAACTCAAAGAGACTTCTTCAAACTCAAAGAGACTTCTTCAAACTCAAAGAGACTTCTTCAAACTCAAAGAGACTTCTTCAAACTCAAAGAGACTTCTTCAAACTCAAAGAGACTTCTTCAAACTCAGAGAGACTTCTTCAAACTCAAAGAGAGTTCTTTTCTTACAGTATGTATTTGGTTCATTCAACGAAACATGGCCATCGCACTTTGCCCGCGCTCTGTGCTACTGTTTCTTGTCCCCAACCTTGATGCTGATGGCTCGTACGTGTGTCCAAAGCACGTGAACAGGTTTTCCTAAAGTTTCGGATTTGTCACAACATCCTTGGACAAGGGATCACTGGCTTAACCAGAAGAGTCCCAAGGGAGCTCGACACAAGTCATCCCCATCCCCCCCACTCCCCATGTCCCCATGCAAACTTAGTTCGGCTCTCAATTTAGCTCCTAGACCTAACCCTACTTGCCATTGAGATTGCCAGTTGCCAGTGACATTGAGATTGAGATATTTATGGATAAAATTATAAATAATTTTACATGTCATTTTACATTGTTTAGGTTAGTTACATTTAAGTTCCGACATAAACCCGGCCATACTATCAAGGCGGCCTTGGCTAGATTAGGTTTATAACGTAATATAGAAATAGAGTGTTCAGGGGCATATCAATCAAACGTATATTTAAAAATAATTGACTTGATTGATCTTAATAGTTTAATAGCGGCAGTTCTGTAAGGAACACGAATCGAGCAACAATCTAGACACGCGGCAGCGTGTCAAGCCAAGTCCAACCAAAGGAACTGGCTAGCCAGCGCTGAGTGTAAGATTAGATTACACGAACCACTTGGTGCCACTTTTGACCCTTCTATAACTCAAAACCTCTTTAACGTAAACACATAAAACTACGTGTGTATAATTATATCCAAAGGGAAATCTAGAAGCCCAAATTTCATGAAGCTAGCTCAAACGGTTATAAAGATATGAAGGTCAAAAAGTCGTATATTTTAGCACTGACTGACTGACTGACTGACATATGGTACCTAAATCTAACCTACTTCCAGATGACCTAGAAGGATAAAATTTGGAATCCAGGTCGGTAATTGTGTGTAAGCGTAGGAAAAAATAAAAAAATAAAAAAGTTAAAAAAAGTTTTAAAAAAAGCAGTTGTTCATAATGTTATTTTGTTCCTATAAATACATATTTGGATTTTGCATAGAACTTCTTGGCACTCATTTAGATCTCCATTCTTTTTGCGGCGAAGCCCACAGCCAAGCATAATTTTTGTATTGAACTTGGCTCTCCTTTTTTACATTTATGTTTTTGGTGGGATACATTTTACGTCACAATACGAAAAATTGTGAAGACGTAAAATTGTGTACTTACCACGGGCAGTAAAAAAGATAGCCCTCTATCGCATATTTAAAACCCTCGCCTGCGGCTCGGGTCACAAAGACCTGTGATTTCGGGCTTTCTTTCTTTCACAGCCCTTGGTAAGTAATGTACTATTTCATTTCTCATGCTCTAAAAGTTCGTCTTTATGCTGTGCGTAGGCGACATAAAGGCGCTTTTAATGCTCGTGCCTAAAGTAAAATCTACGGCGAAGAACAAGGCAATCGGTCCAACAGCCACACGAGCAACTTTAACTTCATAGAATAAACTCTTTATTTTTATTTTATTATGTTCCGTTAGTATTCTAATACCAAGGCAAGGATACCAACAGCCAAAGTACACAATAAAACTTCATGAAATAAACTTATAGTTTTCATTTCCTCGCAATCGAAGTGAAAAGTAGAGTGTACAATTCGTCCATAAAACCCATTTTACACTCGATTGTATATATAAACGTCTCGCGTAAAATAGTGCGTTTTATGCACTTGTTGTACAATATACTATTTTTTACCCCCGACTAAAGCCGAAAGGAAGGTTTATGATTTTAGCAGTCTATGTTTGTATTATTTACATGTGTTCCACCGTAGCGTTGAAGATACTGAACCGATTTTGATATGCTTTTTATGATTCTTAATTATGCTGCGGGTGACATAGGCTACCCTTTGTATGAAAAACAAAACGGTTTTGTTTTCAGTTACTTTTCCGTAGTCGGATTACAGCTGTTGAAATTATATTTAACAAGTCTTATAAGACATCTCTTTTATACTAACAAATATCGTTAACTAACAATATGCTTATTTACCAATGTAGGTAAGCATTTGATTTGATGACAATGCCACGAATGTAGGTAACTCCTTCTGAAAAAGACAGAAGACGGCAGCTTTTATACTGGTAGCATCACTAGTTGCGGTTGGTCGGTTTCCTGGAGGTGAGTTTAGGATCGCCAGACCTCTCGAGAATTGGATATTTTGAGTCAAGAACGTGCACTTGTCTATTTCTGTCAACACAGCAAATCTTCAACTCAACGCGCTATTACTCGGCGAAATAAAAAAGCGCGCGCAGTCTAAGCTGTCGGAAGTATCAAAACGTATGCGCACTAAACCGATTTAATTTCAGTCCGCTTATTGAATAGACTCCTAGGTTCTACATCTTTTTCTATTCCTCGTGTTTTCTGACAAGCGGAGTTGGTGGCGCGAAATGCGGGCCGTCATGCGAGTGTGGAAACGCCCGCGCCTGCGGCGCTACACGAACTTCGAAAGTCGAAGTTCGTAATACATGCATCCTTGTCACTCGAGTTAGGGAGTGCGATAGAGATGGAAATACCCGAACTTCGACTTTCGAAGTTCGTGGTAGCGCCGCTGTACTGACTACTTACATAAACACTGCTTGCACGGCTATGTCACGGCGACGTAGACTATCCGTTCCTTTTTATTAAAATTAGAGAGAGACGGATAGTCTACCGTCCTGTGATAGCCGTACATGCAACGTCATATGTTTATGTTTGAGTAACTACCGACATGTGCACTGCGCGGCCGGGCCGATCGGGACAGGGATGTGGCCACCATCTGCGCTCTTATGCGGAGGACTCCAAGATGTCATGCATACAAGGGTCTCGCGCCTCGCTAATTCTATCGGCCTCATTCTTGTCGTAGGAGTTCGGCCTAGGGAGTAGTGCCGCTGCCTACGAAGCCGAAGGTTCTGGGTGCGAATTCTGGTAAGGGCAAATATTTGTGTGGTGAGCATGAATATTTGTTTCTCAGTCTTGGATGTTTTCTATGTTTTTAAGTAGGTATCTATTAAATATATTGTCGGCTAGTATACCTATAACTATGGCGCTAGTTCGATTTGTGATGATTGCCCTAATATATATATCTCTCCTTCCTTCCCTGTTACTCGGCCGCGTCTATAAATGTGCGGCTTACGTAACAAGGCCGATATGGGAGCGCCAGCTAGGACCGCAAAACAACAATATACTCGGTCGATAATAGTACATTGCGATACAAGTGAGCTATGTTCCGAGGTGAAATTTGTGTTGAAATCATGATGAAACTATAATATTAGGAGAAGCTATGTTAATAATAATACCACGACCGAGTGAGATGGTAGTAAACAAATATCAATAAGTGTCCGTGTAAAGTCGTTGTCCGTGTCATTCACCTAGGGTTCCGTATCTCAAAAGGCATAAACGGACCCCTCATAGGATCACTTTATTTTCCGTCTGTCTCTCTGTTAAGACTCCATGTCTCGGGAACGCGTTGAGGTCATCATCCTCCTAAGCGTTATTCCCGGTTCTGCCCTTAAAGGAGCTTGGGGTCCGCTTTGACACCTAATCCCAAGATTTGGCATAGGCACTAGTTTTACGAAAGCGACTGCCATCGGACCTTACAACCCAGACGGAAAACTAGATCTTATTGGGATTAGACCGGTTTCCTCACGAGTTTTTCCTTCGCCGAAAAGCTAACGGTAAATATTCCATACATAGGTAAGTAGGTATGTAGTTACGATGAATCGATGGATCCCCATAATAGATAGTAAGGCCGCTATTAACCCAAAAACCTCTATGAGTACGCTGATAAATATATATTTCTATGACTGGAGTGATCTAAATATGATACAATATAAATGTTTGGATCCGTTGGATTGGAAGTCCGTCTTACTTGAACTGGAAGGGAGAACGCCAAAGGCACGGAACAGAGTGGTGGTGCTGTTCTTCAAAAAGGGTGACAACACCCTGCTGAAGAACTATCGACCCATCTCACTGCTGAGCCATGTTTATAAGTTGTTTTCGAGTCATTACAAATCGTGTCGTACGCCGGTTCTCGACTTCCAGCCTCCCGTTCGTTCCGTGTCCGTTTTTGCGTCTAGTTAAATAGTTTCATTCCTACCGTGTTGACGTGTCCTAATTTGTGAAACTACGCCCAGGTCAACCATTTTCAATGCAACGATGAAATCTAAATTTCTTTCCTCCAGAAATAAGAGATAATTAAAAAGGCTACTAAAATCGGACCAGCTCGAAGGAAAATTATCGAGTGGCCTCCACCTTGACCAGACTTGCTAAAGTCGCTGAACTTGTGCCCCTTGCGTGGCCTAATATTGATTGTCCTAAAATCTTTTGTCCGAACACTTTTGGCATAACTATGAATGGCATACTTTACATTTAGCATAATCTTTTTTTTGCATAATTGTTGATTGTTCTAATTAGTACGTAGCGATTCTCAGCAGTGAATGTAGTAATTCGATATTATTATAATTTTGACGTGTAAATGATAATTTTTATAATTATAATTACCTATGGACTTTATCGCTCCTCAAAAATGTTTTGCACGCCTGCACGCAGGCTGAATGCACTTGAATTTTTGTATTTTTAAAAACTATGTAATCGCATTCCGAGTGAAATAAAAATCTTTGAATGTTTGAAGTTTAGAAGGGAAGATTGCTTGCTTTGTATCCGACATACACGCGATCATGCTAACTATGTAGGCTGTGTTTAAGTATCCCATATGCAGTCAGCATCGTAAACATGTACATCCTAAGTTGTTCTAGGCCCTTATTGCTACTTTTTGTTTTTATACCACGTCGGTGGCAAACAAGCTTACGGCCCACCTGATGATAAGTTGTTACCGTTGCCTATGGACGCTTGCAACTCCAGGGGTATTACATGCGCGTTGCCGACCCTTTCAGAATTTATACACTCCTTTTTTGAAGAACCCCATACTGTAGTCCCTCGGGAAAACCTCGGCAGGGAGCTCGATCCACAACCGGAACGTCCAAGGGAGGAAATTTCTCTGAAACGGTACGGTACGCGACCATTTAGGTTCCAGGGTGTGAGGATGAATGCCCTGCCGACGGCGAGCGGTGCGGTGGTAAAAAGCAGCCGTAGGCATCATGTCGAACAGTTCTTCGGAGCACAACCCGTTATACAAGCGATAGAACACGCACAAGGAGGCGAAGTCTCTCCTTAGACTCAACGGTTCAATATCGCTTGTAAGTTTGGGATCGTCCACGATTCGCACAGCGCGTCTTTGAAGCGAGTCGAAAGGCCCAAGCTGATATCCAGGTGCTTCCGCCCAGAGATGACAGCAATACTCCATCGTTTCGGACTCAGAGATAAGGTCGAAAAGTGTATACTCAATTAATATGATGCTGCCTGGTACCAATGTAATCTACTCTTGCATATCGATTTTCACCCTGTTCCGTGCTAGCCGATCCTTAGTCACAACGTAACCCTTAGTGTTGTCATCTGTCTGTCCGTATGTCACCGGCGCTTTACTCAAAAACTAACAAGGTGTCTATTATGAACGTAGATGTGTATTTTGTTGGCCGCTACATAGTTGTGTAGTCAAATGACAAAATAAGTTTTTAGGGGGGCACTCCATACGTCCATACGTGACATATGGCACTGAAACGTGGTCGCTTACTATGGGCCTCATAAGAAGGCTCAAAGTCACCCAAAGGGCTATGGAGAGGGCTATGTTGGGAGTTTCTCTGCGTGATCGCATCAGAAATGAGGCTATCCGCAGCAGAACCAAGGTAACCGATATAGCCCTCCGAATCGCTAAAATTAAGTGGCAGTGGGCGGGGCACATAGCGCGTAGAACCGATGGCCGTTGGGGCGGAAAGGTTCTCGAGTGGCGACCACGAACCGGAAGGCGCGGCGTGGAAAGGCCCCCCGCAAGGTGGACTGATGACCTGGTAAAGGTTGCTGGAGTCCGCGGGATGCGGGTGGCGCAGGACCGGTCACTTTGGCACTCTTTGGGGGAGGCCTATGTCCAGCAGTGGACGTCTTTCGGCTGATATGATGATGACTCCATACGTAACTGCAAGTTATGTTTATAATTTTGCACCTTAAGAGTTCCCATTTCTATTATGATTTCTAGAAACAGAAACTAATTTCCGAACTGTAGATTGCGGAGTCCATTGTGTATACAAAGTTTCATGTTATTCTGGCATGTCGTTTTTAAATGAGAACCAAACTACGTTTGTATGGAGAGTTGAGTCTAATACAGCGAAAAATATACCTATACATAATATTTAACGTCGACTAAATACTACAAATAATCTACAGTATCCGTCTACGCTTTAATTTATTAAGAAAAATAAACGCCTAGTAAAAAGTATTAGCAAAGAACATTATGAAAACTAAATATTTGTCATGTCTATCTTTAGGTTATAATATATTAGAAACTATCACTAAACGTATGTAGGTGGTAATCTCCGAAGCTACTTATCCGAGTTTTAAATTATTTCACTTGTATATACCTACAATGGATCTTCGACATGGACATAGGTAGGTTTTGTTTTATCCCGTGACTCTGCCTGGAGGCAGCCACGCTGGCATAGGCATCTAGGTGGCACGGGCAGCTCTACTTAGCGTGGTCGCGCGTCGCCAGCTGCACGGAGCCGTTCGTGCTGATGCCCGCCGGGAACACTCACAATGTGGTGTACAAAGAGTCAATGCTATGTAAATATACTTTTCTCCAATATGCTCAGAAATGTGCGCCTTACTGTAGCAAAAAT